>OX421434.1:17500-1217500 GCA_949126915.1 Musotima nitidalis | reverse complement strand
GCCCCTTAATTCCCCCTTAATTGTCCGAAAATATTAATTTAAAGGGGATTTATATAGTTAAAGCAAAGTTCACTTTTTGCAAATTGATCTCTAGATGAAACGTGTGAAATGTTAAATCAATCCTAGCTTCTACGACGCCCCCAGGCCAGACATGTGGTGGTAGAATTACTTTTTAAGTGGCGCAACCAAACGGCACATGTTTCTAAGAAGGGGGGCAAGTTTCTAACTATCATTCATCATCTTCATTTCAGCCCATTAACGTCCCACCACTGAGCAGGAGCCTCCTCTCACATATCAAGGTGTGAGGGTATTAAGGCATACTCCACCACGCTGACCCAGTGCGGATTGGCGGAGGCAGGTGTATGGCGTCCTGCTGTTAGAATTTATCAAGCCGCCCATTAGGCCTCTAACATGGCTTAAACCACATTTAGTGATAACCGGGACCAACGGCTTAACGTGCCTTCCGAAGCACGGAAGCGCTCGATATCAAATGCCACACAAACGGTCACCCATCCACCCCAGGACTGACCTCTATAAACTCTGCTGTACTTCGGTGATCGTTTCCGACCACCGAGCACCGCAGAGCTACGAGCGCTTCAGTTTCTAACTAGCTAACATACAAATTTGTTATCTCCGTCCAAATTATCAGACAGTTTCGCGAAATTCTCCATTAAAAGAGTATTTTTATGATGTCGCAGGCAGTTCATCCACCCTGCTTGTTCCGGTACGTTGCACGGTGGCTCGTCTCGTTTTAATAGCTTCACTTGCAGCTAATTGGTACTTACGTTCTAATGTAAACACCGAGTTTGGTGCGATCGTTGCATGTTTATAGTGTCGAGATTAGATTGCTCTTAGATAACGGAATCATGATCATCTCAGCTCATTAACATCTCACTACTGAGCATTGGTCTTTTATTCGGATGGAAAATGATCAAGTTACCGTCTTCCGCTGTGGGTGAAGCAGAAAGGTGTGTTCTGAAAAGTCTGCTTTTACTGACTAAAAACCATCCATGTTCCTTCTTGAGCCTGTAACACCAGGGCCGCGGTTACTCTTTCGAACAATCCCGCAACCCCGGCAGGCTGAGCCCCCTCCCCAGGGGGCCTTCAGTGTGCTGACATCTCTTTGAGGCGCGCGTGGAACACAAAGGCGCCTTCGACGCGACCTGTCGCCTATAGCAGGCGTATAGGCGGCGAGATAGCCATTACCCACCATCCACAAGCTAGCGCCTACGGTGGCCGGGAGTCGTCTCGGGCGTCCACCACGGCGGCTGGATCCGTGACGAGAGACACTCTGCCTCTCTCGTTCCGCCGCCTCCTTTGCTAGCATGACTGCTTTGCAAAAAGCGCAAAATATCAGTTAATTAACTTCTCACTACTTAGCATCGGTCCAAAGTCAAGGTGAAGAGGATTCAGCTTATGCTCGACCCAGTGGTGCAGATTGACAGAGGCAGATGTTTAACGTCCTGGTGTTATAATTTTCAATTCCCCATTTACGGCTCTTCGACTTTCGACCCAGTGGTGTCGATTGACAGAGGCAGATGTTTGACGTCTTGATGTTAGAATTTTCAAGCCCCAGTTAGTGTCGTCACATATAGTGATTACCGGTACGAACAACCTAAGCCAGTGCCTAGTAGTAAATGGGCAAAGATGTTGAAGGTTTATAACATGGTAGCTAGATGCCCAATCCAACGATAATACTCACCATGGTATTAGAGTAGAAAAACATATATGTACTTACGTTATACGTTAGCATATTTAGCCTGTGTCAAGAAAAAAAAAATATGTTAATAATTTATGATTTATAGTAAATAAGAAAGAGTGGTGACAAACATGATAAATAGTAAATTAAATAATAATAATTGGTAATGGTAAAAGGTAGATTTTTTTAGAAATAAGTGCACCTTTGTACTTTGTGTTTTTCACGTAAGGCTTTTCCATTGTTATTATTTTTTGTGCAATAAAGAATGTGCCCTCCCCTGAACCCCTTGAGTCTTCAGTAAAGATGTGGGACTATACTGAGATCTCACATGCACTTCTTGAGTGTGAGACCGTTTTGTTTAATTTGTGTACGTTCACAAACACTTAACAGTTAATAATCCACCGTTATTACCCATTAATGTTCGAAATAAAACAAAACTGCAGTCATGATGCTTCACTTTCCCGCCAAGAAGTTCTTTTTTTTACCACATTGTTGGCGTTATACAGCGTCATTATGCTTATTATCTTCGAGCTAAGCCTGGCATGGCGATAGTATTTTCTTGACCCTAAATAAGAAATTTCCGAACACCATACTAAGTGCGATTAGCACATATCCACCACCGCGTGGGAGAATTGCTCTCATCAAACGCTAGACACATCTAATAATAGCCCACAAGGTGATGACCAATGAGCGGGGGGTCTGCGCGGTCGATTACTGGCCTGATGATTATATCATCTATTATTATAGCAGTACTGTAATTTTCTCCTATAATATGCTAGGTGTATATTTTTAAATCGATCGATTTTTAGACCGACCAGTCGGGGGGGACCTACCTACCTTACCTATTATAACATGAATCCCTTTCTGCCCACATATAACATCAATATGCATTATTTCATGTGCTCTTCGTTATTATTATCCTTATTTTTCATATCATTACAAACGAGTGCCGTAAATTTTTCAGTACAGCCAAGGAATCTTTAAGGTGATTGCCAGGTACCTTATTATGTAACTATTAATAATATCATTCACGCTTTTACTTAGATAACCATTGCTCGCTTTATTTAAAGCCAGTGCATATTAAGGCCTACAAAAGATTCAATGGTAACTGAACACTTTTAAAAGAGGAGGTAATCGTAAAAGATATTGAGTTACATAATAGGGGATCTAGCTTCTGTTTATTATGTGAAGTAATCTATTTAATCTTCGTTATTATCTTGCGATTACCAATGGTCACAGCGTGTTATTGAACTTGGATCTCATTGATAATGTGGTTATGGATTATATTTGCATATCTTTTGTAACGTCTGTATTTTATTACAATAGGGTATAGGTATCCTATTAAGTCTTTTTTTTTAATTTACGTCGGTAACAAAATGCATTTAAGCAGTGTCTCCTGGCTAATGGAGGACCGAGAGAGGTGTGTAGGACTCACCACCGGCAGACACGACCGCCAGTAGTAATACCCACTAAAAATCTTCCGACGACGCCCGCCGCTTGTTGAGAAAGAGGCGGGGGCCAGTACCTGGGTTGCAGCGTCCGACACGACACCCCGCCTGCGGCCAACGTCCCCCGGACCAAAACCGGGAGGACCTCCTCACAGAGGCGCAGTGGACGCGCCCCTCCTACCTCCTTGTGCGACCATAGCGTGTGTGGCCGACTTCTCGGAGGGTCTATAGTAAGACAGCAGGGGCCCCCTGCCCCCACTGCCTAAGACCCTCCTGGCGCTACTTGACGGGCCCTCCTGGCCCGTCCGCTGCGCCCTCCACAGGTCCCTCTTAGTTTCTCACCCGGCAGTCAGTACTAAGGGCACCCAGAGTCGTCGGTCTCTGGGTGTTACCTTTTCTCTGGCGCCTCCTGCGCCCTACTGGGAGGTACTCAGCCCCCCCACCACGACAAGGTAGAGACCAGTCGGGGGGGTAGACCCAAGGAGCCTTTTTTTTTTTGATTTACGTCGGTAACAAAATGCATTTACGCACTGTCTCCCGGCCAAAGGGGGACCGAGAGAGGTGTGTGGGACTCACCACCGGCAGACACGACCGCCGGCAGCAATACCCACTAAAAATCTTCCGACGACGCCCGCCGCTTGTTGAGAAAGAGGCGGGGGCCAGTACCTGAGTTGCAGCTTCTGACACCCCGCCTGCGGCCAACGTCCCCCGAAACAAAACCGGGAGGACCTCCTCAAAGAGACGCAGTGGACGCGCCCCTCCTACCTTCCTGTGCGACCATAGCGTGTGTGGCCGACTTCTCGGAGGGTCTATGGTCAGACAGTAGGGGCCCCCTGCCTCCGCTGCCTAAGACCCTCCTGGCGCTGCTTGACGGGCCCTCCTGGCCCGCCCGCTGCGCCTTCCACAGGTCCCTCTTAGTTTCCCCCCCGGTAGTCAGTACTAAGGGCACCCAGAGTAGCCAATCTCTGGGTGTTACCCTTTCCCTAGCGCCTCCTGCGCCCTACCGGGAGGTACTCAGCCCCCCACCACGACAAGGTGGAGACCAGTCGGGGGGATCCTTTTTTTATGTTTTTATTATCGTCTGTAAAAAATGCTGCATACGCACTGTCTCCCGGCCAAAAGGGGGAGACCGGAAGGGGGTGTGGGGCTCACTGCGGCAGACGTGACCACCGCAGTCCTACCCACTAAAAAACTTCAGACGACGCCCACCGCGGCACCAGTGCCTGGGTTTGTAGCTTCTGGTACCCCGCCCGCGGCCAACGTCCCCCGGATCAGAACCGGGGAGACCTCCTCAGGGAGGCGCCATGTGCAGATCCTACAAAGACCTAATTAGCCCAAGCCAACCTCACCTGCAAGTGGTGCACCTGCCGATCAATGGTCGAGGCTCTGGCAAGAGGCACAACCCTTAACAAATCATCAACCTGGGTACTGAAAATAAAAAATACTTTTGTACACAAGTAAGTGCTTATACCTGTCATAGTATACTAGTAGTACATGTGATAAAACAAACATGAAACATCCACTGACGGACCGTAAATTGTGGTCGAATTCATGAATCACTCCCACGCTTCTCGCACCGAACTAATGTCAAATTATTTACGGCGAATTAACTAGGTGCGGTGGACTCGCTAATCCTCTGTAAATTTGTGTGTTTCTGCGCAAAATTTTAGTGTCAAATATTTTTTTAAATGTAAGATGACGATGAAAATGATGAAACCAGGGATTCTACGACCGATATGACTATTATACCTGCTTCCGGCTCCTGTGGCCGTGGGTTCGATTAAAAAGACGGATTGTGGAAAGATACACATTTACAAAAAGTTTGGATTCAGGCGTTACTTTGCGGAAATCCATTGTAAGCAAGTGATGGATTAAAAATATCTTTGTAACAATTCCCGCGCCACTATAATTTCCCGAAAAATCGAGAGAAACTCTCGTTTCAGCGTTGGTCGTAAAGACATCATTGTTCTGAGGCTCCTATCCTACCTGAAGATGCCCTGTGTAAGGGCGAAACACGTGTCGTGTTGAATAGTTTCTCGATTTTTCGGGAAATTATAGTGGCGCGGGAATTGTTACAAAGATATTTTTAAGATACACATTTGTTTTCACAAATTTGTTTGTTGTCCCAAAGAAAATAAATAAATAAATCATCCATGCGTTAATTGTACTTGGAAACTCCAATTCCGACTTCGGTCCCGATAAAACCACTTCGGTAACAACCCTTATGTAAAAATAAAAACTTTTTAGCTTTATAGTTTTAAAAGTACACATGTATCGGAGTCCTCCCCTGGAATGTCCCGCTCTGGCGGCGAACTCGGCAAGAAAATAAAAAATACTTTAAAAAAATATATAAAAATGTCCACAGTTTATTTTTTTAAGGGCTGTTAAGAAATGTAATAAACTACATGTAAATTTCTTTATACAAAGAGTAATTTCTAGCAAATTGGAAGCCCTACTTTTAAACATGTAGGGGATTATTAGTTTTTACATAACAAGATCTAAAGTTAAAGTCCTGGCCACCACCATCTCGGCCAGGGAGCCCGACATAACTTTGTGCTGTCCCCGCAGTGCAAAGTATGCGTAAATGCATTACCACTCAAAAAAAAAAAAGGTTAAAACTAGTCACTTTTATTTGATAAAATGGAGACAGTTACAGCGCTAGTTTTAAACCTGGTTTTACCTTAAAACTTTTTTTGTAATAAGCCTACTAGAATTTTCATACTGATATGCCGGAAGATATTAATGATATACGGAAGGACAGCGCCGCGGGGCCATAGTGACCCCTCGGCATATGCTGAGTATGAGCCTTTTCGGTGCCACATGTGTATATTAATTTTTATTTTTGTATTTTTGTAAACCAATGTATCATGTGTCACAGAATAAATTATTTTCTTTCTTTCTTTCTTTCTTTCTTTCTTTCTTTCTTTCTTTCTTTCTTTCTTTCTTTCTTTCTTTCTATATACTGCGTGTTTTCCAATATCTCAGTCCTGTCCTGTACCAAACTATTAGGGAATTATATAAATAAAATAATAATACTATTACATATTTACGTTGTCGAGGTCTGCTAACGCTTTTGCCAACTGAACACTCTGGCTAATCTTATACAATCTGCACGCCTAAAAATATTATAAGTGGCCAGTGACTGGAATAAGCCGACCTACATACATACTGAAGAATTTATTGTCTGTGGTACAAACGCCCTGTGTTGCCAACTTGGCCGTTTCGTTACTAATATTAGAAACTATTTTTCATAGCAAACTCTTTGGGACTAGTTTCTTCTTAATTTTATTATTCTTATTTTGAATTTTTACACTTTAAACAGTCAGAATATTTGTAATTCATAAGGCATTTCTGCACCACTTTAAGAATAATTTCATATATCTTTTACTAATTACTCTTTATAACATAGAAAAAAATAAACAAAAAAATACCGGCCGAATTGATAACTTCCTCCTTTTTGGGAAGTCTGTTAAAAATAGGTACATAGATGTACTACAACTCTTGCAGAATTATGTGACATTTTTAATTATACTAAATAACAGTGCTTTATTTAGACTTTAGAAAATAATCTGTTCCGGTTCGCGGGGTCTGTGATCCAAGGTAAATGAGTACCTGTATCTTTGACAAAGGATCTCTCGTGGTAATGAAAGCAGTATAAAATTTCACTGTAAATAGTTATTGAAATTGACGTCATTTATCTCAGTGAAGAATATGCATGTCACGAATCTTAATTAATATTTCTCTTGCAGTCACACCAATTATTTAGTTCAAAAATAAGTATCTTTAAGAACATGTGTTATGGATACTTTGTAACGGATAAACATACATAAATACTTTTTTTGGAAATACATACTTAATCCTATCTTATGTTATTTATGCTGGGTGACACCACCATAAGATTATTCACGTTCATGCACACAACGATTTATACTGATCGAACCCCAGAGCGTGGTATACTCGTAGTGCAGATACTTTCTTTTAAAAAATTGCATTAAAAATAAAATAAAATCAATTTATTTGTCTTCAATTATTCAACATAATAATAGTTACATTGTGCGGCTTGTGACTCAGAAGTCGCAGAAAAACCACGACCCCTGTTATTCTGTCACCACCTTTTCCACACATAGCATTCCTATTAATAATGACATCGTGCAGCAATATAATATTTAAATATTTAAAGAAAACAATTAAGACTAAAAATTTAAAATTGTGTACCAGAGATTAATAGACATGTACTAAGGTAAGATTATCTCAAAAATAAATAAAACCTGCATAAGTATTTGATTAATTTATAACAATAAAATAAGTAAATTATAATTCACTCAACAACAGAATAGAAAAACATAGCAAAACGTAAAGGACACAGAAACAACATTATATTATGACATTAACATGCTTATACCTTTTTGAATGTGCAGTTTTTATTAAATCTAATGTAGACTTATTTAAATTCAAAACCTTTGATCGTCATAAAGATAAATTGGGTGCCATTCCACACAATACTGCCTTATTAAAAAAATCGATCATTGGAAGTGCTACTAATATCTATAACATAATTCCTAAGCAAATACGTCTGCTGCGTTTCCAAAATCTCTTTAAGTTGAAATTACGTGAACTATTGATAGAAAAATGCTATTATAATGTCAAAGAATATTTAAACGACTTATCACTATAAACTTTTGACAAAGTCCGACTTGTTAGTATTACTTTTTAAAATCCATAAAATCTGATTTTATGTCATATGAAATCGCAACTACTGTACGCCCATGAGGCAGACCACAGCTAGATCTAAACCTGTACTGTAACACCTATCCTGTAACCTGTGTTCCCAATAAACTATTTGATTGATTGATTGATGTGGTATGTACTACTTCGCTACAGTCGATTTTAAAATACTGGCAATACTACAGCACTGAAATAAAAGTGGTTGGCGCCGAAACGAGAGAATTGCTTGTTAGTGTAATTTTTAAATACCGTGCTAATTATGACTTTCGCTTAATTTTATAGCCGCGAGAAAGTCGATGTTGCACTCTGGTCGCTGTGGCCATTTAAGGATGCTTCTCTGATTGTGCAAATGAAAGCTAATATAAAAGTTAATTTATGCCGTCGGAAACAACCAAACCAACAAGTTTAAAGGGATATTTTTCTATGAAAGATTATATGAAATGGGATTCTACGAGTACCTATAGACTATTCTATTGACGGACATATTATTATGAAGATTGTAATTCAAGTAACCAATTTATAATTTAAATAGCATAGCCTGTGAGTTTTATGCCACCTGGCTCTTAGATTCACTTACACTAATTTTTTTTTGCATGTAAGTGAATCTAAGCATCGTTCAGTGTAGTCATAACATGTCGATTGTTTTTTTTATATTTCATTTTGATGTATTATGTAAAGCATTTCTGTTTTTTTAAATCTGACTCTTCATAATTTCTACTTTCCACCACATTCTGCTTAAACAATTGTTGTTGTCCTAAAAGAAAACAGAGTGGAATAAGAACCTTCATTCGAGGAGTCACGTTCAACATATCCTAGCATTATCCCGGTTGCCTTAGACTTAAGCTTAGGGCCCTGGGTCTGCTCACTGGTTTAACCAGATTTGACTGCATTCAGTTATTACGTGGAGCGACTGCCGTCAGACCTCCGCAACCCAGAGGGAAACATTCTTCGGTTTAACCAGCTATCAGTCTGTTAGAAGGCACTGATTTCCTACTAACGACTGCCATAGATGTTCATGACAGCCGGGACCAACGTCTTAACGTGCTTTCCAAGGCACGGAGCAAGCGATAATTACGCACATAACTTTGAAAAGTCATAGGTGCCACCAGGGTTTGAATTTGAGAACCTCTCAATTTAAAGGCAAGGGGTCTCGGCACAGGGCTATCGCCTCTCCGAGGTTTCGAGATTCGAGGAGTCACGTTGTGAGACGTTAATGGGCCAAGACGATGAAGTAATTGATGACGTATTTCACTTGTTGATGGAGTGTGAGCGGACTCGAGGTCTGAGACAGAACTGTAATGAGTTGAGTGTAATGGACTCCAGCGTCGGTCCCTACATATCACTTCTGGCTGAGCCAACTTCGAGCGCTGCTAAAATGCTTTTTCAGCGAATATATAATATTATTAAAATGTAATAGGTTAAGATTAGGATAGGATGGAGCTGGCATGGTCAATTTATATGATCAAAGCTCCTAAAGAAATAAAGAGAAAAAAAAAAACGATAAATCACGGTAAAACACAGATATATACACCATAGATAAAGCAAATGCAAGTGGTTCGCGTGTCCGTATGTTGTTGCTTTTTAAATACTGTAACGTGAACGATTTCACATTATGAAATATATATTATCAGCGGCATCAGTGTCGATGAATCAGTATTTAGTGCCGGGAAACCCATTCCCGGCACTAAATATCGACAGTGACGTCACAAGGTGTTCAAAAGTCGACACGCTTGATGAAAATACAAATCGTGTTATGTATTGTATATCTATGGTAAAAACGAACCCTTTCAATCCAAAATCTATGTGTGGCTCTTGATTTTGAGCGCTAGCTACCGTGATCAGAAGCACGTTAAGTTGGTAGTAACATACTCTCGAAATACTCAACCGCTAACTGTACATTCAAACATTGTTTGAAGTAAAAGTATACAACATTCAAATAAAAACAATATGTCATTTAAAAGCTTGAAATTTAAGCCTTTTCTTTGAATTTAGTGCGCGCATACAACCTACAGGAAGCGCTCGTAGCTCTGCGATGCTAGGTGGTCGGAAACGATCACCGAAGTAAAGCAGAGTTTACAGAGGTCAGTCCTTGAATGGGTGACCGTTTGTGTGGCATTTGATATCGAGCGCTTCCGTGCTTCGGAAGGCACGTTAAGCCGTTGGTCCCGTTTATCACTAAATGTGGTAGTCGTTAAGCCATGTTAGAGGCCTAATGGGCGGCTTGATAAATTGTAACAGCAGGACGCCATACACCTGCCTCCGCCGATCCGCACTGGGTCAGCGTGGTGGAGTATGACCCAATACCCTCACACCTCGATATGTGTGAGGAGGCTCGTGATCAGTAGTGGGACGTTAATGGGCTGTGATGATGATGATACAACCGCTTTTTCTATGGCCTTATCCAAGATTACATTTACTTCTCCCACTGTAGTGAAGTGGTGCTTCTAGATTTCGCGCCTAGATTCTCTTTGATACCACGATTGGCAAAAGCATAATATAATAATTTGTGCGAAGAGGTGGATATTTTTAAAGAAAGTTTACCAAATTTTAAAAAAGTTGTCTTGGGGTTGTTGAGAGATAGAATCTAGTATTTATTTCTTGTAATTTTGTTGTATGGTATTCTATGGTATGGTGTTCAAACCGATCTTTATTTTAATTCGTTCTCATTACATTTCTTATTTTTATTTCTTAAAGTTTACTTTGGTAATAAGACTGTTGTTGTGACACCTTAAAATGTTGGACATTTGGCTTGTTATAATAAATATTTACTTAAGACATAAGAAAATAATGTCACAGCTACTGGTTGTCCATGATAAATAAATAAATTGCGTTCACAAGTGCATCGAAATGAAGCCAAGATTAAATAATTGAATTTATTTAATAAAATATCAGCCTAGTAGTTTAGACGTGACAAACGAACTATACTGACTTTCGCATTTGTAATAAGTATAAGAAAGTATAAAATTTCCGAGGATATATTAGATATTCGATAAACGAATGCTCACTTTACTAATAGCTTATCGAAGTTGTGGTACAAAGTGCCTTTACGGTGAGATAATATTCGATGTGCATTAGCTACCGCAGTACGCCCGTTATCGCTGCACCATAGTGTAGAAAGAAACAGTAGATTAACTCTAAAGATCTCGCGATAGTACAGAGGGTAGTGCAGTGGATTTCTTAAGTATGTGTAACTTGCTTTATTATTAGTAGTAGGAGTTTTATTATTCTTGCGTTAGTGTAACGAATGTTTCATCATCATCAGCCTATACTAGTCCACTGCTGGACAAATCGCGCCATTTTCCCCTGTCTTCGGCTTGCCGCATCCAGCATCTGCCAGCGACCGCTCGCAAATCGTCACCCCACCTGGCGAGTGGACGTCCTACACTACGTTTGCCAAGTCGCGGTCTCCACTCAAGAACTCGTTTACCCCATCGGTTGTCGGTCCTTCGACAGATATGGCCAGCCCACTGCCACTTCAGCTTGCTAATCCTATATGCTATGTCGGTGACTTTGGTCCTCTGTTGGATAACATCATTTCTGATTTTATCTCTCAGAGAGACTCCGAGCATAGCACGCTGAGCGACCTTAACGAATTTTTGTCTTGTGTTTATTTTTGTTGTTTTTAATTATTATTGTACATCACGATATACCCTTCTGTGTCGTTCACTTTTCTGTCCATGTAAGGTTGCTTGGAAGAGATTGCTTTCAGCGATAAGGCTGCCTATTGTACCTATATACCTACCTGGTTAATTTTCTTTGTAATTGTATGTGTAACTTTTATCATGGTGTACAAATAATTATTATACGACGGTGATTAATTAATATATAAGAGTTAGGTCTCTGTGTTATTACTTTACTGTGCTATTGCTAGCTATTACGTGGGACCAACTGTATGATTGGCGAAGTGTGGGCGTATAATGTGCTTCTGCCTACCCCTTCGGGGAAACAGGCGTGAATGTATGTATGTAATAATAAACCCAATGAAATGGTTTTACGCTTCTAGCGCCAAAAATAAAAGCGTTTCATACATTTTTTTTCTTATAATTGTTTCCTGAGTTTAGCACATTTAGCCAGTGTAAAGTAGGAGGTATATTCATAACATATAAATTATAGTAAATGACAATGAGTGGCGATAAAGATGATACATGGTAAATGAATGACGAAATGAGATCCCCTCCCCCTAAACCCCTTGAGTCCTCAGTAAACATGTGGGACTATACTGAGATCTCACACGGACTTCTTGGGAGAATTTGAAAAGTGATGTTGCATTTTTTTGGTTTAATTTACCAACACTTTAGTACGTTCACAAACCATTAACGGTTAATAATCAACCGTTATTACACATTAATGTTCAAAATATCACAAATTTGAAAATAAAACAAAACTGCAGACGTGATGCTTCACTTTCCCGCCAAGAAGTCCTATACAAACGTTAAACCTCCTTTTCAACTCTTTTTTTAATTAAAAAGTAGCCTATCTCCTTTCTCAGGCTTTAGACTATCTGTGTACCAAATTTTACTTAAATTACAAATACAACCATACCTAAAACTACAATTTGTTCTGACAATTGAAATATGCAGTTTACTTTTACAAATAACTTAATGAAATTCGCAGTGGTTAGAATTATAAGTGCTGTGTTAATTGCTCACGATGCTGTTTACTTGGTAATGAAGCTAGTTTAATTTCACCGCGACTTGAGTTTCAAACTTTCAATATCTATTGCCGTAACTATTACATAACATCTTTTATATGGTTATAGCAAATGTATAGTAACTTTTTTAGTGTTTTGTAGCTCCCACCTGCAGTGCATGGGCGCGTTAGTTATAAGTATGACATTCATAAGAGCTCTACTGAGCCAAACTTGAATAATAATAATATAATAATAATATTTATTTATTTTCTCCCATAGAAAGAAAATAAACTTAAAGCTATTACAAAACAATTATTAAAATAAGAGGTGTACAATTTTGCCAAAGCTTGATATTATATGGGAGACTGGTGTCCAAACTAGGTGAATCCTGTGTCTTGGGTCACCAGATCTCATCCCTGTCATAAAGACATATCGCATGCTTAATGGAATAGTGAATAAACGACTTTTGATTTTGACGACTTTTGCGTGGTGGAGAGTACACCCGCACTACGCTCCTAAGGTCGTGGGTACAATTCCCACACAGTCATGTTTTCCTATGTATATTAAGTATGTATTCACAAAAAAAAGGGATGTATGTATAACAAGTCTTCAAAGGGATAGCTGTCTTCAAAGGGATACTATTCTATTAAAGACTATATGGCAGATAAAAATGCTTGGGATTAAACTGCCGTTTCATACAGGCTATTCTAATATGATTGACTTGAAAACATAAATATTGTTAAGGTTATGTTATATTGCATTGTATAGCTTCACAGACAAATTGTAATTCTAGTACCAAACTAATGGACATATTTAAAAGAGCATAACCTGTGAGTTTCTTGCCAGTTCTTCTTACAGAGCGGTGGCTCGGAACTGGCACTTAGATTCACTTACACTTAATTATTTTTTGTTTTTAAATTGTTTTGTTGCATGTAAGTGAATCTAAGCTTCGTGATTTAGTGTAATATTATTTCTATTGTTTTTTTTTCATTTGTAATCATGACGTTTTCAAGTACTATGTATAATAGTTTATGAAATAAATATTTTTTTACTTTTTTAAATATTCATGTTAATGCACACAGAGATTTCTCTCTGTGTGGGATTGCAACCGTCGTAGACCTTAGTAGCGTAGTGCGGGTAGACTCGCCTCCACGCCATATCGGTCGTCAAACGATCAGGACATAAACCATCACATAGCCAAGAGAGAGACTTTCTCTGAGCTCCATAATTACTTAAATAAGAAACTGTAGTCAGGGCTTCACTTAGGCAGATATTTTTATCTCAAGTTTAACAAGTACTGTTTGGTTCCAGGTCGGGCGGATTCCAGCTGACCATCCCCTGGTGGGCGGACACAAAGGGCCGGTGTTGGACATCGCTTGGTGTCCACACAACGACAATGTCATCGCCAGCGGCTCCGAAGACTGTGTCGTCAAGGTAAGGACTCGCTCAAAAATAAAGGAGGTTTTTGTACTGCTTGAAGGGGACGAATTATATTTATAAAACCAACAAAAAAGTCACGTTTGTGGTATTAGAGCTCCCTTAAATATTTATTTTGTTCTGATTTTTAGTATGTGTTGTTACAGCGGCAACAGAAATACATCAACTATCTGACTATACGGTTCATAAGATACCTGGTGACAGACGGACAGACAGCGGAGTCTTAGTAATAGGGTACCGTTTTTTAACCTTTGGATACGAAACACCATAAAACAGAGATTTACGCCAGGTGTCTTGTTAAAGTTAGAGTCATTTTCATTTATTTGACGACTAATATGGCTTGGAGGTCAGTATACCTACACTTCACTCCAGAGGTCGAGGGTTCGATTCCCACACAGGACAAATCTTTGTGTGCATGAACATGAATATTTGTTCTGGTCTGGGTGTTTTCCTATGTATATTAAGTATATATTTACAAAAAAAAAAGTATTTAAGCATGTTTATCCGTTGTTTAGTATCCATACCACAAGTTCTTAATGATACTTATCTTGGAACTAAATAATTGGTGTAATTGTCAGAAAATATTTATTATTTATTTATTTTAAACATAAAATATTTTATTTAAAAAAAATATATTGTGATGTTTTTATGTCATTTTATTTCAAAAATTACAAAGAAAGGTTTACACGCTATTGGTAGAGGCCTATGCTTGGCAGGGGACTCGGGTTGTTAATTGATTATTTCAAATGACATTAGTAATACAAGAGCTTTTATTAATTTTTTATCTTATTTTATTAAGACTGGATTTAGACCGACGACGAC
The DNA here is from genome assembly GCA_949126915.1 of Musotima nitidalis. Taxonomy (NCBI): domain Eukaryota; kingdom Metazoa; phylum Arthropoda; class Insecta; order Lepidoptera; family Crambidae; genus Musotima; species Musotima nitidalis. The sequence goes on along the minus strand of OX421434.1, from coordinate 1,202,739 downwards.
TTGAATAGAGTTGCTTGATTGGTCACATTGGAAACTAATGGGAGAGGCCTATGTTCAGCAGTGGACGTCTTTGGGCTGATGATAATGATGTCATCTGATAATGCTTAGCGCCACTATGCTTGTGGTGTCTGTGAAGCGAGGTCTTTGTCTCGCGGTGGTATATAATTCGTACAGATCTTTATGGTTTCCGAATGACAGTCTCAGAGTAAGGAGGCGTCTAGTTTCAAAACCCGCTAAAACGTAATTCGAAATAAAATATGTTTTCTTTTGAATATAAACCTTATTCAATACTACTTTAATTTGCTGTATGTAATTCACAACAAAAATCACTATAACCCCTTCATATTAGCTGACAAAATCCAAATTCGTTGCAAATACCGCCTAACAATGCCAGTTATTTTCAAAGTCCGCCAAATTTTTTTTTTTTGAATTACACTTTAGCGGATTTTGAAACTAGACGCCATTCTGTTATCGGCTTTTGGTACATATGCGAATGCGAATTTTGTACATTACAGAGATGATATGCTATGTTTTGGACCTATGGTTATGCTATGTTTTCACTGTGTGTGTTTTGTATTGTTATATTTGATAAAAATAATTTAAAAGAGCATAGCCTGTAAGTTTCTTGTCAGTTCTTCTCACAGAGCGGAGGCTCGGAACTGGCACTTAGATTCACTTACACCTAATTTTTATTTATTTGCATGTAAGTGAATCTAAGCTTCGTGATTTCAGTGTAGTAATATTTTTAAATTTATATTTTGTTTTGACGTTTTCAAGTGCTATGTAATAGTTTATAAAAATTTTTTTTTTACTTTTTTCTCCTCAGGTGTGGCAGATTCCCGACGGAGGCCTGTCCCGCACGTTGACGGAGCCCGTAGTAGACCTGGTGTTCCACCAGCGCCGCGTGGGGCTCGTGCTCTGGCATCCCACAGCGCAGAACGTGCTGCTCACTGCCGGCTCAGATAATCAGGTTAAAGAATTTTCTACTCTTATTTTTACATCATTCGCCTGCTGATCAACGGACGAGGCTTTGGCGAACATAAAAGTTCCCGATGAGCGGCAACAGTCTCGCCAACTATCAAGTGGGACCAACAATATAATTGGCGAAATTTGTGCGTTTATTATGCCCCTGCCTACCCTATCGAGGAAACAGGCATAAAATTTTCAGCGCATTTTGTTAGCTGCGATATGGATCTTAGATGCTTTCGAAACAAAAGGAACCACATCATAACCTATCTATTTCTTTAGCTACGATTCCACAGGCAGAGATACAGATTATCTATTTTTGACAGTATTGATATTTAAAAAAGAAAGGTCCCTTTTAACATTTAACGTGATGAAAGGTCTTCTTGGCGGGAAAGTGAAGCGTCATGTCTTTATAATATTTGTGATATTTTAAACATTAATGTGTAATAACAGTGGATTATTAACCGTTAAGTGTTTGTGAACGTACAAGAGTATTGGTAAATGAAACAAAACAGTGCAATGTCACTTTTCAAATTCTATCAAGAAGTCCATGTGAGATCTCAGTATAGTACCACATCTTTACTGAGGACTTAAGAGTTTATTTATCTCCTACTTGACACGGGTTAACTGTGCTAAAGGCACGAACCCATTATGTAAGAGAAAAAAATAATGACATGAAAAATCATACAGCTTATGAGCGGCTTCTATTTACGAGCACAGCACACAGCCTATCAACCTTATCACACACAGCAAATTCCTAAATCAATTTGTTACCATATTTTGAAGTTTATTAACCTCAAGTAAGGTCGAAAATCAGTTTAAAAATTCTGAATACCATATCAAAGGGTTAAAATAACAGTAAACTTGGTTGAGCAGATAGCAATATGGGACGTGGGGACTGGCGAGGTGCTGCTGACGCTGGACTGCCACCCCGACCTCATCTACTCGGCGTGCTGGAACTGGACCGGCTCCAAGCTGCTCACCACCTGCCGCGACAAGAAGATCAGGTAAGTCCAAGTAATTTATTGATTCAGGCGTTACTTTGCGGAAATCCATTGTAAGCAAGTGATGGATTAAAAATATCTTTGTAACAATTCCCGCGCTACTATAATTTCCCGAAAAATCGAGAAACTATTCAACACGACACGTGTTTCGCCCTTACACAGGGCATCTTCAGGTAAGATAGGAGCCTCAGAACAACGATGTCTTCACGACCAACGCTCAAACAAGAGAAATCTCTTTATTATAGAAACTATAGTAGCGCGGGAATTGTTACAAAGATATTTTTAATCCATCACTTGCTTAAATCCAAGTACTTTTCGTTATGTTGACAAGAACTTTTAAGATTACCAGGAATTTTCCATGCGCTTGTTACCATACTAATCCACGGTATGGAATGCTTCAGATTGCATCCTCCATTATGACGATATATAAAAGTCGCAAATGAAAGAAAGAAAGAAAATAATTTATTCTGTGACACATGATACATTGGTTTACAAAAATACAAAAATAAAAATTAATAAACACATGTGGCACCGAAAAGGCTTATACTCAGCATATGCCGAGGGGTCACTATGGCCCCGCGGCGCTGGTCTTCCGTACAAGCCTATAAATACTACGTAAGTAGGACAAACTTAAAACTATGCGCACCAAAGTTAAACATTTCAACATAAAAAAACAAATGAAGCCTCACATGAAGTACTGCTGTCATCTTTGGGCAGGAGCGCCTGGATATCAGCTTGCACCTTTTGAGCCGGTTCAAAGACTAGCTATGTGAATAAGCTTAGATCCCAGGTTTGCAAGCAGTATTAAACCCTTAATTCTAAGAAGAGATTTTTCCCCTTATGTGTATTCTACCGCTTGTATAATGAGGTGCGTTCTGACGGACAGTTCGAATTAATGCCAAATTCTTTCTGACATCCACCACTCGCACATCAGCAGGGAGTTCATCCTCACATCTTAGAAATGACGGGATCGCGTACCACCTCCTTATAACCTAACCTACCTCCTATCGCTTGTATAATGGCTTGTGTTCTGAGGTATAGCTCGAATTGATGCCGGCTTCTTTCTGTCATCCACCATTTGCCATCGTCAGGGAGTTCATCCTCACATCTTAGAGTTGAAGAATTTTTTTTGCTGCGAACCGTTGGGTTGAGGATGCAGCTCCCTAGCAAGGTTGTTCTAAGGGATTACAGCATGGGGCTTTTCAAAATAGGCTTGAAGCGTGTGAACTTTTTATTGAGTTGGCAACGCGCTAGTTATCTCTCTTTTTTTGTATTACGTCGATAACAAAATTCATTTAAGCATTGCACTGCCTTCCGGCCAAAAAGGGGGTGTGAGACTCACCACCGGCAGACGCGACTGCCAGCAGTAATACCTACTAAAAATATTCCGACGACGCCCGCCGCTTGTGAAAAAGAAAAAGCCGGAGCCAGAACCTGGGTTGCAGCGTCTGACACCCCGCTCGCGGCCAACGTCCCCCGGACCAAAACCGAGAAGATCACCTCAGAGAGGCGCAGTGGACGCGCCCCTCGTACTTCTCCGTGCGACCATAGCGTGCGTGGCCGACTTCCCGGAGGATCCATTGTTAGACAGCAGGGCCCCCCTGCCCCCGCCACCTAAGATCCGTCCATTTGTGGTGACTACTTTCTGTCAGGTGTGCCTGCTTAAGTTTATAAATAATACAGAAATTAAGATTTTTAATATTTTTCCTTGTATCCTTACAGAATAATCGACCCACGCAGTGGCGAGGTGGAAGCTGAAGCGATAGCCCACGAGGGCAGCAAAGCTTCCCGCGCCATCTTCCTCAAGCATGGCCTCGTGTTTACTACCGGGTGAGTCCTTTTTGGGTGACCAGACTGTGTGCTTTATCTACTGGATATATACAACCTTCGGCAGCGCTGCTTCCCGCGCTATCTTCGAGTCCACAAACTCTGCTCACGCGCTGAGAACGCCCGTGAGTAGAGTTGAATAGCGACCATGCCGGAAGGAACTCTGAGTATGAGCCGCTGGTCGGCACGTAAGTAATAACGTTCCTGCGTTGTCAAAGAACCGCGTTGCTATAGTTGCTTGCACCCCCCAAGCTGTTCTTTCTTAAGACCCGATACTGTGTTACTACGAATACAAGTTCATTGTTCAACTTATGCGTAGCAAATGTTCTGGCGCACATTCTCTTTTAACGCAACAGATTAAAGCTTATTTCACGTTATAAAGCGCTTTCATTTTTTTATTGAACCGCATCGACTGCTTACCATCAGGCAGGATGTAGTAATTATGACGATGAAAAAAAAGCTTTTCTTTTTTTTAATAATGGCTTCGTGCTTTTAGCACTTTTAGCCAGTGTCAAGTATGAACAGATGAGAATGAGTGGTAATAAAGATGATAAATGTTAAATGAGATACCCTCCCCTAAGCCTAAGCCTCAAGAAAGATGTGGGTCTATACTGAGATCTCACATGGACTCCTTGAGAGAATTTAATAAGTGATGTTGCACTGCTTTGTTTGATTTACCAACACCCATGGAAGTGGACAAACACTTAACGGTTAGTAATCCACCGTTATTACACATTAATGTTAGAAATATCACAAATTTTAGAATTTTTGTATAAACAGTTCAAATGTATCCTATCGTATCTTATCCCGTAGGTTCAGCAGAATGTCAGAGAGGCAGTACACCCTTCGAACTCCAGACGCGCTGAGCGAGCCTATCGTGACCGTGGAGATTGACACCAGCAATGGCGTAATGTTCCCGCTCTACGACCCCGATACCAACATGGTCTACCTCTGTGGGAAGGGGGACTCTGTCATCAGATACTTCGAGGTAACTTACACCGTCTATTTTTATACTCGCTTTTATCCTATCATCATCATCATCTCAGCCAATTAACGTCCCATTAATGGAAGCGCTCGTAGCTCTGCGGTGCTCGGTGGTCGGAAACGATCACCGAAGTACAGAGTTTACAGAGGTCAGTCGTTAAGCCATGTTAGAGGCCTAATGGGCTGCAGCAGGACGCCCTACACCTGCCTCCGCCAATCCGCATTGGGTCAGCGTGGTGGAGTATGACTCAATACCCTCACACCTTGATATGTGAGAGGAGGCTCGTGCTCAATAGTAAGACGTTGACGTGATGATGACTTGGCAGGAGCCTACACTCATATACTAAGGTGGTGAGGGAACGACCCAATACTTCCAACACGCTGACGCTGCGGATTGGCGGAGGCAGGCTTATAGCGTCCTGCTGTTAAAATATTTCAAGCCGCCCATTAGGCCTCTAACAAGGCTTAACGACTACCATATTTTAGTGATAACCGGCACCAATAGCTTAGCGTGTCTTCCGAAGCTCGGAAGCGCTCGATATCAAATGCCACACAAACGGTCACCCATCCAAGGACTGGCCACTGTAAACTCTGCTTTACTTCGGTGATTGTTTCTGACCACCGAGCATCGCGGAGCTACGAGCGCTTGTATACTTCAGGTTCAGTATAATGTCAGAAAGGCCATGAGCGAGCCTATAGTTACTGGGAAGCGGAACTCAGGGAGATCAATGAAAAAATGAAAAAAAAAAAATTACATAAAAACAAAATCACATAACTTAAATAATGATAAGTGTTCTGTGACAGAAGACACTACTCTTCCTTAACATGGAAATTATTATTAAAACTTATTCTAATCGCAGACAATATTAGTCATTATAGTTTAGAGTGATAGTAATAGTGATGTGAGTAATGTGTGTGTGTGTGCGTGTGTGCGTGTTTACATGCGCGACATAATAGTTCGATGTACAACAAATAAAAGAAAATTAAGTGTAATGAAGATGAGAGCGCTTAGAAGTATGTTAAAAGTTAAATTAGTATATCTCTGTCCGGTTCAGTAGAAGACTCTTGTAAACTATTTGCAGTAAACTAGTTGTAATGAAATGGTAAAGAGAGATTATGATTCGAAAAAAGAGGATAGAGAAAGATATATTTTCAGTTCTTCTCAGTTCTCTATGGTAGAGGTAAAAATTGTAAGCAAGTGATGGATTAAAAATATCTTTGTAACAATTCCCGCGCTACTATAATTTCCCGAAAAATCAAGAAACTATTCAACACGACACGTGTTTTGCCCCTACACAGGGCATCTTCAGGTAAGATAGGAGCCTCAGAACAACGATGTCTTCACGACCAACGCTGAAACGAGGGTCAAAGAGTCAAGTATCTTACCTGAAGATGCCCTGTGTAAGGGCGAAACTCGTGTCGTGTTGAATAGTTTCTCGATTTTTCGTGAAATTATAGTAGCGCGGGAATTGTTACAAAGATATTTTTAATCCATCACTTGCTTACAATGGATTTCCGCAAAGTAACGCCTGAATCAATAAATTATGTAAAAATTGTATATCATACTAAATTATAGTTTAAAACACAGTAAATATTTTTTTAACCGTTAGTAAATAAAAAAGTATTCAAAAAAAACTCTTTTTATGACTGTACCTGGGAATTCAACAGCCATAAACTTATATTATATTTTTATTTTTTATTTCTGTCAACAGACATTTTAAGCGTTTATTCTTAAGTTTATTTTTATTCTAATTGCGTTAATGCTCTTCGACTTTACACAGACGAGATCTGTTGCGCGCATTTCATTCTTTACTACTTTTTGCAGTTTTTTAAATCCAAAATGTTAAGTTTGTTATGATGTGCTAAATGCGTAGCTTTGATAAGGGACTTTTAACACCCTGTATCATTATACCAGCAATACCCGAAAACAAGTGAAAGGATGTGATCTCGGCCTACCCTACGGATATCAGGCACGACAATATGTCTAGGTTGAAAACCAATAAATCAATTCAACCTACGTAAATACATACTTAATATACATAGGAAAACTCCCAGAGCAGAACAAATATTCATGTTCATGCACACAAAGATTTGTCCTGTGTGGGAATCAAACACACGTCCTCTGGAGTGAAGTGTAGGTATACTGACCTGTCGTCATTAGTTTCAACCTTTCTCTTTGCAGGTAACACCAGAGCCTCCGTTCGTGCATTACATCAACACCTTCCAGACGCCAGACCCCCAAAGAGGTATTATTTTACTAAGGGCCTGTTTTAACCTTGTTTAAGAAGAGTGGTTTTAAAAGCTAAACTTGTCTGTGTAGTTATCATTTCAGCTCCTAAATGAATGAACCGATTAAGCGTTTATTTTTGTTTGAAAGCCGACGTACATAGTTTTGTCTAATTGTTTAATTTTAGTATGTTATTGTTTGATTTTAGTTTTTTATTGTTGTTTTATTTTAGTTTGTTTTGTTACGTATTTTGTGCACGTGTCTATTTTGTATATGTTTTTTCCTTTTTTCGGTCTGCTGGAAGAAATTCCTTTGAGGGATAAGCAGTGCCGTTGTACATGTGTTTCATAACTTCTATCTTTGTGTATGTTTCGTATGTGCATAAATTGTTAAATAAATAAATAAATAATAACATTTCTCTTGAACAACATTTATCCCGAATAACTATTTAGTTTACAACTGCTAGGGTTGGCTGCTATAGATCTCTTCTAGAGATAAGCCCACCTTGGTACATGTTATTTTATATACCTCATGTAATACTTAAAATTATTTTGTGCAATAGAGGATTATTATTATTATTACATGGGTCTTAGCTATAATTAATAAAAATCGGCTCGGGGATTCAAAGTTATGGATTTTAGACTTTGTCAAAACTCAAAATGAGCACTGTTGAACGATATAAAGGCCCATGAGTAATAAAAAACAATCCGTCCCCGACTAAAAAGTAAAAAATAATACCTTTCCCTCAGTCTTCTTACTTCAGTAAAAGAAACTATGAATATTTTACAATGAGCGATGCCGCTACGGACGGCCGCTGTCGCTCAAAACTAATAATCTGTATTATTGGCTATCTGCAATTGACAATTCAAACCTTTTTTGATAATAAAAAATAAAATAAAATATACTTTATTGTCTTTAAGATCAATATGAACATTTAGATTCGTCAAACATTTACACACAAAATAGAAATTCGATATATTTTTTTAACAACAATGAAAGAGATATGAGCGGTACCATAATAAAGAAATAAAAGCAAATAAGTACTTTGACAAAGTCAAAATACTTCTTATTTCATAAACTATTAAATAGTACTTGAAAATGTCAAAATTATAAAAAAATAACAAAAACAAATAAAATATAATTATACTAAAATCACGAAGCTTAGATTCACTTGCAACCAAACAATTAAAAAAACAAAAAATATTTAAGTGTAAGTGAATCTAAGTGCCAGTTCCGAGCCACCGCTCTGTAAGAAGAACTGGCAAGAAACTCACAGGCTATGCTCTTTTATATTATCGATTGGTTACAGAAAAAGAAAAATCTCTTTAGTAACTAATAAAAACAAGAGTCTGTATTAGTTTTAATTGCGTATAGTTAATTAATTTCAAGCGTAAGTTAATAAAATGAAACCGGAATTTAATAAATAATATAATTTATTAATCAACTTCTTTAACTAGCTTTTGCTTTTATTAATCTTCATCTTGAAACTTTGAAACGAAAGCAATGTTTCGTTCGAATATCGTGGCTGAAATGAATCAATCAATTTCAAATTACGTATAGTAATAAGTATTTATTTATTTAAGCTTTTTTGCACACACATAAAAATACAATGTACAAAAGCGAACTTAAATCCATTCTCTACCAGTCAACCTTGGGGTTAGCAGAGACATTAAAGGCGGTGCAAGTAGGAGATAATATTTACAGTTATGATATACTTACATAAAATAGTACGATGATCTACATAAAAATACACACACATACGCATAAAAGATGGTCACAGCTCAAGTTGTAAAAAAAATGATTTTATTTCTATAACTTTATTAATAAGAAGTAATAATACAAAAGTTGAAGCTTGGCCTATGTTAGGTACAAGAATGAATTACATTTTATTTAATTAAAATAACATGATCAATTTATGACGACAATTGCAACACGAGGCGCGGTGTCAGCGTTTCCTGTTGTTGTCTCTTGTAATTCGAATATGAGGGCATAGCTGCGTTCGCACTATTCACATACTAGGGCTGCGTAACACATATATAAACACAAATACATACATATTTAAAAATAAATAAATGGATGACATGGGGGGGGGGGGAATTTCATCGATGATCATTCTTTCAAGAAGTGTTAAGTTTTAAGTTCATTATGTGTGGTCCATCCAGGTGTGGGCATGATGCCGAAGCGAGGCTGCGACGTAGCCACCTGCGAGATTGCCAAGTTCTACCGGCTCAACAACTCCGGACTGTGTCAGGTAACATTAATTATACATTTCTAATCAAAGGTTGGACTTATTGGCGGAAAAGTGTAGCGTCATGTTTGCAGTTTTGTTCAATTTTCTAAAATTTGTGACATTTTAAACTATAATGTGTAATAACGGGGGATTATTAACCGTTAAGTGTTTGTGAACGAACATGAGTGTTGGAAAATCAAACGAAACAGTGTAACATCACTTTTCAAATTCTCTCAAGAAGTCCATGTAAGATCTCAGTATAGTCCCACATCTTTACTGAGGAGTCTAAGGGAGGGCATCTCATATATCATCTTTATCACCACTCATTCTCATTTACTCAGTATTAAATATTACTAATACATCTATAAATTGACACTGGCTAAATGTGCTAAACGCATGAAGCCATTATTTAAAAGAAAAGAAAACTAGAGGTTTCTATGGAGATTTTACGGCACGTTTTCGAAGAATTTATGTCTCAAATACAAATATAAATAAATAAATATTTCTGACACTTACACCAATTATTTAGTTTCAAGATAAGTATCATTAAGAACTTGTGTTATGGATACTAAATAACGGAAAAACATAGATAAATACTTTTATTTTGTAAATACATACTTAATATACATAGTAAAACACCCAGACCAGAACAAATATTTATATTTATAACACACAAAGATTTGTTCTGTGTGAGAATCGAACCCACGACCTCTGGAGTGAAGTGCAGGTATACTGACCTCCACGCCATATCGGTCGTTAATTATATATTAACTGTACTATTACTGTATATATTTACTATTTTAACTCATAACAACTCGAATTTACACCATTGTTATATAATGACATTCATACATTTATTATCTTATTTCATTCAGGACATCTTTTATTTAGCTTCTTTAATAATGTAATTTATTTTGTTATTGTGTTTTTAAACTATAACTTTAATTAGGAATTTTTGTTTATTATGTTTTAATTGCATGCTGTCTTCGCCTATAATTATAATGAGATTGAGCTGAATAGCTAAAAAGCATTTATGCTATGGTTAATTCTTCTTTGGTATTATTAAAGTTTATTATGTTGGTGATCATTTTACAAATAATAAAAAAAAACATACAATAACACCTGTTTTCCCGTCGGGGTAGGCAGAGGCATATTATATGCCCACATTACGCCAGTTCTATTGTTGGTGGTAATGGTTGGTTGGCGAGCCTATTGCCGTTTATCGCAAACTTTTATGTTCGCCAGAGCCTCGTCCGTTGATTGGCAGGTGCACCACTTGCAGGTGAGGTTAGCTTGGGCTCAGATTTTATATATACACTATACACCTATATTATTTTAGATAATGAATTGATTGTTTTTATCGCTTTATAACCTCTGATCAATTTTCTCAAGATATAAAATAATGACCTTTATATTCATAAGTTTTATAAAAGAACCCACAAACAATTTATTTATATTGAATTTGGCCCCCCATCTTTCCCTTTTGCTTATGTGTGTATGAAGTTATCACGACATTTATGAGTTCTCTAATGTGCCTTTACAGGTGGTATCAATGACAGTGCCACGCAAATCAGAGCTGTTCCAAGAGGACCTGTACCCAGACACGCTAAGCGACGAGGCGAGTCTCAGTGCCGCCGAGTGGAAGGATGGGGCCGACGCTGAACCCTGCACCATGTCGCTGAAGGTATGGCCTGATACCAGGTCGAAGGTATTACATAGGAGCAGGATCCAAGGGCCATCATCCTAACATTTATCCCGGTGGTTCCCCAAACTTACGCTAAGATCCCAGGGTCTGCTCACTGGTCTGACCAGATTTGGGCTAAATTTAATGGCCAGCACAATAAAGAATTTAAAATCGCAGATATAGGTAACAACGGTACATTTCAAAAGAAATAATTAGACCAGCTATATCAACATTTATTTATTTAATTTATAGATTTGTACAACTATCATTACAGGTAAGTTATGCGATACTGTATCTAAAATTAAAAATAACACAGAAGTTTTAGTGTCACTATTTCGAATTCACTCAAAGAACATGTGAGCAAATCAACAGTTTCATGGACCTTATTCAATAAAATAGTGATACGCGTTCAAGGTATTAGCCGCAATAAATTTGTTCTGGCTATAAATAATAATAAATATTTCTGACACTTACACCAATTATTTAGTTCCAAGATAAGTATCATTAAGAACTTGTGTTATGGATACTAAATAACGGATAAACATACATTTTTTTTTTAAATACATACTTAATATACATAGAAAAACACCCAGACCAGAACAAATATTCAAATATATACACACAAATATTTGTCCTGTGTGGGAATCGAACCCACGACCTTAGGAGTGGAATGCGGGTATACCTACTTGCCACCACGCCATATCGGTCGACAATATAGGTCTATCTCGTCTCGTCTATAGGTGTTGCCAGGTGGCCCGGGCGCCTCCGCCTCCACACGTACCTATCTGGTACACTCCGCCCCATGTACTGCAAAATATGCATGCAAAAATAATATGTCCAGAACACATTGATGATAATGTAACAAAAACTATATGAATGTCCATGTTAAAGTTTACCTTAAAACATTAGCATCGTCTCAGCCCTTAAAAGTCTACTGCTGTACATAGGTCTTCACTGTACTTTAATGAAAGCCATAGTCTACGAATAAAACTTGTTTTCTGCAGGCACAAATTTTTAAGAAAAGAAAAAAAATCTAGGCCCTCTCCTTAGCAAGATTAACTTAATTACGGATAAAAATAGTAAAAGTAAAAAGTAAAAAATTATTTATTTCATAAACTATTATACATAGTACTTGAAAACGTCATGATCACAAATGAAAAAAAAAACAATCGAAATAATATTACACTAAATCACGAAGCTTAGATTCACTTACATGCAACAAAACAATTTAAAAATAAAAAATTATTAAGTGTAAGTAAATCTAAGTGCCAGTTCCGAGCCACCGCTCTGTAAGAAGAACTGGCAAGAAACTCACAGGCTATGCTCTTTTAAATATGTCCATTAGTTTGGTACTAGAATTACAATCTTCATTTGTCTGTGAAGCTATACAATGCAATATAACATAACCTTAACAATATTTATGTTTTCAAGTCATTCATATTAGAATAGCCTGTATGAAACGGCAGTTTAATCCCAAGCATTTTTATCTGCCATATAGTCTTTAATAGAATAATATCCCTTTGAAGACAGCTTGTGTTTTATTGTTAATTTAAATTTATTTAGGCTCAATTGCTGTATGTTGCTTGGGATTTTATTGTAGAATCGCACACATTGACCTTTAAAAGATTTGTTTATCTTTTGGAGCCTAGTGGCAGGTACAACTAATTTATGCTTATTCCTTGTGTTTAGGTTATGTACACAGCTTTTCTTACTAAATTGGTCAGTATTCTTATGTACATAAACCAGGTTATCATAAATGAATTGACCGGCCACTGTTTAAATACCAATTTCTTTAAACTTTTCCCTTAGTGAATGTCCACACGGGAGATTATAAATTGCTCGAATAGCCCTCTTCTGCAGCACAAAGATTGTTTGAATGTCTGCGGCACAACCCCACAGAAGAATACCATAGAACATAACACTATGGAAATAGCTATGATAAACTAGCCTAGCTGTTACAACGTCTGTTAATTGGCGAATTTTCTTTACCGCGAATGCTGCAGAGCTAAGTCTACTCGACAATTCACCAATATGTGGGCCCCACTGTAGCTTAGAGTCTAAAGTAATCCCAAAAAACTTGGTAGTATCCACAAGGGTCAACTCATCCTCCTTTACCATAATAGTAGAGTTTGCCTGTCTGACGTTAGGTGTCACGAATTTAATACATTTCGTTTTAGCCCCATTTAATAGCAAATTGTTAACGTCAAACCAGTGCACCACCTTCGAGATTGCACTGTTTACTTCGTCTAAATTCTGATTTCGTTTTAACTTAAACAATAATGATGTATCATCAGCAAACAAAACTATCTCGTGGTTTTCTTTAACAAAATATGGCAAATCATTCATATAAATCAAAAACAAAAACGGACCGAGAATCGAGCCCTGCGGTACCCCCATTTTTACAACAGACCCCTGAGATCGCTTTCCATTAACCTCAACCCTTTGAATCCTATTACTTAGATATGAAGTAAGAAGATCCAATGCGGAGTTTCTTATTCCGTAATATTCTAATTTTTTTATCAATGCTTCATGAGGAACACAGTCAAAAGCTTTGGACAGATCGCAAAAAATACCTAAAGCGTCCAAAGAATTTTCCCAAGCATCAAATATATGTTTTAAAAGCTCAACACCTGCATCGGTTGTAGAGCGACCCTTAGTGAATCCAAATTGTTTTGAATGCATTAATCCATTTTTATTGAAAAATATTAACATCTGATTGTAAACAAGTTTTTCAAAAATTTTACTAAATGTAGGCAGCACTGAGATAGGTCGAAAATTTGTTGGGTCTGTTGTACTGCCCGATTTATATAATGGAATGATTTTACTTTCTTTCATTAGATCGGGAAATTTGCCGCAATCTACACATTTATTAAATATTAGAGCCAAACTGTGCGCCACCGAAACAATGATAGGCTTGGTAACTACTATGGAATTGCCCCAGAGGTCTGCAGCTTTCTTAACACTAAGAGTATTGAATGTCTTAATTATATCCATAGATGTAACATGACTAAACGTAAAATCTACTGTACATATACTCACGTTATCTTTCAAAATAGACTCCGCTAAAGTGGGCGAACAATTTAAATCTTTTGTGATAGACACTGGAATATTAGTAAAAAAGTTTTCGAAAGCATTGGCTACATCTAAGTCAGATGTAAGAGTTTTTTTATCAATGTTAAGTTTAAACTCAGTATTATAATTTTTACTTTTTCCCGTTTCACTATTAATAATATTCCAGGTCATTTTAATCTTATCATCACAATTTTTTATTTTAGAGCTTAAATAATAAGACTTGGCCGTATGACATGCTTTTCTAAATATTTTAGAATATTTTCTTACATAATTATAAAATTGTTCACTGTTGTTTATTTTTTTCTCATCATACAGTTCATACAGCCTCTTTCTACATTTATGTAGCCCAGGAGTAGCCCATTCACTAAAGGTAGCTTTATGAGCAGAAATGAGCAACTGAATGTCCCCACTGGCGGCACCCGTTCACGTGTATGACGCATAAACCAGCCATCGTTTCGCTCAACCATGTTTTAGTTTTTTATCTGGGGCACCACTTTACGCGACAGAACGGTCTTGCCAGTTCTTCTTACAGAGCGGTGGCTCGGAACTGGCACAGATTCACTTACACTTAAATATTTTTTGCCTTTTAATTGTTTTGTTGCATGTAAGTGAACCTAAGCTTCGCGATTTCAGTGTAATCATATTTCTATTGTTTTTTATATTTATATTAAATGTTGACGTTTTCAAGTACTATGTAATAGTTTATGAAATAAAAGTTTTGGAAGTTAGGAACGCGGGACTGTAGGACATAACCTAAGAGGTTCATTTAAGGACCCGAACTCAAATTCTTCTGTATCAGACTGTTTAGCAAAGACAATACTGAAATTAGTTACACTATTGGCTTGCTAACTTTTGACATCAACGAGTACAAGAAAAGATATAAATATAGTAATATTATGTACATATTATAATTATAATCTGTGCGCATGGTGTTTTACTGTCTTTTTTTGTGAATTATTATAATTATGTTTAATTAAACATAAAGAGGTAAGTAATTTGTGTTTAGAAATCTCCCTTCTGTATATAATGTAGGGGTCGAAATAGGTACAGTTTCATAATCATGTCCATGATATGATCCAATTATCTACCTGTTCCGATTCTTAAAAAGATAAGCAATTGATGGATTAAAAATATCTTTGTGTAACATTACCCGCGCAACTATAATTTCCCGAAAAATCGAGAAACTATTCAACACGACACGTGTTCCGCCTTTACACAGGGCATCTTCAGGTAAGATAGGAGCCTCGGAACAACGATGTCTTCACGACCAACGCTGAAACGAGAGTGAAAATGTTAATCCATCACTTGCTTACAATTGATTTCCGCAAAGTAACGCCTGAATCAATAAATTATATAAAATAAATTATGTTTTTAAATTTTTTTTCTGTAAGGATATCCCTGGTTAGGATCATAGTAGAGCTATTTTACGTACTCGCGATAAGTTATATTAGTATGGACATACCCGGAAGTTTTTTGGAAGATCCACTAATGTAAGTTTGGCAACATCGTTTTATCAATATCAATACATATAGCCAGGTCCCTTTATCATTGTTATTAAATCAACATAATTTATTCTAATTCCAGAGAAGTTAGTTATAAACCTGGGGAATGTCCATATTAGTATTAACGTTTGCAGTCAATAAACCGAAAGAGCTCAACCTACTACTCCCTGGTAATATTAGTAACGTTATTCCAAAATCTACAAAATGTTTATCAATTAAGTGTCCTTTATACATAAACATGATTTGAAATAGTAACGTGTAAATTTAGTAAATTTTAAAAATCGAACTTATACCACACGTCGGTTTAGTTAAATAATGTCAGATTATACAAATGTTAGATTAAGAATTATAGAATGATCAAAAAATAAAATAAACTTGTAAAATCGACTAGAACATTTAATAATTTTTATGTTATACAAATAATTGCCGTGTGGCGCCGGCCTAGAATAGCGTCACCCCTTCTCATCTCATGGGGAGTCGTAAAAATCGACGAAGAGAAATGCTACCGGATGATGGGCAGCAGCGTCATCCTGCGTACTGGCTGGAACTGCGATCACCAACCCGTCTGCCCAGCGTGGTGATTATGGGCAAATACCCCCAAATGGAAAATGGCACACACGCGTATACGGCCCCCAGTCCCCGGCGGCCCCGCTATTCCAGATTACGGTAGCGGTCTTGGTAACGGCGGGGCAGGGGGTGCTAAGAATCACCGGCAGAGATCCGGCTACCACCCAAAACGACGACTTCTGCACCTGGCAACTTATAACACGCGCACACTGAGGACCGACGAGAAGATTGACGAGCTGGAGGAGGAAATAGAGCGGTTGCACTGGGACATTATCGGGTTATCCGAAGTCCGTAGACAGGGAGAGGATACGGTAATCCTTAAGTCCGGCAACTTGCTCTACCACCGGGAGGGCGATCGCCTGTCCCAAGGTGGTGTCGGTTTTATCGTCCGGAAGTCTATCCGTAACAACGTCGTGTCTATTCGGAGTGTGTCGACCAGGGTAGCGTACCTAATACTCAGAATCACCAAACGGTATTCGTTGAAGGTAATTCAGGTTTACGCACCGACCTCGGCACACCCTGACGAGGACGTGGAGATATTGTATGATGACATTTCTGCCGCCATTCATACTTCACCGACTCACTACACGGTTGTTATGGGAGACTTTAACGCAAGGCTAGGCCAACGAAGCGGTGACGAGCAGAAAGTGGGGCAATTTGGAATAGGGCGAAGGAACCATAGGGGACAGCGGTTGGCTGACTTCATGGAGAAGGAGGGCCTCTTTATGATGAACTCCTTCTTCAAGAAGCCACCACACAGGAAATGGTCCTGGCTGAGCCCCGATGGTTTCACGAGGAATGAGATAGACTTCATCATGACCACTAAGCGACAAATATTCAATGATGTCTCTGTGATCGCCAGGGTGAAAACCGGTAGCGATCACCGAATGGTAAGGAGCACATTGAATATTAATATAAAGCTTGAAAGGTCCCGTTTGATGAGGTCTACGCTCCGACCCTCAGCTGCCCATATTCAAAACCCCGAGAACTTTCAGCTCGAGCTTCAAAATCGCTTCGCAGGTCTGGAGAACTGCGTAACCGTTGACGATATAAGCGGCGGGCTGGTTGAGACTGTCCACGTTGTCGGGTCCAAACATTATAAGACCCGACAAACTAAAACCAATAAACTGTCGACTCAAACTCTTAATCTCATGGAAGCGCGACGAGACATGCGATTGCAGTCTTCAGCGGAAGCGTCTTCTTACCGGCTCATCAATAGACGGATCTCGAAATCCTTGCGACTCGATATTCGCAAATTCAATACAAATTGTATTGAAGATGCAATAGAGAGGAACAGGGGTTCAAAAGTGTTCGCACGGGATCTGTCTATTGGTCAGAGTCAGTTGACACAGCTGAAGACCAACGAAGGCAGTCTAGTCACGTCGAGACCTGAGATTATGAGGGAGATCGAAAGGTTTTATGGACAGTTGTATACCAGTACGCAAGATCCCGCTACTTGTTTGGCTAAAGACCCTAGAGCCAAACTAACTCGACATACCACCGAAGACATCCCGGACGTCAGCCTGTACGAGATTAGGATGGCCCTGAAACAACTAAAAAACAACAAGGCACCGGGGGAAGACGGGATGACAGCAGAGCTTCTGAGAGCGGGTGGTACACCAGTACTTAAGGTACTCCAGAAGCTCTTTAATACCGTCATTCTCGAGGGACGTACGCCACAGGCGTGGTCCAGTGGTGTGGTTGTCCTTTTCTTCAAGAAAGGTGACAAATCCCTTTTGAAGAATTATAGGCCAATCACGCTACTGAGCCACGTCTATAAGTTGTTTTCACGGGTCATCACGAACCGTCTCGGTCAAAGGTTTGACGACTTCCAGCCTCCCGAACAAGCCGGTTTCCGAAAAGGCTTTTCAACCATAGACCACATTCACACGCTGCGGCAGGTTATACAGAAGACCGAGGAGTATAACCAGCCACTTTGCTTAGCGTTTGTGGACTATGAGAAAGCCTTTGATTCGATCGAGAGCTGGGCAGTGTTTCAGTCCCTGCAGCGATGCCGCATGATGATCATCGGTATATCGAAGTTCTGAGGAGTTTATATAGAAATGCCACCATGTCCGTACGAGTACTGGACCAGTGCACGAATCCTATCCTCTTGCAGAAAGGCGTGAGACAGGGTGATGTCATTTCACCGAAACTGTTCACTGCTGCTCTGGAGGATGTTTTCAAGCTACTGGACTGGGAAAACTACGGCATCAACATTAATGGCGAGTATATGACTCACCTTCGATTTGCCGACGACATAGTGGTCATAGCGGAGTCGCTTGTGGATCTGGGCACAATGCTCGGAGACCTCGACAGAGCTTCCCGAAGGGTAGGTCTTAAAATGAACATGGATAAGACCAAAATCATGTCAAATATCCATGTTGTGCCTACCCCAGTAATAGTGGGAAGCTCGGCCCTCGAAGTTGTCGACGAGTACGTATACCTGGGACAAAAAGTCCAATTAGGTAAGTCCAACTTCGAGAAAGAGGTCAATCGTCGAATCCAGCTCGGTTGGGCTGCGTTCGGGAAACTACGCAAAATCTTCTCGTCCAAAGTACCTCAGTGTCTCAAGACGAAAGTCTTCGACCAGTGTGTGTTGCCAGCGATGACGTATGGGACTGAGACGTGGTGCCTGACTATGGGCCTCATAAGGAAGCTCAAAGTCGCTCAGCGTGCAATGGAGAGAGCTATGCTCGGAGTGTCCCTACGTGATAGAATCAGAAATGAGGAAATCCGTAGGAGAACCAGAGTGACCGACATAGCGAAGCGCGTTTGCAGGCTGAAGTGGCAATGGGCGGGGCACATAGCTCGAAGAACCGACGACCGATGGGGCGTTAAGGTTCTTGAATGGCGACCACGAATCAGCAAACGTAGTAGAGGGCGGCCCCCAACGCGATGGACCGACGATCTGGTCAGGGCGGCGGGGAGCCGGTGGATGCAGGCGGCAAAGAATCGATCTACGTGGAAAGCAATTGGGGAGGCCTATGTTCAGCAGTGGACTTCGAATGGCTGAAATGATGATGATGATGATGACAAATAATTATATTGAACTTATTATAATGTAAAAAAGATTGAGGTTCTTGTTTTGTTAAACATTAGAAGAAACGTCGTAGAATCTATAGTTTATAGAATCTGACATTATGGTGTTTATGTGTCTTATTTCTATGCTTCGATAAGATTCGATTAATGATTTCAAATCCCTTAACGTGCAGAACTAATTTTTGATTAGTTTTCTACTTTAAGTCAGTTCCTTAAGGTTCAAACTGTATTGAGATCAAAGTTCTCATCATTGATCGATTAAGAGTTGCGACTATGTTCAATTGTAGTTTCTCGCCCAAAATAATTATTCATTACGATTTTCTTTCGATTCGGTAAAAAACTTAAAAATTTTGTAGTTTTAAGTTTAAAGATCTTTATTATATTAATGTATGTTATTTTTGAGTAAATACATAAAAATATACTAAATATTTCCATTTCTTATGTAAAGAAAATTCAAACTGTCTGCTTAATTTTGTCGTGTAATATATTATTATATACAAACACAAATACTAAGTTTAATTTTATTGAGCAATAATTTCACACGACCAATTTAAGTAGACCTGACCGTAAGTGGAACATAAATTTATGTCATATTTTGCTCATTAATAAAGTCCAATAACGATTTTTTAAATAATAATATAAGTTACTAAAGCATTTTATTAATGATTCTGTTGGCTTGATTCTAACTTGTTTTATATTGAGTGTGCGTGTGTGTTTATATGTGATAACATAACTATTACTTAATACTAATAATAACATCTTTATTATGAAGACTATTTTCATGCTAGGGACCTATTTTAGTTAGTAGTAAAAATGTAAGATATCTTAAACATTTGTCACATTTCATCTGAATCGAGTCTTGTGAACATAATGTCGAATTTTTTATATACTTAACCATTATTTTAAAAATAATATGAGAAATCATATATATTTATGAATATTAAATATTGGTTAGAACATTATTGACCAGCACAACCAATATTTTGAGAGGAATTTCATTATTTTTGTTTTTTAATTTGTCATTTTGTGGTTGCAACTAAAACCATGAGTCCAAGTATGCATATTCAAATGATATGCTACAACAATAAATAAAATCAGTAGATACATACAAAAGAATAAGGTTTTGTTACATTTGAAGAATAATCAATTAAATCACAAAATTTATCATAATTCTTATAAAGCTTCAAATTAAATTCTCCATATTTAAACATAAGAAAGCCAACAGGATTGTTAAAAACAGATGCTATAGGCTAGGGGATCCCTAACCAAACTCCAGGAGCGCGCTTTGGTTGTTCAGGGCGGGTACGTCTCCGGTCGAGCCGCCACTCAGCTGCACGTCACTAAGAAGAACGCTCTGGCGACCGCCCGCGACCAGGATAAGGATCGCTCGCCCACTCCTGCGCAGGGAGGGGATTCAGCCGCTGCTACTCCGCCGCCGCCAGCTACCGCTGCTATTGTAAGTTAATTAAATTAAAATCATTATTGCATAAAACTTGCCGAAATTTACGAAATGATCTCAGAACAGTAGAATATGGTGTTTCTCAGGGTAGCGTCTTGGGACCCCTGCTAATTCTTGTATACATTAATGATCGGACCACTGTAATCTTAAATATTAACACACTATTTTCGGATGACAGTAAAAATTTTTTTAGTAATAATAATATTTCTAATCTTAAAAATGATATTATTTGAAAATTTTTGCTGATATCATAAATTGAGAGTATGAAAAGGTTACTAAGCGTGAATAAAGCTAACAGTGAGTGCCAGCATCGTAGCATGCCGTAGGATAAATTTTGTCAACATGTACCTTACCTTCGTGACCAAATCAAACTTTTGTCGATAAAATACTCTAAAGCATCATGCTCTGTTCCTTACAGGAGAAGCAGCTATCGGACCTAGTAGATGAGATCCGCAAGTTGAAGTCAGTAATAGTGAAACAAGAGAACCGTATCCGGGCCCTCGAGGCAGCCTCGCGGGCAGCCCCGTCCCCCCCGCCCGCCGCCTCGCCCGCGCCCCCCGCTGTCCCCGCTCCCCCCGCGTCGCCCGCAGCCCTCAAGGAACCAACCCAGGCTACCAACGACAATCACGACAATGACGCCATGGCTCCTGATGAGGTTTGAGCGGACTCGGCGGACGGGCAACTTCGAAATTCAATGTTTTTTTGGAAATTAAATAGTTTATTGTCATGACAATTAGGACATCTCATTAGAGCTATAAAAATTTTGGGTATGTCATTGAGATGGCATTTTGATACCGAAAATTTAACATTTTATATACCTTTACAAAATAATAGACGATGCAAACTTGAAGAAAGAAAAACTTATAAATTGGAATGTATAAACTATTACAACGAGAGATAAGCTTATTTATAAAGTAAATGACAAAAAAATGTGCCAAAAACAAAGTCGATTTCTTTTTGTTTTTTTTAAATCTGTTCTTTTTTTTTAAACCTGCTGCTGGCGGCTTGACCCTTAATTTAAAATTATTATGTACAGTTTAAATGGAATTGACAAAAACTTAACAGATGTCTATCTTTTTTTTTTTATTAACGTGACAGTTTTGAATTTCAAAGTTGCTCGACGTTAATTTGTAAGGCGCACCTAACGCCTTCTATGTTAAATTGTTGGGAACCAGATTGTAAACTAGATACTGTACAATGTTCGAAGAAACGAGATGTTTTTTAAACTTCTATTTTGTATCTAGATAAATTATTTTCTAAGTATTGGTAGCTTTTTCTGTCGCATTATACTTTTGTAAGGAAACGCCTGTGGAGTAACGACGGTTGGGATGCACCGTAAGTCTTACTTCAAACTGTAATAATATGACATTAATTTCGTTGTACTGACTGCTTTTTTACTGTTTTAGTGCATGAAACTCAAAGGGTCCTTTACACACTACAACGAAAACAGTGCGATTTTAAAAGAATTTAAGAAGAATTTAACTCTTTAATGCAACTTTTAAGTTGCACTGTGTAAAGATCCTACATTTTTTACAAGTATTTAGTCACAAATGTAAGTATCTCAGAACAAGTATTTGACTAATTATAAGTGATTAAAAAAACTGTTACTAATAACAATTTCTATCGTTAAATTAAAAATGTACTTGCGAGCGTAAAATCCAATATATTAATAAAAATCAGATTTTTTATATAAGAAAAAAATTGGCATTTCATAACACCCTTTATATTGGTAAAGATATCGCTCTCAAATGTTCATAAATCATTTTTATAACAAAACTTTATATGAAGTAAATTCGTGATTGACAATAAATTTTATAAGATTCTAAAAAAATAAAAAACAATTTTTATTCGGCATTATTGTTTGAAGTTTGATTATTGTTTACAATTTTACGACAATGTTTATTTATTATATAATGATAACAATTTTGTAAATATTAAGTTTTAGCTAAACTTTATGCGAACTAATAAAAGTGCCTTATACCGAAAACTTTCTATATAATTCAACAATTATAAGTCATAACACAATGTATTATGTCAATACACCTTTATGGGTAATTTGTAGCATTTAGGAGTACCCTGTGGGGAATCGAACCCATATCACCCTTTGTTACCAACTTTTTTTTCATTATATTAATCAATATGTAAGCTATAATTCCGTCGCTCACCTAGAACAACGGACATAATTATTATCCTTAACTTTATATATAAAATTACTGAAATATATTCGATGAGATTTGTACGTCATTTACTTAAATATTCAGTCATATGCTAGCGCCATAAGTTATTTTATATACATTATAGTTTTGGTCTCAATTTCATCGCATCTTCAAAGTATTTATAAACACTTAATTAATAGTACTTTATGACTTAACCTTTTACCAGGCAGTGGTAAATATATGACCACTATAAATTGAACCGTATGGGGTTAACTTAAGGTGGAAACTGAATGTTGAAATGAATGTTTTCAACGTGCTCTGCCTTTTAAAAGGTTAATGGCCCCTGATCCAATACTTTGTGTAGCATTTTGTTCTTCAACCATATGTGGCTGACCTTATATGGCACGTCCAATATATTGCAACCATAAACTAACCTTATGCTGTTAACATAAGGTAGAAAAGCAATGATAAATTTGAACCTGCTTTGTCTGTTAAAGGATTAAAGGGGTGGTCAACTAAATAAGCTTATAACAGATGTGTTCACGTCCTTATGAACCCTTAAACTGGCCCAATCAATCAATACTTAGATACTTGAGTGTCTTTCATGAATATTAGAAATCGTCACCTTTACGGCTAACTTACGAATCTGCAGTTTTTGTAAATTTGATATTTCTATTTAAAAATGCACGAAATGTTGTACTACATAGCTGTGAAAATATTCAAACTTCTATAAACTTAGGTGTGAGAATATTTTCACACCTATGTGGTACAACATAAGGTGCATTTTTAAATAGAAATGTCAAAGTTACAAAAACTGCAGATTCATAAGTTTGCCGTGGAGGTGACGAAATAATCTTTCATTTTAATTGTTAATTTATTTTCTCAATATTATTGAATTCTGACATTATGCTTAAGCACATAATTTATAATGCATCTCACTCTATTAGATGTTCTTGGTAGTGTGAAGATTTTTTTTAAACATGCGTTATTTTTTTATAATTTTTGAAATGGGTTGTGATCACGGGAATCAATTATTATGTAATAACACTTTCTTCACGGAGTTATGTCGCGGTTCATTAAACAATTTTTATGCCGACAACTACTTTACAGTCATTCGTGGTCACTGGTAGACTGATATGTCAGGTGAAACCATAGACAAAGTTAGAAATTCAAAACTACCGTCACTACAACCTAAATAATACTACATGTTAGGATTTACACAATATTAGCTCAATTCTTATTATTTATCTATATTAACCTTTATAGCAATTATAATGTTTTTCAGTGCAATTAACTGTTATGTGAAATAAACAAACGAAATAAATTTATAATAGTAAATTAATTTTGTAATAGTAATTTCTTTTTAGGTTTTTTTTTAAATTTATTTAAAATAGTGATCACAGCCCACTTATGATTTGCCTGCTAAATTGTGCTTGGAGTCAATCGCTTTCGTAGAGGTGCTTTCAGATTTCAAATAATTATTGATTCAATGCGTATTTTGTTTCATTACTTACCTTGAAAATTAAGAGGTCTAAAAAGCTAGCAATTAGAATTATACTTCACTAATAAAGATTATCGGTTTTTTGCATTATCAATATGGCAAGTAAGGTCTTATTAATATGTGGGCATTATTTTTGCTGTCACTGTCAAACGCTTACACACTCACTTATTACACTTATGAGACTGGAAAATTAAGCTTCAATACAATATGCATAAATTTTAAATAATGAGAAATAAGTTACTGCCAGTATAAGCCAGTAGTATTAAAGTTAGTAACTTTTGTGTCAGTGACATTGCTATTAAGAAAACTTTTTACTATTATTTTATTGGTCGACGCTGACCGTTAGAGACCTTATTCGACACTAGCGCCTC
The DNA here is from genome assembly GCA_949126915.1 of Musotima nitidalis. Lineage (NCBI taxonomy): Eukaryota > Metazoa > Arthropoda > Insecta > Lepidoptera > Crambidae > Musotima > Musotima nitidalis. The sequence goes on along the minus strand of OX421434.1, from coordinate 1,178,147 downwards.
TATCGGTGAATTCAAACGCGATAGTTCTATTTGAACTCATTCACTTTGACATTAGATTAACTGTCATTGTCAATCAAAAATCTTTATTATTCTAATCTCTTCTCTACAAGCGTTTTAAAATCTTATCTTAATTAATAGAGATAAGTTGCTTTATTCATTAAGTGTCATTATTATTATTATGCTTCTATATTTTAGATATTTTAATCATTTGTGCCGACAAGTATTTTCACACTGACAATTTCAATATATTATACATGGTGTTGCTAAATGTTCAATTTGAAAAAATATTGTTTTTTTTTCAGTCAGTTTAAAAAGATAATGTATTACATATTTATAGTTACTTTTTCTTTTTCAAAATCAAGGGTATATAAATTTAAGTAAACATAAACGGTGTTATTTTCTATATGTACTAATTTTATAGTCAATGTTAGATGTATTATTAACGTGGTTGTAAAACTGTCACATTTAAAAAAATAGCTATTATTTCGACAATTTTATTTTATAACTATTATTTTAAATATTGAACTATATTTGAAAGCGGCAAAAGTTTTCGGTTTTCTAATGATTTCTAATGACTGTCCTATTGACCACCTACGTTAATAGACGTGCCAGTGTCCAGAAGACTTACCTAACGAGTCTTTAAAAATTCTGAGGGCAAGGGGGTTACGTCATACTTACATAAATAAATAATTGTCAATGACAAATTATAATGTGTCAGATATATGGTCGCGACAAAAGATTTTCGATATGAAGTCAAATTGTTAATTTAACTCAAGGGTAAACAGCGATCACAAACATTTACAAAAAATAAGTAATGAAAAAAGATTATATAAACATAGAGGCATTTTTTATACATCAACCGAGTCCCATCTCACACATATTTTGCCAGAAAATAGACGCTTGTCATTTGTGTCATCTAAGAAAACAGTACCTTGTCACGTCTATTAGGATAGGTAGTCCATGTATTGTAACTATGTATTAATAACAAATATAAAAATACTATTCTAAGATAAGGCGACTAGTCCCGTCAATTACAGTATATTATAAAACATTTTGACCGTTACGCTGATGCCTCGACCGAGGCACCCAGTATTATAAAAGAGATATAGTATTATTATTGCGATTATTAATTATTGTTTTAATTAGTAACAGTCAGCGGCACTTAAGTTGAACAAAATGGCGGTTGTCTGCATAGGTACAATCGTAGACAAGAGAAAGAAAGTATATAAGCGCATGCGCGCAAGCGTTGCGTTGCTACAGTTACTTGCACCCCCCACACCGCAATTCAATTGAGACCCAATAATGTGTTATGCACAAGGTCATTGTTCAACTTATGCGCCGTGGATGGCGGGCAGATAAGATGGCGTAACTTTAATAATATGTTCGATTTTAAGACCATGACAAAGTTTAAATAACATTAATGGTAAATCTCTAATTGACCCAAGGAGGTGTGAACAACGCCTCGTTTTTTAAGCTTGGTTTTTTTAATTTTGTGTTTTTTTTAATAATTTATTTAACACTTTCAGCGCCAAGGGTTTTTTTTAAATACTTTTTTCATCTAAATTAATCTTTAAGGTTATTTTCTACAACTCATCTCCTAGTATCTTTTTAGATACACGGGTCTAAGAATCTTTTGTTATGTATCTAAAAAGGTACAAGTGTTAAACAGTGTGTCGTTAACGCTGATGGCGCTGAGCGTGTTATTTTTTTTCGAAGGACCACAACAAAATGGGTGTACGGATGTGAATGTTCTTATACGTTTTGATTGTGAATTCTATGATTTAATTTGACAGGGGTTCAATTCAGTCAGTAAGAAGTCGCTGATAGTTTTACCGCCCGTAATTAAATATCTCGATTCAAAATTGGCTATCTGCGATAGACAAGTCAATCTGTTTTTTAAGCAAAACGTCTCAAAACTCAAATCCTTAGATTGGAAATACGAAGATTTTAAACAAAGACAGGCATCTATATCAGATTATATTTAGGCGTTAGTATTTTGTCACTGTCGTAATGACTACTGGAGTTCTACTATTTGAACAAAATAATTGACCTCTTACACCTGCAATTGAACCCTAAGTTAGTTTTAACGGCGGCGCTTGCTTTTAATAACGCTGTTAACTATTGACTCGCGCTTGTATTTTGAAAATTCGATTTTTAACGGAATAATGTCGAATTGTTAACGGATTTTATTTACCAAACGCCAATAGATTTCGGCCAAGAGTATTTAGTCATTCGCGTTGTATATTTGATATGAACTCAAAATATTTGTAATTTTTTTTCGATATATTCTTGGTCATTTAAACCACTGGCGACAACGACCTTACCGCAATAAAAGGCCATATATAAATTACGTCACATGAATTTCATGATTTTTGAATACCCTCTAGAATATAACGGCACATTTATATTTTGAACTTATGTATATCGAATTTAGAAATTATTCAATTAAAACCATAGGACAGATTTTTTTTTCATTAACTCAAAATACAGTCCATTAAAAAAAATACGTTACGAAAAACCGATTCGTTATAATATTAATGAAAATATGTTACAAGTCATCTTAAGTTCAAAAACTGAGATTTCGAAATTTGACGTTTAGAACACACAATTTAGGAACTCTCCCACCCCTTAGGGGTCATCCATCAAATACGTCACACTAATTTCGTCATTTTTTTACCCCTCCTCCGTCCTTGTCACATCTGGTCACACTTGTGAAAATCCCTTCTCCTTGGTGTGATGTCACACATTTTGCAATTGTACAGCAAATAATTACACTAAAATTACATCAAATAATTTATTACATTAAAACAGAAGTAGGGCCTGGATTTTGAAGTGTGGCGTCATGAAATTTAGGACTCCTGCCATCCCCTTGTCACACAATGTCACACTACGTCCACCCCCTCCTCCACCCTTAATGAGTGGCGTAATTAATGGATAGCCCCTTATCACATCTCACCCACGTGTGACGTCATTTACAAATGGCCTCTTAGGTTTCGTTTTCAATGAACTTTTGACAGTTTATAAACTAATAAGTGCGTGGATCATCTCACAAAAAGCGAAAAGCATTTTTTTTTTGTTGTAAATATATGCTCCTTTTTGGTAAGAAAAATGTGGGATATAAAACTGAAAATAGTAAAATATTATATACGCACAATAAGTTACATACACTTACAGTTAGTATACTGGTGCTAATATTTAGACTACTGTGCCAAAATGGAAGCGATTTTGTGTGCTGTGGCGGCGTAAATACTTTAATGAAAGTTATTTACTAAAATATTTCTATAGACTATGTCGTAACTAGGTTTAAGTGCCTTGTTGTGTTAAATACTCAAATTAAATATTATTATGCAATTACGAAAGTTGAGCCAAAATTAATAAATGTCTATTTTACTATTTTCATTGGTCGTGTTATTTGTGTTACCTTACCTTTTTTATCTCCCGGCCAATGGGGGGACCGAGAGGGGAGTGTGGGGCTCACTGCTTCAGATACGACCACCGCAGTCCTACCCTTTTTTTTTCTTTTTTTTTATCGTCGGTAAAAAAATGCTGTTTACGCACTGTCTCCCGGCCAATGGGGGGACCGGGAGGCGAGTGTGGGGCTCACTGCGGCAGACGCGACCACCGCAGTCCTACCCACTAAAAAACTTCCGACGACGCCCACGGCTGTTAAAAAAGGGGCAGGGGGCCAGTGCCTGGGTTTGTAGCTTCGTGCACCCCGCCCGCGGCCAACGTCCCCTGGATCAGAACCAGGAGGACCTCCTCAAAGAAGCGCAGTGTGTCGCGCCCCCCCTACGTCCTTGTGCGGCCATGGCGTAACTGGCCGACTTCTGGGAGGGTCTATAGCGAGACGGAGGGGGCCCCCTGCCCCTGCCGCCTAAGACCCCCCAGGATGTTACCTTACCTGGTTTATTATGCCGTGTGGTACTGGCCTAGAATAATGCCACCCCCTCTTATCTTATCTTATGGGGAGACGCAAGAGTCGACGAAGAGAAATCCTACCGGCTGATGGGCAGCAGCGTCATTCTGCGTACTGGATGCAACTGCGATCACCAACCCGCCTGCCCAGCGTGGTGATTATGGGCAAATACCCCATTAGAATATATTCTATTGGGAAGGCAATGTTCAGCAATTAACTTTATAAGGCTTCATCAGTGACTGGAGAGTGCCTCTCTTCCAAAGCAAGGTAAGAGGGATTCGGGTCCATACTCTAATCAGTTATGAATCTGCCTACCCCTTCGGGGAAACAGGCGTGATATTATGTACGTATGTAGGAAGTGAGTGCATAATGCAAATTGGTAAGCAAGGTACACACACTAAATAGACCGAAAACACACTTATATTGTGGTTTTGCATAACCGGGCGGCCTTGATTTTTCACATTTATAGACTCAGTGCGGATTAGGACATCTACCACATATAACTAAGAAAAAGATCTGGACGTCCGAGGCTCACGAGCTTCGGTTTACAATCATAATTTTATCTGAATTTTAATGCTTATGGGGCTATGGGTCACTGGGCTATCGCCGCTCTAAATGCTATACATACATAGATTAAAAAGGTGTGCGTTACCCCAGTGAAAAAAGATCGAATTTCACTCTTTGAGTTTATCAGATTGTCAGTGTGTGACGTCGTATGATTGTGTATAGTAAGCAAAAATTTGTGCATCCAATCTTCGAGGAGTTATTCATGAAAAACTGTTTTCGCTGCGACGATTTTGCCCCAGCTGAACTTCTTTTTTGTTCCATGACAAGACCACCCGCCACCAGCAGGGTTTTTAGAAACAGTGACGTCAGCAGAGCCGACGTCACTATTTTCTCCCATATGAATAAACTAGTTTTATTTAAATCTAATTATGATCTAAGTAACAATATTTATTCGTACTCACAGGATTTCAAGCAGTATCACATTTATCGGCCCAGTATATAACTATTGCGGCTGGGCTCCAGAATGATTATAACGAAAATGCCGCGCTTAGCCACACCAACCACTAATTGCAATAACTATTAAATATAGCGTTGAAGCCTAAAAGTTACGGCACAATCAGACCTGTCTTGGAAACAGTACGTACGTTTTGTCTCTCCCAAAAATTTCCTGAAAAATACACGTGGAAATTGAACTTAAACGAAGATAAAGGAAACACCCAGACCATCTATATTAATGATAAAAATATGAACATTTATAATGAATTATTTATTTTGATCGAAAGCTTCATCGAACTTGTCCTTGGTGATCTTCCTCTTCTTCATGAGGGCTACATCAGCCACTAGCTTCGACAACTTCTCTGATTACAAAAACTAAGCAGAGTTCAGTCCTTGGATGAGTGTGCTTATGTTTACTTTAAGGAACTTAAACATGTACATGTGTTTTAACCTTTGTGGAGAGTAAATAAATGAATTTATTATTTATTTATTCACTGTTTAGACATTTGATATTGAGCGCTTTCGTATTTTGGATTGTTCCCGGTTATTACTATATATGGTAGTCGGTAAGCCATGCCAGAGGCTGTATTGTGCGGCTTGAAAAAATCTAATAGCAGAACCCCACACACCTGCCGCCGCCAATCCCCACTGAGACCGCGTGGCGCCATATCACCTCAGTTTGTGAGAAGGGACCCGTGCTGTCATCATCATCATTTCAGCCATATATCCATACACTGCTGAACATAAGCCTCCCCAATAGTTTACATTCTATTGTGGGTCATCACCTCAGCCCATTAACCCTTTGACGACCACGGGGACATATTTGTCCCAAGGCAAAAATATAAGATAACTAAATAACTAATTTACGTATGGCTAATTTTTTTCTTTTGTTTATTTTTTAACGAATGAATATTATTTTTTATTGCTGGCAACACGGCATCGGACCCGTCTATCTTTGTCTATGGTCATTGCAAATTGACAGATCGTTTGGCGCCGAAACTTAAAACTTTGCAAAAGTGATTTGGAGTGCAAAAATTGTTTTCTACGTTTTATTTTGTGAAATATTTATTCTCTGGTAAGTTAATTTTTATTATTTATCGTTACAATATAAATTTTCATGCTGAGTACTTTGCTAAGTGGTTGTAAACAAAAAGGGACACCGGTGTCCCTATAGCCTGTGAGAGTCTAATTCTATATACATATTGCAGTTGTGTTTCTGTGTCATTACCCTGGCTTACTTATTTGTATTTATTGTAGATTATGTCTCGCCGAGGACTTGGAGTTTTTGAACTCCGCGAACATGAAATTCAACATATTTTGATGGGTGACAATAGCGACGATGAAGACAATTTGTTGCTCGACGAAGAAGATCAACGGCTTTTGTCACAAGATGTTGACCAAGGCGTACTCGATGTGGAGATTGAAGATACGACTCACAGATTGTCCCCCGAACCTTCAACTTCTGCAGTAGAACCTTCCCCTCCACCAGTCGGCAATGATGAACCCGTTTTCAAGTGGAGTCAGAGAACGTACGTTCCGAATGTTTTTGCTAGTGTGGACTATGAATTTGGTAAGGTGCAAATCTGTCAAGACATTGAAGGCGATATGTTGACTCCTTTCAAAATATTTCTTTCAACAACAAAACATGACACATTGGTTGAAATGATAGTATCCGAATCAGTACGGTACGCTCACCAAAATGGCCGAGAGTTTTCCGTTGAAACTGAAGAAATGAATGCGTTTCTTGGCATGAATTTAGTGATGGGATACCACATTTTACCGTCTATTCGAGATTACTGGTCTACCGAACCAGACATGGCAGTACCTTACATATCCAATGTTATGCCTAGGGTTCGATTTGAAGAAATACGTAGGAACCTACATTTTTGTAATAATGATGAAATACGAGATCCCACGAGCCCCGATTTTGATCGCGCCTATAAAATTAGACCGGTAATGAAACATCTCAATACGTCATTCCAAAATGCCCTCAATAATACTAAACAGCAGTCTATTGACGAGCACATGATAAAATTCAAGGGGCACAATGCGATGCGACAATATGTAAAGAACAAGCCTGTGAAATGGGGGTTCAAATTATGGTGTCGATGCGATGCTACTACCGGTTACCTGTTTGAATTTGATTTGTATACAGGCAAACGAAGCACTGGTGTTCAGTATGGACTAGGTGAATCAGTAGTACTTCAACTTACACAAAAACTAGAAGGTTTGGGATGTGAAATATATATTGATAGCTTTTTCAATTCGCCATTGTTACAATATAAACTGATTCAACGGAATACGAAGTCATGTGGAACTGTTCGAACCAACCGAAAGAACCTACCAAAAACTGCACCTGTAGACAAAAAAATGAAGCGTGGCGATATTTACGCCACTAGCTTCCAGGGCATAAGTTATATCAAATGGATGGACAACAGAGCAGTGCATTTGATAACAAATTTCCTATCGCCAGTAGGAACTAATTTCGTAAAACGACGTCAAGTTGGCTCTGCGGAGAAAATTGATGTGAAATGCCCCAACATTGTATCACATTACAATAAAAACATGGGAGGAGTTGACCTCATGGATCAACGTAAGGTCTGCTATGAAATAGATCGGAGATCGAAAATCAAATATTATCTTCGGCTGTTCTTTGATTTATTTGATATATCCGTCAGTAACTCATACACTATTTACACGAAGCTTCATAATGAAAATAAAGTGGAAGGATGTCTTTTGACCAGCTTGCAATTCAGACAAGTCGTTGCTCAGAGTTTGATCAATGGTTTTACCAACAGACAACGAGACGTTCCTATTTCCAGAACAAGTGCAGTACGTAAATCGCTAAAGCGACAATTACCTGTACATCCTATGGAAAAGGTCACAATCAGAAAGCGATGTGTAAATTGTGCTAAGTTCAAGAAGGACAATCGTACAAACAATACGTGTGTTTCATGTAACGTTCATCTGTGCTACACTAATGAAAGAAATTGTTTCGCTCAGTACCATAACTACTAGTGTTTTATTCATTATTTTGTTAAAAAAAGTAAAATAATTCATTGATTAATAAATATAAGTATATGTATAAGTAATATAAAATAAAATATACAAATATAAGTATAATAATATTTAGTTTTATTTTTGTAGAATCCCTAGCTAATGATTACCATTAACGACCATAGGGACATATGTGTCCCAAATAAAATCTAAAAATCCAATTTAGGTTTCAATATTTTTGTTACAAAATATGTTTATTAGCCGCTCTATGAAGTATTTAAACTAGTTGAAATAATTAGATTACCTTCCATAGTCTTATGGTCCTGAAAGGGTTAAACGTCCCACTACTGAGCACGAGCCTCCTCTCACGTACCAAGGTGCGAGGGTATTGGGTCATACTCCACCACGCTGACCCAGTGCGGATTGGCGGAGGCAGGTGTATGGCGTCCTGCTGTTAGAATTTATCAAGCCGCCCATTAGGCCTCTAACATGGCTTAACGACTACCACATTTAGTGATAACCGGGACAAACGGCTTAACGTGCCTTCCGAAGCACGGAAGCGCTCTATATCAAATGCCACACAAACGGTCACCCATCTAAGGACTGACCTCTGTAAACTCTGCTGTACTTCGGTGATCGTTTCCGACCACCGAGCACCGCAGAGCTACGAGCGCTTCCTACGCTCGGTAGGCAGGTAGGTGAACGCAGTTCAAGCCAGTATAGGTAGCGGCACGTAAGTCTAGCGATGAACAAAATTTCGAAGGGATAGCTGCGCATAGAGTGAGTGAGAGAGTACGACTGGAGAGCCAATGAGCGCTTACGCACGCCCTTTCTCTCCCTTGCGATACCTTATTTTCTACAACTGCGCATAAACGGTCAGCGCTAGACTTTCGTGCCGCCTACTATACGCAGGATGACGCTGCTGCCCATCATCCGGTAGGATTTCTCTTCGACTCTTACGACTCCCCGTGAGATGATTCTTGAAGGCCGGTACCACACGGCATGTGCTCTGCAGTTAGACGTTAATGAACTGAGATGAAAGAATATACAAACGTTTTTAATAAACTATTTATTTATCAACATCGAAAGCTTCATCGAACTGTTCCTTGGTGATCTTCCTCTTCTTCAGCTTCTTGATAAGAGCCACATCAACCGCTAGCTCTGCCAGCTCCTGCTCAGTCACCGCTTTTCTCTTCTTCCCTCTCTTTCCCTCTGGATTATTCTTCTTTAAGTCTTTCCGCTGTTTTCGTCGCTCCTTTCTATCTTCTTTGTTCTGTTTTGCTTGCTCCCATGGTTGCGTTTGTACCTAGAGAAACAAACAACTTTTAAGGTTAAAAGTTTTTTAATGAAGCTCATTAGCCCCTCTCTAAGTAATATATAAACAGATCCCGGCAAGCAGCATTAGTCTCGCCACCTATTACGTGGGACCGACAATGTAATTGGCGAAGTGTGGGCGTAGGTATAATATTATGCCTTTGCCTACTCCTTCAGGGAAACAGGCGTGAATGTATGTATGTCTAGTAAAATTTCATGTTATAGAACACTTTACCATTTTTTTTTTCTTCTTAGACGGCCAAACACCAGTCTTCTTATACTGCTCCAACTTCTGCAGGCGGCTAGTTTCCTTCTGTTTGTCTCTGTATGGGATACTGTTGTAGTCCACCTCTTGTTTGGGGCCCACGAACTGATCCTTGTGGCACTGCTTGATTTCTGGCATTAAAGGTAGTCTGAGAAGGCCGTAGCTGGTAGCAATATGTCCCAGTGGTAGGTCTTTGAACTGGAGCAGTAGGTTGCATTCGTGTTTTGTGTACGCCCGCATATGGGACACGAACGCGCGTTGACCTTTGTCGAATATTGACCTGTCTTTCTTCTGTTGTTCATGCATTATTGATAGTACCTGGAAACAAAAGAATTGACGGTTAGTGGAAGAAGATTCCAATTTCAAAATCATTTAATCAAGTTTGGCTCAAAAAAGGTCTTATCAACACGCCCATTCAATGTGGGCGGGAGCTTGATAGTAAAAAAAGGGTAAGAAAATCGTCACAGTTGGTTTTGTCTGCCATATAGAAATAAACATGTTTTATTGTTACAGAATGAAACAGATAATAAATTAAATTGTGTGCAGCCAATATTAAGGTACCTAAATAATTTATTGATTCAGGCGTTACTTTGCGGAAATCTATTGTAAGCAAGTGATGGATTAAAAATATCTTTGTAACAATTCCCGCGCAATCGTGAAGACATCGTTGTTCTGAGGCTCCTATCTTACCTGAAGATGCCCTGTGTAAGGGCGAAACACGTGTCGTGTTGAATAGTTTCTCGATTTTTCGGGAAATTATAGTAGCGCGGGAATTGTTACAAAGATATTTTTAATCCATCACTTGATTAAGGTACCTGTCTCAGTAAAGGCGTTAGTTTAGTATTGGGACATACTCCACCACAGGGACCGAGTAAGAACTGAAAATACGGTGCAACTAAGAATACACAGCTCTAATACCTCCATTAAAACAAACATACCTTATCCTTCAACTTCTGCGTGATCTTGATAGTATCATTAGACGTGGTCCAGTCGCTGAGCTCTATTTGCTGGTTGGCCTTGATGAAGGGCACGTAAGACTCTTCCCGCGGCAGTAGGGGCAGCAGGGCACTACCCTTGGCCCCCCCGCGCGCCGCGCGTCCTCCCCGGTGGACCAGGGCTGCGGGGGATGCGGGGGGCTCCCATTGGACTACCCACTCCACTGAGGGAATGTCCACACCTCTGGAAATTATTTGTTTTTAGTAACTATCAATACCAATTTGTCGCGGAGGCATACGAACTTTTTAGTTATGTAGGTATTCTTAGATTTAAAGATGGTGGCGACACCTACAGAAGATATGTACATTTACATGACTCCTACACTAATGAAAGTATCGAGTTCAAACCTATAATCTTTGACACTTGTATGTACCTTTAACAAGAATAAAAATGTAAGCGACTCTTTTCCCCATTACGAAGTGAAACGAAACTAGATATTAACGATGTCACTGTTTAAAAGAAATATTAGGACTGTAATTCTTCTACGAAATAAGCCATTGGTACTGCTTACCATCAGGTCATATCAGGTCTATATATCCTGTCAGCCAACTAGATAATCAAAAAACCTACCTTGCCAATAAATCTGTGCACAATAATATAGTATTATTAGCTTCTCTAAAGCTTTCTAATATTTTATTCCTCTTGTGTTTCATTTTCCCATGCAAAGCGAATATCTTCTTATCCGGCAAGAACACTGGCAACATATCCGCCCAATAGTCCACACAGGCACATGTCGGCAAAAAGAACAACCCTTTCATCATTTTCCTGTTCCTTATAAAATTTAATAGGAAAAGGAACTTCTCTTCCGGTTGAACTATAGCGTAGAAGTTTTCTAGTAAAATTGGTGTGCTTATTGAAGATTTCTCCTTAACGCTGACGACTACCGGGTTCCTTAAGCCAGCTCGGACGAGGTCCTGGAGTTCTTTGGTCTGTGTTGCAGAGAATAGGCCTGTACGCCGCTGACGAGGTAAGTATTGGAGAATGGTCGTGAGAGTTGAGGTGAAGCCCAGATCTAGTAAGCGGTCTGCTTCATCCAGAACCAGGAAATCCTGCAATTTTAGGATATTGTTATGATCGACAGATAGTTTCTTATAAATGTATTAGGTTTCGGCTAAATAAATTTTATTTCTCATAAAATCTTTAAAATAGTTCACTTATAATGAAATAAAGTACAGCTAATATATTTATCTATAATAACAGGTTTACCAACAGGATCTATGTTTTACGTTTACAAGACATAAAATATAGTCCTAACATAAATACCGATAATTTTAACCTCTATTAAGTTTCAGCAGTTTATCCTATAATTATTTAATAATGTACTGAAGATGGGTAGGCATTGTTTAGACAGAGAGTACATCTCTTAATTATTTACATTGGCAGTTGGGAAGGCCGATGTTCAAAAGTGGATACTGTGGCTAAGATGATGAAAAAATTTTGTTGAGAAAAAATTAACTACTTTTAGGATAACTATATAAAAGTATAGAAATATTATTATTATTAATTAACAGGCAGGCAGTTTGAAAACTGTCCAAAAAATACCTATAGAAATAGTAGACATACACACCAATTCCTTCAACTTTCCAACTAAATTGAGCTGCTTCCTCTCAGACAGCAGGTCCATGAATCGTCCAGGAGTACACACGGAGATGTGGGAGCCTTTCTGAAGACTTTCTATGTCAGCCTCCACCGAGCGGCCTCCCAATAACAGGGACATTGTCACATTAGACAACTCCGGTTCTTGGAGAAACTGCTTTATTACCTAGAAAGTATCCAAAGTTGTACCACACTCCACATAGAACATAATGCACATAGAGACTACACGTATTTTAGGTGCACTTGCAGGTTGGCTTGGGATCACTCATAGACCCTTTTCTTAACAATTACGGTAATAAAGAAAAATAAGGGATAGACACATTAGGTTACTAATAAATATTAATAATAATAAATATTTCTGACACACCAATTATCTAGTTCCAAGATAAGTATCATTAAGAACTTGTGTTATGAATACTAAATAACGGATAAACATACATAAATACTTTTTTTTGTAAATACATACTTAATATAGAAAACACCCAGATCAGAACAAATATTCATATTTATACACATAAATATTTGTCCTGTGTGGGAATCGAACCCACGACCTCAGTAGTGGAGTGCAGGTATATTCGCTACCACGCCATATCGGTCGTCAGTTAGTAGGTTGATGAGTTAGTACTGCTCTAGTAAAGTTGCGCTTGTAGATTAACTATACTTCGAAATAATTGAAATTTTAACACCACGGTATTTATATAACAAGCTCGAATTCTCACGGCGTAAAGTCAGATTTGCTACAACTTTCATCATGCATTTGTCGCCCACAGCAGCATTTCGTGGAAGTTTCAGATAATTATTTAGCCATTAATAAATAGTTTAACTGTTGGATCTTTTAAATTGAATTACGAAAAGTGTCTTTTAAATATGCAAAGAGTGTGTAACTGTTGTTATGTACTACTGTTCTGTAATACTGTTTCGGCAAAAGCTGAAAATCAGTGTTTTGCTCTCTCAGAGCAAAAAACCCACTGAGCCGTAGCCATTCTGCAGCGCTGCGACACACATGCACACTATGTGAATGCTTTACTTTTAGTTTTTTTGTTGTTATATTTTATATGTATGTGTGTCTTTCGTTGCAATAAAAAGTTTATCTATCTATATATCTATGTCGTAATTAAGAATGCCAAGCACAAAACTTGATCTTTTCACATTTAATATGATTGTTTTTACAAAATTATATGACTATACTTATTCTAAATACCGAAAATTGTTGAAATATGAGAACGCACCCATATTTATTATGTTGTCAGTACCGATTTTGTTTGTATTATATTGGCAACACTTTTTTCACTGCTTCCCACCCTTTGTCTTGTCATTCTTCTGTTCGTGTAAAGTTTTTCTATAATATACGTTTGGCATTTTTATCCAAGTTCAACAAGCTATTTTTCATTTATTTATCAACCCTGATATTAATCAACAAAAATGTATCCTTATAATCCATGACAAAAATTTATTACAAAAGTGTTCTTCTAGCTTTATGTATATTTTCTTTTTGTTAGTTTTATGTATCTTTATTTATTAGTTGTAATAATTTTGATTTTCCTACAGAAGATCTTCTTGCGATTCATTGAATGTCCGACTTTTTGCTGAGTGGGTACCATTTCAGTACTTAAGTCTTTTATGTTATAAAATAACTATGATTAGTATTTTTGGAAATGCTAAATTAATTAATTTTTTAAAAAGATAACTTGCTGATATAGATAAAAAGCTATGTCGGTGCAAAACCATAAACAAGATAATAGGTTGGGGAAAAAGTCTTTTCGTATTTTTGTATGAAAAGTCAAGACATTTTTTTCAAAGTTTATTTACATTTATTTACAATATATATGTACCGTTTTGTTGAATAACTTTCTGCCATTTTGTGGGCAGAGACATTATCCCGTTACTGTAGAAACTTTGGGACTTCTGATCAAAAAAACGGGACAAATAGTTTTGGCAGTCCTCTCTTGAGGTCAACCTTACAGAACATAAAGAATTCTGCAGAGACCGAAACAGGTGAAAATCTGAAGGCGCAAGGTCAGGGCTATATGGTGGATGCACTAGGACCTCCCAGTCGAACTCTCTTAATTTTTGCTGAGTGGCTAAAGATGTGTGTGGTCTAGCGTTATCGTGATGAAAGACCACACCCTTCCTGTTGATCAATTCCGGCCGTTTTCTCTCGACTGCTTCCTTTAATCTCATCAGTTGCTGGCAGTAAAGATCAGAATCGATGGTTTTGCCGGGCGGTAAAAGCTCATAATAAACAATGCCCTTCCAATCCCACCATACACACAGCATCACCTTATTTCGTGTTAGGCCAGGTTTGGCCACAGTCTGTGAAGCCTGGCCAACTTTCGACCACAACCTTTTTCGCACGTTCTTGTCGTACGTGATCCACTTTTCATCGCCAGTTATCAATCTCTTCAAAAACGGCTCGGTTTCATTACGTCTCAATAATGAATCGCAAATGAGTACACGGTTCATTAAGTTTCTTTGAGTGAGCTCGTGTGGCACCCAAATATCGAGCTTTTTTGTATAACCAGCTTTCTTCAAATGGGTCAAAACTGTTTTGTGGTCAATTCCCAGTTCTTCAGCTACATCGTAACTACTAATATGCCGATCTTGCTCCACTCTTTCAAAAATGGCGTCCATTTTATTCGTAACAGGGCGACTAGAGCGAGGTGCATCTTTAACATCAAAATTTCCGGACTGAAAACATTTGAATAAAATTTGTGCTACTCTTACTGACACTGCATCAGGTCCATAACCATCACAAATTTTTTTCACTGCTTGAGTTGCATTTTTGCCTTTTTTATAATAAAATTTTAAAATGTATCGAATTTCTTCATTAGATTCACTCATTTTTACGGAGAGAAAAACAAATGAAAAATAGCGGGAAACAACTTTTTTTTATTTTTTTCTTTTCTTTATAATGGAACCTTTTTAATGTTACCAAAACCAGCCAGACACAAATAGTACAGTCAAAAAAATTTTATAATAAGTTTATACCTACGTTATGCGAAAAGACTTTTTCCCCGACCTAATATTTCAATACTACTTTAAGTTAGTAATTGTTGAGACATTCTGTTGACTTAAAGTTTTAAAATCTTTTCTTGACTTATAAATAGCAAGGAATAAGTTTTCTATATTGTTATGTACTTAATCTGAAATTATTAATCTTCATAACTTATTTGTTTACTAGTCGAAACATATCCTGCAATTTCGGGCGTGTACCGAATGTTTCGACCGGTAAATAACATTTAAATTTACTAAAGGCTAAAATAAACTTTAAAATTTGGTAAATGAAATGTTGAACAATGAAGGGTTACCTAAATTAATTTCTATTACTAATCACGTTTTGAATGATTGTCACTTCCGCCCAATTTTATTTAATTTGTTTTTGATTAAATGGTCACTAATTTGAGGTCATTTCGCAGTGGAAACATCTTGGCCATTTTTAAGAAAACGTGGGCCAAATATTTCTACTGAAAAAAATGTTTAAAATAATAGGAGACTGCGATTTACTTTGATTATGAACAATAACTTGCTAAATTATTTGTCTATTATGGAAACCATTTAATTATGATTTCATTGTAATTAAAATTAGCCCTATTTGTTTTCTGTTTGACAATGCAATAATTCCACTCAACGCCATTTTTGATGATTATTGCAATGAGTGGTTAGCAAGGCAAAGCGCGGCATTATCGTTTGAGTTATTCTGGAGACCAGCCACAAAAGTGATATACTGGGTCCGTAAATGTGATACTGCTATTGAGATTCTGTGAGTACAAATAATAAATAAATAAATAATATAAATATTTCTGACACTTACACCAATTATTTAGTTTCAAGATAAGTATCATTAAGAACTTGTGTTATGGATACTAAATAACGGATAAACATACATAAATACTTTATTTTTTGTAAATACATACTTAATATACATAGAAAAACACCCAAATAATAATATATATAAATAACACAATAAATAACACAATAAATAACACAATAAATATTGTTACTTAGATTATAATTAGATTTGAATGAAACTAGTGTATTTTAATATTGCGTGTTATTTGTGAGTGAGCCTATGAAAGGAAATAGTGAAGTCGGCTTGGCAAACATCACTGTTTCTAAAAATCCTGCTGGACAGAGCCCTTCGTTAGCTATGATCATTACATATATGCCAACAGTAAAATACTCAATAGAACATACAGAATTGGCATTTTAAACTCATTGTTTACCTTGTGTGTCTGCGTAGCCAGTTCACGCGTCGGTGAAATAATTACAGCGTAAATAAAGTCTTTTCTCAGTGGCTCGTTTTTTTGCCTCTTCAACAACAGCTCCAGTATCGGCACAACAAACGCCAAGGTCTTCCCGGAGCCAGTCACGGCTTCAGCCACAACATCCTTACAAGTTAAAATAAGTGGTATCACTGCTGCCTGAATTGGAGTCATTGTGGGAAAACCCTGACACTTTATGCAGTTTAAGACAGGGTCGGATAAAGCAGGCTTCACTTGATGCCATAATTTGTTGACCATTTTAAAGAATTCGCCCTAAAATCAAAATAAATACATAACAATGAAAAGAGACCACGCGTTATTGACAGTAACTAAATAATGACAGGACAGACAATGTCAAAAACATATGGTAGACACACGACGCGTTCCGTTGTGAGTCCTTCCATCTACAATACTGAACCATATTTTATTATATTATATACTTCATTATAAACTTATAATACTGTTTGAAAATGATTAATTTTTTATATTAAAAAAACATTCAATGATCTTATATTGCGGCCTATTCATGCCATTTTAAGTTGATTTCAATTTAAAGGGAAAAGTTACTTAAAGTGAACGGAACAGATTGTCCGATTTGTACTACGCGCTTATTCGAATATGTAGCTTTCATTCTATTAAAGTAACTCAAAAATTCAAATAGCTTAAAAAAGCTTACATTTTATTATAAATGTAAGCTTTCCTATTTTAGTTTACATGTAGTTTGTGTTTTTATTTATTAGCTTTCTAAAAGAAATCGAAAGAAACAAGCACGACAGGACAGATCCTTAAATCAATATGGCGCGTGTTGATATGTTAAATTGACAGCTGTGTATTGTCTTTGTGCGAACGTTGTAATGTTTATTTTACATCTCCAATCTGTTAAATATTCAATTACACAATGACGAAACCGTTTGGTAATAGTGACAAACGATTTTCTATCGACGACGCCTTTGAAGAGGAGACAGATGAAGCGATAAAAGTTTATGGTGCGACAGGAGATCGGTCTCCTCTACAGAACAAAATAAAGAATGGAGGCGATTATTTATCAAGGTAATATTTATTTTTAGATTTATCTTAATAAACTTAGTTTGTTGAAAACATAGTTAGGTATTCCTATAATGATGTGGTAGCCTTGTTTCTTTGTAATTTTTAACGTTCTTGACCTTTAGTGTGTCACACATTTCCTTAGTAGAACAAAAGGCGGTTGAACTCGAAGCCTGGCGTCATACTACGATACTACTCCTGAAACCTACATTTGCCTACCATTAGTACTAATTATCACCAATTGTTAGTGAACTTTAAAGAATATTAACCTAGTTTTTTTTACAGAAAATTTACTATTTTCATGCTCTAATATGTGTATATTTGTTGAACATCATTTTCTATATTTCAAAATGTTATTCCTATAAGAACTGAAGTGTAAAAATAGATCTATTTATGAATATAAATGGTCATTACCAATGACTCATTGATAATTTTTTAAGAATTCAAAACACTGAATGACTATTTTACTTGATGACTAAGTCCCGTTTATTTATAGAATAAATTTAACCACTTATCCTAAAATACTGAATATTCTTTCAATTTACAGTAAAACATACAAATGTACAGAAGACACAACTTCAAGAGATTCAGATTCACTTATACACGAATATGTTGAAGCCACACAGTCAATGTACTGCTGGAATCATCCAAAAGTTAAGGAAAATTGGAAAACAGTATGCGCGGCGGTAGTACTTTTAATTGTAGGTATGGGACTTCTTGGTATGGGCGCATTTGCTGTGGCAGAACCTGAGAATGGTTTACAAGGAGCAGTATTCTTTGTAGCAGGCATGATCTGCTTTGTTCCTGGTGCCTACCATGTAGTATACATATGGCTCGCAGCACGTGGTCAGCGAGGATATGACTTTTATCACCTCCCTTTATTTACTTGATTCTCTACATTTATACATAATATATGAAATGGAGATGTAAAATAGTCAAAATAATTAAAAAGGAGTAAGAATTTCAAATGTAATGTCGGTTATGAGGAAGTTCAGTGTGTATGCTCTCTAAGTACTATGGTTATATGTTGAAAACTATTTTTTTTATATAGAATGAATCGGAACAAATGTGATTGACGAATATTTATTAATATTATTTTAGTTCAGTTGTGTGTTTGGGTGATATTATTTATTTGAATAATGAATTATGCGTAAATATTGAATGCTTGTTTTACATTCTATTTTGGTTTAGTGTAAAGAATCTGTCTTAATTGAGTGGTTTGGTATATTATTTGCAACAGTTCTGGCAGCAGGAGCAAGATTTATTTGTTTCTTAAAGCCCGTTTCCAAAGTCTAATAAAGGATTACTCGGCAGTTATATTGACAGTTATATTTTGACTATCTGTCGAGTAAATATTAATAGGAATTAACTTATATATTGAGAAACTGGCCCGAAATATGATTTCAAGTTAAGAACTGGTAAATACTTTTTATTTAAAGAAAACCATGTTCGGTCTATGTTTCATAGTAGCTTTGGTTTCTACACTTAGAACATTTATGTATAAACACAATACAATGTCAAGATACACATCTAAATAGACATGAATGTGAATGTGTATAAAGCTCATCGTAAATTTCAATGACAACATCATAGTGTGTTTAGTGTCTCTTATAATTATGAGATTATAATTAATAATCTAACTTGCGGCTTCTATAAACGGCAATCAGGGGTTTACAGTTATAATTAAACCAAAGCATCCAAGTTATAAAGCAGAATACAGTTTATTTATTAAATTGTTTCATCATTTATTATTTACATTACTTGAAGGTATTTAATCAAATTATAAATAAATATGATTATATTTCCTAATATGCATAATTTAGTTATGCATTTTGAATGTAATGAATTTACTTTTATAATCATATAAATCAGCCTAGTCAGTAAATTTTGGGTTAAGAAATAATGGATATGAAGTTGAAATTGATCTGATATATTATGAATGCATTACTATGAGTTGCTTTATAATAATTAACCAATCAAAAAACATATTAAAATCATGTGTATGTAATACATCTATCTGAAAATAAAAGATTTTAATAAAAAGAACAAAACCTTGCTCTTGCCGCTGCAAATGTTTTTTTTAATAAAACCTTGATCTAGTAATAACTTGAAAATAATAAAGTCATAAAATACTGTAAAATTAAGCCTTCTAGAAACTGTTAAAGTGCCTAGTTCATTAGTTTAATTAAATGAAATTATAGTTTTGTCCAATCAAAGTTTCTTTCAAATATTATCTTTGAATTAATTGTCAATTTGTGTAAAAATACTGATGCCAGTAAGCTACTAAGCAGTAGTTACTAAGCTACATGCACTATTAGTAATTTATTTAATATTAGTAATAATGAGCTATTGCTTTTATATGTATGTTTTTGAGGTTTTCTGTTTATATATATATATAGCTATATAGCTAAGTTTGCTAATTGCAAGTACATACAAAAGAATAACATTAAAACCTATAGATATGACCAATAACTACTGTAATTTAATATAAATCGGCCAACATATCACCACCTAGCCTTAAAGTTTAGTAAATGGTTACCTTTGTCTCAAATTGGCCAAAAAATGTGTCTGCTTCTTTAAATATTTGTTTGTGCCTTTTTAGAAAATACGAAAACCTAAGATAAATTCTATCTTCTATTATTTATGAATTAATTCCACAACAACTATCACGAGTTATTATTGAGATGTAAATTTGGGTGCCGGTATAGATTAACACAATATAGTATAGTTTTACTTATGACATTCATTTTGCCTCCCAATGATAACTTGTGTGGGCTAGGGTCGTATTCAATAAAAATGGCAGTTAAGAATAGCCAGATAGTGGTCTAGATGTATATTCTAATAAATATGTTCCTTTATCAAGCTTTTGTCTTCAAATATAACTACAAATGAACATGTAAAGTATAATAATATAAAGAGTGATTAATAAAATCAAGTTATTCATGAGAACTTATAAATTTATAATATTGTACCTAAAAGACTGGTCAAAAGATACGTTGATTATATAACTTACATATTTGCTGTTGCTTCTTTGCATTATTATTATTGATAGAGAAGAATGGAATTGGATGGTAGAGGTTTTCTCATAATCTTATATTAATGTCACACTACTAGGTTTCGGCATAGTAGAAACAATTAAGTAGACCAACTTGAGTCCCTTTTGCGCAATAATATCTCAAACGCAGTTGTTGTTTATAGTTTATCCAATTGTCAATGCACAGTCGTACATACAGATACAAGCCTGGCATACTTTTAAAAGCAATAATTTTTTGTCAGTGACAGCACATGCGCTAACTAACTATATCTGATGTATGGTGCAGGCCTCCTCCTTCAAACAAAGAAACAGACAATAGTATTTTGAAATGTGTATTAGAGTGATATTGACTAGAGCTACTAATTTTTCTGTCTAAATTAAGATTTATTTTTTTATTATGTTTTATTTATGACTGATTTGTGTAATTGAATTATTATTTTTAAGTTTTGCTTGGCTGTGTTGTATATATTCCCTCCCATATTAATGTTTGCAGTTTTATAAATGTAATAGATATATCATGCTGGCATATTTTATTCATTTTAGTTTATGTGTTTGTAAATAATTAAATGATTTAGCTAATAAATTGGTTTTATTGGATATTTTTAAGATCCTAAAAAAATTACTCTAATAGGAGGTAGAGTTAATAAGGAAGTTCTCAATGTAAGCATGTTGTTGGATTGATTCCATGACATATAACTTAACAAAACCTATGTAAGTTCCCAAATTTCTACCAAAGGGGATACAAGTTACAACATACTAATTTACGACAGAGGTATATCTGGGATGTATGTTAAGAAAATAGTTTTACCAATAATTACCATCCCATGTTCATCATAATATGTCTTCAAACATATTCTGGAATATATCGATGCTGGAAAGGCAACCTTGCTTATCCACCATTTGGCTACTTTACAGGAGAGTGATTCAAAGAATGACTATTTCCAAAAAATATATAAATAAATTTGTTTTTTGTCAGAATGTCAAAAATGGCCAGAATTGGATGAAACCGAGATCTGCAGATAAAAAAAATCAGGCGATTCTAATGATATATATAACTAATTATTGCAAATTTGGTGCATAAGCAAGTTGCCTTTCCAGCGTCGATATATGAGATATAATGATAACAAGGATTTATTTATAAAATGTTTTAATCTTAACAACTATATAAAAATAATATAATTTACAAAACAAAGTGCTAAGTTAAATGTTTTTCAGAGAACCTCTTTAACTTGAAGTGCTGCAGATATCTAAGTTCTCCATTCCAGGTCTTCAAAACTACCATTTGCTGCTTATCCATTAGGTCAGGAATCTCTAAGCCACAAGTGGAAAACTCATCTAGTTCTCGTTTTTTAGTTATATTTATCATATCTTCTCGGCTGGCGTGTTGTCGGTTCTTTCTTTGACCGATAGAGTTTTTCAATGATATTTGTTCTAGTTCTTCATCAAATCGTGATAAATACAAGTTAATAAGTTCTAGCACTTGTTCTTTAGTCATCACGACACAGTTTTCGGGAAGATTCTCCTTGAACCACATAATTTTTTCACCAGTTAGGTTGTTTTTGATATCGGTTCCGAGTTTTTTTTGTTCGCGCTTTTCTCCTTTCTTCAGCTTCTTTGATAAACATAATGTTTTTCGACTGTTTGGATGCTTTAGTTTCTCCACGCTGTGTTTAACTTTCGGCATAATTAGAACTTTTAATAAAATGTTATTTCAATTCTAACACACAAGCATTAGCACATGACTTTGTTTTGGTTGGGTTCGTTCATGACATCACATCGCGTTTCGTTTTTGCAATTTGTTTTATCGTTGACATTGACATTAAATATGTTGCGATATAACAATTGATGTTGTTTCATTGATATTCGTCCATGTTGATATTTATTAAACTGCATAAATAAGGCACAACGATGATCTAGCCATCTCTATAGGGTCTCATTACATACTTGACATTGGCGGAACCCGCCGTCACCACACAAGACGATTCAAGCCAGAGCATAGAATTATAATTAAACTCACATAATCCTAACATTTCTATAGCAATACTAAAAACACTCTCTTCTTTCAGACACTCACTTTGAAAACAGAAACTACGCAGTGCCTGTCTTGTGTATATGCGGTCTCGCTTAGTGGTGTGGCCGAGCTTCAATAATCCATGGCTCTAACATGTATATAAAACAAAAATACTCAAGCTATTTTGACATTGACATTTCATTACAATCTGGAATCTGAATGGCATTGTTGATACATGTATCGTAGAGTTGTATAATTTTTGTCGTTTTATGTGTTAAAAGTATTGATTAAGTTCATTAGATATAATTTTATAGTGATTAATTATGATAAGCAGACCAAAGCGCGGAGATGTTGAAGATGACATACTTAAAATGCAAGAAGAATTTCTCAAAGAAAAAGCGATTAATAAAAATCTTCAGCCAGCAGCCGCGGTGACGAATCTTCGCAGTTCTGAAGCTACAAAACGATCTAGCGATGCAGGAACAAGAAAGCCATCTAAATATGCTCTATCTAAAAGTCTTAAAACACAGGAAAAGAAAGCAAGAGTAGAGACAACAGCATCTAGTTCAGTAGACAAACTAGATAATAACGCCGCGGAATTTCCTGAATTTGATGATGATAAAGTATATTTCCCTAAAACTATTCCCTCAATTTTGGGTGAAATTGTTGAGAAAAATGTTGATAACCCTCAGAATGTCTTGAGTTCTTTTCCAATGCCATTAGAAGGATTTCCAGTTGTTCACAAATGGAGCAGTACTACTTCATTTGGCAAAGATATTAAAAATAAAGTGCCTAGTAGTGTATTAAGTATGGATGTTGATCAACCTTCAACATCTCAGGCTATGGATTGTGAAGAAAGCCCAAATAAGCAAAGAAACCTACCAAATAAGAGTTATGTTTTATCCTCCAATATTGCCAATGAGATTCATAAGGACAATGTAGATATTTTAAGCAAAATGAGCGAAAAGGAAATTTTAGACGAACAACAAAAGCTGTTTTCAACTTTAGATCCGAAATTAGTGGATTATTTGAAAAGGAAAAGGATGCAGGCATCATCAGCACCTCAGAAATCAGTTGCAGAACCAGTTCTAGACAAGGCTCATGGAAGTATTGATAGCGATCATGACTCTTTATGGGACAATGATATTCTCTCTCATCCAGATATAAACCAATGGCTACATTTTGATTCTTTCGAAAAAGATAAGCTGGAATGGATGAGAGGGATCCAGGAAGGTAAAACTATAAATCCAGAAGAACCATATGAAGCCCGGTTTGATTTCAGTGGCTATTTGTTGCCTTACACAATTGAGTACTCAGAAAAAACCAAATCACTCTTTCATCATGGTGACGAACCTCATAGACCAGGATATACCTTGTCTGAGCTAATCGAGCTATCACGATCAACAGTTACTCAACAACGAGTGATGGCATTAAATACTATAGCTGGAATATTAGAGTTCTGTAACATTGGGACTTATAAAAATGTCATAGAAATACCAATTAGTAAGTTATTTTTTGTCATAAGATTTGCTATAGATGAAAATAAACCCACTATTCTTGAATCTGGTCTAAAAGCTATGAGAAATTTGCTGTATAATAGAATAGATGAAGCGAGCTTAGATGCGTTAATTGGCTTCGAAGAAGGAACTCAGCAGCCTTGCTTGGAAAATGATAAATCTGAGATTGTAGAGTTGGATTCCACAGAATCTGAATTGAAAGACTTTCATTTAGCTGAAATTGATTTAATAACAGCCCTTTTGAGAACCAATATAATACAGAGGCTGTATTACATTTTAGACACTTTGAAACCAAGTTTCAATTGTGTACAATATTCCATGCAAATTTTAACAAGGTTGGCGAGAGATTCTGTCGAGACTGCTAACATGATTGTCAAATGTGATCACCTAATGAAAACAATTATCAATTACTTTGTGCCTACAACTGGTATTAATTTCACATTTCATCCTGAGATTGTATATAATGGCAAACCAATATTGTCTGCTTTAAAATTCATGCGATTGTTATCTTTGCAATCACAAGAAATTAATAGTATTTTAGTTATGAAATATGATATTTTGAAACCTGTTTCTGAATATATTAACTCAGGGATAGATGGCACATATGGATTGAGAATACAAATTGAAGCATTTTGCATTCTTACCAATTTTTTACAGTATAACGTTGGTATAGAAGCAGCTACGTCACTATTTCCTGTGATTGTTACTGCCTTGTACAAACATGTAAAAGGAACTGATATATTTATCAGTTCATCAGTTGTATCCGTTACTCATGCAGCTGTTCTATTACAATTTATCAATATATTTTTAAAATATAACATCATAAACATGCTAAGGTACAAAGAGCAGATTTATCCTTTATTAAAGGAAGGTGTGCAAAAGTGGATAATGCAGCTGTCACAATCGGAGATCTACTCCTGTGGCCATTTACGAATACTTTGCTCGATTCTAGATTGCTGTAAAACAGTGCTGATGAATGAAAACATTACAATGAAGTTTCTTAATGAACTACTCAGAAAGTTTGCCGTTTCATCAAGTTATAATAAGATTGTAAGCCACCTAGAAAAATCTTCAAATTTGCTATCGGGTATAGGAGCACAAGAGCTTCATTCGTTACAAAATTTGAGGAGCCTGGGGACATCTGTTGTGGATCGATCAGAGAAGATTTTACCAATATTAAATGTTTTGTCTCCAATACCATTTCTCTGTTCCCTCTTCAAGTTACTGAGCTATATTGAAGATTCATCAATAACTTGCATGTATGTACAAAGTCTTACGAAATACCTGGAAAGTTTTGCTGATAAGCAACCAAGCTTATGTGACAACTGGTTCACTAGAATGGAAACTGATTTAATATTCTTTGCTGTGAAAGTGTCAATGCAAAGCAACATACCTGAGATAAACAAGGAATTAATTTATGCAGTATCAAATAAACTTTGTTATGTTCTGAGAAGAGACAAACAGTATGAGCTAGACTTTGTTCTATGTAATGTGGTCTTTTCCAAAAATTGGATAACAGCTGAGAAACTAATGAATGTGATGTCTTTATCTGATAATGTAAGCTTCAGAAACCTAATATCATCAGCTCACAATATTCAAAGATGCTACAGTAGTGTTATTAATGTGAATTATGCAAATATGGGTCCAAATATTATTTTGCGGAAGTGGCAAGAGCCCATTCTGCCCCGAGATTGGATATATTTGCCAATACTTACACTATACAGTGAGAGTCAGGAAGTTGAAAAGAAACAGACAGTTCTTAAGATGCATAGTCGTGAAAAACAATTGAAAGAATTAATTGTTGTTTGCTGTTTGGAATGGATATTATTTTATGAAATATGTTTCCCTGCCCTGTTGAAAGATATTGATGTAACTGATCGGTTTTGTCGGTTGATGTGCGTTTATTTATGCGATCAATCATTGTTTTTGGACAAAAATATTGAAGCACTACTCTTAAAATACACCACATTACTGTTTAAGAGAAATAGTGAGTTCAATTTCGACAAACCTCTGACTGGTTTGCATAACTTTCAAGACTTCTACACGCTATTTTTGGAGCAATATCAGTCAGTGAGTTATGGGAACGAAACGTTTGCAGCTTGCGTGCTGGTGCCACTGGCTCAGAGACATAACGTGAAGTGGCGCAAACTGCTGTGGTCTGAATACGCGGGCTGTTTGCGAGCCCTTGACTGCCCCGAACACATGCTGTGCTATGACATCAACGAATATTTACACCCAGAAGAGACTGACGAGTCATTGATTAAATCATATTTTCGAGCCCTCTCAGGAAACTTACTGCGGTCAGGGACTATTGCGCATAGAATAGCGAAACATCATGTTGATATGTTTAAGAAAAGAAAAGTTGTTAAAGAATAATATCATGGTTGAAAGACACTTTTTTGTTTGATTTTTAAATTATTAATTACCTACCTACTTTCATGTAATTGAGTGTATAGGGATCTTACCAAGACCTAAGGAGCCCAAGCCAACCTCACCTGCTGATCAACGGACGAGGCTCTGGCGAACATAATAGTGCCCGGTACAGGGAGAGGTTTAAGTAGTCGGTTCAAGTAACCGTAAAAAAGACATAACCACACACACGGGGTGTGTGGTATGCGGGGGCACTATCTCCCTCCTCCCACCGTGGGGGGTGTTACAAGTAGGGTTGTTGTTGTTTTTCTGGAACGCAAAAAAAAACATGCATACGTAATGTCACGCCTCTTTTAGCTTAATTCATACTCATTAACCTCCTCATACACGCCCGTCGGTTTAGGGTACTTTTGCCTGCCCTTTCTCCAAAATTTTCTGAATTTGGTCATGGAAGGTCTTACGTGATCTCCCCCTCCCAACACTTCCAATCACTTGTCCATCATAAATCAGTTTCGCTAGTCTACTTTCATTCATCCTCTCAACATGACCAAACCATTTAAGCATACCTTTCTCAATTCTTGTCACTATATCTTGTTATTAATGTGAATTATGCTTCGACCCTTATCACTTTATCTTAATCCTACCACTCAATTTCACACCTAGAATACTTCTGAGTGCTCTTATCTCCCAAACCTAAAGATGGGAACAATACTCCACACTCGATCGCACTTGAGTCTTGTAAAACATACAGCGCTGATCCGGAGTGAAAAACCGCCTCACCTTATTGAGATCCACAACGGGGATTGGGGGAGGCAGATGTTTAAAGTAAAGTAAAGTGAAAAAAAATATTTATTTCCTAAACTATTGCGGATTCGACGGAGCTGCATTAGGTAATTAATTTAGATTGTTTTCTTAATAAATAAAATTAAAACGAAAATTTTTTTTAACGGCATTTAGTGCTTTATTGAGACTGAACGCATCTTTACAATTATGGCGCGAATTCTTCCAACGCTTTGACCTTTTGACAGGTATCAGCAGGTGTTTTAGTTCCCTTCGTTGTTTTCAATTTTGTAATCCATATTTTAGATGAAATTACGATGAATTTAATATATTAATAACTTGATGGTGATCCCTGGTGTTGAAGATGTTTGTAGAAGACCTTAGAAATGATTTTTATAACGTTTTATTAGGAAATGTAAGTAGTTTCAAAGCAGGTTAATCCGGCTTTTGTTTACAACTCGATCACGTTGAGTTTAATGATAATAAATTGTTTGTATTTTTTTAGCGAGTGTTACTGTTAGTGCATTACGACGTAGACGCGATATGTACATGTAAAATATTACAAAATCTGTTCAAATGTGATAACATTTCGTACACACTTGTGCCTGTGGGTGGTGTGTCTGAATTGAAGAGTGCCTTCGAGGAGAACAATGAGGAAATAAAATATGTAGTGCTAGTGAACTGTGGCGGGACCATAGACCTGGTGGACATCCTCCAGCCCGAGGAGGAGGTGGTTTTCTTTGTTCTGGACTCCCACAAACCATCTGATATTTGCAATGTGTATAGTGATGGTCAGGTAATGAGATAAAAACATTTCTATTACATTAATTGTATTATTTCTTGTAAATATTTTTGCATCCACTCATATATTTGGTACACATTGGTAACAAATAATTGAGGGTATTGAAAAAAAGTGGTAACATTTCTCAGTCATTTACTATGTATAAAATGTTTATTTTATTTTGCTTTAAGTGATGTGATCAGTAATGTGATAAGAACTTTTATTTACATATTAAGATAAGATAAGATCATGTCCTAAACTTGTTTGCTAGAATTTCAATGTCACTGCTATGATTCTGTGAAAACTTTTCAGGTGAGATTAGTGTATAAAGATAGCGAAGAAAACATTCCTAACTTTGACGACATATTCAGAGATGATGATGAAGAAGAGGTAAGATAAAGAACTAATATATCTATTTATATTTCAATTGAACTTTTCACAAGCAAGTGTAGTTTCGTGCTCTTGGAATTTAAAAGCTATAAAGCTTCTAATTTATTATTTTTATTATTAATTAACAGGCAGGCAGTTTGAAAACTGATTGCGCCTGTATACAATTTATCTGCATCTAGTTCCTCTTAACCGGTTGCATGTGTTTGCCCAGCTTGTTCTTGAATGAATTGACAGTGGGAGCTGACACTACATCTGCTGGCATCTAGTTCCACTGTCTCGCTACACGGTTGCCTAAGAAGTGCTTATGTGGGTTGTTGGTAGATAAGCTAGTGCAAAGTTTGAGGTGATGGCCTCTTAGGTGGGTATTGTCGCTATATGTGAATAGTTTGGCATCGAGGTCTTCAATGTTATAGTGTTTATGTAGAATCTTGTATGTTTTAATTAGATCTCCCGATCTCTGCAATCTTTTAAGGTTGTGACTTGTGAGCTTCAAGAGTTCCAAGCGAGCCTCGTATGATCGGTTCAACTGTGGTATTTTAGTGAAGCTGCGCTGTACTTTTTCTAGCAGTTCCACGTCTTTAATAAAATAGGGGCTCCAAACTTGGAAAGCATACTCGAGAATGGGTCTAATAAATGTTTTGTAAACTCGAAGCATCATTTCTGGTGTCAAAATCCCGAAAGCTTTCCTAATGAGGTATATCAAGCTTCTAGCTTTCTTAGTTATTGAAACTATATGCTCTGCACACTTTAGGTCTTCAGTGATCTTCACTCCCAGATCCCTTTGCGCTCTCACATCTACCAAATGAGCATCATCCAATTTGTAGGTTAATCGAGGATTCCTATTTCCCACGTGCAAAACGGTACACTTTGAAGTGTTGAGTCTTATGAGCCACTCCTTAGACCACTTGGCTACTTTGTTAAGGTCCTCTTGAAGGCGGTCGTAGTCGACCAGCGGATTTGCGAAAGTCTTGGTGTCATCTGCAAAGATGCTGACGTTGCATTGAAGAGTTTGAGGAAGATCAAAGGTGTATATGATGTACAACAGTGGACCGAGCACTGAGCCCTGCGGTACACCACTGTGGATTTCTCTGTGGTCTGATAAGGTCTCACCAACTCTCACACTCAAGGTTCTATGCTGCAGAAATGCCTCAATCCATTTTAAGAGTGCCCCAACGTACTCCAACTTCTGAAGAAGTCTTTTTGTAGGCACTTTATCGAATGCCTTCTCGTAGTTATAAAAGCTATAAAGTTTCTAATTAGCTATAAGCTTTAAACCACATGTAGACTATGTTTCCACTAGCGATAAAAAAGAAAAAAGGATGTATTTTAGGTTTAAAGAATATTTATTTTCTCATTAAAAACCATACAGTCACATACATGCGAAATTTACAATAAATAAATAAATATTCTCTTACAATCACACCAATTATTTAGTTCCAAGATAAGTATCATTAAGAACTTGTGTTATGGATACTAAAGAACGAATAAACATACTTAAATACCTTTTTTTTTGTAAATACTTACTTTATATTCATAGGAAAACACCCAGACCAGAACATATATTTATATTCATGCACACAAGATTTAATAATTTTTTACAATAGATGTGGGTAAGAATAAATCTGTCGAGTAGGTATGAAAAGAAATAAATAGGGAAAAGTCTACTAGGGCAGTGTAATTACTAAGCATATTTTAGAATAAAAACACATTTCATACCATAACATACATTTTGAAGTAACGTACCAGGTAACGTAAATTTTGCTTATTTAAAAAAAATTACACAGAAAAAACGTTACGAGAAAAGTATTGAAAAAGGGATGCTTTGAGAGTTATGAAACGCACAAGGCTTCAAAAATGCACTTATTGTTTTTTTACTATAATTGTCATAACAAATATAATGAAGATAAATAAAAATGTCATGTCACTAAGCCCCAATCTAAGCAGAAATTAAATTATTGTTTCAAAATCATGAACAAATATTTCAATACTTGTTTGTAAGGACATAAATGTAAAACTAGACCTATATTTTCTTTTTCGGTATAATTATGCCCTGACTGTTTTTTAGTTTGGCTGACTGCCATTAATATAATGGCTTGCTACTATCACAATGGCACTCCTCACTAAAGACATCTCATCTTATTATGGTCTGCATGATTGTTTGTATAATAAAAAAAGATGTGTCGCATTCGGAGACTGCTGTGGTAAAGCTATTGCATAGCATTTTTTATCAACTTACGTAATTATAATTGTTTATTTATGCAGTATTTTCTCTAAGCAAAACTTGAAACTAAGCAGGCATGAGTCACCAGATTGCGGAACGAAGAAGGGAGGGATTATGCAGTCACGCCGATACAACCAATGCCACCTAAAGGCGGGTTGCTGAACTAAAGAGACAAGCGTGATATTTCAAAAAATCATTAAAAGTTCTGCTATTTATCGATAGATGGAAAAACTAAAAAGTATTACCGCTGTGCCGGTCAGAGTGGGGGGTGTTAGGTTTTTTGTTACGGAATTTCTGGATTTGGTCTCCACGCTCAAGGCCCGCGATAGAAGCTATGCAATAGCTTCAAATGGAAAGTTGCAAGGAGGTGCTTAAAATACAATTCATTGATGCACCTTTTTATACCACACCTCACATAGTAGAAAGTGATCAGTGAGCAGCACTAGCGCATATTTTACTTTGTAAAAATTGTTTCACGCACATCTTGAAGAACCTGTACTGTTGATCTTATGTTATTTACTATAAGTGTTTTTTTACTTTGACATCATCGAAAATATCTTCGACAGCTTGAACTTGTTACTGTTTCAGGAGGAGCAACAATTGGAGAGTGGCCTGGAGGCGATGGAGTCTTTGGTTGCCAAGCGACGGGAGCGACGCGAGTGGGAGGAGAAACGGCACACGCTCATGTTTAACTACACACAGTTCTCATACCATGGGAAACCTGTAAGTTTTGCTAAATACTGCTAAAAGTACATAATATCAGACGACCAATATGACGTGTAAGTCAGTATACCTGCACTCTACTCCTCAGGGTTGTGTGTTTGATTCCCACACAGGACAAATCTTTGTGTGAATAAACTTGAAAATTTGTATTGGTCTGGGTGTTTCCTATATTATTAAGTATCCATTACACAAGTTCTTAATGATATTTGTCTTGGAATGATTGTAAAATGTTTTTTCTCGTAGAGTTCATGGTTCTATAGTTGTTTCTTATAAATTCTGACTCTGTCTATGTAAAATAGTGAAAGTCACCCAAATAGTCTTTAACATTACGATTTCTTTTGAAGAATAGTATTCTCATGTACAACACGCTGCCAGATGAAAATTTATTGCATTTCCATTTTGTTTGTAAAAAATTGACAAATCCGAATGATCCTGTTGATCTGAAAGACAAAAAAGTGTATTTTATTTCATCTAAGTCGACTTCCCTTAAATCCGACGTACGATAATATTGTATAGGCACCACATGCACATATCTTTCGTAACTTATTTAAATTTTTGGACTAAAAAGAGATTGTTGTTTTGAATACATTTAAACTTCACTTACACTTAAATATTTTTTATTTACATGCGTAAATGAATCTAAGCTTCGTTATTTCAGTGTAATCATATTTCATTGTTTTTTATATTTATATTTAAAATTTACGTTATTAAGTACTATGTAATAGTTAATGGACAATAAAGATTTGAATTTAAAAATCTGCAATTTTTTTTTAAATGATAAAAGATATTGTTTTGAAATGCCGATTTTTTTGTTTCGCAGAGCGCGTGCGTGGCCCTAGAGTTAGCGTGGATGGTATCCCGCTGCGGCGTGGCGGAACTGTGGGCGAGTAGCGTGGCGGTATCAGCACACACGGCGCTGTGTCTGCGCCCGCCCGCGCAATGTCTCCTGGACTCTGAATTACTGGCTCGTCGGCTAGCTTCTGTTCAACACAAGAGTGATCCCTCGGTGAGTCTTGTAATATACAGTGGAACTGGGCGAGTAGCGTGTCGATATGTTATCGGCCGTCTGACGTAAGGGATCATCCATAAATTACGTCACACGAATTTCGTGAACTTTGACCCCCCCCCCCCCCCTCCGTCCTTATCACAGCTGGTCACACTTGTGAGACTCCTTCTCAGTGTGATGTCACTTATTTTGCAATTGTACAGCAAGAAATGATTACATTAAAACAGCAGTTCCAAAAAGAGGACCTGGATTTTACAATGTCGCGTCACGAAATTTAGGATCGCTCCCATCCCCATGTCTCACTTCGTCGACCCCCTCCCATAATGTGTGACGTAATTTATGTATAGACCCTAAGTGTCTTAGATTGGCTTGCACAACAGTCACTAATCCTGCTTAGAGCTAAATTTATTTAAAACATCGTGCTGTCACTCTCATCTTCAAGTTTGGTTATAAAAAATGTTTTATGTTACTATTGAGTACATTTTCTTGTAACTAATAGAAGAAAAAACTAACCTTGACGATTTTTTTCCCGTTCTTTTACGATCAAGCTCCCGCCCGCAGTGAATGGGCGCGCTAGTTAAAAGTATGACATTCATAAGAGCTCTATTGAGCCAAACTTGAATAAATGACTTTTGACTTTAAGTTTTTGAGAGGGACAGATAATTTTTTGGTGAATGAGTAATGGGCAGCACTAGAGTCAGGCTTAAAATAAGGAAATAGGCGGAAAATAACCATTCTCGATAATATACCACTTTCCTATACTTTTGCATGTTGTCAAAGCATAACTTCTTAAATCCACTGGGCTACATAAATGTAGAAAGAGGCTGTATGAACTGTATGATAAGAAAAAATTAAACAACAGTGAACAATTTTATAATTATGTAAGAAAATATTCTATAATATTTAGAAAAGCATGTCATAAGTACGGCAGTCTTATTATTTAAGCTCTAAAATAAAAAATTGTGATGATAAGATTAAAATGGAATGGAATATTATTAATAGTGAAACGGGAAAAAGTAAAAATTATAATACTGAGTTTAAACTCAACATTGATAAAAAAACTCTTACATCTGACTTAGATATTGCCAATGCTTTCGAAAACTGTTTTTACTAATATTCCAGTGTCTATCACAAAAGCTTTAAATTGTTCGCCCACTTTAGCGGAGTCTATTTTAAAAGATAACGTGAATATTTACGTTTAGTCATGTAACATCTATGGATATAATTAAGACATTAAACACTCTTAGTGTTAAGAAAGCTGCAGACCTCTGGGGCAATTCCATCGTAGTTACCAAGCCTATCATTGTTTCGGTGGCGCACAGTTTGGCTCTAATATTTAATAAATGTGTAGATTGCGGCAAATTTCCCGATCTAATGAAAGAAAGTAAAATCATTCCATTATATAAATCGGGCAGTACAACAGACCCAACAAATTTTCGACCTATCTCAGTGCTGTCTACTTTTAGTAAAATTTTTGAAAAACTTGTTTACAACCAGATGTTAATATTTTTCAATAAAAATGGATTAATGCATTCGAAACAATTTGGATTTACTAAGGGTCGCTCTACAACCGATGCAAGTGTTGAGCTTTTAAAACATATATTTGATGCTTGGGATAATTCTTTGGACGCTTTAGGTATTTTTTGCGATCTGCCATGTTAGAGGCCTAATTGGGAGGCTTGAAAAATTCTAACAGCAGGACGCCATACACCTGCCTCCACCAATCCGCACTGGGTCTGCGTGGTGGAGTACCCAATACCCTCGAACCTTGGTATGTGAGATGAGGATCTTGCTCAGTAGTGGGACGTTAATGGGCTGAGATGATGATGTAAACGAAAATAAATGTATTTTTTTTATTTATGTATGTATTGAGTCCATCACTTCAGTCGTTCGTCGTTCAAAAGAAAACTGAGAAATCACTTCTTGTCAAATTTGGCACATAATTAGCCCTTTTTTATCTCTAAATGTTTCATTCGTTCTCTTAAAATAATGTTAGCATAAGTTGTATGTATGTATATATTTTTAATATATTTTTAGCATGTAAGAGATTGCTGAAGTTGATTGCTTTATATTTTGTTCTTATTTTTATTAGTAACATATTCTTGGACAACATTTATCCCGTACAACTATTTAGTTTACAACTGCTAGGGTTGGTTGAGAGTTGCGGGACTGTCCGCAAGGGTAACCGCGGCCTCGGTACGTAGCAGGCTCAAAAGAAGGAACATGGATGGTTTTTAGTCAGTAGAAGTCTGACACACCCTCCCGCTCCACCCACAGCGGGAGAAGGTCATTTGATGATTTGCCAACCCAAAAAAAAAAAAGGTTGGTTGGGAGAGATCTTTTATTTATTTATTTATTTATTCAAACACAAAACAAAATGCAAATTATGCTAACAAAGTAAAACAAATTAAAAAAAATTATAAACTAAGTTACACCTCAAACTATGTGTTCATACATAAAAACCATATTTAAGACGGGTCGATTAACAATATGTTTTATAAGAAATTAAATTAAAAATTATTGTCTGTATATTAAAAAAGAAAAAAGGATAACAACAAAATTGAATTCAGAGGGATTCAAGTACCTGGCATGAGGAAGCATTTCCCCCATGGAGGATATCTTTGACAGTTGATTAATGACATTTTGTTATAAGTTCGAGCCATTCGTACCAGTGGGTTAAAATATGAAGTCAACCTTTGTACATGTTATTTTATATAGCTCATGTTATACTTAAAATTATTATTATTATTAAAGACGTGCGCGGTAGTCCTGGAGAAGGACGCGTGGCTGCCGCTGTACCGGGGCTGGTCCCTGGAGGCGGCGCTGCGGCACGCCCCGGGCCTGGCGCCGCATCTCCGGCTGCACTCGCTGGCCGGGGAGGCGCGGCTGCGGCGGCTCCTCGCAGACATGGGGTCAGTGGCTCCCTCCCTCCCCCCAGTATACTCGCTGCGGCACGCCCCGGGCCTGGCGCCGCATCTCCGGCTGCACTCGCTGGCCGGGGAGGCGCGGCTGCGGCGGCTCCTCGCAGACATGGGGTCAGTGGCTCCCTCCCTCCCCCCAGTATACTCGCTGCGGCACGCCCCGGGCCTGGCGCCGCATCTCCGGCTGCACTCGCTGGCCGGGGAGGCGCGGCTGCGGCGGCTCCTCGCAGACATGGGGTCAGTGGCTCCCTCCCTCCCCCCAGTATACTCGCTGCGGCACGCCCCGGGCCTGGCGCCGCATCTCCGGCTGCACTCGCTGGCCGGGGAGGCGCGGCTGCGGCGGCTCCTCGCAGACATGGGGTCAGTGGCTCCCTCCCTCCCCCCAGTATACTCGCTGCGGCACGCCCCGGGCCTGGCGCCGCATCTCCGGCTGCACTCGCTGGCCGGGGAGGCGCGGCTGCGGCGGCTCCTCGCAGACATGGGGTCAGTGGCTCCCTCCCTCCCCCCAGTATACTCGCTGCGGCACGCCCCGGGCCTGGCGCCGCATCTCCGGCTGCACTCGCTGGCCGGGGAGGCGCGGCTGCGGCGGCTCCTCGCAGACATGGGGTCAGTGGCTCCCTCCCTCCCCCCAGTATACTCGCTGCGGCACGCCCCGGGCCTGGCGCCGCATCTCCGGCTGCACTCGCTGGCCGGGGAGGCGCGGCTGCGGCGGCTCCTCGCAGACATGGGGTCAGTGGCTCCCTCCCTCCCCCCAGTATACTCGCTGCGGCACGCCCCGGGCCTGGCGCCGCATCTCCGGCTGCACTCGCTGGCCGGGGAGGCGCGGCTGCGGCGGCTCCTCGCAGACATGGGGTCAGTGGCTCCCTCCCTCCCCCCAGTATACTCGCTGCGGCACGCCCCGGGCCTGGCGCCGCATCTCCGGCTGCACTCGCTGGCCGGGGAGGCGCGGCTGCGGCGGCTCCTCGCAGACATGGGGTCAGTGGCTCCCTCCCTCCCCCCAGTATACTCGCTGCGGCACCTTCCTTTAGTATATTCCCTTGATTGGAGTATGTGTCAGTGTTAAGTAATTTAATAATCCAAGTTATTCGACGACCGATATGGCGTGGAGGTCAGTATACCTACACTTCACTCCAGAGGTCGTGGGTTCAATTCCCACATAGGACAATTCTTTGTGTGCATGAACATGAATATTTGTTCTGGTCTGGCTGGTTTCCTATGTACATTAAGTATGTATTTACAAAAAATAGTATTTAAGTATGTTTATCCGTTGTTTAGTATCCATAAGACAAGTTTTTAATTATACTTATCTTAGACGGCGAGCGGCGTGCTAGAAGCTACAAACCCAGACACTGCCCCCCCACCCCTTTTTCAACATCGGTGGGCGTGGTCGGAAGTTTTTTAGTGGGTAGGACTGCGGTGGTCCCATCTGCAGCAGTGAGCCCCACACTCCCCTCTCGGTCCCCCTATCGGCCGGGAGACAGTGCGTAAACAGCATTTTTTTACCGACGATAAAAAAAAGGGTGTCCGCACGTTAACGGACTCTGGGTCTTCAATGTCGCCACCGGGATAACGCATGGACGATGATAGGTCAGGGTGTTTCAAATGATGATGAAATTTTTAAATAGATTCCCGCTGCAATAGGCGCCAGTCATCCAGTTTGTACTCTACAGGTTTGAGCTCTAAAGGTGGGTATAGACTACAACATTTTTGGAACATTTTTGTGTAATGTAACGTTCTTACGAATGGTACAATACAGGCAAAAGCTCAGTTTCCAAAGCATTTCCATTTAATGTAACGTTCCTGCGAATGTTCGGCGTTATATTTTGGGTAAATGCGTACCGCGTGCGTCTTTCGTCCCTCTCCCTCTGCGTCACCCCGCAACCGGGCATCGCCCGCACTCGTGGTTCTACGAGTTGTTACACCAATACGCTCGACGAAATGTTACACCAATACGCTCGACGAAATGTTACACCAATACGCTCGATGAAATGTTACACCAATACGCTCGATGAAATTCTACACCAATATGCTCGTTGGTTTATAACAAAGAGGCGAGCGTGGTCGACGTTTAGTTCGTTAAAAGATGATACACTAGAACATATCATAGAGCGGCTCGTTGTTCTGTTACAAGTAAATGTTGTAATCTATACTCACCTTAATAGTTCGTCATACCAATAGGAGGTGAAGGCTGTGATGGTAGACAAGAAGTGTGTACGGTAGTCCGCATACGGATGTAAGTCGCCGCTTGTCACTCGTACAGTAAGAGAAAAGAGGGATGAGATGCTGTACCAGGGGGTACCTTGGTCACCAGCAGGAAGGGAAGGGAATGCTGGACCAAGGAGTACCTTGGCCACCAGCAGGAAGGGAAGGAACTGCACCGGGGTGTAGCCCCGGCCGACGGGAGCAGATGTAGAGAGAAGAATGAGACCCACCACGTATGGTCGAAATCTAATTTAAATTGGAAGGCTTTTATATGAATTACATGTTACGTACACATATAAAGATATAAAGAAGTGCAACGTCTGTGTAAAGTGTCGACGCTGAACGTGGATGTTGCAACTAGGCCGACTCGCCACTGACCATGCTGACGCCAAGTCCAATGTACGAGATGTAGACTTGTACAAAGTGTTTTGTTGATAGGTTCTTGCTGCAATAGGCGCACATCTTCATAGTCATCCAGTAGATAGGTTTGATCTCTAGGACGTGAAGGCTGTGATGATAGATGTGTTGTGGCTGGATCCTGCTGCAGCAAGCTCGCCAGTTATCAGTCATCCAGTACCTAGATAGGTTTGATATCTAGGACGTGAAGGCTGTGGTGATAGATCAGAAGTGTGTTGTGGTAGGTTCTCCCGCTGCAGTAAGCTCGCCAGTCATCCAGTAGTTTAGGATAGGTTTGAGCTTTAGGACGCTGTGGTGATAGTTGAGTGTTTGGGGGCAGGTTCCCGCTGCAGCAGGCGCGCCAGGCGTTCCGCTCGATGGACGTGGAGCTCCGCGGCGCGCTGGTGGCGGCGCTGGAGGCGGGCTGCGCGCGGGGGGCGCTGCCCGCGCCGGCCCGCGCCGCGCTGCTGCTGAGGAGGCCGCGCGCGCACCCTCGCGCCGCTCATGACGCCGTCTACGCGCTGCTGGGACTCATCGAGCACGTTAGTACCCAATAATATAATAATAATAATAAACTTAGAACAACCACACGTAGACAACACAGCATCCAACAAATGGCTTAAGTTAGGTTCTCTGTTTCCAGAAACTGAAGGTTTCATCATCGCAATACAAGACCAGGTTATAAATACTAAAAATTTCAGAAAATACATTTTAAAAGACCCAAATACAGTAAACGATAAATGCAGAAAATGTCACCGTCTTCCTGAAACTATTCAACACATTACAGGCGCATGCCCAACACTTACCCAAACCGACTACACACACCGACACAACCAAGTTGCCCACTTCATTCATCAGAAACAGTTGCAGTTAAACACGGATTTATAAATGGAAAATTGACACCTTACTACCAATACACACCAAAACCTGTACTGGAAAGCAGCAGTCACAAAATGTACTTCGACAGAGCAATATTAACAGATAAGACCATTCACAACAATAGACCGGATATAACATTAGTAGAGAAAAATAATAAAAAAATCATAAATACACAGAATTAAAAGAAGAAATTATCAGAATTTGGAAATTAAATAAAGTATACATAGTGCCACTGGTGCTCTCCAGTACCGGAGTTATACCTAAATATCTCCTACAATCATTGAAAATATTAAATCTACCACAAAACACCTACATGACTATGCAGAAAGCCGCTATCCTAAACACTTGTCGAACTGTAAGAAAGTTTCTTCAAGAAGATTCCTAATAAATGATTCTCACTTGGTTCAGGCCCGTAAATCTCTTAAACACCAGAAAGTAAGATTTCTGAGAAAAAAAAAATATTCCAAAATAATAATAATTAATAAATAAATTTTAAATACCTGTAGTATTGTCCGTAAGTTCCTTCAAATAGACGAAAATTATTTCACAGGAAACACCACCGCACACCCAACATCTTCGTAAAACATAAACACAACACACTATGTTTACTTGGCAGCCGCCCGTAAATATAGTTCGACCAGCTTAGGCTGAGATTTTTCCAAAAAGAGTACTCCAAAATAATAATAATAAATATTTCTGACACTCACACCAATTATTTAGTTCCAAAATAAGCATCATTGAGAACTTGTGGTATGGATAATAAATAACAGATAAACATACATAAATACTTTTTTTTTTTTTGTAAATACATTCTTAGTATAATAAAAGTTTTTTTATTATACCCAGACCAGAACAAATTTACATATTTATACACACAAATATTTGTCCTGTGTGGGAATCGAACCCACGACCTCAGGAGTGGAATGCGGGTATCCTCACCACCACGCCATATCGGTCGTCGCCATTACTTTACGAGTAATGTTGATAGTTGGAAGAAGAGAATAAAGGAAGGATTTGTTTCCTTTTTCCAACTAATAATTTATTTAGCAGCATGAATCTATACGAAAAGAATGAACTTTGTTTACTGGCACTCCGCTCCTGATGGGTTCGATTCCCACACAGGACAAATCTTTGTGTGCATGAACATGAATATTTGTTCTGGTCTGGCTGTTTTCTTATGTATATTAAGTATATATTTACAAAAGTATTATCAATTATTAAAAGTATTTATCCCTTGTTTAGTATCCATAACACAA
Organism: Musotima nitidalis; assembly: GCA_949126915.1. NCBI lineage: Eukaryota > Metazoa > Arthropoda > Insecta > Lepidoptera > Crambidae > Musotima > Musotima nitidalis. The sequence goes on along the minus strand of OX421434.1, from coordinate 1,138,268 downwards.
GTTCTTAATGATTCTTATCTTGGATCTAAAATAATTGGTGTGATTGTAAGAGGATTTATTGGGAACATTGATAGTTAAGTCTAAAGTGATTTATTGATACAGGCGTTACTTTGCGGAAATCCATTGTATGCAAGTGATGGAATAAAAATATCTTTGTAATCTTCATCTTCTTTTTTTTTTTTTTTAATGTGACACGTCATAATGACTACATCCTGCCTGAAGATAAGCAGTCTATGCAGTCCAATAAGAGAATGAAATCGCTTTATAACGTGAAATAAGCACGCTATAAAGCGCATCCACTCATGACGGCCTGCTAAAATGCCGTTTCACGCCCCACTTAAAAGACCCAGGATCATAGGAAATAGGAAACACATGAGCCGGCAGCGAATTCCAGAGCTTAGTGGTCTTGCTCAGAAACGACCTCGCAAATTTCTTGGTTCGAGTGCTGATATTCTGCACAACACTCGCCGTAGTAGTTCCGGTAAAAGACACTGAGAGATGCAATGTCTCTACGCAGCTGTAGATCCTCGAGTGAGGCTGTTACCTCAGCATCCCCTATAATGCGAACCGCTCGCCGTTGCAGTCTGTCAAGTGCGTCGAGGATCTTCATCTTAAGATATGAGCCTCAGAACAACGATGTCTTCACGACCAACGTTTGACTCTCGATTCAGCGTTGGTCGTGGAGACGTTGTTCTGAGGCTCCTATCTTACCAGAAGATGCGTTGTGTAAAGGCTAAACACGTGTCGTGTTGAATAGTTTTTCTATTTTTCAGGAAATTCTGTTAGCTCGGGAATTATATAGAAGATATTTTTAATCCATCACTTGCCTACAATGGATTTCCGCAAAGTAACGCCTTGTTACTAAAACAATATTCGAACTATTATAAAAAAACCTTAAGCTAAAAGGCTTCTTTTATCATGGGACTATTTTGGGACTAAACTTTATTTATTTGGTGGCAGGAAACGATACCCCGCGGCCAGGGTTTCCAACACGCTTTAGCAGCGTTAGAAATCACCAGCGGCAATGAGGAGTTGAAACTGGGCGAGGAGTCAGCTCGGGCGGCGCTTCAGGGAATAAACTCAGCGCTGCACTCCATACTGGCATCACGGAAACTACTGTTGGCTGGACCCTTCAGATACTGCATCGTGCCCGAGGTAACATCCTAATTATCAGCCTCTTGTAGACCATTGCTGGGTATTTGCTCATAATCACCATCCCTGGGCAAGCAATTGATGATCGCAATTCAAGGCTGTACATAAGATGAGCTGCTGCCAATCATCCGGTAGGATTTCTCTTCATCGACTCTTACGACTCCCCGTGAGATGATAAGGGGGTACTACTATTCCAAGCCGGTACCGAGGAAAGATAGGAGTGAAATGAATGAAATGAATGAAATGAATGAAATGAATGAAATGAATGAAATGAATGAAATGAATGAAGTGCATGAAGTGAATGAAATGAATGCACACGACACGTAAAGGTTGCATGAGATTGAATCTTCAACCATCGCTGGACACAGGCCTCTTTGATGGCAATGTGCTCGATCTTTAGTTCCTTGCCTTCGCTGCCAGCTGTTTTTCGTATACGTTATTTCGACTAGCTGTACTTAAGGCGTTGTACAATTTTCGTGCTGTGATCTCCACTTTAGGGCTGTATTCTTTGGGATATGTCAGGAGCGGTAGTTTCCTTTCAAAGCGGTTCTGTTTCTGAGCATATTTAGACGAAGTTATGCAAAATGGATCCAGCCACAAAAACTTACTTTTGAGGACACAGGAGTTTTAGTAAATTTGCTATAGCATAATATGAAAACTGTAATTTTAAATTCCTGTTAAATACTGGGTATTGTTATCTACTTTCTGTCTAGTATTGTTTTAATAAGTTAGACATTTATGACAGTATCTCAAGAAAAAAAATATATATTAAATATACAAAAAATATATATTAAAATTATTTTCTTGTAACTACAGTACTAACAGTATAGCAATATAGATTTACCTCACATTGCAAGTCGTGGCAACCTGTAATTGAATCTGCACTTAGCTCTTACTCCTTGCTTACTTATTGTGGTTGTTTTAGTGTAAGATTTGTTAGTTGTCCTTAATAAATAAATAAATCGTTTTTGTGGGTTGGATCCGTCTTGACTCCGTCCATTTAATGCAAACAATTTTTTTCTCTTCATAATATAATACTAGTTACCCCGGCGAACCTCGTGTCCTTATATTTTTGTCAATCTGTCAATATATTAAAGATCTCCCAAAATTAATTCTCATTCATAACATTTTTTTCATAATATCAGTTTTTTTAAACTTAAAATTAATTTTTGCCTAATTTCTTTATATACCTTGTCCTGACAATATCAAACACAATAAAAAAAATATCAAATTTGGTGCCGTTCTGAAGTAGACATTAAAGACTAGTGTTTAGAAAAAGTAGAGATAAGAGCACTGAGAATATTACCATAGCATACGCTAGGAGTGAAATTAAGTGATAGGATTAGAAATTAATTCATTGTGGTCTGAAAGAAGATTTAGTGACAGGGATTGAGAAAGGTACGCTTGAACGGTTCGGTCGTGTTGAGAGGATGAATGATAAAGATATCTTTTTCCAGATTTAATACGTTATGTAATGTTACCTCAGGGTAGCTGCCGCAGCGGCCCCCACTGGCTGGGCGTGCTGGCTCGCTGGGCGGCCGCGGCCAGTGGCTCGAGGCCGCTGGTGGCCGCCGCCGACCTGCCGGGGGGAACCTGTCTCCTACTGGGAGTACCGCCGAGCGTGCACACTGAACCACGCAGGTATACTGAACCATCTGAGCCCATCAACTTATATACATAAAATCACGCCTGTTTCCCCGAAGGGGTTGGCAGAGGCATATTTGAGGTTACATTTCAATTATATTGTTGGTGCCACATAATAGGTGGCGAACCTATTGCCGCTTATTGCCCATCATCATCATCCTAGCATTAGGTTAAAACTTACACTTAGAAAGCTTAGATTATCGGATGGAAAATCATCTAATGAACGTCTCCTGCTGTGTTCTGGGTGGAACGGAAGAAGTTTCCAGACTTTTATTGACTTAAAACCATCCATGTCTCTTCTTGGACCGCGGTAACCCTTCTGAACAGTCCCGCAACACGCATAGGGCCCAGGGTCAAATCACTGGTCCAGATTTGGCTGAATTTTCAGTTATTACATGGAGCGACTGCTGTCTGACCTCTGCAACCCTGAGGGAAACTTCATACCATGGTAAAACTGTCAGGACATTAGAAGGCACAGGAACTGCCATAGAGCTTCATGACAGCCGGTTCCACTCGTGCTTAACGTGCTTTCGGAGGCAAAGAGCAAGCGATAATTACAAACATAACTTCGAATAGTCATAGGTGAGCGCGACCAAGATTTGAACCTGAGACCCTTTGAATTGCAGTCAAATTGTCATTTATTCTTTAATGTGACACGTCATATACATCCTGCCTGATGGTAAGCAGCCGATGCAGTCCAATAAAAAATGAAAGCGCTTCAAACCGTGAAAAAAGCACGGTACAAAGCGCATCCACTCAGGACGGTCTGCTAAAATGCCGTTTCACGCCCCGCTTAAAAGACCCCCGTTCATAGAAAATAGGAAACACATGAGCCGGCAGCGAACTCCAGAGCTTAGTGGTCTTGCTCAGAAACGACCTCCCAAATTTCTTGGTTCGAGTGCTGATAGTCTACACAGTATGAGGATGGTTTCTAAGACCAGCACGTGTTGTTCGGGAGAGGAAAGGTACCTTCTGTTATGCTTATTTTATCTTTCTGTGCAGCTTATTTGGTGCTGCATTCGAGCAAGCAGCTACCAAGAGTGGTGTCTCCATATCTCTGGACCTGGTCGACTCCTCAGTGATCACTCTTCCCATTGCTCAACGAACACAATTCTTAGACGCCCTCACCGCCTTACTAGCGTAACCCAGACTGCCTTAGTTACTGTTAATTATAATTAATAATGACGGTCTCATCTTATTGACGACCGATATGGCGTAGTGGCTAGTATACCCGCACTCCTGAGGTCGTGGGTTCGATTCCCACACAGGACAAATATTTGTGTGTATAAATATGAATATTAGTTCTAGTCTGGGTGTTTTCCTATATATAATAAGTATGTATTTATGTATGTTTATCCGTTATTTAGTATCCATAACACAAGATCTTAATGATACTTATCTTGGAACTAAATAATTGGTGTAAGTGTCAGAAATATTAATTTATTATTTACTTTTAACTACTACATTATTTCAACCATAACCTGGGCAGCATATAATGCCAACCGCTTAAAACGTTCTTATAATCGTAAAATTACAAAAAAACATAGATAAACTGGAGTGTGTTTAGGGATTGCAATCCGTGAATCCCGCGCATTTTATTTGAAAACATGAAATGTTTTATAATAAGCCTTTAAGTTTCAAGCTTTCAAATGACATATTGTTTTTATTTAAATAATAAATATATATTTTCTGACATTTTCACCAATTATTTAGTTCCAAGATAAGTATCATTAAGAACTTGTGTTATGGATACTAAATAACGGATAAACATACATAAATACATAGGAAAACACCCAGACCAGAACAAATATTCATGTTCATGCACACAAAGATTTGTCCTGCGTGGGAATCGAACCCACGACCTTATGAGCAGAGAGTGGATATTCTCGCCACCTCGCCACTTCGGTCGTCAACTGTAATATACTTTTACTTAAAACAGTGCTTGAATGTAGTGGTTGAGTCCATTTGTTTGCTCGCGAGTGTATTTCAACTAAACTTCTTTTACTTGGTAATTAAAAAGCTATGAAAATCTTATAGTTTACGCGAAGTAGTCATTTTGAGAAGTGGGCATTATAAGATGAGACCTGTTATGGCCACAGTACATAATAAAAAAAAATGTTTGTCGCTTTAACTCCGAAAAAAATATAAACTTTGACCTTAATGTTTTGCTTTTTAGATCTATTTTATATTGACAAAATTAGCAGACAGCTCACTGTCAGTAAGCTACTACCCGGAGTTAGTTATATTGCCCAAGTAAAGTGTATTCCAACGAGCAACACTTAAAGTGTATATTGAAATCATATTTTTTCCGAGTCGAAGCGGAGACATTAAAGTTGGTATAATCTGTACAGTACACGGCAGTAAATACTGCGCAACGACCTTTGATCTCTAAATAGTTCATGCGGGATTAAAACAATTATCTTTTTAGTTTGCAATTAAAATTCTGATTAGTGATAAATCTAGTAATTAAATAGATATTTGTTTTAATTTTAAAATATGATCAGCGTTGTGGAAGTATTTACTGCCGTCTACTTTAACTGTGGTTATAAGGTCATATAAGTATGTAAGTAATTTAATTAATTATATTTACCTAATTATAAAAATAAGTTAGAATAAGGATGTAAAAATTATGTTAAATGGAATCTTAAGTTATAAGTTAAAAATGTACTGATAAATTTCATAACAATTTCATATTCATACATAAAATTTAAAATTATTATATTAATGTAATGATTATTATTAATGAATGTGTTAAGTGTTAGAATATAATTTTATTTGATGTGTGTGATTTTATTCAATAATACTGATTTATATATCAAACTTGTTTAAATCTGAATTCAGTATCACAATTCTCTCTCATGATAGTTATTTATTTGTAACAATTATTAGTGGTTAAATAATTTGCAAATTAATAAAACATTAAATAAGATATACCTATTTTATTTTATTTTAAAAAATATAAAAAATTATAAATATATTTTTTCCGAGATTCATATTTTGCCTTTAATAAAACGAGTGATGAGATCAAGTGCCCATTTCGGTTGATCATGCGGGACCATATGACCTGCGTTACGTACTAACACTTCTGTTAAATTTCCTGCTTTCTTAACATAGCCTGCCACCTCTCCTTCCACTCTCCAGATATTTCTAGGTGCAGTTTTATACTCCTCAGCCGATGTGAAGTTCAGATTTCTTAGAAAACTTTCCGTCAACGGATATGCTACAATAATGTCTAACTGTCCGTTGTAGAACATGAGCCGATAGTGAGATAATAGCTCAGACACATATGGAGCTACCGACTTCAGTATATCTTTGGAAAGATGCAATAGCACTTCTTTCCCAGAATTAAACGGTAAACCTCCCACATGTACAATTTTTCTCAAATGATCATTCTTTAATAAATCTGCGAATGTTGTCATATTGTCACTGTCCTTTGGAATCAAGAAGTTGTAGATATCTTCAAAACCTGTGTATGAATTAAAGTAGGAAAAGTTGGTTAAATCACCACCTATAAGCTGATCCATTAGGATACCAGCAGAAATCCAGTTTTTTTCATTTATTTCGGACACTATTTTTGACTGAAGATTCTCAAAAACTGCAAGTTGGTTGTCATCTATCAGACCATGTTGGTACAAGTATGATCCATAGTCTATCTGGTTCACAGGGTCAGACCATGCATTGCCCAGTGCTAGACATTTCAGATTGATTTGCTTAGTTCCATGTCGAGAATTCCCCTGATGAATCTCCATACCCAATGACGGTATGTATTTCCCTGCATAAGACTCTCCTGAAATACAGAATTCATTGTTTCTTAACTCAGGGAAGAGAGTATAGAATTGTTGCATTGCACTATACAGCCCTTTAGCCACACAGTCCTCATCATCACAATACCCCTCATCTTGGTCTGTAAAACTGAAGCCTGTGCCTACTGGATTGTCAATGAAGATTAAATGGTTATCCAAAGCCCAGTGGTATTTCCTAAATTTGATTCCTTGTTCTGTAGCTACCAAAGGGCCCAATTCCGTGAATAACCCAAATAATGAACTGCCTCCGGGCCCGCCCTGCAGCCAGAGGACCACGGGAGCATCGGCTTTCTTCGAAAACGGTGAGAAGTACCAAAAGTATAGATTTGAGTTAAATCTCTCATCCACAGTGAAGAAGCCGGCGTAGCTCGGGGCACCTACTTCGTCCGTGAGTGATACTCTCGATAAATTCTGAGCTAATTCAATGGACCCATTCTTCAAGAACGGGGTGAGTATCAGCGGATCTCCAGCGTCTCCATTTGGTCTTGCCTCCAATTTCACACGGGGATAAACATAAGGAAAAATATTAGCCTGCGCAACTGATATTACGGCTGCAAATATTTTAATAAATAAAAACAGTTGTATTCTGCTCATTTTATAATTTCACCGGATGATTTCAAAACTAAATTTTAATATATTCTAAATAAAAAAAAGTAAACTTTTTTTTAAGCAGTAGGTAGTAGGTAGTAAAGAAACAAAAAAAGTGAGGGTGAGTTGAGTAGATCCTTACTTAACGTCAAAATATGTTCGAACCTGGATTTTACAACTATAAGCTTTAGTTATACTTTTACATGCTGTATATAATTACAAAATTTCTGTCGTAGTAGTTACTCTTCCCTAGCCTATCGCTATATTGACATTCAGCGATATTGGCCCATTTTTAATGTCAATGTTGGAAAGAACTCTTTTGCAGTTTCATATTCTATGTTAAACTTTCGGTGTTTTGCATAGTGTCTGTGTCTGACTGAACCTCGCGGACCTGTGGAGTGGCCGTGGTCGATATGTGGCATCAATCAATCAATCAAATCATTTTATTGCCAAAACACAGGTTGTTATGATGAGTAGGTATATAAAAATAAATTTCTTGCCGTGTTTTACCTCATGGGCGTACAATATTGTATTAACTTAAAAACTAAAAACTAAGAAAACATTTAAAAAATTAATATAATCAAATCTATCATAATCATTAATTCTACAAAATTCTAATTCTATTCTACAGATAAGGAACAAATCGTACCCTGCCTTTCTCAGACGTTATAATTTCAAAAGCCTAGGACATCTAACTTCACTCAACGACAACTACATACTGTGATAACCGGAACTAATGGCTTAATGATGTGATGCCTCTTTGTAATAATTATAAAGATCTGTTCGGGCGTTTCAAAGTTATCAGACCTTTTTGTTACCTAAACTGCGACTCTTTTTGTTAACTTCAAAAAGTTAAAAAGTAATTCCACTGCGGAACATAGGCCTCTTCAATTGTTTTACTAGTCGATCGATCTCAGGCCTGCATTTACTGGCTTCTCGCCGTTTTGACCAGAGCATCGGTCCATCGGGAAGGAGGTCGTCCATCTACGATTGGCGGTTTGCCGTCGCCTGTGGAGAACCTTACCATTCTTATTAAATTCGGTCACTCCAGTTTCTTCTACGGATTTCCTCGTTTCTTATTCAATCACATAAAGACACTCTAGAGTCTAGACACAGCCCTTTACACACATCATCATCTTAAAAACTAAGGTAGGTACTGATTTAAAATAAAATTAGACAAGGATAATATTTTGCTTACCCATAGTATTTTATTTAGCTTTTTAGGTTAAGATGAACATAATAACAAAATTATAAAAAGACTTTTTAGCTTTGATATCAGAATGACTGTTGGTTGTAACGTCATTGTCTTAACGTGCAAACAGTGGAAAATTGACTTTTACTTTAAAATAAGTACACATAATATTGTTGTTTTTCAAAAATATACACGTGTATGAGGAAGATTTTAGTTATGAAATTAATTACATCAATTCTTTATTAAGTATACCATATTAAAATGAGCCTTTTATAAATCTAGAAATAATTCTAAGGGCCAATTTTGGTTGATCCTTAGGGACCATGTGTCCCGCATTACGTACTAACACTTCAGTAAGATTTCCCGCGGTCTTATAATACCCCGCCACATCTTTGGTTTCCTCTTCCCACAATATATTTCTAGTCGCTGTTTTGTACTCCTCAGCCGATGAAAAATTTAAATGGCGTAGAAAATTTTCTGTTAGAGGATAAGCAACAACAATATCTAACTGGCCGCTGTAAAACATAAGTCGGTAGTGTGATAACAGCTCCACTATGTAAGGAGCGACACTTTTAAAAATATCGTTGTTTAAATGAAGTGCTACATCAATTGTTTCCTGAAACGGTGAATCACCTACATGTATATTATTTCTTACTGTGTCATTAAGCAATAAGTATTTAAATTCAATTAAGATATTATCGGTAATTGGTTTAACATAATTGTACATGTTTATAAAGCCTGTATATTCATAAACTTTGCTCAAAACCGTTATCCACAAAGAGGAAGCATTTTTCATATTGTTTGCCTTTATTTCTTTTACTATTGAGGTCTGTGTTCTCATTATGTCTTCCAATTGGTTATTATCTAGAAAACCATGTTGGTACAAATATGATCCATAGTCCAACTGGTTTATAGGGTCACAAAATGCATTCCCAAGTGCTAAACATTTGAGATTAATTAGTTTCGCTCCTTCTTTGGAATTTTGCTGGTGAATCTCCATTCCCAAAGCCGGGATATACTTTCCGGCATAAGACTCTCCCGTTATGCAGAATTCATTGTCTCTCAAATCCGGGAAGAGGGTGAAGAATTGTTGCATGGCGCTATACAGCCCCTTAGCCACACAGTCCTCATCATCACAATACCCCTCATCATAGTCTGTAAAACTGAAGCCAGTGCCTACTGGGTTGTCGATGAATATTAGGTGGTGATCTAACGCCCAATGGTGTTCTCTAAGGTGAAAACCGTCTTTTGTAGCTACTAATGGGCCAAGTTCTTCAAATAACCCAAACAATGAACTGCCTCCGGGCCCGCCCTGCAGCCAAAGGACCACGGGAGCATCGGCTTTCTTCGAAAACGGCGTGAAGTACCAGAAATATAGATTTGAGTTGAATCTCTCATCCACAGTGAAGAAGCCGGCATAACTCGGGGCACCTACCTCGTCTGTGAGCGATACTCTCGATAATTTCTGAGCTAAATCGATGGAGCCGTTGTTCAAGAACGGGGTGAGTATCAGCGGATGTCCGGCATTTCCGTTAGGAGTAGGCTCCGAATCGTCTCTGTTGTCGTGTAGATCAATAGAAGGACATAATCTAGCCTGTGTCGTTGCTATAATACATAGTATTGTCAGCTTCAAAATTCTCATTTTTAGTTCGATCTGTAAATGTAATAAGTTAAATCAGAAAGTATAATTTAATCAATAGGTTATATCTATAAATATGTCTATATACGATAGTCTATAAGATAGGTACAGGTATACGCCAGCGTTATGAGGGCTTGGGAGGGGCAGGGGCTTCTGCTGTCTAGTCGGAGACCCTCCAAGTAGTCAGCCACATGTGCCATGGTCGCACACGAAGGCAGGAGCCAGAAGCTGAAACCCAGGTACCCTGTGACCCTTGCCCCTCTTTCTCAAAGACTGGCGGTCGTCTCTACCAGCGGTGAGTACCGCACACTCCTCCCGTTCCCCTTTGGCCTGAAGGCAGCACGTAAATGCACTCTGTTATCTATTGTATTGAGAGTTTTTTAAATAACAAAGGATAATTTCCACCTTATCACGTATTAGCACGTATCGTATCGAAAGGGATACGAATGGGAGCGGAGACAGCCTTGCATTGGGAAGACATACGATTGGCTCCGTACTGCTACGATCACACGACACGTAAGCTACAAAGATTGTTAAAGTTTAAACTCTAAAGCAGCAGCTATTACAATGAAATACTATTGTTTTGTAAAGATATTACTAAAAAGTTAACCGCTTTTTATTTTAAATCATCAGCTTACTAACTTTCCACTACTGAGCATGGGACTCCTCTGGCAAACCAAGGTAAGAAGGTATTCGTTTGGTGAGTGGTATTACTCCACGCGGATCCAGTGCAGATTAGCGGAATGAAAACAATATCTTTATTGTTTTTTTCTACTTACGCGATTATAATTGTAAATAAAAAACCCTTTTAAGGATTTAACACGCGGTGTTATAATAGGTTGGGGAAAAAGTCTTTTCGTATTTTTGTATGAAAAGTCAAGACATTTTTTTCAAAGTTTATTTACATTTATTTACAATATATATGTACCGTTTTGTTGAATAACTTTCTGCCATTTTGTGGGCAGAGACATTATCCCGTTACTGTAGAAACTTTGGGACTTCTGATCAAAAAAACGGGACAAATAGTTTTGGCAGTCCTCTCTTGAGGTCAACCTTACAGAACCTAAAGAATTCTGCAGAGACCGAAACAGGTGAAAATCTGAAGGCGCAAGGTCAGGGCTATATGGTGGATGCACTAGGACCTCCCAGTCGAACTCTCTTAATTTTTGCTGAGTGGCTAAAGATGTGTGTGGTCTAGCGTTATCGTGATGAAAGACCACACCCTTCCTGTTGATCAATTCCGGCCGTTTTCTCTCGACTGCTTCCTTTAATCTCATCAGTTGCTGGCAGTAAAGATCAGAATCGATGGTTTTGCCGGGCGGTAAAAGCTCATAATAAACAATGCCCTTCCAATCCCACCATACACACAGCATCACCTTATTTCGTGTTAGGCCAGGTTTGGCCACAGTCTGTGAAGCCTGGCCAACTTTCGACCACGACCTTTTTCGCACGTTCTTGTCGTACGTGATCCACTTTTCATCGCCAGTTATCAATCTCTTCAAAAACGGCTCGGTTTCATTACGTCTCAATAATGAATCGCAAATGAGTACACGGTTCATTAAGTTTCTTTGAGTGAGCTCGTGTGGCACCCAAATATCGAGCTTTTTTGTATAACCAGCTTTCTTCAAATGGGTCAAAACTGTTTTGTGGTCAATTCCCAGTTCTTCAGCTACATCGTAACTACTAATATGCCGATCTTGCTCCACTCTTTCAAAAATGGCGTCCATTTTATTCGTAACAGGGCGACCAGAGCGAGGTGCATCTTTAACATCAAAATTTCCGGACTGAAAACGTTTGAACCAAATTTGTGCTACTCTTACTGACACTGCATCAGGTCCATAAACATCACAAATTTTTTTCACTGCTTGAGTTGCATTTTTGCCTTTTTTATAATAAAATTTTAAAATGTATCGAATTTCTTCATTAGATTCACTCATTTTAACGGAGAGAAAAACAAATGAAAAATAGCGGGAAACAACTTTTTTTTATTTTTTTCTTTTCTTTATAATGGAACCTTTTTAATGTTACCAAAACCAGCCAGACACAAATAGTACAGTCAAAAAAAATTATAATAAGTTTATACCTACATTATGCGAAAAGACTTTTTCCCCGACCTAATATTTAAAATAATAATATTTATTTCCAAAAAACAATAAAATATGTTTGCATGTTAATGGTTTTTGGGTATAAACGGTAAATTTCGACAATTTATATTATAACTTTGACTTTAATTAATAAACTTACATAAATACAGCACCTGATTGCGTATATAGAAGGTCTCCTCGACAAGAAATCGACACATCATTTTTACAAAGACGAGTTGACTAGTTAGTTACTAATTATTTAAAAAAAATACTGTCACGAAAAGTGAGATACCTACTTATACTATTAATTATCGACATTATTTTATTTGGAATGCAACTATTACCACTAAAATATTTTTAGACAAAGGATTTTCTAATGTTTAGGCAACATATTTATAAGTTTTGCTTGTCTCATAATATATATCTGTTGGATTTTACATTTGGCGTCAGGTTATATTATTTTTATGCATCTGGGTCCTTGTTAATGCATTTACCGTCACTGTGTCGTGTAAACATTATTAATATTGTAATACATATATGTAATTAATAAAAGTAAATTTTCATGATGATTTAGTCCAGTGCTAAACTTCTGCTTCCCCAAAAGATTACATTAATATTGGCCGATAATCAGCACGCTGGGCAAGCGGGTTGACGATCGCAGTTCCAGCCAGTACGCAGGATGACGCTGCTGCCCGTCATTCGGTAACATTTCTCTTCGTCGACGCTTACTACTCCCCGTGGGAGGGAGTGGCACTATGCTGGGCCGGCACCACGCGGCACCTGCGCTATGGATGTTAACAACTAATGACACTGACTAAATGTATAAAATAAAGGTACTCACCTCGTAATCGGCGCTTCGGGAATGTGGTTCTGGAGCGTGTGTCGAGGTTAATAAACGCCCGTTTATCTACAAGGAAAGCCACTACATGACATAATAAATAAATAAATAAATAAATATTCTCTTACAATCACACCAATTATTTAGTTCCAATATAAGTATCATTAAGAACTTGTGTTATGGATACTAAATAACGGATAAACATACATAAATACTTTTTTTTTTTTTGTAAATACATACTTAAGATACATAGGAGAACACCCAGACCAGAACAAATATTCATGTTCATGCACACAAAGATTTGTCCTGTGTGGGAATCGAACCCACGACCTCTCGAGTGAAGTGCAGGTATACTGACCTCCACGCCATATCGGTCGTCAAATATAAATATAATAGTTTTGGTCACACTACACTTTCCATCGGTTACTAATAAAATAGACCGCAGGGTGGCTAGTGATGTTACTCATACGCCTGAATATTTTTTTTATATACCTCCTGTAAAAGTTATGTAAATAAATATTTCTAAACATCTGCCTCAGTGCTTCTAGCTCCAAAATAAGCAGAGCTTGTGCTTAGGCTAGGTAGTCCACTGCTGAGTCCACTTTCAAGCCTGTGCGCAGGATGACGTTGCTGCCCATATTTAGATAACAGTTAAACATACGTAAATACTTCTTTGTACGTATATTATATTATATTATACTAAGATGGATCCAACTAAGATCTGAGGAGCCCAAAGTCAACCTCGCCTGCAAGTGGTGCACCTGCTGAACAATGAAAGAAGGCTCTGGCGATAATATAAGATCCCGGTAAGCGGCAATAGTCTCGCTACCTATTACGTGGAAACAACAAAATAACTGGTGCAATGTGGGCGATTAATGTGATATTATGTATGTATGTATAATATATATACAAAGAATAACATATTGAACGTACAGATCAAACAATTGTTCAAGTTCACTAGCAAGAATATTAAGGGTTGGGAATTGATCCTACAATGTCAGAGCGAAGAGGCCCACGCCACACACACGAACGACCCTTGTCTCGCCCTTCCACAGTAAATCTTCATGTAAAAATATTTAGCAAACACTGAGACGAGTGTAAAAAGTGATACAATTTTCAGGAATTTCAACCGATGCATGAATGCTCTCACAAACTTCTTGGCTTAAACTTTTGATTCCTCACAATGGATTTCTGCAAAGTAAGTCCTAAATATCATCATCACATCCTACCATCTCGGTTGCCCTAGACTGCCGTCTGACCTCCAAAACTCAGAGGGAAACATCATTCCATAGTTTAAACAGCTTCCTAAAAACGACTGCAATAGATGTTCATAACAGGCGAGACCAACGGCTTAGCTGCTTTCCGGGACACGGAGCAAACGATAATTACGCACATAAACTCCAATAAGTTATAGGTGCGCGTCATGCGTCGGGTCGTTACGTTCCCTAAAATATGGTTGAGCGAAACGATGGCTGGTTTATGCGTATCAATATAATGTTATTTTTGTTAAAATTCTTTTATCCTGTAGTATGTCATGCTCACTTAAATGTCTTTGCGGTGGTGGCGTCATGCGTCGGGTCGTTACGTTCCCTAAAATATGGTTGAGCGAAACGATGGCTGGTTTATGCGTCATACTCATGAACGGGTGCCGCCAGTGGGGACTGGTCTGCTCATGTCTACTATGTTTATTCGTAATCATGCTCGTATATCTTAAAAAAAAGTTATTTTCTTCTTTTATTTTAAATCTTGTGACTGCAGAACACAGGTTTTTGTAGACTTGTCAAATTGTTTTACTACTAAGTGCATTTCCTTGTAACTGGCGGGAGAAAAAACTAACCTTGACGATTTTCTTGCCCGTTCTTCTACGATCAACCTTGCCCGCAGTGAATGGGCGCGCTAGTTTTTATGTTTTGACGTTCATAAGAACAGTTCAAACTTGAATAAATGATTGTGATGATTATGAATTAATAAAAGTTCCTGGTAAGCGGCAATAGGCTCGCCACCTATAACGTGGGACCAACAATAAATTTGGCGAAATGTGGGCTTGTATAATATGCCACTGCCTACCCCTTGTGGACAACAAGCGTGATAATATATATGTTGGTATAAATATTCATTGCAATTAAAATGAAAAATGTACCTTTTAACAAATAAATACAGTTCCTATGCCAGTTTGACCAATTATAGTTCGAGCAGGAAAACCCAAAATAAAAGCGGTGCCGTTTTTCCTTACGACGCCGATGGAAACTAAAATTAATTGTGAACAATCTATAACTTTTACCTTCTTAGGCAAATTAATGCCATAGTTTTGGATTAAACAGAGGCCACGTGTTGATTTGACAAGAAGATAAACAAGCTTGGGTTTAACATTTTTAACTTGTATTTGTGTAAAATAGAATAAAAAGTTAACCAGATCATTGTCGTGACCATCCCCTATTGTACAGGCTCAGCTCAGTTTTACATTACATACTTGACTACGATGGAAGGTTCCCTTAGTGCAACTTTATTGGTTATGGCTTCTGGGGAACCTTTCAATATCTTAAAATATTCAATGTGTGTGTTATATACATACATATTTAATTGATAATTTAAAAGAGCATAGCTTGTGAGTTTCTTGTCAGTTCTTCTCACAGAGCGGTGGCTCGGAACTGGCACTTTGATTCACTTACACTTAATTTATTTGTTATTTTGCATGCATGAATCAAATCTTAGGAGCCCTAGCCAACATCACTTGCAAGTGATGCACCTGCCGATTAACGGACGAGGCTCTGGCGAACAGATAGTTCCCGGTAAGCGGCAATAGGCTCGCCACCTACAGACTGGGACCAACAATATAATTGGCGGAATGTGATATGCCTCTGCCTACCCCTAAGTGGAAGCAGGCGTAATCGTATGCATGTACGTTGTAACGTAAATTATCTTCGTCGAGCTTCATTCAAATTAGAGTTACTTGTGTTTTGTATAAAGCTGGTAGGACAAATGCATGACTCGAAAATTTATAATAAATCGCTGTTTAATAATCATATAAATGTTTCTAAGATTTTTGTGACTATATTGTAGAAATAACTGACAAACTATATTAGGTAGGACCTTAAATTTCCTGTTTGCAAATTTTCATCTTCTTCATCTATGCGTTATCCCGGTTGCTACCTTACGGGGTCCGCTTTCCTGCATCTTCTCCACTTCTCACGTTCTTCGGCATCCTTGGTTGTTGATAATTTCATATATAGATATTGTGTTTTTCGTTGGGGTCACCAGTACCTATCTCATCTATATAAAAGTAATACCCACGCACTGCCAGACATCCAGGCATAGGTATTGCCGCTAAAAAAGCGCTATAAATCCAGATAGTCTAACGAAGTCGTATTATAGTCCCCCAAAACACGTGCAGTAAGTAGTATTATATTTTTTTGTTAGTATATTTCAACAGAAACTATTTATGTCTTTGAAATATTGTGCGTTAATATTACCTTCTGAAAAGATGCCCACGGAAGATCAGCGTCGCGACATCTCTGTGATGTTCGACAATTTGCTGAGTGAGCACCATTTCAATACAAGTTGAGTACTTCTTACACTTGAGTTCTTATTGTTATTGATTTGTGTTTTTATTATTTTGTACTTATTTTATGTAATTTTTTTCTTGAAACTTGTATTTAATAAATATTTTTCTTTCTTTCTTTATTAATGATTAAATTATTAATAAATAGCTGCTTGCAACTACAACTGCTAAATACTTACTAAGAACTTAATCTGTAATTACTCCTAACACATTTCACTAACTAAAACTACAAATCTGTAATATTGCATATACAATTTTGCTAGGAGGAGACTGGTTTGGAACGTATTTTGGTAATATGAAGTTTACACGTACCTATATTTTCGGGTCAAGGTCAATCTTGCTTATCTAGGCCGCACGTTATCAATCTACAACTATCTGAAATTTCAACTGCTTAATCAAGGGCGTACCCAGGATTTCAGTTAGGCAAGGGGGCAGCTCATAACTGTTTCGAGAAGATGGTCGGTCGGGTATATTGAAGCAAAAAAATCATGAAAATTTACTTTTATTAATTACCTACATATACGGAAAACCCGAAAAGATTACTGGTAAATTAAATTTTTCTATGTCCTCCGCCAATCCGCACTGGGTCAGCGTGGTGGAGTATGACCCAATACCCTCACACCTTGATATGTGAGAGGAGGCTCGTGCTCAGTAGTGGGACGTTAATGGGCTGTGATGATGATGTCCTAAAATTATTTATAAGAAAAAAATTGAAGTCCAAAAGCGAAATATAAAAAATATTATAAGTTCTAAAAATAACACTTAGAAAAATATGAGTTCAACTTCAAGGGCGGATCGTGAAGACAGGCGGGTAAGGAGGCACCCGTCTGGTGAAGCTGGTCTAGGGTCCTGGACCAGGCGGAAAGTGTCACTGGCACTGAAACTATAACTAAACCTTTTTTTTTATAAGATTTACGTCGGTAACCAAATGCATTTACGCACTGTCTCCCGGCCAAAGGGGGACCGAGAGAGGTGTGTGGGACTCACCACCGGCAGACACGACCGCCAGCAGTAATACCCACTAAAATACGATAACGCCCCCGGACCAAAACCAGGAGGACCTACTCAGAGAAACGCAGTGGACGCGCCCCTTCTACCTCCTTGTGCCGACCATAGCGTGTGTGGCCGGCTTCTTGGAGGGTCCATAGTTAGACAGCAGGGGCCCCCTGCCCCCGCTGCCTTAGACCCCGCCTGGCGCGCCCGCTGCGCCCTTCACAGGTCCTTCTTAGCCCTCTCGATCTCCCCTGGCTTTACGAGGTCGGGAGCGCAACCGCTGTCTGCCGCCACCGCCCCTTGTTGGGATGTCGATGGAGAAGAATAGTCAAATATATTGACAGATTCTGCTGAAGAGTGACGCTTGGACAATGATCTTGGCATTACATGAGTTTTATCATGTTTTTCATTTTCATCGCTTCCTCCACTGCTACTTTCCCGACCTCTTTTTCATTTTTCGCGTGTTGTCCCTAAAAAAATTATACACAAACTAATATATATTTTTATATAAAAGAAAGTCGTGTTAGTTACACCACTTATAACTCAAGAACGGCTGAACAGATTTAGGTGAAAATTGGTAGGGAGGTAGCTTATAGCCAGGAGACGGACATAAGATACTTTTTATCCCGTTCGACAGCGTTCCCGTGTGACTTGACATGAAACGTCAGTCACTATAAAAACTTAGTGTAACAAAAAAGAATCAGACTTGAAATAACAAAACGCGAATGACAACTATGTAATTGACGTATAATGACAGCTATGTAATGACGTATGGATGACAATTTGATATTTGTAAGAAATCAATATTCAAACTATTTCTAACTTCTTGGCGGGAATGTGAAGCGTCATGTCTGCAGTTTTGTTTTATTTTCTAAAATTTGTGATATTTCTAACATTAAAGTGTATTATTAACAACGGTCGATTATTAACCGTTAAGTGTTTGTGAACGTACATGAGTGTTGGTTAATGAAACAGAACAGTGCAACATCAGTTTTCAAATTATCTCAAGGAGTCCATATGAGATCTCTCATCTCAGTATGGTCCCACATCTTTACTGAGGACTCAAGGGGCTTAGGGGAGGGTATCTCATTTATCATCAAACATTCTCATATACTACGAATTATCACTTTTACTATTGATATATCACTTACTTGATACTGGCTAAATGTGCTGGATGCACGACGCCATTATTTAAAAGAAAGAAAGAAACTATTTATAAATAAATAATTGAAGGACTTCTTGGCGGGAAAGTGAAGCGGCATGTCTGCAGTTTTGTTTTATTTTCTTATATTTGTGATATTTCTAACATAAATGTGTAATAACGGTGGATTATTAACCGTTAAGTGTATGTAAATATACATGAGTGTTGGTAAATCAAACAAAGCGGTGCTACATCACTTTTCAAATTCTCTCAAGGAGTCCATGTGAGATCTCAGTATAGTCCAACATCTTTACTGAGGACTCAAGGGGCTTAAGAGAGGGGATCTCATAAATAAATAAATAAAAAATCATTTATTGCTTCCCTTTACATAACACGGTTAAAAAAAGTTTTTACATATTAAAATTGCAATTGCAGAATTTAATTTTATTATAATTAAGAAGGTCCAGAGAGCAAAATGTGATTGCTCAGCTTGTGCTGTCCAGCGTATACACACTAGACGGCGCTGGTTTTCAGCCACCCCTGTTCCCTGAGATGTATTTATGGGAAATATGTGCTAGGGGGCCACGCTTAGTTTACAATTCTACTTATCAAATACATTATTTTAAAAAGGACCAGTATAAAACATGTTAATATAAAACACGTTAATATAAAACATGTTAATATCTCTCTCAGCTTGTGTGTGTGTTGGTGAGTGATTGTGAGTGTATGTGTGGTGTGTGTGCAAGTGTGTTTGTTTTGATTAATTATTGTATGATTTACTGTTTTTTTATAGGGTTTTTATGTAAAATAGTTCTAGATACTTAGTTTTAAATCTGTTACGTAAGTGTTCCTTAAACTTTCAGCAGCAAGTTGTTATTTCAACAATGCAGATTTATAAATATTTTTGAAGGATCCTGTGCTTATTTTCTCTCTAAGAGGAGGCGGCAGGTCGTTCCATATCCTTGCTGCTAAAAATCTGAAACAACCCGGTACCGAGCTGACCTGTGGCTAGGGATTTTTAGCATATTTTCCTTTCTAGGACGAGCACTTTTTGTCATATTATTTTTCCATATTACTTTCTCAAATAGGTATTCAGGTTTTTTGTTATAGATAGTTCTATGAAGTGTGCACGCAAACTGTAACTGTCTTCTGGCTTTCATGTTTAAAATTTTATGCTTATTGAGATAGGGAGTTATAAAATCTCTTCTTGGGACATTAAAAGAATATCGAATGCAGGCATTTTGCACGCGCTGTATTGCACATTCCAAGGCCCGGCTCAGTCGGGGCCATAGATAGAACTACAATAGTTGAAATGAGACAATACCAGAGACTCTGTTAAGAGAAGGCGGAGTTCCTCTTTAATATAAGGACGTATTCTATAAAGTATTTTTTATTTAAAAAAGCTGCTTTTATTTTATTATTTATATGCTGAGTAAATTTTTGTTCTCCATCTATGATTAGCCCCAAATTTCGTACTGATTTTACTTCATCTATTTCTACATTGTTTATTTTTACCTTTTCTTTACATTTCAACGCGCATTTTATTTGGTGCTTAGTTCCGAGTATTATTATTTGTGATTTAGATGGATTAATATTCACCACTCATTCTCATTTACTATGAATCATATATTATTAATAGTGATTTATTTATTACTTGACACTGGCTAGATGTGCTAGACGCACGAAACCATTATTTAAAAGAAAAAAAAAACAATTATAAGGTAAGGATAGTGCCATTGCCCATTCGTATAAACAGTGAAGTGAACTATAAAACTCGATATGGTTGAAAATATGAGTTTTGAAATAATTTTTTAGGTGAATTGAAGTGAAGTAAAGTTTAGTTAATAATGCCGCGAGCAAGACGATCGAATCTTTCCCGACAAAGCCGTAATGCAAGAAGAATACGAAATACTGTAAATGAGAGGACTGAAGAAGAACAAGAAATTGCATGTGAACAGCGCCGCGATAATATGGCTCGACTTCATGCTTCTCAATAAATAATAATAAAACAATAAATGTCGTGTATCACAAGGTACTTAAGTGAAGAGTAAAAATACTGAAATAATAATGAATAATTAATGTAGTTTTTTTCAAAGTAATTTTTTTGTATTTTTTTCAAATAAAAAAAACACAATCTGGTTATTTATTGCCATTAAGGCGGAACAAAGTTCGCCGGGTCAGCGAACTTACAGGGTTTAAAACGGATTAAAAAGTATAAAATAATATCTAATTGTCTTAAGCATTTTTAAGTCAGCCAGGCATTATAGCATTTTTTTATGAAGCAAAGAATTATGAGCAGCGTAGGTACCCAATGAAATTTTATTTATTACTGTATATGACAGCGATAAAAACCTTTGAAATACCTTAGATATGTAGAAGGTATGAAACACAGATATGTAGGCTGACTCACATCACATTTTTAACCCTTAAATGCATATTGTTGCCAAAAGATATAAACCAATTTTTGTCATTTTAAAAAGTGACAGTTGTGACTTATTTATTTTTATATCATAGCTAATATCATAATCAACTTCTTGGCGGGAAAGTGAAGCGTCATGTCTGCAGTTTTGTTTTATTTTCTAAAATTTGTGATATTTCTAACATTAATGTGTAATAACGGTGGATTATTGACCGTTAAGTGTTTGTGAACATACATAAGTGTTGGTAAATCAAACAAAACAGCGCAACATCTCTTTTCAAATTTTCTCTCAAGGAGTCCATGTGAGATCTCAGTATAGTCCCACATCTTTACTGATGACTCAAGGGACTTAGGGGAGGGTATCTCATTTACCATTTATCATCTTTATCACCATTCATTCTCATTTACTATGAATTATATATTATTAATATATCACTTACTTGACACTGGCTAGACGTGCTAGACGCACGAAGCCGTTATTTAAAAGAAAAAAAAGTGGAAAAGCGCGGGATAGGGTAAACTTCGCGGTCAGCTTAAAATTTTGATTATTCTTATTTATTTTTTTAAGTGAATGTAATAAGGCCAAAAAAAGCGAAAAAAACTTCAAACTTCGAATTTAAGAAATTCTTCAGATTCTTTAGATTATTCTTTATTTAAACTTATCCTATGTTAGTAGTAATAATAACAATAAAATTATTTAATTTAATTTTATACATTTATGTCTGCACATGACTCACCGCCGCACCACCCCGGCGGATGTTTCGCAGCAGTGACTCATGTATGGATAACCCGAATGGGAGTTGTAAGAGGAGTTCCAGCAGATTAGGCAGATGATGTTGTGCTTGAAAACATTTCTGTACCAATTGGTTGTGGAAAAATAATAAAAGTCCGTAGGATTAATGGGAAAAATATAGTAGATGGTATACCAACATATATATGAATATTGTAATTCTAGTACCAAACTAATGGACATATTTAAAAGACATATTAGCCTGTGAGTTTCTTGCCAGTTCTTACAGAGCGGTGGCTCGGAACTGGCACTTAGATTCACTTACACTTAATTATTTTTAAATTGTTTTGTTGCATGTAAGTAAATCTAAGCTTCGTGATTTAGTGTAATATTATTTCGATTGTTTTTTTTTTCATTTGTAATCATGACGTTTTCAAGTACTATGTATAATAGTTTATGAAATAAATATTTTTTTAAACTTTTTTTTACTTTTTTTATACACCGATTGAGATTGTTGTTCTTACATTTAATGGCCAAGTTCTACCTATACGTGTGTTTCTCTGTTATAATTCTTTGCCAGTTGATTTATATATAAACCCAACAATAGAATATTTCAATTACTACATGGGCATGTAAAAAGTCAATGTTGATCCTATGCGACTAACCATAAGTGCCCAGAACTTGCAAGGCAAAAAGCAGTCAAAGAAACTATAGCAAAAAGCTGCATCTCATACGCTGAAGCCCTTAAATTGCACCCTCCTGCATCAATGTCCTATGCTGATGTTTTTTTCACTCCTCAAAACTCCTTTGCTTCTTCACAGAAAATAATACAAAACCAAAAATCTTTTATTTCATTATCATAAACTATGCCAAATAAATCATTAAAACTGTATTTTCAAAGCCCAGACAACTGCCATCAATTGGCAAGGGTTATGACAGAGAAACATAATTATCCTTCTGCGAAGTGGTGATGTCGCAGAAGAAGGCCGCGTAGCGGGAGAGGGAGCGGGATCAGCTCTCTCTTCGGCTACGCCGTTGGCGCAGCGGGCGGGCCAGGCCCGTCCGGCCGCCCCCGGGGGGTCTTTGGCGGCGGTGGCCACTTCCGTCTAGCCGGGGTCTATACCCCCCAGAAGTCGGCCAGTCACGTCATGGCCGCACAAGAAGGTACGAGGGGCGCGACACGCTGCGCCTCTCTGAGGAGGTCCTTCCGGTTCTAATCCGGGGGACGTTGGCCGCGGGATGACTTTAGCGTCTGCCTACGTCGGTGCTGAACCCGCAGGCACAGTAAACAGATATGATAAAAAAGAAAAAAAAAACACCATACCAAGCCCAAAAATCATAAAGGACTACAATGCCCATATGGGAGGAGTAGATCCAATGGATAGTTTCTTAGGAAGGTCTATACCTTCCTAATCAATCAATCAATGATCAATGATCAGAATAAAAATGAACATATGAAGTCAGACTTAGCAGAGACATGATGTAACTATAAAAAGTCTGCCGAGAATAAAAGAGGAAGACCATCAAGTAGTACTTTAGAGAGAGAATTTGATGCAAAAAAGTACCGAGACCCTATGAAGCCTGTTCCACTCAAAGACGTTAGAACTGATAGGGTGGACCCTAATGAGAAACGGTGTAATACCAAAAACAGGTGCAAGTTGCCGGGGTGCAAGGGGTTTTCACGGACGGAATGCACCAAGTGTCAGGTGGCCCTTTGCCACACCAAAGAACGAAACTGTTTTGATGCTTTTCATCACCTACCTAGATGAATAGTGTGGCTACATAAAGTTTTTTACAAAAGTTTTTATTGACACCAAGATTTATTTTAAAAATAAAATATTTTCATAAAAGATTTGTCAAATTGTTTTACTACTAAGTACATTTTTTTGTAACTGGCGGGCGGGAGAAAAAACTAACCTTGACGATTTTCTTGCCCGTCCTTTTACGGTCAAGCTCCCGCCCGCAGTGAATGAGTGCGCTAGTTTTTAAGTTTTGACGTTCATAAGAGCTCTTTTGAGCCAAACTTGATTAAATGAATTTGAATTTTTTTGAATTTTAAATTTATAAAATAATTTTTCCCTTTCTCAAAACCTATACTGAAATATTCATAATTAAATGAAAAATCATGCATTTAAGGGTTAAATTACGCTCTCATCATTCTATTTGACATTCCTGTGCGGCTCATAAATTTTTTTTTTGTTGCTATATAAACAAAACTGAATTTCCAATTGTTTTTCCTTAAATTAAACAGGTACAGGTTGTTTATTTGATGCGCAAATAACAACAGTGAATCTCATTTGTAGTGCTCAGTATAACGGTTTGCCAAAAAAGTAGCGATAAACTCTTATGCGATAAGTTAAAATCGTCTCAAGAGGTTACGAACCTACCGTGAGTAGAATAAGTGAAGTAATTAATTAGTATCTCCTTGTCCCGGACACGGACGGTCGTCATGGCTCGTTTACTCAGTTTACTTTTCGCAGTACAGTTAATTTTATTAACTCACGGCTTCTTGAATAATTATCCGAAAATCAAACTTGGTGCCCGAGATGGGGGTGATGCTGGGGATCCCCTGTTTCTCACCCCGTTCATAGAGAGTGGGAATATAACCAAAGGCAGGGACCTCGCACGTGTTCCCTTCACCGAGAAGCTAAGAATCAAGAGTTACGCCGGCTTCTTTACAGTCAACAAGACCTACAACTCAAACCAATTTTTCTGGTTCTTTCCGGCCATGACACCTAATTATAAACAAGCGCCTGTCATTGTGTGGCTTCAGGGAGGGCCAGGAGCCACCTCGCTTTACGGGCTTTTCACAGAAAACGGACCAATCCGGGTGAGAGATGGAAAATTTGAACGCAGAAAGTACACATGGGCTCTTGGTCATAATGTCATCTACATCGACAATCCTGTCGGAACTGGTTTCAGTTTTACAAACGACACTAGAGGTTATTGTACTGATCAGACACAAGTGGGTGAAGATTTGTACTCTACTTTAACCCAATTCTTTCAACTCTTCCCTGAGTTGCAGCAGAACAAATTCTTTGTTACCGGTGAGTCCTATGCAGGCAAGTATGTGCCTGCATTAGCTTACACCATACACAAGAAGAACCCAACAGCTAAAACCAAAATAAACCTAAAAGGTATAGCAATCGGGAATGGATTAAGTGACCCTGAGCATCAGCTGTTATATGGCAAATATTTGTACCAAATCGGACTGATTGATTGGAATCAAGCCAAGGTCTTTGAGAAATATGAAAATAAAACAGTTGAATACATTCACAAGGAGAAATATGACTCTGCCTTCGAGACATTTGATACACTTTTAAATGGTGATCTGATTGAGGGTAAAAGTATATTCTATAACATGACTGGTTTTAACTTTTATTTCAACTATTTGCATACAAAAGACTACAATACTAGAGAGGATTTTGGTCCTATGCTGCAAAAGAGTGTTGTTCGTAAAGCTATTCATGTGGGAGAGCTGCCATTTAATGATGGAAAGACTGTTGAACAGCACCTGAAGCAGGACGTCATGAAGTCCGTAGCTCCTTGGATTAAAGAACTTTTAGATCATTACTATATTGTTATCTACAGCGGGCAGTTAGATATCATAGTTGCATACCCATTAACACTGAATTACCTCAGAAATCTCAACTTTACCGGATCTGATGAATATAAAGCAGCCAAAAGATACATTTGGCAGGTAGATGGAGAAATTGCTGGGTATGTGAAACAGGGAGGCAAGCTAGTTGAGATTATGGTGAGAAACGCAGGACACATGGTACCTGGAGACCAGCCCAAATGGGCTTTAGATCTGATTACAAGGTTTACTCATGAGAAAACCTATTCAGGTCCATCCAAAAAGAATCTCAAGCACTCTTTGAGACATACTTATTATAATTTTTAAATATTTTATATAATTTACTATTTGTATCCAAAGTTTTGTTATAATTATTGATATTATGGAAATATAGATATTTTTTATATCTTACTTTGTTATTATTTAGTAAAGGTGTCCTAATACAAGAATAATTACTAATTAGTTGATATTTTGCTATTGTATGGAATGATTGCAACATATTTAGTAATTTTTATTCAATACAATATGTTGCAATAGGTTTGCCACCTATTACATGGGACCAACTATATATTTGGCTAAGCGTGGGCGTATAATATACCTTCCCCTTCAGGGAAACAGGCGTGAATGTATGTATGTTTATTCAATATATTTGTACATCAAAACCTTTTGGTTGGTAATATGACATATAGTTTATCAATACCATCTTAGATGTTCAAGATATTTGATCAATTTGGCATATCTGTGGTATTATTTGATAAAATTATATGAAAATGGCTTGAACAAATATGAATTTTTGTACTTTTATTGATCAAACAGTTAGAACCATTCTTTGATTAAATTCCTTGAATGTTTATGGTGACCATTAGTATGTACCAACTCAGATGTACGTACATTGTGTTCATATAATAATTTTCAAGAAATAGAAACCTTTATTTAAAAGATAATAGCAGGATATTTAATAATGGGATGGTGGGAGGATGGTAATTTGGAAAGTATTGAGATAAAACTTGTTATACGTAGGGTAAGTAAATTATACAACAGAAAATACATTATTAAACGTCACTTTAATTAACTTTAGCCTAGAAGTATTAGTATTTGGGCATGAGCTGGGTCTACTCGGTGGAACCCAAGTAATAAATGAAATCAATCACATTGTCAAACCTTACATTTAGTTAACAAACATGTTATTAGAACTAACACAATCATCTTAAGAATGCCACAGTCAAAATCACCAATTAATTGATACAAAACAGGGAATGAACTTATAATCTAATTTATCGGCCTTCTATGTATGTTGATAGTTCTATTTCCTCAGGCAGCTCCGTGATGTTCACATCAAAGCGGTCTTGAACTTCATTTAGAATCTTGGCATCTCCCTCATCAGAAACCATGGTGATAGCTAACCCTTTGGTACCAAATCTTCCAGCACGGGCTACTCTATGCAAATATGTGTCAGAATCTTCTGGCATATCATAGTTAAACACAATATTGACTCTTTCAATATCCATGCCGCGTCCAAATAAGTTGGTGGCCACGAGAATTCTCTTCTGGAAGTCCTTGAACTGCTGGTAACGGGACAGACGCTCATCTTGAGTCATGTTTCGATGTATACCAATAGCTGGGAAGTTCTGGTCTGTCAATAGTTGAGCAAGTGCTATGCATCGCTGTACAGACTTTACAAATATTACGACTTGATTGAATTCTAGCACATCCAGAAGTTCAAAAAGTTTCTTGTTTTTCTCATTTTCCTTCAGCTTTACGTAATGCTGCTGTAATCCGTGCAGGGTAAGTTTCGCTTCGTCGTCTACGTACACCTCCATGGGGTCCTGCATGAACTTTTTACACACTGGTCTTATTTCTTTGCTCAAAGTGGCAGAGAACATCATCACTTGCTTCCCGTGAGGAGTGTTTCTGAAGATTTCTTGGACATCACGCCTCATATCAAGAGATTCAAGCATTTTATCACACTCGTCAAGAATGAAATGTTTTAGATGTTTCAGATTCAACTTCTTGCTGTTCACTAGCGCCAGTATTCTACCAGGGGTGCCGACGACGATGTGCGGGCATGCCGTTTTAAGGACCTCTTCGTCTTTCTGAATTGGCATGCCCCCAAAAAATACAGACACTCTTACACCAGACATGTACTTGGAGAATCTTTCGTATTCCTTGCTTATTTGGAATGCAAGTTCTCTGGTATGGCACATAACTAAGACGTAAACATGATTCTCAGAAGGCTCCAATTGTTGCAACGTTGCTAAAACAAACACAGCGGTTTTTCCCATACCAGACTTGGCTTGGCACAGAATATCCATTCCCAATACTGCTTGCGGAATACATTCATGTTGAACTTCTGATGGATGTTCGAAACCGCAATCGACAATAGCTCTCAAAATTTCTGGTTTTAGCAGAAAATCTCTAAAACCGGAGCTGTGAATGGATACATAAGAACCCTTAACCTCTTTCTTGGGTGCCGCTTCTGCTACTCCTTCCGTTGTTTGTTGATCTGCCTGTTCTTCATCTTCGTAGTCGAGAAGGTCGTCGTTATCGGCCATATTTTGTTAGTTATTATTGAGTGTTTTTATTATTGAGTGCTCTAATGCTATAATAGAGCACGTGAAACTATATTTTGGATTAATTTCACAATAATGGCGTCGATTGTCGTTGCCCAGCCGGCGTCAATAGTAGTGATGTACCTAATCAAGTCGATCGAATACGATACGTTCACGATTGATCAATCGAGTAATTAAAAGTAGTTCGAACGATTTAAATGCTTATAAAAGCAAACAGTTGACTTATTTATTCATCGAAACATGTTATCAGAAACAAAATAATACTGTAAAATCAATTAAATATGTCGCAAGGAAAGAATACGCATAGACCTTCGCATTATTTTTATTCCAAGATCCATTCAAATTTATACCTTACTTTATTCTACTACAAAAAAGTACTTTGACATTTAAAATACCAATTACTTCATTCCAAGATAATTATCATTAAGAACTTGTGTTATGGATATTAAATAACGGATAAACACACATAAATGCTTTTTTTTGTAAATAAATTCTTAAAATGCATGTTTTCCTATGTACCATACCCGGACCAGAACAAATATTCATGTTTATGCACACATAGATTTAATTTTGCTCTGTGTAGGATTGAATCCACGACCTCAGGAGTGGACCTCAGTGCGTAAATAACATTAAGTAAAGATCAAAATCGAATCTAACCTTACTTAATAACATAATGTCTTATGCCTATATTTTTATCAACTGTTGCTTTATTGAATTAAAAAAATTATAGCGAAGTAAAATTAATTTATATAAACTCAATTTTATAAACAAATCTTTTTATCATAATACCGTTCAATTGCATTTTGTTGTCCATTGAATAGACGTGGATCCTTTTTCCCTCCCTATCCTATTTTTTGTATTTTTCTGTACAACATATTTAAAATGTACAGCCTATACAGCCTATTAATTAAATTATCTAGTACCTCGACGAGCAGTGAAAAAACATGAAAAGAATGTGGCCAGACATTCTGACGTCAGGTTGTCTGGACCACATTTTTTTCATATAGTTGGAGACAATATATCTGAATTATTTATTTGTAAATATTCAATACCTTTTTAATACCTTAACATATATATTTTTTCCAATTTTATGGCGTCCCAGGAAAAAGTTACGGATGAAGAAATTTAGATAGAAAACAAATATTTAATTGCTATTAAATTTGCAGTATTCATAATATATCATGTATATGTATGCCTGGATGAAGATGGCTCAAGACAGATTGGTGTGATTTGATAAAAAGTAGCTTCAGTATTATTCTAGAGTATTATCTATCCCTTTGCAAGATTTCATCCACATCCGTTCACCCGTTCTGGCGTGATTGCGTAACAAACGTCCATACATCCACACATACAAACTTTCGCATTAATAATATAAGTAAGGAATTCGATTTAATAAGAACACTTATTATTACTCATATTCAGAGTGAGAATGTATATAGTATAATTTCATTCATCCGTAACATTTTTTTGGGACGCCATAAAATTAAAAAAATATATATATGTTAAGGTATTAAAAAGGTATTGAATATCTACAAATAAATAATTCAGATATATTGTCTCCAACTATATGAAAAAAATGTGGTCCAGACAACCTGACGTCAGAATGTCTGGCCACATTCTTTTCATGTTTTTTCACTGCTCGTCGAGGTACTAGATAATTTAATTTAGGTATCAAATAGTATCAAAAAGGTATTGAACCTTGATATTCTCCAAACATAAAATATCTCACTTGGTCCAGGGGTTCTGACGCTAACAACCAATCTTATTTACTAAGAAGTAAATGATATTCATTAGTATATCTTTTACTTGTCACTGGCTAACCGCGCGAAGACATTATTTGTTAAAATTTAAACCTGAAAGTAGGAACTTTCGCGCCAAGGCGGGAAAAGTTACACCGCGGCAATATTTTATTTTCCGAAACTAGTGTAAATTTGAGTTTTTATTTGTAAAAATAGTGGATTTAGTGGATTTAGCCCTCCCCACGACGAAATTTGAGTTTTTATTTGTAAAAATAGTGGATTTAGCCCTTCCCACGACGACGTTTAGTAGCGATGCATCTCTTCTAACGCATGTTTGTCGCATTTGCAACGCGCTACAATAGCGATGCCGACGCCCTACTAACGCGCTGCTGCATCGCGATTGTATTTCGGAACTCTCTCCTTCTACGTGATCCCCCTAGTGGGGGTCACGGCGCGGTTCCGGGGCATTTGCCCCCTGACCGCAGTCTCTGACGGCTCCCGTAAATACGGGAGTGGCGTTGGGGCTGCTGTTCAGCCTAGTCTTCGTCCGGGGGTGTCAGTTCCGGTGGGCGCCGCGATCAAGCCATGGGCGGTCAGCGCCTTGGGCGATCAGCGGCGGTGGGGTGTCAGTTCAGGTAAGTGCTCCCGTCAAGTCCTAGGTCTCCTGAGGGATGAGGCTGCGGGCATAGGCCCTGGCATCCGGTGGTCGCGCATGTAGTGGCGCCAAGCCCCGGATGTGGTCGTGGCCTGATGCATCCGCACGCGCGAACATCGGTCCCGCCAGTCGACCTATAAAGGATTCAAGTCTCTCTCAAGCCTCAAATCCCTCGCGATCGTAGCGTTTCTCACGTAGCGAGGCGCCTTGACGATCTGGCGTAGGGTCTGGTTTTGAAAACCCTCGAGTTTCTTCCTGGCCTGCTTTCTGGTGAGCGCGTACCAGGCTAGGGCTGCGTAGGTGATTAGGGCCTAAGGTAGATTTTATAGACCCCTAGCTTCACACGTCATCGGAGAGAGAATAGAGGGGGGAGGGAGTGTGGCGCTGCGCGTGAGTGAGAAGCTAACATCAGTGCAACACAGTGCATCGCGACCGAATTGCGTTTGAGCGCGAACGAATCGCGTTTGCATCGCGGCTGAATCTGAGGGCCTACTCTAATTCAACGAAAACGAAACTTCGTTGCATCTATCTCTGTCACTCCTTGGGTATATCATTATCGAGTGAAAGGAATGGATATATACGAAGTTTCGTTTTCGTTGAATTAGAGTAGGCCCTCTGGTCCCGTGGGCGAGGGCACACAGCTGGCGACCGTTTCGCGTCTGTGTCGATGCTATTCGCGACAGCATCGCTTTAATTATAACTTTTTATAAAACTTACACAAGTGTAGGAAAGTGGCATTTTACACTGAATTGTGAATTTCCGTATTGATTCCAAAACCCCATAGACTATGAGAATACTACATAATTATTATGCAAATACCTTGATTTGTATTTACTTGACACTGGCAAAATTACTCTCAAAGAGGTAATAGTATATTTACAAGAAAAAAGGCGATTCTGTAGCGCGTTGGGGATAATAGCTGATGCGATGGGTGGATTTATTTTACACTTCTATGTGACAACGGTGTACCTCTCCTCCTTTAAGCTCTCCGTAAAAGTTGACTTTTTAATTACCTATAATTTTTGTTATGGGAAGGGGAATCAAGTAAGAGCAAAAATGATTTTTTTGTTTGTACGTATTTTAATAAAGTATATAATATAATTGTAACTTAAAATGTATTTGGTTCGATACAAAATTAACACTAAAACTACAAAACTACCACCCAACTACTCGCACTATTGAAGTGCTAAAACATCGTCACAAAAAATCGCAGTTGATCAAAAACTAATTCGATTTTTTTCCAATTCTATACTTTTTAAAGTTCTGAAACCTCTCACAAATCCAAATTCAGACTGTTTATTCTCTTATGACAACTAAATTGGAACAATGTAGACTTTTAAACAGTTTGACTATAGGATTACCTAATAGAGTAGGTTATGAAATATATTTTATTACTATGAAAATATCATAAAGTCCATAAATCCTCCATCCTATAATGTCATAAGAGAAGCGACTGGTGTGCGAGGTTTTATAAGATTCACATAAAGTCTTCTAGAATGTATTTCTTTCGACTCGTTCAACGCGTTTTTTCGGATAAGTATGCGTTCACCTTGATGGCACCCAAAGCACCATATATATCGAAACACGCCCTTACGCTCTTGACAATAGAGTCGTGAGTCGATCTTTAAGGCGCTTTGGATTATACTAACTATATAACGCTGACTGTACCTGACTTGTAATAATTGACTGATTAAAGATAAAAAAAACATCTTTCTTATCTTTGTCCTTTCAGATAGCGTTAATTCATATATAATATCACACCCATGTGTCCAATTAAGGTGAGTATAGACTACAGCATTTTCCGGAGCATTTCTGTGTAATGTAACGTTCTTACGAATGGTACAATACAGGCGAAAGCTCAGTTCCCAAAGCATTTCCATGTAATGTAAAGTTCCTGCGAATGCTCGGCGTTATGTTACGGGTAAATGCGAACCGCGTGCGTCTTTCGTCCCTTTCCCTCCGCGTCACCCCGCAACCGAGCATCACCCGCACTCGTGGCTCGACGAAATGTTACACCAATACGCTCGACAAAATGTTACACCAATATGCTCGTTGGTTTATAACAAAGAGGCGAGCGTTCTCGACGTTTAGTTCGTAAAAGGATGATACACTAAAACATATCATAGAGCGGCTCGTTGTTCTGTTACAAGTGAATGTTGTAGTCTATATTCACCTTTACGTGTGAGCAAAAACCTTGTTACCACTATTTGGAAGGAGTCTAAGCTGTAGAAAAGTTGACAGATCTCTAGAAGGAACATGTCAGCTAAGAGATGACTCGCTCTTCGCCCACCATGGACCATGTGGTCACGAGATGTATTTTTAGAGTCATTAACAAAACAACGTCAAGCGATCTTTCGGCTGAAGTCAAAGCCACTGACCTTTACACACATTTACAAGAAAGAACAAAGTTTTCTAAAGTCCTAAATTTCTAATCAAAACTAACACTTTTCACTATAAGGTTTGAGCGGCTTGAAATCCGCATTGCCACTGAGATAAGCATCTGCAAAGTTTTGCACAGAGTCCGTTGTTATTTCATCTCCATATCTCATGGTGACCATTCTTTGCTTAGGGAAATCTATAGCAGTCAGCAGAGGAACTGCATCATCAAGTCCTATATGCTCCCGAAGCATTTCAGCACTGTCTGTGCCGTCAACGCCGATGTAAAACATGACGTGCTTGAAGGATTTCTTCTTGAGTCTGGAATGCTTGGAGGTGGGGTAGTCAAAATCCATGGTCTCGTCGTCGGATGAGTTCTGATAAGGGCAGAAGCCTGGGAATTGAATGCTGCACTCCTCGTAGTAGGATTCTGCTGATGGCCCGAGAACTGATTCGGCGAATTCTATTTCTGAGTCTTCATCGTCTGTGGGCAAAACATAGTTTTTATATTTGGGATGAAAAACACCTTAATAAAACCTTATTTGTTAATTTAAGTAAGTAATCTACATAATTTATTGTATCACATTTTAAGTGACCTATTATGTTTTTATGAGAATTAAATACTTTAAGCCCAAAACACAACTGTTTATTACATCTAAGTAATTTATAAACAGATTGAATTCAGATATCTTGAAGTCAGCTATATTATATTTAATTAGATGTTTCGGTTTTCTCTGGAACCGAAGATTTAAATGTATATTATTAATATAAATCGATGCTGTACTTTTTTTTAAAATATTTGCCGAGCAAGCAAACGATGTCATACGCTAATGCTAAGTGCTATGCTAAGTGGAGATGAAATATAAATTTGGAAGCATGTGTAAGACTCTAGGAAAGAGGAAACACATGAGCCGATGAGAATAGATTAGTTAGGTAGTTCGAATAACTTATTTGAAGTTTTAGAAAATCGCCATACCTGTAAGTAATTTAGCCCATTAATATATTGTATGCTTTTATCTCTCAAAAAATTATCGTTTCAATCGCTTTGGTAGTCCTGTTCTGGCAAATACACTTTGCAACGTTCCTTACCCACGAACAGCACGAGCGCCGGATGCCGCGCCATTTTCAGCAGCGCGTGCTCCGTCAACACCGACACGGGCCGCGCCGCCCACGGGAAGTTCTGGAGACAACCAAATTTTGACATTAGTTTATTGCAGCTTTTCAACTAAAGGGGCACATCTCAAAAAAATAATTTAATTTAGTTACGATCGATTTTGTGAAAATATAGAGGCTCAAAAATCTTTAAACGCGTTTTTTCAAAAATCATGATATTTCGAATTGGGCCCCTATAGTATAAAAGGTGCGTTATGATTGAACCATTTGAGACGTTTCATCTTTTCAATTTCTGTGCCAAGAGTGAATGCAAACAATATAGATTCCTATCAAATACTTGTAGCAAGATTTTAGCACATCCCAATATTATGGGCGTGAGAAAATGTTTTGTATGAAGCTAAGGGTGTTTTCCTATGTATATTCAGTATATATTTACAAAAAAATAAGTATTTATGTATGTTTATCCGTTATTTAGTATCCATAACACAAGTTCTTAATGATACTTATCTTGGAACTAAATAATTGGTGTAAGTATAAAAAAAAAATTTAATATTTTAAGCATGAGATTCAAACTTACCAATCCCATGGGATCAGCTGTAAGGTGACTCCTGCCGTTCACAGTCAGCACCTTCCCCGCCGCGTCGGTGATAACGAGCGCTGGTATACCGGCGACTCCAACCGCTGATGGCAACGCCAACCGAGCCTCTGTTGCTGCCCAGGGTACCGCCAGCCCGCTTACTGAAGATATAGACTGAACCGTGCGGTTGTAGGACTGCTCACTTCTGTAAATTTAAATATTTATTTGTTGAGTTAGAGCTCTTTATTGCGGTTTTTGTACAAGTCAATTTTGTTTTTTTTTTCCATTTAAATAAACCCCTTGAGTCCTCAGTAAAGATGTGGGACTATACTGAGATCTCACATGGACTTCTTGAGAGAATTTGAAAATTGATGTTGCACAGCTTTGTTTGATTCAAGTTAACAAACACTTAACGGTTAATAGTCCACCGTTATTACACATTATTGTTAGAATTATCACAAAGTTTAGAAAATAAAACAAAACTGCAGACATAACGCTTCACTTTCCCGCCAAGAAGTCCAATTTTGTTATTAAAGTTTGGCTTATTAAAACTTTTTTTATTATGGTGACATTGATAAGAATAAATGACAACTTGAAATTAACGCGCCCAACTGTAGGCAGGGGCTTTTGTAGAAAATTATAAAGTAGACTCGTCCATTGTTGTCTTTTCGCCAGAACCAAAAATATGAATTCAAAACCAAGTCAGTTATTTATATGTTATATGTACAGAACAGATTATCTCCCTTCTGTGCTTATATTTATATACATATAACAAGGGTATATACCCTTAGACATCTCACACAGCGCAACCTAGCCCCTAACTAAGAAGATTTTTTGATATTGACACCACTATTGATACTAAAATATAAATAAAAATTTAAAATATAAATACATTCTTAGGTGTACCTAACACACAAATATTTGAGCTGTGTGGAAATCGAACACAACTTTGCAACAGGAGCGTTGCGCAAGCATACTAATTTCCGCACCATACCGAATGCTTAATGGAATCATTTACTATGCATATGGAATCATGGACTTAACTCAACATTTGGGACATCACAAAAGAAGATCTTCTAAAGAATACTTGTTCTACTTGTAAGCGCATTAAATTGATAATGATTTGTTAATTAGTAATTCTGCTTGTGTTTTGAACGTTTGATTAACATTGATTCTATCTCAGTAATAAATAGAAAGACTGTATAAGTACGTAACTCAATCCTGAACTATCTATTATTGGGTCGATGTTCCTTTAAGCATGCGAATTATCAGTCATCGATTTTTTTCCGATATTAAATGATACATTCGTTCGTTCGTTCGTTCGGCTAACAATTTGCTTCTCGCTACTCCACAGCACCATACAGGGTTTCTTGCAAATTCTTTTCATATTAAGGCTGCACAGTTATGGAACGCTCTGCCTATTGATTTTAGACTTGCACAGAGTAAAAATATCTTTAAAACTATGTTGCATGATTGCTATTTAAGTGAGTCCTCGTCGGTTTAATTCTCCCTACTATCATCTTGCCTGTATTATGTATATTTATGTATATGTAATGTATTTGATTAGTATGTTGATTTATGTAAGTTTATTAATATTTTTAATTTGTAGCACCGCCTTTAACCCTCTCTGCTAACCCTATGGTTAACTGGTAGAGAATGCCTTCGGCATTAAGTTCGCCTTTTGTATCACTTTATTTTTTGTGTGCAATAAAGATTAAATAAATAAATAAATAAATACATTTTCTTCTAACCAATTCAAAACTTACGTAAGTAAATGACTATTTATGTTTAGTTTTATTAAATAACACTGTCTTATTTAGTCTTATCACTATATAGTATAAAAAAAAGCTTTCCGCTGTTTGTCTATTCCTATATAATTATGCTTAGATCTTTAAAACCACGCAACTGATTTTGATGGGGTTTTTTTTTAAATACCTATAGTTATTCAAGAGGAAAGTTTGTATGAAGATCACGCGAACGAAGTAGCGGTCCGCTGCTAGTTAGCAATGAATAGATATGTTTTCTACTACCAGCAATAATTCGAATAGGACCATATAGGAATTATATCTAGAACAGTCAACTCAGACACAATGAGGATGGTTTACCACGCGCTTGCCGACTCTCTGTTACGGTCAGTTACGGTCTATGAGTATACGGGCGTACTTTCCAAACTTACTTAATCGATATTAAAAATTTACAATTAAGACTGATTAAATACTTAGTGAGTAAGAAAGAGAAAATCATTTGTAATAATGATTATGATAAACTATTTCCACTGTGTAAAATACTGCCAATAGATAAGAAAGTTGAGTATTTACTAGGATTAGAGTATTACTAATAGCAATGAATTAAAATGTTTAGTAGAGAATAAATATAACACCAGAAGGGCTAGAGAACATATGTTCCTATATGTACATATAACCTAGAATAATAAACTACTATGGTAAGAGAACCAGCAAATATATACTTAGTGCCAAAAATATTTGAAAAAATAGATATGTTAAGAGAGGAAAATAAAATTAGTATGTTTGCATTGAAGAAGAAATTAAAGGGAGAATTGCTTATGAGAACATAGACAATGCAATCTTTAATTTTTACCTTTTATAGTGTGTTTTTTTTAAATTTTTGTTTTTGATTCTCGCTTTTTTTATATAAGTTAGTGAGAAAGAGAAAAGAGCGCTTCTCGCCTTTAAACGAAATGTTTGGCGAAGATCTTATAAGAACAAAATGTATTTTTTTTAAATTGTACTTTTTGGTAAATAATTAAATAAACGATATGAGAGTAATAGCTACTATATTCAAATCCTACACAATTCAGCTCGCAGCGAGCCATCTACAATAACAGACCATAAATATAATTTTATTGGATCATTTGCTTCAAGTAAGCCCCGATCCAATTTCCTCGGATCGAGAACTCGAATCTGCGCACATGACCCCTTTCTTTTTATTTTCGTATGTTTACTTTTTATGCTTGGCGATACTAGATAGTTGGAAACGATAATTGATGTAAAGTAGAGTTCACAGTGGACAGACAGGCGTGTGATCGATTGTGTGACATTTAATAAAACTGAAAAAGAACTTTTTTTTTTCATAACGGCTTCGTGCGTTTAGCACATTTAGCCAGTGTCAAGTAAGTGATATATTAATAATATTTAAATCATAGTAAATGAGAATGAGTGGTGATAAAAATGATAAATGATAAATTTGAAAAGTGATGTTGCACTGCTTTGTTTGATTTACCAATACTCGTGTACGTTCACAAACACTTAACAACAAGTGCTTTTTCGGAAACACACGTTCACAAACACTTAACGGTTAATAATCCACCGTAATTAAACATTAATATTAGAAATATCTCAAATTTTAGAAAATAAAATAAAACTGCATTAATGACGCTTTACTTTCCCGCCAAGAAGTCCGAAAAAGCACTTGTTGTTGACTTATTGTTTTTTTAACTGTGACACGTGAAAGTTGCCTTACGATGAGCTGTCGATACCGTGGAAGAATCAAGGTAACAAAAGCATCTCCTCATTAGAATGGCTTATTCACTACAGGCAGGAGCTTGAAGGCTTGGGCTACAAACTCGTCGAATTAGTCTTCCCGTCTTTATCGAGGGCTTCCGTGATTTGGCAGACATGTTAAGGCGTTGATACCGGTTATCACTATATTATTATGTTATAGTCATAAGCGATGATAGAGGCTTAATTGTGCGGCTTGAAAAAATCTAACAGCCGGCAGCTACACACCCACCGCAACGTAGACTTCGTTCGCGCATTCGTGCTCCACACGCGTCTCAAAGAGATGTAAGCACATTTAGAAGAAGGGGGGCGAGCCTGGCGGAATCGTGGGACTATTCCAAAGGGTACCTGCTGCCCCGGGACTTAGCACGCTCAAAAATGAATTTAGTCAGTAAAAGTCTGACACACCCCCAGCGGGAGACGGTCAATTGCTGACTTGACATCTGAAAAAAAAGGACGCTACACTTTACCGGCATTCGGGACTGGGTCGGTGTGGTGGAGAATGTCTGGAATCTCACACCAATCTCACCTTGATTAGTAGGACCTCCTCTCATTAACCAAGGTGAAATTGGTGTGCCAGTGCTCAGTAGTGGGACGTCAGTGTGTTGAGAGAATATCCTAAGAATGAGGACCCATTCATTTATGGAAATTTGATAAGTTTCATATTCATACTTTTATGAAAAAGAACGCATCTGTTCTAATATCATCTTTTCTGTATGTAATCAACTGAAAGCGGGAAACAGGCGGGAAAAGATGAGTCTCATATAAAACCCCAGCACTTGTGTAGGGTTGTCAAATATTTGATAGTTCAGATAAATTTTGTTTACAAGTATAAATGTAGAACGTAATGCTATGAATACATAAAACTATTGTATGTTCATAGAAGTAATACTATGTACTACTGTAATAAATAACAATAATTGTAATATTTACAAATAATTGTAATTTTTTCGCGTAATTTGTGCACCTGGCGAACCTAAAAGTTCCCGGTAAGCTGCAATAGGCTAAATGTGGGCATATAATTATGCCTCAGCCTATCTATTCGGGAAAACAGGCAAACAGACAGGCAAACAATATTATGTATGTATAAATATAAATAATAAATAAATAAATATTCTCTTACAATCACACCAATTATTTAGTTCCAAGATAAGTATCATTAAGAACTTGTGTTATGGATACTATATAACGGATAAACATACATAAATACTTTTTTTTTTGTAAATACATACTTAAGATACATAGGAGAACACCCAGACCAGAACAAATATTCATGTTCATGCACACAAAGATTTGTCCTGTGTGGGAATCTAACCCACGACCTCTCGAGTGAAGTGCAGGTATCTGACCTCCACGCCATATCGGTCGTCAAATATACATTACAGGTATTTATTTATTTTAAATTAGATTCACGAAATCAGTTTAGAATCATAAATATAAGCCTCAGTTGAACCTCCTGAATCCCTCTTACCATGTTTTCTAAAAAGAGATTTGAACTAGGCAGTGGGACGTTATTATTTATTTAAAACTAGCGACCGGCCGTGACTTCGCCCGCGTATTATAAACCTACCTCTTGAACCACTCTATCTAATAAAAGAAACCACATCAAAATCCGTTGCGTAGTTTTAATGATCTAAGCATAAATAGGGACAGACAGACAACGTACGTAGTTCCAAAAGGTGTCCTTACACAGGTTAGTGTTAATCCTGAAAAACAATCAATCTTATGGAACACGCTGACGAAGAGGCTGCTATGTCTGACAATATAGAAACTGGATGTAGGCAACCCTATCACACAGGCTTCAACGTCTCCTAAACACATCAACAGAATTTACGACATCTCACAATAGTCGTTATTTCACAAGGAGTCTAATAAAGGAGTTTTATTATGCTTTCTGCTACTACCCGCGCTACCAACTCCCTACCCTACCTTAATTTACGGGTTTACGCAACGGTTAATAATATAACCGTCTCTTTCACTCTACAGCTGTTGGACAGAGATATCAAATTGATCCGGGTGAAACTACGATACAAGTGTGATACGGGGTCGGTTTATGACCGGTTTATGGTCATTCTCACCCAGCTCACCCTCGGCAATAAAATCAATTGGGTTTCTTAGATAACGCAGCTCAATTTAGTTGGAAGGCTGTTTGGGTGATCATTTTGAGACGTTTAAAGGCGGAATCTATCGGATAAGAGATCGGAGGAGAAATCTGAACCAGATTTGTAAATATTTAAAATATATTAAACAATTGCGATAGGTCCGTACTCAATGTTTTGTATGCTTAAGTGTTCTCCTTTATTTCCGAGTAAGTTTTCACTTATTAATATACTGTGGGTGGAGCGGGAGGGTGTGTCAGATATCTACTGACTTAAAACTATCCATGTTTCTTCTTTTGAGCCTGCTTCGTAGCGAGGCCGCGGTAACCCTTTCGAAGAGTCCCGCAACATCCGCTACGTGATGAAGTCACATTATCCCGAGTGCACTGTGTATACAGAGTATACAGTGTGTAGAGCTAGTAGCTCTTCAGACCAGGTATTTATTTGCATATATGGTGTACTTTTTTTTTTTTGTTTTACGTCGGTAACAAAATGCGTTTACGCACTAACTTCTGACCAAAGGGGGACTGAAAGGGGGTGTGGGACTCACCACCGGCAGACGCGACTGCCAGCAGTAATACCCATTAAAAAATCTTCCGACGACGCCTGCCGCTTGTTGAGAAAAAGGCGGGGGCCAGTACCTGGGTTGCAGCGTCTGACACCCCGCCTGCGGCCAACGTCCCCTGGACCAAAACCGGGAGGACCTCCTCAGAGGGCCGCGGTCGACGTTAGCCGCGGCCCTGGGTGGAGTGGCTCTCTCGCTGCCGACCATCATGCAAAAGATGGTCGACAGCGAGACGGCGTGGGAGGCGATGGCCTCCTTCTGCGAAGTGGTGATGTCGCAGAAGGAGGCCGCGGAGCGGGAGAGGGAGCGGGATCCGCTCTCTCTCCGGCTACGCCGTTGGCGCAGCGGGCGGGCCAGGAGGGCCCGTCAGGCAGCGCCCGGGGGGTCTTAGGCGGCGGGGGCAGGGGGCCCCTTCCGTCTCGCCATAGACCCCCCCCGAAGTCGGCCAGTTACGCCATGGCCGCACATAGAGGTAGGGGGGGCGCTGCAAATTGCGCCTTCCTGAGGAGGTCTCCCCGGTTCTGATCCGGGGGACGTTGGCCGTGGGCGGGGTGCCAGAGGCTACAAACCCGGGAACTGGTGCCTCGCCCCTTTTCAACAGCGGTGGGCGTCGTCTGAAGTTTTTTAGTGGGTAGGACTGCGGTGGTCGCGTCGGCCGCAGTGAGCCCCACACCCCCTCCCGGTCTCCCCCTTTTGGCCGGGAGACAGTGCGTAAGCAGCATTTTTTTTACAGACGATAATAAAAAAAAAAAAAAAAAGGACCTCCTCAGAGAAGCGCAGTGGACGCGCCCCTCCTACCTCCTTGTACGACCATAGCGTGTGTGGCCGACTTCTCGGAGGGTCTATGGTAAGACAGCAGGGGCCCCCTGCCCCCACTGCCTAAGACCCTCCTGGCGCTGCTTGACGGGCCCTCCTGGCCCGCCCGCTGCACCCTCGACAGGTCCCTCTTAGTTCCTCCACCGGTAGTCAGTACTAAGGGCACCCAGAGTCGTCGGTCTCTGGGTGTTACCTTTTCCCGGCCTCCGGGAGGTACTCAGCCCCCCCACCATGACAAGGTGGAGACCAGTCGGAGGGGATATATGGTGTATTGCTGTAATTTGACCTAAGCCTATTATCGGGACGTTAAGCCCTAATAATGACGACGATAAAGACGAAAAATTTTTCCTAGTCTTGCATCATATCTTAAGCCTATAAGATTTACGACGGGAATATAGATCCTATCGTACAATAAAAGGTTTTTTTTTTAAATAATGGCTTCGTGCCGTTTGCACATTAAGCACGTGTCAAGTAAAATATATGTTAATAACATATAAATTATAGTAAATAATATTGAGAGGTGTAAAAAATGATGAATGATAAATGAAATGCCCTCCATTGAGTTCTCAGTAAAGATGTGGAACTATACTGAGATCTCACATGGACTTCTTGAGAGAATTTGAAAAGTGATGTTGCACTGCTTTGTTTGATTTATCAACACTCATGTACGTTCACAAACACTGTTAATAATCCACCGTATTACACAATAATGTTCCAAATATCAAACATTTTTAGAAAATGAATCAAACCTGCAGAAATGACGCTTCACTTTCCCGCCAAGAAGTCGAATAAAAGGTTAATAGTGCAAAAAACTTTTTTCGTTTTATTTCATATAAAATCCTTTTTGTAGGTATCAGTTCAGCATAAAATCACAAAAAGCCTCGTCAGACAGACTCAGTGTAAATACATAGGGTATAAAGGGTATACCCCCCATGAGTCGATTTTGATGACTCCCCGATAACGAATGCTGACTCGCTGTGGGGGGGAACCCGTAATCAACCCGGCGATTGATCCCAATGACTTTCCTACCTCATTACGATTGAGTCGTTCTTCTTTGATTTTTGATTGAATGAATTCGAAGGGATAAAAATAGATAACTTTAGACATTAATTCCCGGTAAGCGGCAATAGGCTCGTCACCTTTTAAGTGGGTCCAAATGTAAAGTTGTAGAGAAATGTAGAGGAATACTATGGTATGTCAGAAAATATTTCTTATTGATTACAAAAAGTATTGATTTTAAGATTTCAATTTCTTTATATAACATTAAGAACACCAAAAAGATATAGTAACTAAACAACTTAAATAAACTACCTTAACTTAAAACTATAAATAGAAGATGTCTTCCAACTGTGGGCCCATGGGTACGGTGCCAAGAACGCATATGGTATGTATTTTTTTTGTCAGATCTCGTTTAATTGGAAACGGAACGTGTCCAGTAAAATTAATGTATTAATGACGGTAGTTTAAAATTTGTCACTTTGTAATCTGCTTCGCGTCATCGAAAAAAAATGTAAATACCTATGTGGTTTATTTATTAAATTTCTGGTTGTTTTATTGTAATTTTGTAAAGAATCCTATGCGTCATATGGCAAAGGCTTTCGAGTCCGTAGGTTACGCCCCCAGTGTGTTTTGCCCCCGTGGTGGAAGCCCCCGATTTCGTTTTAGTACTATTTCACACCTCACACCAATAACGTGGCACTACTGAACACAGCCTCTCACAAACCATATGAATACAAACAAACTTTAAAAATCTTACTATTTACCTGTTTGAATTGTTATATTATATAAGCTTTTGCCCGCGACTTAGTGTCGAATAGTGTCTTTCGGCAAATTTTTGGTTTTACCCACATAGTTCCCGATCTCGCGGGATTTTTGAGAAGTTTCCGCTCCCGCGGGATTTTCGGGATTATAACTATCCCATGTCCTTCCTCGAGTTCCAAACTATGTTTGTAGGAAATTTCGTACAAATCGGTTCAGTAGTTTAGGCGTGAAGAAAAGACAGACAGACAGAAAGACAGACAGAGTTACTTTCGCATTTATAATATTAGTAGAACTAGTAGGTTTATTTTATATTGTATATTTTTACAATTTTGCTAGCGTATAAGCATTTTAGGTAGAAAATTGTGTATCATATTATATGTAAAATCCGTTATTTGTTATATGTTTTAGAATATAAGTTTGTGAATTTAGATTAAGAGCAGTGAATTTTCAAGA
Organism: Musotima nitidalis; assembly: GCA_949126915.1. Lineage (NCBI taxonomy): Eukaryota > Metazoa > Arthropoda > Insecta > Lepidoptera > Crambidae > Musotima > Musotima nitidalis. The sequence continues at coordinate 1,094,667 of OX421434.1, read as the reverse complement.
CACCACTAAAGGCTTGCCTTTAGCGTCTATTATTAGTGTAATACAATACACGTAGTTAATAAACGTATCAAAACAAATATATACAGTTATTTTTACTCTTTTTGAAACATTTACATATCAAAGACTCCCATGATGACGATTCCATTATATAAACAGTTTTTATAAGAAACACGAGAAATTAAAATTCTCACTTATATTTAAATAGCCCATCGTCCTCCCCAAAACGGCTCCCACCTCCCACTTGTAAGGTTATTTCTTTTTGTAACTTTACTAATGTTGCAATTCACCCGAAAAGGGTCCGTGACGTCACAGACGGTCGTCGCGACAGGGGGCACCTGTCCTCCCCATCTACCCCTCCAGCTAATGCAAGGGGTGGATAGGGTTGGCAACTATTGTAGGTATTAATACTTCTTTTGTGATTCTCCTTTGTGTATAGGGATCAACGGACGACGCTCGTACGAGACGTAAATTTAATATAATTTTTATGAAAGTACCTACCTACATAATTATCCTTGTTTGTATGAAATATAACGTTTTTGACAACCCTATAGTAAGTTATTGGAAATGTGACAGAAAAATATATTCTCTATGACAGGTGAACGATAGGGCCCACCCCTAATATGTTTCGACCAAAATATTAAATGAACATTTCAGATAACAATTTTTATATCAATACTGGCCAGTATATTAATATAACAAAAGAGGAAGGTGATTTTTTTAAATATTTTTTGTTTAACCTATTGTGAGATTGTACTCGCAGTCAACCTTTAAATAGGTTTTGCGAGACTATTTTTATTGCTTGTTATGCTTAATAGGTAATTGGAAAAAACACAGTTAAGTTAGATAAATATACCTAAATATAATCATACATAATACATTTAAAATCATTTGTTCAAACCTGGTTTTGTTCCAAAGCATTTGTGAATGTCACTTATATCTAGAGCCCGCTTGGGGAAGAAGTTGACAAGATACTCGGTTAGGTTCTGTCACCCACCAAGATATTGGGCACCGTAAGCGTAAGCAATGACTGAATCAACCCTCGAATAGGTCTTCTTATTTAATTAAAGGTTACTATGGCCTCTTTCTAATTGGTTTTTATATCATTGCCTTCCACTTTTATTTATTCCAGTTTTATTTATATTAGGTTACTTATAGCGGCGATAGCCCAATGGCGAGATACCTTGCCTTTAAATTCAGAGGGTCTCGGGTTCAAACCTTGGTGGCTCACCTATGACTTTTCGAAGTTATATGCGTAATTATTGCTTGCTCGGTGCCTCGAAAAGCACGTTAAGCCGTTGGTCCCGCCTGTCATGAACATCTATGGCAGTCGTTATTCGGAAGTCAGTGCCTTCTAGATAACAGCTAATAGACTGACAGCTGGCTTAAACATAGAATGATGTTTCCCTCCTGGGTTGCGGAGGTCAGACGGCAGTAGCTCCACGTAATAACTGAAATTCAGACAAATCTGGTTGAAGGTTTCACGTGTGTTTGCGAAGGATAATGAATGTGAATAAAGCTACGAGTGTGCGCCAAGATCGTGGAAGGATATGGTCTGTATATCCAATAAAAAACTATTTTTATAATGGAAAATACTAATAATTATTGTCTTTGCTCAGTCCTTTCGGTCCCACAGACGCAGTCGCGGACGGCAGCTAGAATATACATAGCTAGGATTCATAAAATAATACCTACCCCGGTCTGGTAATTTTTTTTAGGTATTTTCTTTCCCCGAATTCTGTACAAGTTTGTAACAATAGCCGTGGACCATGAACAAAGCGTATTGATATACGCCTCGCCACACGAGGCCGACTGCGACACAGCTGCTGTAAAACAGCTAATGCACTTAATTTATTTATAAACACACTAAAATCTTAAGCTATTGCATAGCTTCCATAGCGGGCCTTGAGCGTGGAGACCGAATCCAGGAATTCCATAACGAAGAAAACCTAACAGCCCCCACTCCGACCGGAACAGCGGTGATATTTTTTAGTTCTTTCATCTATCGATAAATAGCAGAACTTTTAATGACTTTTTGAAATATCACGCTTGTCTCTTTAGTTCAACAACCCGCCTTTAGATGGCATTGGTTGTATCGGCGTTACTGCGCATGCGTAATCCCCTTCTTCGCCCCGCAATCCACACTTTTTTTTATGTATAGGTAATACACATTAATGCCGCGCAGAGTAAGTATATATGATATTATATCTATATAAATGTACATAAAAATTTATAATTATAATTGCATATGTTGATAAAAAATGCTATGCGACAGCTTTACCGCGGCTGTCTCCGAGTGCCACATATCTTTTTTAGATAAACTTGCAGCTTGATAGACTGTGCTGACTTCAAAAATTACTAGCGATGCCAATCCCTAGAACTTAATATGTTAAAGAAAGTTGTGTTCATTGGCGATTATCATCCCCATAATTGCTTGGTAAAAGCAATACACACCACTAATCGTATAGGTCGCGTCATGTAAAAAGAACGCTGGCGGTCAAGCTGCGCATTAGCCGATTTATCGGTCTATTTGGTGGTATGAGGTGCGGCGCGGGGCGGGCGGGTCACGCGCCGCATGCTAGACGGCGCGCGATTGGTTCGTCAGTCGACCCATACGGCGCGCGATTGGTTCGTCAGTCGACCCATGCGCAAACACACCCCCTCCACTTTCTTCCAGCGTTCTTTTTACATGACGCGACCTGTACTACTTACTAACCTAGCACCCTGTGATGCGTGGTTTAGTACCATCGCAGCAATATAAATAAATCTATTGTAAGCAAGTGATGGATAAAAATATCTTTGTAACAATTCCCGCGTTCCTATAATTTCCCGATAATTCAAGAAACTATTCAACACGACATGTGTTTCGCCCTTACACAGGGCATCTTCAGGTAAGATAGGAGCCTTAGAACAACGATGTCTTCACGATGTTTCAGCGTTGGTTAAATTGTATTATGTTTTTGACCGATTTTAAAAAGATGTTTATGTGAAGTAAACAAAACACTGTTTAAATAAATAGCGTTTATAGATAGTGATAAATCAGTACCAGTGACTAAGTTAGCTTATCTATACAGCTTGTGACTAGAATCCTGTCCGGCCCGGATAGCCGGATACCCAGCGGTATCGACCATTCACCGGACAAAACAATAGAGTACATTTATTATTTTATGAACCCAAAATCACTGCGCACACAGAATAGGAGAGGTGTTTGTTTGTTAGGTACCAACTCTGCTGAATTAGCATTAAACAATAATAATATATTATAAAAATATCTTTATTTTATCTATAATTTCGTCGTACAAATGAGTTAGGAACATCCTTTCAGGCAAACAATGCCTGTATTAGGAGGCTCCGCTCTTCCAAATCTAATTTAAAAGTTACACGTTTTACAGTACTGTTACATGTGTGCAATATAAAATAAAGTTGAAAGGTGTGGTGTGGTGTGACACAATAAATTCATCATTAAGTCCAAGAGCGTGGGCACCGTTGTGGGTACGATGGGCATGCCCACAACCCTGATAGATTTCTGCCGATATTTTTTCGCGATGTTTTAAGATTGACGAGTCTGATGGTATTGTCTCAAATGCCAAGACTGGAATTTAAAAAAATGAAGATTTCGGTAATCTATGACCTCACCCTTTTCCGACGGACTTCTTGGCGGGAATGTGAAGCGTCATGTCTGCAGTTTTGTTTCTTTTCTATAATTTTATTGGTAATATTTCGAACATTAATGTGTAATAAATAACGGTGGAATATTACCTTTAAGTGTTTGTGAACATACATGAATTGCAACATAACTTTTCATATTCTCTTAATAAGTCCATGTGAGATCTCAGTATAATCCCACATCATTACTGAGGACTTTTAGTATATCTCTATAGGGTGTATAGGGATCCAACCAAGACTTCCTAAAGCTCAAGCCAACCTCACCTGCAAGTGGTGCACCTGCCGATCAACGGACGAGGTTTTGGCGAATATATAAGTTCCCGATAAGCGTGCCAGTTATGTCTAAAGTACAATAAATTGTACAAAAAAACACTTTCCTCCTAGGCAAGGAGAAAAGCTACTTATTCATCCAGGAAATAAAACCAATTTTCTATAAGACACGCAGGCAAAGTCACAGCTGAATGCTATAGCTTAATAAATCATAATAAAGGAATTCATATCCAAATTCTTGAAGCAAAAAGATTAGGAACATAAAAAGCTCCACCATTTCTAAATAAATTTTGGCGCGAAGTAATTTTTTTCTATCACAAACTTCCACAGCTGTGGGTACGAAGCATTTGAGCAATTTGGCTTTTGCTTTTATTCTCTAAGCGCGGCTCCCCAAAGTAATACGATAAGTTTGTTCGAGAGTCTTGTGCTGAAAAGATAATTTTCCCATAAAAGACGGAATGCCGGTAATAAAGTAGCGTAGAGGGCGGAAAATGATACCTCCTTGGAAAAACGCAGCCATTGCCGCGACATAGATAAGTTATCTATGGTTATTTCTTTATCTGTGTCGGTAGAATAAAATTTGATGAGTTTTTAGTGTATTGTCCTTATTAAGAGTCCTGAGGCAAATAAAACACAGCACTACTATAACTTCTTCTATATCTTCTCACACTTGTACCGATTAATTAACACATTTGATTATACACGTACAGATTATTTATTACATATGACTATAGTGTGACCTAGCGAGACAGTGTTCCGTAGACGACAAACTCGCTAGTCGCTAGGTACCACGAATGCGTACATCGGGGTTTTGCTGCATAAACATTTGCGATAACGCATGACCGCTACAAGTTTCTTAGAAAATTGTTCTTACTTGATTCACCTCTGCTCAAATATGTGCAGCGCATAAGATTTTATTCAAATACTCAGGCCCTAATTAGATTTATCTATCATTTATCTCCGTGAAGAACATTACTTACAATTTTCGTATCAATACTTTTTAAAAGATCAGAGTTGAGGCTTTACTTACATGCTCCAATTTATGCTGGGTACCTAAACATAGACAACCTTTTCAGATAATCATGTGTTGCTACGTTGCTGGCTACAGGCAATAGATTTCGATCGTTTATTAGCTACTTTGTCGTAGGTATTACATAGTAATAATCTGTAACACTGAAATTCTTTCTTAAAAAAATAACTAAGCTCTGGAATCCGCTTCCGGCTCATGTGTTCCCTATTTCCTATGATCCCGGGTCTTTTAAGCGGGGCGTGAAACGGCATTTTAGCTGGCCGTCATGAGTGGGTGCGCTTCGTACCGTGCTTATTTCACGATATGAAGCGCCTTTATTTCTTTTTTGGACTGCATCGACTGCTTACCACCAGGCAAGATGTAGTCATCGTGTCACATTAAAAAAATAGATAATAATTATCTTATTATTCAAAAGTGTATAGGGTTCCTATCTGCAAGTGGTGCACCTGCTGATCAACGGACGAAGCTCTGGCGAATCCGCAGGTGCACCACTTGTAGGTGAGGTTTGCTTGAGCTCCGAAAATGTTTGTATGATATGACCCTTTACCTTAAGTTACTGTATTTAATGTTTTTTTTTGATTTGTTAAATACCTATCTTGTATTCTGCAGTTCATAGAACACTTACAATACTAGCCCCACAACTTTTGTTGTACAACAATATTCGTAGTTACGACTTTCCACTTGAAAATGAGAGAGAAAAGGGGAAAATAATTATACCTACCCCTGTAACCGCACAATGGCGGGAGGTGGGATTTCTAAGAGTCAGTTAAAGCACCCTGTTTTACCTGCCAGGGCCATTGCCAGTGATATATATAATATATATGTTGTGAAAAGGCTCTGATCAAAATCGAAGTCCATGCATTTCACACAAGAGACATTTCAAAAATATATTGTTGGTTAACTATTTTACACTAGAAATGGCATGTTCCACTATTTGACGACCGATATGGCGCGGAGGTCAGTATACCTGCACTTCACTCGAGAGGTCGTGGGTTCGATTCCCACACAGGACAAATCTTTGTGTGCATGAACATGAATCTTTGTTCTGGTCTGGGTGTTTTCCTATGTATATTAAGTATGTATTTACAAAAAAATATATGTAAATATGTTTATCCGTTGTTTAGTATCCAATAACACAAGTTCTTAATGATACTTATCTTGGAACTAAATAATTGGTGAAATTGTCAGAAAATATTTATTATAACTTTCTGGTTTTATAAAACTGTAAATAGACTTCTTGGAGGGAAAGTGAAGCGTCATCATGTCTGTAGTTATGTAAAAAAATGCGAAATTTGGTAGACTTAAAACCTTAAAGGTAACGTTTTAACCCATATTTTAACCCAGTTATAGTCTCCAAAAATGAAATGATCCTTCTGGTGAGCAGAATACGTAGGTCACGAATTTGATCAGTGTCCTTATAAAAATCCTATATACATATATATCAGTCTTATAAAGTCCACTGCTGAACATTTGCCTCTCCAATAAACGAACTTCCCAGTACAAGCCAATAAGCAGAGGACGCTGCTGCCCGTCATCCTGAAGGTTTCTCTTGGTCGACTCTTACGACCCCCCGTCAGAATAGAGGGGTGGCACATTGATACATTTATGTATTACTAGCAGCGCCCTGCGGTTTTACCCGCGTGGTCCCCGTTCCTGTGGAAATATCGGGATAAAGAGTGTCCTATATGTCAGTCCAGGACTGCAGCTATACACGTACAAAGTTTCATCACAATCGCTCCAGTAGTTTTGCGTGAAAGAGTAACAAAATCCAACCACACATACAAACTTTCACGTTTATAATATTAGTAGGATAGTCCAGGACTGCGGCTATACACGTACAAAGTTTCATCACAATCGCTCCAGTAGTTTTTGCGTGAAAGAGTAACAAACATCCATCCACACATACAAACTTTCACGTTTATAATATTAGTAGGATAGTCCAGGACTGCGGCTATACACGTACAAAGTTTCATCACAATCGCTCCAGTAGTTTTGCGTGAAAGAGTAACAAAATCCAACCACACATACAAACTTTCACGTTTATAATATTATAGAAGGATTAGCTAAAGGATGGGATTTGAAGGTGTGAAACAGATAACGGTGGATTAACTGTATGATACTGATGAATAAAATAATTCGGTTTAAATTGCCGGCAAAATATAATAAAATATATATTCTGCGCCGACCGAGCTAAAGATAAGACAAGATTATTTTTATTTACAAACAATTTACATTGTGTTGCACAAATAAAAAATAAAAATAAATTCAAAATAAAATAAGATCATTAAATTACAATATTGCTAAAGTTATGGTTTTTAAATAAAATAAAGGAGATGAAAATCTTAATTATCCTCAACACAATGCAAACAATCAATTTCAATAAATCAAAGTTCTTCTACTAAATAAAAGAACATGAGGGGGCATTAAAACCTAAAGATTTTACAAAATCAGAAACTTTGGTTTGGATCCACATCTTATTACATATTAAGATAATATCCATCGATAGTCTAATGAACAAAATAAGTCTAATGATAAACTAATGGAAGCCGGTGAGGTGCTCAAGATACATCGGCATGTACCTAAAGCAATACCAGTATACTCGTAAATAAAATATACCGCATTTTCGAGAAAATTTACTCAGTATTCGGAATTGTAAAGCCAAATATTTTTTGACCCAATTTAGCCTCTATTACCGCCTAACAAAGAATGTTATGGGGTGCCCTTCGCATCAATTGGAAAGCTTGCCTGAGTTTTAATTAAATAATTTGTGTGCTACTACTATACTGGGAACATTTTGGGGAGTCTCCATTGAACATTTGCTGTTTTTGTGTATTATTAAGAAGTACCCAAATAAGAAGCTTTATGTTTCCAAAGAAAATAACTTTCTTAAGTTATACGAGCATAATTACGAATAAATATAGTAGACATGAGCAGACCAGTCCCCACTGGCGGCCCCCGTTCACGAGTATGACGCATGAACCAGCCATCGTTTCGCTCAACCATATTTTAGGGAACGTCACGACCCGACGCATGACGCCACCACCGCACAGACATTTAAGTGAGCATGACATACAAAAGAACCTGAACACTACGAATATTTTTTAAAATATAAAACAGTAATGGCACAGCTGCCCCAAAAGGAGTCTAGTTTTATGTGTACATACAGTAGATTATTGAGACATAACTTCTTCGACAACTGACAGCAATTTCTTGGCGGGAAAGTGAAGCGTCATGTCTGCAGTTTTGTTTTATTTTCTAAAATTTGTGATATTTCTAACATTAATGTGTAATAACGGTGGATTATTAACCGTCAAGTGTTTGTGAATATACATGAGTGTTGGTAAATCAAACAAAACAGTGCAACATCACTTTTCAAATTTTCTCTCAAGGAGTCCATGTGAGATCTCAGTATAGTCCCACATCTTTACTGAGGACTCAAGGGGTTTTGGGGAGGGTATTTCATCTTCGATTTATCATCTTGATCACCACTCATTCTCATTTACTATAAATTATATATAATTAATATATCACTTACTTGACACTGGCTAAATGTGCTAGACGCACGAAGCCATTATTTAAATGGAGAAGAACTGACAGCAATGTCAAACGCCTGGAATACAATAATTCCTATTCAACCGATTCGATTTCTTTTTATTTAGATGCGTTTGGGTGAGGCCCTGGATGGTTTAGATAACTTTCTTCACAAGGCGTTATAATTAGGGATGAGGAAAAAATACCTAAAATTTATAAAAACTTAACCAGACTATAAAAAAATCTAACAATTTTTTTTATTGTAACCATGGCGTTTTGACATTGCTGTCAGTTGTCGAAGAACTTATGTTGAACTAGTTAAACTAGATTCCTTTTGGTGCAGCTGGGACCTTACTGTTTTATATTAAAAAAAATATTCGTATTTTTCAGGTTCTTTTGTTTTATGTGTCTCATCTATATACATACTCGTATATACATGATATCACGCCTGTTTCCCCGATGGGGTAGACAGAGGCATATTACACGCCCACACTTCGCCAATCATATAGTTGGTCCCACGTAATAGGTGGCGAGCCTATTGCTGCTTATCGGGAACTTTTATGTTCACCAGAACCTCGCCGTTGATTGGCAGGTGCACCACTTGCAGGTGAGGTTGGTTTGGGCTCCTAAGGTCTTTAGCGAGACCCGCTCTCTCTTCAGCTGCGCCGTTGGCGCAGTTGGCGGGCCAGGAGGGCCCGTCCAGCACCCTTCTAAGGTCTTGTTGGGATCCCTATACCCCACACACATACTTATAACATAAATAGGACATACACAGACCTAGACAACAAACAAATACTGTCTCCTGTGTAGCAATCGAACTAATTTTCTCAGGAGCAGAATGGATCTCCACGCCATTTTGGTCTTAAATAATAGGTTGGGGAAAAAGTCTTTTCGTATTTTTGTATGAAAAGTCAAGACATTTTTTTCAAAGTTCATTTACATTTATTTACAATATATAATAGGTTGGGGAAAAAGTCTTTTCGTATTTTTGTATGAAAAGTCAAGACATTTTTTTCAAAGTTTATTTACAATATATATGTACCGTTTTGTTGAATAACTTTCTGCCATTTTGTGGGCAGAGACATTATCCCGTTACTGTAGAAACTTTGGGACTTCTGATCAAAAAAACGGGACAAATAGTTTTGGCAGTCCTCTCTTGAGGTCAACCTTACAGAACCTAAAGAATTCTGCAGAGACCGAAACAGGTGAAAATCTGAAGGTGCAAGGTCAGGGCTATATGGTGGATGCACTAGGACCTCCCAGTCGAACTCTCTTAATTTTTGCTGAGTGGCTAAAGATGTGTGTGGTCTAGCGTTATCGTGATGAAAGACCACACCCTTCCTGTTGATCAATTCCGGCCGTTTTCTCTCGACTGCTTCCTTTAATCTCATCAGTTGCTGGCAGTAAAGATCAGAATCGATGGTTTTGCCGGGCGGTAAAAGCTCATAATAAACAATGCCCTTCCAATCCCACCATACACACAGCATCACCTTATTTCGTGTTAGGCCAGGTTTGGCCACAGTCTGTGAAGCCTGGCCAACTTTCGACCACGACCTTTTTCGCACGTTCTTGTCGTACGTGATCCACTTTTCATCGCCAGTTATCAATCTCTTCAAAAACGGCTCGGTTTCATTACGTCTCAATAATGAATCGCAAATGAGTACACGGTTCATTAAGTTTCTTTGAGTGAGCTCGTGTGGCACCCAAATATCGAGCTTTTTTGTATAACCAGCTTTCTTCAAATGGGTCAAAACTGTTTTGTGGTCAATTCCCAGTTCTTCAGCTACATCGTAACTACTAATATGCCGATCTTGCTCCACTCTTTTAAAAATGGCGTCCATTTTATTCGTAACAGGGCGACCAGAGCGAGGTGCATCTTTAACATCAAAATTTCCGGACTGAAAACGTTTGAACCAAATTTGTGCTACTCTTACTGACACTGCATCAGGTCCATAAACATCACAAATTTTTTTCACTGCTTGAGTTGCATTTTTGCCTTTTTTATAATAAAATTTTAAAATGTATCGAATTTCTTAATTAGATTCACTCATTTTTACGGAGAGAAAAACAAATGAAAAATAGCGGGAAACAACTTTTTTTTATTTTTTTCTTTTCTTTATAATGGAACCTTTTTAATGTTACCAAAACCAGCCAGACACAAATAGTACAGTCAAAAAAAATTTATAATAAGTTTATACCTACGTTATGCGAAAAGACTTTTTCCCCGACCTAATATATGAAATATGTTATGTGTTCTTGTGCGAAATACCCAGACACATAACTCAATATATTATGATATTAAATTTGTACTTGTATTTTCCGCCAGGGTCTTATATTACTTAGCTAACCTATTTCACGGAATGTGGTTATAAACCACACGTCGACTTCTTGGCGGGAAAGTGAAGCATCATGTTTACAGTTTTGTTTCATTTAAGAGAAAAATATTATTTCGAACATTAATGTAAAATAATGGTGGATTATTTACCATTTAGCGTTTGTGAACGTATATAAGTGTTGGTAAATGAAACAGAACAGTGCAACATCTCTTTTCAAATTCTCTCAAGAAGTCTATGTGATATCTCAGTTGGTACAGTCCCACATCTTTACTGAGGACTCAACGGGTTTTTAGGGAAAGGCCATCTCTTTTACCATTTATCATCTTTATCTCCACTCATTCTCATTTCATCATCACATCATATCAGCCCATAAACGTCCCACTACTGAGCACGAGCCTCCTCTCACATACCACGGTGCGAGGGTATTGGGTCATACTCCACCACGCTGACCCAGTGCGTATTGGCGGAGGCAGGTGTATGGCGTCCTGCTGTTAGAATTTATCAAGCCGCCCATTAGGCCTCTAACATGGCTTAACGACTATCACATTTTAGTGATAACCGGGACCAACGGCTTAACGTGCCTTCCGAAGCACGGAAGCGCTCGATATCAAATGCCACGCAAACGGTCACCCATCCTTGGACAGACCTCTGTAAACTCTGCTGTACTTCGGTGATCTTTTCCGACCACCGAGCACCGCAGAGCTACGAACGCTTCTCATTTACTATGATTTATATGTTATTAATATATCTTTTACTTGACACTGGCTAAATTTGCTAAACGCACGAAGCCATTATTTAAAGGAAAAAATAATACTAATAACGTGTGCGGGAAATGTTCTTGAGTACCCTATTTTCTTAATGGATTCCGCCCTTTAAGTAGAGATTGCTTTACTCAGAATAATTAAATATAAGTTGGATCGTTTATAAACGTCATGTCCGGCCCCTTCTTCAGTAAATCGTCCTTCTTTGTATAAAAAAGGCACTCTTTTCTTGTTAAATTGTAGCAGGTTCCAAAATCCGATATACGTGTCCGTGTGTGTGTATAACTGTGTATATATGTTAGTATAGTCATATTTTTGAACTTAATTTCAGGGTTTCTTTCCTCTTTTAAACTTTTAATCAGTATTTTTTTAATTGGCGTTCATATGAATACTGATATGGCGTGGTGGCGAGTATACCCGCTCTCCGCTCCAAGGTCGTGGGTTCGATTCCCACACAGGACAAATATTTGTGTGCATGAACATGAATATTTGTTCTGGTCTGGGTGTTTTCCAATGTATATTAAGTATTTATTTACAAAAAAAATAGTATTTATACATGTTTATCCGTTATTTACTATACATAACACAAGTTCTTTATGATACTTATCTTGGAACTAAATGATTGGTGTAATTGTTAGAAATATTTATTGAGCCATATTGATATAAAAAAATATTTTGACTTTATGCTGATACTGTTTTTGTTCCAGAGATGACTGGGTGTGATCGATTTTAGCGATATGGTTGTGTATATTACTATAATAATAATTCTCACTGTATTATTTAAGTTTTTGTCCATAAAGGGTATTTTTACATATCCTGCAAATATAAGCGATCATTCTTCATTATTCCCCAGGGAGAAGGGGTGGTCACTATTCAAGGCCTATATCACTCAGCACATTAATACTATTACATGTAAAATAGAGCAAATACAAATGTATTATTCGTAATTAACCGGTTTATTGATCACTCTCGCAGTACGCAGATACGCGGGCCCGGTTTACACAGGATTTGTTCAGGCTTTTACCGGTTCTCATGAATATTTAAATCCGTTCTCTGTGTTAACGGATAACCCTAAATAATTAAGGCTTGAATCCCGACTGATATCTTTTATTGAAGTGGCTCGTAAAAGTCTACAGACCGATTCTAACTTTAAGTAAATAAAACAAATTTGAAAACCGTATTAAAATTCTATTTTACATGTTGCCGTTAATGAAAAAAAAATGTTTTAAGCAATTTGTGCTACAATTAATGATTTATAAGGCTTTAATTAATTCATACAGTCACGCCTGTTTTCCTGAAAGGATTGGCAGAGGCATGTTTCACGCCCCACATTGTCGCTTACCGGGAACTGTTATGTTTCAGATCCTCGTCCGTTGTTCAACAGGTGCACCACTTGCAGGTAAGGTCGGCTAGGATTCCTGAGATATTGGTAAAATCCTGATACACTTAGTATAAGGCAACGTAATGCTTACGTGTCTCATAGCATTTTTAAAATTTCTTTCCATATCAAATTTATTATTACAGACGCAATCATCATCTCTGTTTTACACGTCGAGCGATCTCAAGACGCCCACATCCACCGACTTCCCGCCGCCGTCTTGACCAGATTATTGGTCCACCGAATAGGACAAACACTATCAATAAAATAAGATAAAATAAATAAATAAAAATTTTCTAACAATTATGAATATTAAATGAATATTATGGATTCTAAACAACGGATAAAATACTTACATTTTTTTTTTGTAAATACATACTTAATATACATAGGAAAACACCCAGATCAGAACAAATATTCATGTTCACGCACACAAAGATTTGTCCTGTGTGGGAATCGAACCCACAACCACTGGAGTGAAGTGTAGGTATACTGACCTCTACGCCATATCGGTCGTCAAGATAAAAATACAGATCTTTTTTTAAGCAAGTAATGGTGTTATAAAGAATTTACCTCTTGTTTCAGCGTTGGTCATGTAGAAACAGTTCTGAAACTGTCTGATATCTTACCTGAAGATGCCCTGTGTTAGGGCGAAACACGTGTCGTGTTGAATTGTTTCTCGATTTTTCGGGAAATTACAGTTGCGCGGGAACTTACACAAAGTTATATTTTAAACCATCACTTGCTTACAATAGATTTTCGCACGCCTGAATCAATAAATTAATATCAATAATATCAATAAATTATGCTGCCTCGAAATGTTGGAACAATTTACCGCCATCTTTGAGGAATTCATGCAGTATTTCAAGCTTTAAATTTAAATATAAAAATATTCTACTCTTTAATCAACTCCACAGTACTTAATTAGTCGCAGACTTTAATACAAATTTTCTATTTATTTCGAATGATTAAATTATATTTTATTTTTTACAGTTTTCAGTATGATTTTGTTTGTCTTTTTGTTTATCATTGTATATTTTTAGATCCTTATAAGTTTAGTTTAAGCAACATATTGTAAATAACTATAATGTATAAAATGTACGTTCCGCACTGCACCCAAAATGGTAACCCAACTGTAATCCAGCGCTAGAACATTGTACTAGCATATCCTGAGTTAGGTCATTTTGGTGCATCATATCATATAAACATTTGTAAATTGTTTTTAGTCTTAATTTTTAATGATATGGTGCACCTTCACCTTTTCTGCAGTCTGTTTAATATTAATAATAAAAAAACAAATTTTGGTGCACCATACAATTAAAAATTAAAACTAAAAAAAAATTATAAATGTTTATATGATGCACCAAAATGACCCACTCAGCATATGCTAGTCTAAAAAGGTCTTAGTTTAAAAAGAAAATCAATTCGGACAGTAATAAATTGAAAAGAACGACAGGAAATTGATTGCGATTATTTTCTATAATGATGTACGGACGAACACTGAAGGACTTGATTTTAATAAACAGAAAGAGTGTTTGGGCGTCTAACTTGGAGGGTCGATATTCGAACACCCCTAGATGCAAATTAACGTAATAAAGTTAACAAAATACGGCTACACTTGTATTTTGTATAATTTTATCTCTTTTACTGGGTTTTGGGTGAGCACGGAGCTTTAGGATAAATGTGTTGAATACGAACATCTCCTTAATAAAATGGACAACGAGATATACAAGTATAAATCTCTACTAATATATTCGTAAATGCGATATTTTGTGTGAAATGTTTGTTGCAACGATACATACATACATTCACGCCTGTTCTCCTTAGGTCTTGGCCTGCCAATACACCCAACGATGTAAAACCGAATTAACCAAAAGGTTCTTTAGAAACAAAAACGAAAGAAAAAAAACTATTTATTTGATTAAATCGAAAAAAAACTATTTATTTGATTAAATTGAAAAAAAACTATTTATTTGATTAAATCGAAAAAAATCTATTTATTTGATTAAATCGAAAAAAAACTATTTATTTGATTAAATCGAAAAAAACTCACATGTTAGAAAAAAATAACGAACAGATAATTGGAAAAATAAATATTTATTGTTAAGTGCACCCATCAAGGTATCTCTCTCATTAATTCTGACTTTAAATAATTCGATGGCTTACAAATAATTCCATCAGCATGAATCTACAGGGACCCTTCGCCAATCAGCACTGGGTACGCGTGGAGTATGATCTAATCATCTCATGTGCTCAATAGTATGTTAAAATCTAGGCCTGGCGGGCGAGATGTAAAGTCACAGATGTAGATATACAATAGAAAACGCAAGTATAACAACTTGTATTGAAATCAAGCGTACTTTTTAAAACCTAATGTGACGCCAATAGATAGAAAGAAAATTCTTTATTGTACACCAAATTAAAATAAAACAAGAAAACAATTGCATAAGAAAAGTGATACAATTGGCGGCCTTATCGCTTACAACGATTTCTTACAGGCAACCTTAGGATGGAGAGAAGTGATATATATTATATTTAGTGGAGGAAAATTCAAACTGATTCATCGACACTGATGCCGCTGATGATAAATATCTGTGTGAAACCGTTCATATTCATCATCATCACCATTTCAGCCATTTAAAGCCCACCGCTGAACATAGGCATCCATCGGCTCCCCGCCGCCCTGACCAGTTCATATTACTTGCGGACTGTAAGTAGCGTCGCCGAACTTCGACAATTGGTCGGGGTTCGGACACGCGAAGTACCTACCTGTTGCGTTATTTATTTATTGGATCGCCAACATAAGTTACAGTGTATAACACAAAGAATAAATTAGTATAAAAAATTATCAGTTCTCACTGCACT
Source organism: Musotima nitidalis (assembly GCA_949126915.1). Lineage (NCBI taxonomy): Eukaryota > Metazoa > Arthropoda > Insecta > Lepidoptera > Crambidae > Musotima > Musotima nitidalis. The sequence continues at coordinate 1,078,833 of OX421434.1, read as the reverse complement.
CATAATTAGAGGCGACCACATCATGCATTAAGTACAAAACTATAACAAAAAAGAAATCCTTATATAAAACAAAAATATTAAAATTCACCAATATAATAATTTAAAAAAATATATATATCGAAGTAATTTCGCTTAAAATTATGACATTTCTATATTAAAATTAAAACAAGACTTAAAACAAACAAACTATCAGCTAACATTATTAACAGTAATATTATTGTTGCAATATCTTATCGAAGGTATATTGTCTGTAAATGGAGTATAAAAAGTACGATAGTAATTTCTATTTAAATTTAAAGTAAAGTAAAGTAAAGTAAAGCAAAAAAATTATTTATTTCATAAACTATTATACATAGTACTTGAAAACGTCATGATTACAAATGAAAAAAAAACAATCGAAATAATATTACACTAAATCACGAAGCTTAGATTCACTTACATGCAACAAAACAATTTGAAAACAAAAAATAATTAAGTAAATAATTAATTGTTAAAAGTAATCCAATCCTGCTGGATGAAAGCACACTGTGCTTGCTGAAAGTATTCATTGAAGTGAATTAATTCTGAAATTACCGGAACAACGAGCCCCTTTGTCTTACAGAGGGCATTCAGGCCTGATTAGCGAAATTAATTGCTATAAGTTAATGGAATAATTGCCTTTGTGCGTGCCAAATTAAACGCTTTGTGGATAATATTTATATTAAAATAGCTGTGTACTCGGTTTCACTCGCGTTAATCTGAGTAAAAATTTTACTTATATATATTTTGTATGGGGATCCTATAATTTAATTTTTTTATATTCTAAGACTTTTGGAGCCCAAGCAAACCTCACCAGCAAGCAGTGCACCTGCCGATCAACGGACACAACCCACGTAACGAAAGAATAAAATTTTCCGTTTCTGCAATTTTTTTTACTGAAGCTCTGCCTAAAAAAGATAAAAGTAAAAGCGACTACAATAAATTATTCAAAATATGTAATATTCTAACACTTAAATTACAGTATAAATATTTGCTAGCAGTTAACAACCATAACAGTCGGGAGCATGGTCTAACTTGCGTCGACAACACTACTCATACTCGCTCAATGACTGCCGGTAAACTCAATGTACCCAGAGTATATAATAATTATGGTGACAGAACTATAAAAAAACGGCTTCCATACCTTTTAAATAGTATACCTGAAGCCATTAGAATGGAAACAAACAAAAATAAGTACAAATAAAATTTAAAAAAGCACTATATTGGTTTAAGTGAAAAATTGTAAGTTATTTATATATAAAATTAGTTGTAATGTATAAAATAGTATAAAAGAGACTGTGACCCACAGACAAACCAGTCAAACGGTTTTGTGGGACATGTTTTTATATGACTTGTATTATTAATAGTAAATAAACGTTTTATCTATCTATCTATCTATCTAAAGATGTAATTTAACAATTCTAGCAAATTATTTTAATTATTAGAAAAAGGATTTCGTAAGTTTGAAGCGTCAAGTAAGAGGTATATTAATAACATATAAATCATTGTACATGAGAATGAGTGTTGATAAAGATGATAAATGGTAAATAAGATGCCCTCCCCTAAAACCATTGAGTCCTCAGTAAAGATGTGGGACTATACTGAGATCTCACATGGACTTCTTGAGAGAATTTGAAAAGTGAAGTTGCACTGTTTTGTTTTATTTACCAACATTCAAGTACGTTCACAATCACTTAACGGTTTATAATCCACCGAAACAAAACTGCAGACATGACGCTTCACTTTCCCGCCCCGTCCTTGCGGTCGTTGGAAAGTTCTGGAATAAAGATCTTTTGACAGGAAACGTCGCTACGTTAACTGTCAAAAGATGCTGTGGAACGTCCACTGGCAAGTTAGACGGACGATTTGAGAAGGGTCCGATCACTTAGAATGCAGGCTGCCAGCAGGGAGGCTAATGTTCAGCAGAGAGAGTTCTTCTGGCTGAGATGATGATGATGACTTTATTATTAGATGTATTTGACTGACCTGTCGCTGGAAACGAGTATGAGCTGTGTGTTGGCGTATTTGGCCCTGCGCTTGCGCACAGAAGACAGCGCCGCGCACAGGCTCGGGGAGAACGCGCGGCATGGCGGGCACTGTGAAGTAAATTATGCTTCTACAGTTCGGGGTATTTTAAGCGAGCGTGCAAACATAAATACATATACATACACGCCTGTTCCCTGAAGGGATTGGCAGAGGCGTATTATACGCCCAGATTTCGCTAATTTAATGAATGATCCCACGTAACAGGTGGCAAGCCTATTGTCACGTACCGAAAACTTATATTTTTGCCAGAGCCGAGTCTGTTGATCGGTAGGTGGTGTCAGTGATGCACCTGCCGGTGGTGCAACAGAAATTGGAGTCACAACCATAACAGCTGGTACAGGCATTATTTACTTTTAAAATCTTAGATTAGTTTTTCTGGTATTCCTCTTCAGTACCGTATATAACAAAATGTCCAACCAGTCTGGTTGTTCCTCACCCTTAAATATACCCTAGCCTGGTTTCCTTAAATGCTATTCTTAGCTGCATGCCTTTTAACTTATCGCAATAAATGTTTTTAATCAATGACTTCAATATATCTTACCCAATGTGCAGCAAAGTAGAAAACCCTCACAGCATCAGTTGGCAGGTCTTCATATAACTTAGTTCCACCAGCTCCTTCTAATTGAACACCTCTGAGGACTTCCTGCAGGGGTGGAGCAGGCCAGGGAAACCCATCACCTGAGGGGTCTTTGAGCAGGGCGTCGCGGACTGCCCGTCCTCCTACGACCAGTGTCGGGACTCCAACGGCGATGCTGTACTTCTGGGTTAGTCTTCTCTGTAAAGATAGAGAGGAATCTTCTGTTATTAAGTTTACTTACTTTTAAACAGTTGTAGCGGGGTTTCTGTCCACTCTAAATGGGTTATTTGGGCTTAGTTAAATGTATGTAATGTTTTATAAGGAAGCGCTCGTAGCTCTGCGGTGCTCGGTGGTCGGAAACGATCACCGAAGTACAGCAGATTTTACAGAGGTCAGTCCTTGGATGGGTGACCGTTTGTGTGGCATTTGATATCGAGCGCTTCCGTGCTTCGGAAGGCACGTTAAGCCGTTGGTCCCGGTCATCACTAAATGTGGTAGTCGTAAAGTCATGTTAGAGGCCTAATGGGCGGCTTGAAAATTCTAACAGCTGGACGCCATGCACCTGCCTTCGCCAATCCGCACTGGGTCAGCGTGGTGGAGTATGACCCAATACCCTCACACCTTGATATGTGAGAGGAGGCTCGTGCTCAGTAGTGGGACGTTAATGGGCTGTGATGATGAATGTAATGTAAAGTTTTGGAATAGATTAAAAATAATAGTACTCATACTAGTGAGAAATGTCTCAGCTAAGAAAAAAGCGAACTCCTGTTGTCTCCTCGTGGGGAATATACCAAGCTAAGTCGCTGCAAGACAGTATCCGATAGCTCGTTCTGGCAAAAAGGCCGCCATAAGTGTGTGCTCTTGTGACTGCGCAAATTCTACAGTATGAAGAACTTTCATTATTTTAAGCTGCATCGCATGGGTGTCATTAGGATGTGGTCAATATGACAAGCCGAGTTTAAAAAAGGGGTAGCCCCCTCTAACAACAACTAAAAGGGTGATGTAGCTATCGAAATAACTGGCCAAGTTATAACTGAAATGAACCGATTCGTAACACACTTTGACCCTCTCTTATTTTATTTCTTTATTATGGTACTGCTCATATCTTCTCATTCTTGCAAAAATAAAAAATCAAATATCCATTTTGTGTGTAAACATTTGACGAATCTAAATTATCATGTTGATTTATTTATTTATTTATTCACACATAGTCCTTAAAGCTAACAGATACATGGATCCAAGGCGCTTTAAAGATTAATTAACATGATACTGCATGCAATTATATTAAAAGAACTAAACATTTCCAATACATTATTAATCATGTTAAATCTAATATTTAGTTATGTCAAATTATTGAAATTAAATTGAATAAAATTGAATTAGCACATCTAGATTAAAAAAGAATTCATAAATCGTCAGGACTACGCAATAAAAATTATATGTCAATAAAATTTATGTCAGAAATAAATATATCTAGGTCAAATAACATAAAAAATAACAATCAAATAGTACACAAGAGTCAAATTACGAATGTCAGATCAGAACTAATTAAAATTAATGTCAGTATTTCCTACGTCTATGGTCAGTGTTGAATATAATTTAAATATTTCCTAAATTGATTACAAAGGTGTCCTAAACCATCGGCAAACAGGTCAATTTCGTAATGCTGAGCAAGTAGGTCTCCGATAGTACGTAGTGCACGATTAGTGGGCGCGTGTCTACCATACTCCGTCCGAGCGGCAGCCAGCGGCGGCGCGGCGCCACCAGCCCCGCTGCGTCCCAAGAGATGTTTGTGGGAACCAAGATACGGAACCTTTCTAGTATCTGTGGACTGTCGATCCCCTGGTGCAGTATTGAAAGATAATGCACTATCAAAAGCATGGCTCTTCTAAGTTTCAGAGTTTCCATTTCAGTCATACCGGAAACAAATAAAGATGGATATAAATAGGGATAGTACCCGTAAAGATTTTTATATAGCCATCGGGCAAATTTGCGTTGTATTTTTTCAACCATGAGTACGTACTTTTCCTCATAGGGATTCCAAACAACTGCACCGTATTCAAGCTTGCTGCGAACGTATGCAGCATACAATACTTTTGCTACTGTTGCATTGTCAAATTGTGATGCAGTTCTTATAACAAAGCCTAACATCTTGTGAGCCATCTTGCAGATATTTATAATGTGCTTATGAAAATCTAGTTTGGAATCTAATATTATGCCTAAGTCTTTAATTTCACCTATTCTTTCCAGTGGAGCGTCATATATAAAATAATCATAAATTACCGGTTGTAACTTGCGCGTAAAAGTTATTATCCTACATTTGTCGTTATTGAAAGGGAGATTATTGTCTTGGCTCCATTGAGACACGGCATCAATATCCCTCTGCAAAGTCACTGCATCCGCTGCAGTTTTAATGCCCAGACTTAACTTTAGGTCATCAGCGAATAAAAGACACTCAGAGGCAGATACCGTTTCCGGCAAATCATTAATAAATATGACGAAAAGTGTCGGGCCCAGCGTACTACCCTGACTCACTCCTGACCTTGTGAAGTAGTCACTGGAATCATATCCACTCAAACGAACATATTGACAACGATTGTTAAGGTAGCATGAAAAAAATTTTAGAAGTTTTGGCGTGAAACCCATGATTGCCAATTTCTGTAAAAGTATATCGTTGTCAATCAGATCGAAAGCCTTTTTAAAATCAAAGTAGGCTGCATCTACCTGCCTACCATTATCCATTTGAGAGTGGACATAGTCCACATGCGCAACTAAATTTGTAGTGGTGGAACGGGCTCGCCGAAATCCATGTTGGCTATTGTGCAACAGATGACCAATCTGGTTATCAATATGTTCATTCAGGATTGCCTCAAAAATCTTGGCAAAGACTGATAAGACCGCGATCGGTCTGTAAGACGAAACGTCGGTTCCCCCATCTCCTTTCGGGACGGGAGTAACCCTAGATAATTTCCAGCTTTTAGGATATTTTGATTGAGCCAAAGACAGATTAAAGAGGCACAGGAGTGGCGTGACTTGATCCTAAAGACAATATAGTTTTTTTCTTTGAAATTTTATTTTGACACTTATATCTGAGGATCGTGGTCAGCTTGAAGTCCATCTCGAAATGTGAACATCTGCCTCCATCGGTTATTGTCTAGCGCCTCCCTCACGACAGAATAGAGCTTGGAGGACGACGAGTCAATTCAATTCATTTCATTTATTGCCATCTAAGTGTATATAAGGTCTTAAGAATTAGTACTTCACTTGATCGGCCAATCTTGATGGTGAGCGACCTCATTCGCGTTCCAAACAACAGTAAGCTTTTTAAGACTTTCGTCGCCTTTTGACATTGTGTGGCCGAACTTTGACCCAAGAGGGGTTTAATAATTGAAGACGTGATATTTATCAGCAAGGTTGAAATAAAGTGATTTCCAATTATTTCAAGTGTCTATTAATATAATGATTAAATTGATAGCCACAGAGGCTCCCTTACATTCAAGAGGTTTATGATATTTGTAGGATTCTCTGAGAATTAGTGAAATCAAAACCATTTATTCAAGTTTGGCTCAATACATCTCTTATGAAAGTTAACTTAAAAATTAACGCTCTCAATCACTGTGGGCAGGAGTTGGTCGTAAAAAAAGATTAAGATAATCGTCAAGGCTGGTTTTGTTTTCCGTCATTTACAAGAAAGTGAAGTGAAGTCAAAAATTCAATGAATCGATTGAAAAATAACTTTTATAAAATTTTAAGTTTAAATCTTTTATTCCATAAACTATTACATAGTACTTGAAAACGTTAAAATTAATTATAAACACAAAAAAATCGAAATATGATTACACTAAAATCACGAAGCTTAGATTCACTTACATGCAACAAAACATTTAAAAAACAAAAAGATATTTAAGCCACCGCTGCCATTATGTTATTGTTACAACATAATACGTGGTCAGTCAACTAATTTCAAAACGTTAAACCCTTGATATAAAACCAAAGTGCCTCCAGAACACTAGTCAAGTCACGTGCTCCTGGTCACATTACCACCTGTGTCGCATCGCATACCAACGGGAACTACACAAACCAACATCTCCAGACACACACCTGCTCAGCCAATCTCGTTCTTAACGACATACGGAATAAGACTTATGGTAAAACGCTTAATGTGGTGTATAAGGATGATTAAGGAATTTCTCTGCGGTTATTGATTCGTTTGTTCAGTTTGTATTGATTCTGCTGGTCCGGTTTAGCTTTGGATTCCAAGGCTATTGAAGGTTCACAAATTCTTTAAGACGTTTATTAATTACATCATATTATAATAATAACGGCATAATGCTGGTCGAATCAAAGAATAATGTTGCTGAGATCAGACGGCAGTCGCTCCTTGAAAATAATTAAAATCATCCAAATCTGGTTACACCACAGAGCAGACCCTTCTTCCTGTGTGGGTCCTTAGGGATCATTCATAAATTATGTCACACGATTTTCGTGAACCTTTGACCCCCCCTCCGTTCTTGTCACAGCTGGTCACACTAGTGAGACTTCCTCCTCCTTAGTGTGATGTCACATATTTTGCAATTGTACAGAAAGAAATGATTACATTCAAACAGCAATTCTCAAATGTTTATAGGACCAGGCCTACCGCCGAATTCGATGAATTACCGGTAATCCATCTAGATCAAACTTTGTTTTGCGTTCATTAATCCGTACCGGGGAATCTGCTGACAGCCACCTCTTATTCATGACTTTCAGTCCGTGACAGACCAATAGGTAAATGGAGAACGCCATTTTGTTTCGATTTCCATGAGTTCGGCGGTACGACAGAATCAATTCGAAATCCATTTTGCCTTATAATCGATTGCCATCGAACTCGGCGGTAGGCCCCCTGCATTTGAAATGTGGCGTCACGAAATTTAGGATCCCTCCCATCCCCTTGTCACACCATGTCGCACTTCGTCAACCCCTTCCCACCCCATTAATGTGTGACGTAATTTATGGATAGCCCCTTAGCGTCAATCTACACAACCAGGATAAATGCTAGAATGATAAAAATGTTATTTTCTATTACGAATTTGAATGTTTCTTGGTCATAGTTCCAAAAGGACTGATGAACGATGGAACACGTGTTGGGGAGGAGATTGCGTTTGGGTAAACGTAGTGTAAAAGGACTTTTTTTCAAGTCGGTAAAAAAATGCATTTACCCACAAAAAATGTTCCGACGACAGCGACGCCCGCCGCTTGTGAATAAGAAGGGGCGGGGGACCAGTACCTAGGTGGCAGCGTCTAACACCCGCCTGCTGCCAATGTCTCCCGGGCCAGAACCGGGAGGACCTCCTCAGAGAGGAGCAGTGGACACGCCCCTCCCACCTCCTTGTGCGACCTTAGCGTGTGTGGCGGACGCCTCAGACCCTCCTGGCACTGTTTGACGGGTCCTCCTGGCCCGAAACTGGTAGCCAGTATCCAGAGTCGACAACCTCTGGGTGTTACCTTATCCCGGCGGCCTCCTCCGCCCTATCGGGGGGTACTCAGTCCCCCCCCACGTCGAGGTGGAGACCAGTTTAGAAGGGGGGGGGGGGTAAGGATTAACTCTAGCTTAACGATAGCTTTAAGCTGAAATATCACAAAAAGGGTCACCCATATAAGATGCTTAGCATTCCAGAGACATGAGCCATGAGTTCCCACGACAAAAATTGTGGAAAATTAATAGTAACTTATTCTTACTTGTTTATAATTAATCTGACACCACGCCTTAATTAAATGTTTAAGCATATAAAATACTTACTTTGTAATATATAGAAAACTAGCTGTTACCCGCGACTTCGTCCGCGTGGAATAGTATCTTTGGGTAGCATTTACAACCCCCTTTTCGCAATAAAAAGTAGCCTATATCCTTTCTCAGGGTCTAGACTATCTGTATACCAAATTTCCTTTAAATCCGTTCAGTAGTTTTGGCGTGAAAGAGTAACAGACAGACAGACAGACAGATAGAGTTACTTTCGCATTTATAATATTAGTAAGGATATCCGGACCAATACTAATATTTGAATTCTTGTACACAAACAAAACATGCCCTCAGAATCTAGTCCTCGACTTGGCAGAGTGCTTCATAAACTGTCATTGAGTGAACTGTCAGTTTAAACATTATCTTATCTAACTGGAAGAATTACTTAACTCAAGTTCCTACTTGAATGAGAGCTTTAGATTTTAAGTTGACGCTCATAAAAATTGATGAAACCAAACTTGAATTTAAAAAAAATACTTTGACCTAACTTAATCGCTACATCGCCAGTAGCGCCACCTGGTGAGAGCCAAAACGATATTTACTATTTTAATAAAGGCGTTTATTTATAGCACCGGGCTTCAGGATGGCCGGATGCGGGTCGGGAGTCGCCTGAAACGGGAGCTGATGTTAAACAGAATCGTGTGCGACGTACAGTCAGCTCTAAATATTTGATAGCACCCAAAGCGCCATATATATCGAAACACGCCCTAACGCCTTGACAATAGAGGCGTAAGTCGATCTTTATAGCACTCTGGGTGTTAACAACAAATTGACGCTCACTGTACAACGTCTGGATTATTGAGCATCTGCGTGTTTATTTATTTGTTAAAACCAACCGAATACAAATAGTTAGGTTAATTTTATAGTTATTTCAATATCTTCAAATATTCACTGCGTGTTCACTGTGTATTGTTGTGTTTGATTGATAATTAAAAGAGCATAGCCAGTGAGTTTCTTGTCAGTTCTTCTCACAGAGCGGGGGCTCGGAACTGGCACTTGAATCTAAGTTTTACATCAAATTTTTATTTATTTGCATGTAAGTGAAAACTTCGTTATTTCAGTGTAATAATATTTAGTTTTTAAATTTATATTTTTATGACGTTTTCAACTGCTATGTAATAGTTTATGAAATAAAGAACTTTTTACTTTTACTTTACTTTTTACATTTATACAAACATATGTAGCAAGGTTCACTTTTATCACTGGTTGCAGAGAGGTTACCAAAAACTCTATTACAGTAATAACAATGTATGTAATATAATAATAATGAGTTGGCTTTTATATCCGAACTGGTATAAATGCACGTCTTATTAACCACCCTGAGGCTCCAAATATAGAACAAATGTGGCTTAGGCTAAATGTAAATGGTCTTTCTGTTGCAATAGGTACCTACTGCATACCGTCTACCTTGGCTTGACCTTGACACGTTTTTAAATGCTCTTTCTGATTCGGTAACTTCTTTATCTGGGTTTGATCATATCATTTTATTGGGAGATTTCAATGTCAATTTACTTCAATCTGGAGAACCTAGCACTAAACACCTATTCAATTTCATAACCTGTACAAATTTGGTTCAATATGTCAATTTACCTACACATTTTACAGATCATAGTGAAACTTTGTTAGATCTTTTATGTTCAAATATTCAGCCGTTACACGTTGAAGTGGACTATATTCCAGATCTTAGTCACCATGCATTCATAACCAGTACATTCCGTTTCAAGAAGTTTATACCCCCACCTAAGTGGATTACTTATAGACCATTAAATGACATAGATATGAATAATTTTAATCGTGACTTGAATAATATAGATTGGAATAGTTTGATAAGTAATAATGTTGATCATATAGTAAATAAATTCACCAATACAGTTCTACATTTATTCGACAAGCATGCGCCATTTAAAAAGTTTTATATCAAAGAGCGCTCATATCCCTGGATAACCTACACTATTAAAAAAATGATGAAACTTCGGGATGAAGCCCACACATCGCTGCTTCAATACAAAACTACCACAAATCAAAATAGCATTTTTTTACAGTAGAGCTAATTTAAAAAAATAAAACTAATTTTTGCCTAATACTTTCTTATTTCTTATCAAATATATACATATTATACTTCGTTAGAAGCGTATTTTTAAGCCGCGTCAAACGTTTTAACCAGTTTTATAATAACCTAAATACTAGAGGAGTTATAAGCAGATACGTTACTTTCGAATATAAAAATATATTTCAAATATATTAAATATGGAATAAAACAACCATAAATAAAAAAAATATTGTATTAATCATGTTTTATTATAAAACTTTTAGGGAACATAATAAAAATCGCCTTGGCAATTTAATAAAATAATTGAAATGCTATCTAAAACTTAAAACAAATCAAAGTTTACCTCAAAATAACAAATAAAAATCTTCGAAACTGTTGTTAAAACAATCACTAATTATTTTTAAGTTCTATTTAATCAATGAAAACCAACTTGCGAGAACTACCAACCCGAGTATATCGATATTTTGGTTCTATTTCAGTCAGGTTATTATAAATAAATTGTCTTTGTGCTTCCAGATCACCAGTATTCCAATATTCGTTAAAAATAATTAGTCTATCCTGGTAACTAATTTTTGTAGAACACTGAAACTTGCATTTATCAGAACAAACCGACCCCATTTGCTTTTCTTCTACGTTTCTCTTCATCTTCGACATCGAGGTATATGCTTTGCCACTGTTTCTTAATAGTTTCGACATATTTTTCTGCCATGAATTTGGATTGGCTTTCCGTTTGCGACCGTTTCTTTCAATATTTTCGTTTTCTACATTATAAGGAGAGGCCGTTTCTACACTTGAGATACCAACGCTGGGAACCGGCATATTGTCGTTGTCTGATTGTAAGTCACTTGATTGAGCATCAATAGTTTCAGATTCCTGTCTCATCGGTACATCGTCCAAATAAATTTCTGCTAACAGATTACTACGGCCAGATTCTTTATTATCTTTATTTAAACCAGAGGGTCCAGGTTGAGGAGATAATGGTTGTAGTCTGTTTTTAGTTAAGAGGTTTACATTTTGAATACAATCATTATCCGAATCTGAATCACTTAATTTCACTAAGTCCTGCCTCATTAGAAAATCTGGGTCTTTGACACTATCGTCCGAAGAAAAATCTGAACTAGAGCTGGCCGAACTCTTAGACTCTGAAGTGTCGCTATCATAATTGCTTTCTGGAACAACTACGTTTGGTCTCTTTTCTAAACATTCATCGTCAAGTAGAGACCAACTAACACTGTGCTGACTGTCAGGTATAGAATTACTATCTAAAGAGTCATTCAGAAGTACATCTGGTTCTTCTAACATTGTATTGTCAGTTTGCGGATGTTTTTCCATGTCTTGAACATTTTCTCCAATACTTCTACTGTTATCTCTCACCATATTAAGTATTCTATGTACTCTTCTATTCATTCTGTAAAAAAGCAATCAATTATAATTTAATAGCCAATACAATCATACTTAAGCTACCGACATCCGTGGATCAAAGCCGCCTCCTGGCTCCTTTTGAACAATCATGCTAACATGATGGTTATAAAGGAGCCTGGCGTTTTTAAAATTACTAAACTAAATAATGTAGCATAAAAAGAATTCCTAGTAAACAAAAAAATAAATTATGCTTAAATAAAATTCATTTATTTAACGTAAAAAACCTACAACCGATCAACGCCGGCCGGTCGTTCAACGTACCTACAGAATAAAAGTAATTCAATACGTAAAAACATACCTAAAATTATATAATTTGTTTTGAGATAAGGTCAGGTTTAATACATTGTACTAAAACAACTCTGTTAAAATAAAAGCAAAAGGAGTGTATTTCTGAATAAAGCCCTCTTTATTTGAAATTATAATAGTATAAAGTAGTTTTTTATATTCAAAACAAACCATTTTTAAATACTGTACTTCATATTAAATAACTTAAATGCAAAACGAACACATTGTCTGATAAGTTTATTTTAATTATAAAAATAAAGTTAATTTAGGAATATTTTCTATGCAAAACAATCAGTTTTGAAATATGGTTCTTTTAATTTAAAAATAATGTCGTACTTACGTGAATCCTTTATTCAAAACTGCAGTATTCCTAAATGTGGTCGTTTTCTTTATAAAATTAATTAATAACACAGATTAGTTTTCGAGATGTGGCACTTTTGTACAAAAGAGACGTGCTTTCAGCTCGCTGGTCGACGCGCAACTAACAATATGGCGGTTTAGATTATATTTCGCGCGTTCAAAACGAAAATTCAAAAAAAGCGGTTGCATGTGCTTTGTATCTTAGAATGCAAAATCAATGGGAATCTTTTTCAAATATGAAAATATAAAGGCTTACGATTGCATTTTTGCGATAAAAACATTTTTGTTTTTTTTTTATTTGTGGTACTTTTGAATTGAAGCAGCGACATGTAGTCGGAAAACTAAACTAGACATTCATAAGACTTATTATAAAGATTTAAAAACCATTGTTAATAAAGCTCTCTTTAGTGAAAAATCAGCTTATCTAAAAAACTGCGTTAATTCTCATTTAAGTGAACCCCGATTGCTGTGGAAAAATATCAAGCGTAATGTGGCAAATTTCGACCATAAAGACTGTGACCTTCCATCACATTTACAGGATCCTGATAAGATAAATAATCATTTTATTAATTCTGTTCCTCAATTTAAAAACACAGCTAACTCGACGTCATCTTACTATGAATGTAATAGGTTTAACTCAAACATTTTTAATATTCAGCCTCTTGATGAATACGGCGTACTTAATATTATAAAATCAATTAAAAGTAATGCATCCGGCACCGACAAAATCACTAAGGATATGATTATATTGACTCTCCGACATACTCTTAAAATTATCACTACAATAGTAAATACTTCAATCGTGACAGGGGTTTTTCCTCGTGTCTGGAAGACCTCTATTGTTCGTCCATTAGCTAAAACTAATCACCCCACAGATTATAAAGAATTACGTCCAATTAGCATTTTAAATTATTTGTCTAAAATACTAGAAAAGGCCATTTGTTTGCAATTAACTAAATACTTAAAAGTCAATAACATTATACCAAAACGACAATCCGGTTTTAGGAAAAATCATTCTACAGCTACCGCACTTCTTGACGTCATAGAAATATATATATTCTGCACGTGATAGGGGTGAGGGAAATATACACTGGACAGCAAATAAACCGGGCCACCCGCTACCTTGGAATTTTGATTCGATTTTCTCAAAAAGTATAAACCTCACAACTATCAAAATTACACCCACAAAAAGTGCGTTTCATGTTGTTTGAGAAATGACCACAAATTTATCCAAAGTACCCTCAATTCACATTGTAATCAAGCAACAAACACAATACCAACGATTTGCTCTGTTTTGACTAGAGTATGCGATTAGCGTTCTTTTTTTCTAAATGAGGATAGTCGGATTTTTCTTATAATTTCTTTGGTTGCCATCCATTATTTGCTCCAGACGCGTGTATTTCTGCTATTTTCTTCGGTCAATAATGGATACGACGCCTCAAGAAGCAGCTTAAGCTGTAGCACTACTTCAAGCAGGCTTTTCGCCACGTGAAATCGCTCGGAGACTTCGAATCAGCAGATCTTCGGTACAACGGGCTTACAGACGATACTTAGAGACTAGAGCATTCGATCGCCGTCTAGGTACGGGCAGACCTAGGGCTACATCAGCAGCAGATGATCGTTATATCCAACTTACTGTTTTGCGAAATCGCCGCCTAACGCAGTTAAAGTCCAACGAAGCCTGCGTGACGAACGCCAAGTGGTCATAAGTTCAGATATCGCTAGAAGGAGACTTGCTAAACGAAATCTGGCTCCAAAGAGAGCTGCTACAGGCCCAAAATTAACCGTACCCTACCGTAGAGCACGACTCGAATTTGCCCGAGAGCATAGGGATTGGACGTTAGAGCAGTGGGGCAATGTACTCTTTACTGATGAGACCAGGGTGAGTCTACAAGGAAGTGATCGACGTCAGAGAGTATTATACGCACTTTTTGTAGGTGTAAGTTTGATAGTTGTGAGGTTTATACTTTTTGAGAAAATCGAATCAGAGTTCCAAGGTAGCGGGTGGCCCGGTTTATTTGCTGTCCAGTGTATTAACTCTGTTAGATCTGTCCCGGGCATTCGACACAATTAATATACCTCTCTTACTTGCTAAATGCTCTTTTTATGGTTTTAACGATATAGCAATAAAAACCTTTCATAGTTATCTAACAGAACGTTTTCAAAAAGTTGAAATTACTAAATCCAGTGATTTGAGTTCTATGTCAAGTACTTTAGCAGTGAGGAGTGGTGTGCCGCAAGGCTCAATTCTTGGTCCTATTCTCTTTATTTTATACATTGCTGATATGGAAAGTAGTATTCATAGTTGTAAGTGTCACTTTTATGCTGATGATGTTCAATTATATATTTCATGTAATCCAAAATCGACTACCCAAGGAGCAAATCAACTTAATCAAGATCTATATCGTATTTCTGTCTGGTGTAATGCCAATAGCCTGATTTTAAATCCTTCCAAATCCAAATATTTAGTTCTGGGTTCAAAATTTCAAATACATAATATCACAACGTTAAATCCTCATATCAGCGTACAAGGTACTCAAATAGAACGGGTATCAGAAGCACGCAATCTTGGCCTCCTAATGGATGGAATGCTTCAATTTGAAAACCATATTCTTCAAACTGTTCGTTCTTGTTATTATAGGTTATCAGTCCTATATAGAATGCGCGCTTATCTGTCTGTTGACATTCGCATTAAACTGTGTGAAGCACTTATTCTTTCAAAATTAAATTATGTAGATACCGTTTTCGGAAAATGTTTGCTATCACGAACGCAAAAAATTTTACAACGTGTTCAAAATGCGTGTGTCCGTTATTGTTTCCATGAACCTTATCGAGCCCACATTACGCCTTTTCTTAACAAAAACGACATGTTTAATATGACTACTAGACGTAACTTACATTTTTCATCTCTTCTCTTTGGTATAATTATAAACAAGCAACCCCCTTATTTGTTTGAAAAGCTCAAGTTTTCTCTGTCTCTGGTTCGATCTGCAACGCGTTTAACCTGTCCTTCACATAGAACGGCCGCTTTTCGTGGCAGCTTTCGTTACGCCGCCACGAAATGTTGGAACAATTTACCTCTACCCGTCCGTAACTCAGTTTCTATTGGTGCTTTTAAATATAAATTAAAAAAATATTTACGTAATACTTAATGCTGTCAATCTCTCTATTATCTTTAGTAAAAATTAAAAATTAAAAATCTTTTCAACTCAAAGCAATCTGTGTTTGTTCTATGTTATTTAATCTTAAGTTAGAAAATTTCATATGATATACATAAGTAAGTGTAATTCTGCTGTAACTCACTACTTTTATTACTTTTACTACTTTAACTTTTCATTTAATTGTATTTTGTGGTTTTAAATATTTTGATAAATTTCTGCCTTTTGTGTGGCTGTTGCACACGAAAGTTATAAGGTCTCCACGGAAGACCAGCGCTGTTGTGGCCCTCCACTGCAGCACATGCTGAGTGGAGTCCTTTTTAAGCATACTATATGTAAACTTATGTGTAAAAATTGTTTACTGATTTGAATACTGTTTATTGTTTATGTGTATTTATGTCTAAATAAATTTTATTTCATTTCATTTCATTTTTTATTTCATTTCAATATTGCAATATAATGCAATATTTTGCATTATGAAATGAAATAAAAGGAGTAAAAAAGATCAACAGATTTTTAGAAACAAAATATAAATTCAATAACTTTTGACCATAATCAATCAAGAAATAAAAACAAATGGATGCTTTGTCTGAATTTGTCAACGTTTGTCAGTTTATCTGTCTGTTGTGGTTTTTTTTTCAAGATTTGACAGTCTGGTGGTGGCTTTTATCGGGGGATCTGTCAGTCAGTCTGTCAGTGACTCTAACGAGGCTTCTTAAAAGCAACAAGATTGAGAAGAAAGAAACTCATTTCGGCTTTTTTCAAATTATAGATTACATCTTTTACTTCAAAAAGTTACTAATATCTATTAAAACTTCAATAATGTAACCCAAGATGTAAATATTCTAAGCGCAGCGACGCGCCGTATATAATTCATACTAGTTTTTGAAACGGTACAGCGGTTTTGTTAACGATTGGGTGCGTCTGCTCGTCATCCACAGTGCGAACGGCAATCAGCTAAAAGCCTCATTGTCCCGCAACCATACATACGGCCCTGCGACAGGCGACGGCTAATTGACGGCTTCATATTAAAAGGCTGTTTTATTAAAACACACGATGGAAAGTGTGATTGGAAAATACTTGATAAATAAATAAAGAAATATTCTCATACAATCACACCAATTATTTAGTTCTAAGATAAGTATCACTAAGAACTTGTGTTATGGATACTAAAGAACGGATAAACATACTTATATACCGTTTATTTTTGTAAATACATTCACTTCAGATACATCGAAAACACCCAGACCAGAACAAATGTTAATGTTCATGGACACAATGATTTATCCTGTGTGGGAATCGAACTCTGGAGTGAAGTCCAGGTATACTGACCTCCACGCCATATCAGTCGTGATGATACACAGTATCAGAGAAGACCGAAATAAAATTAAACTTTTTGACAATGTCAAATTTATAACGTCACTCTTTTTAGTCGGGGGTTATATATAAAGTAGAATATATATATACCGTCCATGACCAAATTCAGAAGAATTTTGAAAAAGGGTAGATTAAAAGTTCCCTAACCGACGGGAGTATATGAGAAGGTTAATGAGTGTGAATGTGGGTAAGAGTGAGTGCCAGGATCGAAGCAAGTGGAAGGATGTGATCTCTGCCTACTCTTACTGGTATAAAGTGTGACAATATTTAGTAACTGGCAGCGCCCTGCGGTTTTACCCGCGTGGTCCCCGTTCCCGTGGAAATATCGGGATAAAGAGTGTCCTATACGTTTTTCCAGGACTACAGCTATACACGTACAAAGTTTCATCACAATCTCTCCAGTAGTTTTTGCGTGAAAGAGTAACAAACATCCATCCACACATACAAACTTTCACGTTTATAATATTATATAGTAGGATAAAATAAGTTTTTTATTTTGAGTTTACAAAATTTTTACCTTTTGAAACAATAAATTCTCTTACAGTAATTTTTGTGCGTTCAAGAAATTAGAAATCTAAATTACTAATCTTTGTTATTCATTGGAGACAATGAGGTTGGTTCACAAACCAATCCAACGCGATTTCCCGTTGATACACAATAGTATCGAATCAAGTATTTTCCAATCACACTTTCCAGTCTGTTATAAAAGAGCCATATAGTATGAGATTTAGTGCCGTAGGGTGGCCTAGAAGTGATTTATTTAATTGTAATGTAAAATGTGATTTATTTAATTGTAATGTAAACCGGAATGTACATCTAACATTTCCACGCCGACGACGGTGGCAGAATTTGCCGATCATCATAATTATTTGTATCACCATATTCTTGGAAATAAATAAATTGAATTGAATTGAATAGAATAGTTTCAGGTAACATGTAATATGATAAAAACCAAGTTAATCGGTCTAAATTAGTGCCACCCCCTCTCAAATACCTCCTTATTCCGATATTTCCACATAAGACATGTTAAGGCAGTGTTTCATTTTCTAAAACTGTTGTAATTTCTAGTTATTATTTTTAAATATACTTAGTGGATTTTATACACGAGTGTGGGAAAGTGGCATAGTACCTACCGTGAACTGTGATTTTACGTGTTGATTGGAAACTCCATAGGAGCTCTAGGAAATTTTGACACCTCTACTTTACTGGGGTAGGATTTAGAACTTTCGACTTAACTGTGACAAACTTTACGATTGTAGAATTTATTATGCAACATAACATTAAAAGAGAGACAAATACTTTTTTAACTAATAAATTGGATTATCTAATTATTAACTTTAATTGTACGAAAATAGCTAATCTTAGTACTTAGTGGAAATAATAATATTGTCTCACGAAGTCCTTTTGGATTTCGTTGTGTGTGTAACGTGTACGAGCAAGCGTGCTTGTTTGCGTGAACGTGAGTAGCGTTAGCACGAAAAATCGGATTTGACAAATAATAATATATTTTTAAGTTTTATTTTAAGAGTAACATTTAGTTGATGTATTTTGAATACATTTAGTTGAAATTTATTAGCAATAATATATGTAGTAAATATAATACAAATTTATTTAAATAAGCATTTTAATGTACCTACAGAGAAAAAAAATTGAATAAATAAAATAAAAATAAATAATTAAACAACATTCATAACCAAACGGACTTCGTGATATAGAATATCTGTTATATATTTTAACGTCATATATATGTAATCCGTAGTTGAAAACACTTAGCGCGATTCAACTGAAGATCTATTGACAGTATGCGGAATAATTTTTCTGTCCAAAACTAACGTTTACAATAATAAATAATAATAAAGAATATATTATACAAATCGACTTGTCTTTACTCGTTAAGTTACCAAAACAACACCTAACCCTGCTAAAGCATGTCTTCCGATGAACATTAAGCCGATAAGCAGGCCCCAAACATATTCCCCTAATGGTGAACTTTCCGCGCCAATGGTCACCCTTCCGTCGGTGATTAAGTTATATTCACTTGTACTTGTGTTGTTTTGACCTAGAGCTATTTAAGTATGTACCTACAGTCGCTTATATAAGAATAATTATACTTACACGGTAAGTATACTTTTACTAACGCTGTAAATAAAATTTTACCTAGAAGTTACGGTAACTTACAGATTGTAATTTGACAGATTGATGACTTAAAATTGTCAGTTCTTCTCACAGAGCGGGGGCTCGGAACTGGCGCTTAGATTCACTTACACGGTACACATAATTTTTTTTTATTTGCATGAAAGTGAATCTAAGCTTCGTGATTGCAGTGTAGTAATATTGATGTGGCAAATTTATCAACAAATTATTTAAAGATTACATAAAGAGTAAATTGTGCCTAAAGGCTTATTATAGTGTGAAAGATTTTATGAACGACAAGTCTGCCTGGAAGTGACATGAATTGCTCATTTCTTTCTTAAGATATGTATAATCTTTAGATGTTAGATTTAGTTAGTTTTAAGAACAGCGGTATTCTTAATATTTTATTTCGTCAATTGTATTCGATCTTAAGACATAATTTGAAAAAAGCCAATCTGAGTTTCTTGAGGCATTCTTCTCAATCTCGTTGCCTTTTGGAAGCCTCGTTAGAGTCACCGACAGACTGTCTGACTGACGGACAATCCCCTCTCTCCTTTAGAATCACGACAGGCTGACTGACAGATCCCCCCGATAAGAGTCACAGACAGACTGACAAATCTTGAGAAAAACCACAACAGACGAATAAACTGACAAACCTTGACAAATTCTGACGAAGAACCCCTTTGCTTTTAATTCTTTATTATTGTACAGCTCATATCTCTTTCATTGTTGTTAAAAAAATATACCGAATTTCAATTTTTTGTCTGAATATTTGACGAATCTAAATGATCATGTTGATCTTAAAGACAATAAAGTATACATTTTTTTTATTTTTTTTAGTTTTTTTTATTTATATTTTGTTTTGACGTTTTCAAGTGCTATGTAATAGTTTATGAAATAAAGAACTTTTAACTTTTACCTTACTTGTGCGGTTGTCACGCTAAAATTATTCGTATGACTCAGTGAGTTTAAATAATTTGGAAATACAGAAGACAGCGTTGGGTGCGCGTCAAAAAGATCTATTCAATGATATTTAAAAAGTAACATGGGCAAATTTTGATTTGCGCGGGTTTGTTAGCTAAGCGACGATAAATAATAGGTTGGGGAAAAAGTCTTTTCGTATTTTTGTATGAAAAGTCAAGACATTTTTTTCAAAGTTTATTTACATTTATTTACAATATATATTGTACCGTTTTGTTGAATAACTTTCTGCCATTTTGTGGGCAGAGACATTATCCCGTTACTGTAGAAACTTTGGGACTTCTGATCAAAAAAACGGGACAAATAGTTTTGGCAGTCCTCTCTTGAGGTCCACCTTACAGAACCTAAAGAATTCTGCAGAGACCGAAACAGGTGAAAATCTGAAGGCGCAAGGTCAGGGCTATATGGTGGATGCACTAGGACCTCCCAGTCGAACTCTCTTAATTTTTGCTGAGTGGCTAAAGATGTGTGTGGTCTAGCGTTATCGTGATGAAAGACCACACCCTTCCTGTTGATCAATTCCGGCCGTTTTCTCTCGACTGCTTCCTTTAATCTCATCAGTTGCTGGCAGTAAAGATCAGAATCGATGGTTTTGCCGGGCGGTAAAAGCTCATAATAAACAATGCCCTTCCAATCCCACCATACACACAGCATCACCTTATTTCGTGTTAGGCCAGGTTTGGCCACAGTCTGTGAAGCCTGGCCAACTTTCGACCACGACCTTTTTCGCACGTTCTTGTCGTACGTGATCCACTTTTCATCGCCAGTTATCAATCTCTTCAAAAACGGCTCGGTTTCATTACGTCTCAATAATGAATCGCAAATGAGTACACGGTTCATTAAGTTTCTTTGAGTGAGCTCGTGTGGCACCCAAATATCGAGCTTTATTGTATAACCAGCTTTCTTCAAATGGGTCAAAACTGTTTTGTGGTCAATTCCCAGTTCTTCGGCTACATCGTAACTACTAATATGCCGATCTTGCTCCACTCTTTCAAAAATCTACTGACGAGGCTCTGACGAACATAAAAGTTCCCGGTAAGCGGCAATATTACTTGGGACTAACAATATAACTCGCGAAGTGTGGGCGTATAATATGCCTCTGCCTACCCCTTCGGGGAAACAGGCGTGATATTATGTATACATACCTATGTATGAAATAAAAAAATAAGATATAGGTATTTTATTGTCTTTAAGATCAACATGATCATTTAGATTCGTCAAACATTCACACACAAAATTGAAATATTTTTTTAACAACAATAAAAGAGATATGAGCGGTACCACAATAAAGAAATAAAAGCAAATGGGTTCTTTGTCAGAATTTGTCAAGGTTTGTCAGTTTATCTGTCTGTTGTGGTTTTTCTCAAGATTTGTAGTAACAAACCGTATGGTAGTAACGACCAGCCACTAGTCAATTATAATTTCCTTTCTCAAAGGGGAACATAGCTCTCTGTAATCAGGAGTTCAATAAGGCTAGGGCTCAATCATAGCATAATTAGATTGAACATATCCTTCTACAACGGTTACAATGGATGTTTAATGAAATGATTGGATCTAATCTTCGCTTTGACTACTTTTTACTACAATTTCTATTAAATTGGTAATTACATAATTTATTAAGAATAATACATACATACATCTCCATAACTCTCATATATACCTATCTGTGTGGTGTATAGGAATCCTACCAAGACCTAAGGAGCCCAAGCCAACCTCACCTGCAAGTGGTGCGCTTGCCACTAAACGGACGAGGCTCTGGCGAGCATAACAGTGCCCGGTAAGCGGCAATAGGCTCGCCACCTATTACAGCAGCAGCGGCGTTATCCTGCGTGCTGGCATGAACTGCGATCACCAACCCTCCTGCCCAGCGTGCTATTGTTTTGTATTAGATTTTAAGACATAATTTAGAAAAAAGGCGAGATGAGTTTCTTAAGGCATTCTCAATCTCGTTGCCTTTTTGGAAGCCTCGTTACAGTCACCGACAGACTGATTGACTGACGGACAATCCCCTCCCCCATTTGAATCACGACAGGCTGACTGACAGATCCCTCCTATAGGAGTAACCGACAGACTGACAAATCTTGAGAAAAAAACCACAACAGACTGATAAACTGATAAACTGATAAATTCTGACAAAGAATACATTTGCTATAATTATTTTTGATTATGGTACCGCTCATATCTCTTTCATTGTTGTTAAGAAAAAATTATGGAATTTCCATTTTGTGTATAAAAATTTGACGAATCTAAATGATTATGTTGATCTTAAGGGCAATTAAGTTTTTTTTTTGTGCTGCTCGTGGAAAGATACCCTAATAGAATGTAATCTATTGGGGAGGCTAATGTTCAGCTGTGGACTTTATAAGGTTGATATGATGGGTACCGCGGATTTATGCGTACTTTCAGTATCTCATCTCAGCCCATTAACGTCCCACTACTGAGCACGAGCCTCCTCTCACATACCAAGGTGCAAGGGTATTGGGTCATACTCCACCACGCTGACCCAGTGCGGATTGGCGGAGGCAGGTGTAGGGCGTCCTGCTATTAGAATTTTTCAAGCCGCCTAATTAGGCCTCTAACAGGGCGTAACGACTATCACATTTAGTGATAACCGGGAACAACGGCTTAACGTGCCTTCCGAAGCACGGAAGCGCTCGATATCAAAAGCCACACAAACGGTCACCCATCCAAGGACTGACCTCTGTAAACTCTGCTTTACTTCGGTGATCGTTTCCGACCACCGAGCACCGCGGAGCTACGAGCGCTTCACTTTCAATATACACCTCGTATATTACACGTAGAAGAATAACATAGCTAGTTAGGGTTTAATCTTACCTAGATAAATGTAGTCTATGACTAGTATCTATGTACACAGTGTGCCACGTAAGCCACATAGGCACGTATATCTCTGTAAGCATAGTGCTCAGCACAAAAACTGTGCTTAGAAACCGTGAGTGGCTGTGGGTAAACACGGAGGGCAGAGCACTTAGGGTTGTCAACACTGGGTTTTTATATTTTCTAATTAAAAAAAAAATCTGACAATTACACCAATTATTTAGTTCCAAGATAAGTATCATTAAGAACTTGTGTTATGGATACTAAACAACGGATAAACTTTGTAAATACATTTTTTGTAAATACATACTTAATATACCTACATAGGAAAACACTCAGACCAGAACAAATATTCATGTTCATGTACACAAAGATTTGTTCTGTGTGGGAATGGAACCCACGACCTCTGGAGTGAAGTGTAGGTATACTGACTTCCAGGCCATATCGGTCGTCAAGAAATACCGAAAATAATATATTTTTATTTTCGGTATTTAAGCATAATACTTAAACTACATAGAGGTGTATGTGTCATCTCTTTATTGTGTCAACGCTGTGCAATAAATACCCCAATGTTATACTCAATGTTATTTACTTAAAGATTAGGTTTATTTATACATCGCCGAATTTACATTTAGTTACATACATTCACGGGGTAGGTAGTGACATTTTGTATGCTCACATTTCGCCAATTAAAGTAAAGTAAAGTAAAAAATAATTTATTTCATAAACTATTATACATGTAAAATACAATATTATACATGAAGACTATATGGCTGATAAAAATGCTTGGGATTAAGCCGCCGTTTCATACAGGCTATTCTAATATGAATGACTTAAAGCATGAATATTGTTATATTATGTTGCATTGTATAGCGTCACAGACAAATGAAGATTGTTACTAACCAATCGATAATTTAAAAGAGCATAGCCTGTGAGTTTCTTGCCAGTTCTTCTTACAGAGCGGTGGCTCGGAACTGGCACTTAGATTCGCTTACACTTAAATGTTTTTTGTTTTTTTAAATTATTTGGTTGCAAGTGAATCTAAGCTTCGTGATTTTAGTATAGTTATATTTTATTTGTTTTTGTTATTTTTTTATAATTTTGACGTTTTCAAGTATTATGTAATAGTTTATGAAATAAAGTATTTTTGACTTTTGACATGTACTTGAAAACGTCATAATTAAAAATGAAAAAAAAACAATCGAAATATTATTACACTAAATCACGAAGCTTAGATTCACTTACATGCAACAAAACAATTATATTGTTGGTCCCACGCAATAGGTGGCGAGCCTATTGCCGTTTACCGGGAACTGTTACGTTTGCCAGAGCTTCGTTTGTTGATTAGCAGGTGTACCACTTGCAGGTGAGGTAGGCTTGGGTTCCTTTGATGATAGTAGATAGATAGAGAAAACGTTGATTTCCTTTAAATAATGCAAGTTAAATAAAAACATATCCCAAAAACAGTTTAACTAGTTTGTCTGTGGGTCACAGTCTCTTTTATACAAATTACAACTTATTTTAGAGAATCTAGGATCATATAGAATTATGTAGGATAGGATATATACAAATTTACCTTTAATACAACTAATGAGACAGTTAATACGTTTCAAATGGGCTTATTCCACTTTTCCCCGTTGGATGATCCCCATTGATGGGGATTAGTGAACTTTTTGTTCACTATTCCCCGTTGACCCAAAATTTTTATTTAATGGGGATAAGTGAACTAAAAAGTTCAATAATGCCCATTAGGTAGGTACGTTAAAAAAATAAAATATATGAGTCATGTACTTTTATTTTTATAAGGTAAGAACAAAATTTTATAATAATAAAATAAAAAAATAAAAAATAAAAAAAAAAATAAAAAATTACCTACTTTACGATTTTATTAGAACGAAAAACAGATGTTGCACCAACGAAATTGTTATAACGATGTTTGGGAATAACGACCTTATATCTATCTAATAAGATACACAATACTGTAAAAGATGCTCATATATTGACTCATATATTTTATTTTTATATTGTTTTTATTTAACGTACCTAATTAGAAAAACTTAAGTGATTGTAATCTTTGATTTTACAAGGTATAAGAAAGAAATATTTTCATGCTACAATTTTAAATTAATGATTGTAACAATCTGTGACTTTATTAGGTATAAGAAAGTTATATTTTTTATTTTAAATTAATAATTGTACAATTTGTGACTTTACTAGGTATAAGAAAGTTATATTTTTTATTTTAAAATAATAATTGTACAATCTGTGATTTTACTAGGTATAAGAAAGTTATATTTTTTAAATTAATAATTGTACAATCTGTGATTTTATTAGGTATAAGAAAGTTATATTTTTAATTAATAAGTGTAACATGATTCATATATTTTATTTTTTTAACGTACCTACCTAATGGGGATTATTAAACTTTTTAGTTCATTTATCCCCATTAAATAAAAATTTTGGGTCAACGGGGAATAGTGAACAAAAAGTTCACTAATCCCCATCAATGGGGATCATCCAACGGGGAAAAGTGGAATAAGCCTTCAAATGATATAGAAAAGGATAGCCCTAAATGAAACTACGACAATTGTCTTCATTCGGCCGCCTCAGTTTTCAAGGGTTGCGACATCATCCTCTTTTAATTGCAATCAAGTGCACTTTATTTATAGATTGAATTTAAAGCCCATAATAGAAATAAACCTAGAATAATTAACTACTATGGTGAGAGAACCAATAAATATATAGTGCCAAAAATATTTAATAAAAGAGATATGTTAAGAGGGGAAAATAAAATGAGTATGTATATGCTGAAGAAGAAGTTAAGGGCAGAATTGCTTATGAAAGCATAGGCATAGCAATCTCTAATTTTTACCCTTTGTAATGTGCACTTTTTTATTTTTGTTTTTGATTTTAGTTTTCTTTTTTTTAATTTTAGATAAAGTTCTTAGTAAGTTAGTGAGAAAGAGAAAAGAGCGCTTCTCGCCTTTAAACGAAATGTTTGTCGAGGATATTAGTTATAAATAAAAAAAAAAAAATAAAAATCTTTTATTTTCGGGCATCGACGACCCATAGCGTGTTAGTATTACAAAACTTAAAAGACTATGTTAGTAACAACAATTAATATGAACAAACACAAAAATAAAACTACAACATAGATTTGAGGAAGATTTATCAAGCCCAATGTCTGACATGTAGCTTGATAAATCTATCCATTACAGGCCCCTCCAACCTATCTGCGAACACCTTCAGAATGCTATTGCTGCTCCCTCTCACTCTGCGTAACAGTGACGCCACTTTCTTGCGCATGATCGCGAAGTAGTCGTCGGTATGCGCATCAGCGAACATTCCCGACGCACTACAGTAAGGCGGAAGCCTCAACAGCATCCTGAAGGCATTATTATATTGAGTACGCAGGGTGTTGTCTGTCTTTTGGGTATGATTTACCCACAAGCTGCTGGTGTAAAATGTTTGACAAAACGCCTTAAAAAGTGTTATTTTAACCTGTACTGAAGAACCAGCAAACCTGCGAGCCAGCAGGTTACCCCTCACAGCCATCGCCCTGCGCTCTCTTTCCATGTCTGCGTCATCTTTAAGATCTTCAGTCACAACATGGCCCAAGTATTTGAATTGTGTTACCCTCCGCAATAGTGAACCATTGAGTTCTACTGGAGGGACATTTAAGGGACTCTTATTTCTTCCTCTAAACACCAACATCTCACTCTTTGTTGCATTATACTTCAGACCATGTTGCTCAGCATATCTCTCACAGATGGCTAGCAGTTTCCTGATTCCACCTACTGTTGGGCTCAGCAGCACCATATCGTCAGCGTAACTTAGATTATAAGAACAATTTTTCTTTTAAATTGTACTTTTTGTAAAATAAATAAATAGAATAGCGGAGGCCAGTATAACGCAAACCGCGCACCCCGCCCCGTCGCGTGTTAGAACCCCGACCAGTAGTCAGGGTTGGCCGACGCTACTCACAGTCCCCGCGCTTCTGTAGTTGTTTTTTTAAATACTGTAACATGAACGACTTTACATGTAAAATATTTATCATCAGCGGCAACGGTATAAATGAATTAGATTGGATTTCCCGTTACTAAATATCGGCAGTGACGTCTCAATAGGTAATTTATTGAATCAGGCGTTACTTTGCGGAAATCCATTGTAAGCAAGCAATGAGTCATTGACTCTTGTTTCAGCGTTGGTCGTGAAGACATCGTTGTTCTGAGGCTCCTATCTTACCTGAAGATGCCCTGTGTAAGGGCGAAACACGTGTCGTGTTGAATAGTTTCTCGATTTTTCGGGAAATTATAGTAGCGCGGGAATTGTTTCAAAGATATTTTTAATCTATCACTTGTCTCAATAGGTGTGGTAAAGTCGGCACGCTTGGCTTCCACACAAATTGTGATACTTGTGTTATCTATTGTATATCTGTATCTGTGTGTATACCGCTCACAATGTCGTAGGTAAGATGAGTTATTTTTTTATGAGTGGCTTTAGTATGTTTTTACAAAAATAACAAGTATCTATTAAATACTTTCACATGCATGTAATTAAGCGGCAATAGCCTCGCCACCTATTAATTGGGCGTAGTTATGCAAAATAGATCCAGCCACAAAAACTTACTTTCAAGAAAACAAGGGATTTAGTAAATTTGATATAGCATAATACGAATTCGAATTCCGGTTAAATACTGGGTATTGTTTTCTAATTTCTGTCTAGTATTGTTTTAGTAAGTTAGACATTTATGACAGTATCTCAAAAAATCGGATTTGTGGATTGGATCCATTTTGCATAACTACGTCCAATTGGCGAAAGGGGGCGTATAATATGCCTGTGCCTACCCCTTCGGGGGAACAAGCGTGATTTTATGTATGTATGTAATTAAAAGCTGACTGACATTTCACACAGTCACTCTTATTGTACAGTTTCTAACTAATATACTTATTCAAAAAATCATCGTGGTAAGCAACTTTAAAGTTTATGCCAAAAGTGGCCTCGTTAATGTTAAGGCATATTTTTACAAGAATTTTCCGATAAATTCAGCGCCATCACTCAATCATGATCAGGTTTCAACGACAGTACAACGTACTTAATAATAAAATAATTGATAATGATATACATTCAAATAGTTTATATAATTATTGACCGTTTATTTTTATTAATTGCATTTATATTTCTTGATTCATTTGTTATTGACATTTTTTATTTTGACATTATTAATTCCTCATGATGTTGTAATTTAATTTAATTTTAATAATTTTAATTTTTATGTATGTTTTCTTTTTTGTGACGTGTAATGTTGTATTACCAATAAATGAGTATTTGAGTATTTAAGTTCAAAAAATATATAATACAATTCTTTTTATTAACTAGTATACCAAGCAATATAGCCTAGCAATATAGATATACCTCACATCGCAAGTCGTGGCAATCTGTAAATGAATCTGCGCTTACTCCATGTCATATATTGTGGTTGTTTAAATAAAAAAGTGTGTCATCCCTGTAATAGTAAAGGGTATGAGTGACGGCGGGTCTGAAGGGCCCTTCTGAAGACATCAACCTTCGTCGCAGCGTCTTACCGCCCTTCATACGTCGCCACATCGAGCTATTGAAGAACGACGACAGTTTTATATAGGTTTTTTAAACATGAATCGCTGTTAAAAAATAGTTATTACATACATAGAGCAATCGATTTTAAAAAAAAACACGTTTGTCAATTATTTTTTTATTTACTAATAAAACGACAGTATATTTGAATGAGGAACGACGACTAATTTATTAGTTCCACAATAGACATGACATTGACAAGTATATTGGTTCAAATATTTGTTGATAGGTGGCGTTACTTGGTTTGTTTTATGTCAACGGCTATACATTTTTAACACCTTAAAATAGTTTGACAATAACAGAGTTTCTACTCTGCTATGAAGCGTTTATAACACTTATGCCAGGAAAATCCCCGCTCTCCTATACCATTATTTATTTGTTTAGATTAAACCTTCGAACAGACTTTCAAGCTGCAAGCAATGGACGGCCCCTATACTTCCTGCCATTCTATAGACACTCATGGACACAGGGATCATCCATAAATTACGTCACACGCATTTCGTGTACTTTTGACCCCCCCCCTCCGTCCTTGTCACAGCTGGTCACACTTGTGAGACGCCCTCCTCCTTAGTGTGATATCACATATTTTGCAATTGTACAGCAAGAAATAAATAAATAAATATTTCTGACACTTACACCAATTATTTAGTTCCAAGATAAGTATCATTAAGAACTTGTGTTATGGATACTAAATAACGGATAAACATACATAAATACTTTTTTTTTTTGTAAATACATACTTAATATACATAGAAAAACACCCAGACCAGAACAAATATTCATATTTTATACAAATATTTGTCCTGTGTGGGAATCGAACCCACGACCTCAGGAGTGGAATGCGTGAATACTCGCCACTACGCCATATCGGTTGTCAATGAATGAGTTGAGAAATGATTACATTCAAACAGCAGTTCCTAAATGTTTATAGGACCTGGATTTTGAAATGTGGCGTCACGAAATTTAGGATCCCTCCCATCCCCGTGTCACACCATGTCGCACTTCGTCCACCCCCTCCCACCCCATTAATGTGTGACGTAATTTATGGATAGCCCCTATGAATGCTGAACTATAATAATAATAATAATATAATAATACTTATTTATTTATTTCTCCCATACAAAGCAAAGAAACTTAAAGCTACTTAAACGTATTACAAAACAACTTAAAATAAGAGGTGTACAATTTTTCCAAAGCTTGATATTATATGGGAGACTGGTGCCCAAACTAGGTAAATCCTGTGTCTTGGGTCACCAGGTCTCATCCCTGTCATAAAGACATAAAATAATTCAGTACATTTTTTATTTTTTTTAGAGGAAAGCCCTAAGAGAGTTTGTCTAATCAATTTTCCTGTGAGAAATTAAGAGGATATATGTGTGTTTGTATGGGAATATGTGTCAGCATATGTGTGTGCGCGAGTGTGTGTGTGTTCAAATGTGTAAAATGAGAAAACTATACTGATGGAGTAGTGACATATATTTTTATTTAGGTGTGAGGGTTTGGTTTATTGATCTCTAAATGTCTCTAATCTTTATGTGCCGTGTGGTACCGGCCTAGAATAGTGCCTGCCACCTTCTCATCTCAAGGGGAGTCGTAGGAGTCGACGAAGAGAAATCCTACCGGATGATGGGCAGCAGCGTCATCCTTTGTACTGGCTTCAACTGCGATCACCAACCTGCCCAGCGTGGTGATTATAGGCAAATACCCCCAATAGAATGTAATCGATAATACCATGTTCAGCAGTGGACTCTTAAGGCTTATATGATGATGAATGTTAAATTGGTACAATTATATCTCATTGGTTTCCATTTCTGCAGCAATAAATATAAAAATATGCTTATATGATATTATTTTATTATGACGACCGATATGGCGTGGAGGTCAGTATACCTACACTTTACTCCAGAGGTCGTGGGTTCGATTCCCACATAGAACAATTTTTTGTATGCATGAACATGAATATTTGTTCTGGTCTGGGTGTTTTCCTATGTATGTTAAGTATTAATTTACAAAAAAAAGTATTTAAGTATGTTTATCCGTTGTTTAGTATCCATGACACAAGTTCTTAATGATACTAATCTTGGAACTAAATAATTGGTGTAATTGTCAGAAAATATTTATTTATTTATTTTAAAACGGCATAGGACCATATATATGGAAACCCACAATTTTCCTCGGCAGTGGAAATGGCGTGTAGCGAATTTATTGGTCAGAATGAAGCCCATTTATAATGTATATTAATGGATTGGCCGCTAGTCGAAATGGCCACTAATGGAGCCATCAATCTCTGGAGATACATTACTAATATTAAGCACACTAGAACTGATTCTAGAATTAGTACCACAGATGTATGTTTGATATAAATAAATAAATATTTCTGACACTTACACCAATTATTTAGTTTCAAGATAAGTATCATTAAGAACTTGTGTTATGGATACTAAATAACGGATAAACATATCTACTACATAAATACTTTTTTTTTTTTTTTGTAAATACATACTCAATATACATAGAAAACCACCCAGACCAGAACAAATATTCATATTTATACACACAAATATTTGTCCTGTGTGGGAATCGAACCCACGACCTCAGGAGTGGAATGCGGGTATACTGGCCACCACGCCATATCGGTCGTCGTATACTTTCATTGGATATGGTAATTTACAAATAACACAAAGATAAGAATTTAAAGCATGCGAGTGGCCCCGGCCGCCATCAGGTAGAACCAGTACAGCTGGGGCAGCACCGGGATGCTCACGGAAATCTTGCAGCCAAAGCCCGAAAACGGCCCGATAAAAAAAACATGTCAAAATTCTGCAACATATATTTTACTTACCCGACTTGATAAAGGTTGCTGGTTTACGCTGGATAGTCGATGCAGGCAGGCACCTACAAAACGGTCACATTGGAAGTCTACGGGAGAGGCCCATTGTTATCAAGTGCAAATAAAGTATTCTATTCAGCTATTGACGACCTTGGGTTGATGGCGAATGATAACATCTTCTTTCCATTCATTTCAAGAACAGTATGCTATATTATCTAAAGATGCAGGTTAGGTTACTTTCAAACCCTCCGGACAGGTCTCCATCTTGGCGTAGTGGGGAGGGGCTGAGTATCTCCCGGTAGGACGGAGGTCGGGAAAAGGTAACACCCAGAGGTTGGCGACTCTGGGTGCCCTTAGTACTGACGACCGGGGGAAACTAAGGAGACCAGTGGAAGGCGCAGCAGGCGGGCCAGGAGGGCCCGACAAGAAGCGCCAGGGGGTATTAGGCGGCGGAGGCAGGGGGTCCCTGCTGTATCATGGACCCTCCGCGAAGTCAACCACTCACCCTATGGTCGCACAAGGAGTTAGGAGGGGCTCGACCACTGCACCTCTTTGAGGAGGTCCTCCCGGTTATTCCCGGGGGACGTTGGCTGCAGGCGGGGTGTTACACACTGCAACCCAGGTAATGGCCCCCGCCTTTTTCTCAACAAGCGGCGTAATTCGTCGGAAGATTTTTAGTGGGTATTACTGCTGGCACTCGCACCTGCTGGTGGTGAGTCCCACTCCCCCTTTCGATCCCCTTTTGGCCGGAAGGCAGTGAGTATATCAGCACTCGAACCAAGAAATTTGGGAGGTCGTTTCAGAGCAAGACCACTAAGCTCTGGAATTCGCTGCCGGCTCATGTGTTTCCTATTTCCTATGATCCCGGGTCTTTTAAGCGGGGCGTAAAACGGCATTTTAGCAGGCCGTCATGAGTGGATACGCTTTATACCGTGCTTATTTCACGTTACAAAGCGCTTTCATTTTCTTATTGGACTGCATCGACTGCTTATCATCAGGCAGGATGTAGTCATAATGACGTGTCAAATTAAAAAAAAAAAAGAGTAAATGCACTTTGTTACCGACGTAAAACCAAAAGAATCTATCAGATGTGCAACTAATAAAGAAATATTTTAAATAGTGATAAAGGTTGAACTACCCGCATCGTCTATACACAATATATCAATAGATGCACGTGGACAAAACGCTCCGGATTGAGTACTGTGGGCCCGCATGTTTACCAAGTGCGTTGAATGAACTCTAAAGTCACTTAGATACAGACTAGCGGCTGCTCGCGGTTCTGTCCGTGTTACCCACAAGACAATAAGAAACTCAAATAATTTATTAATTCAGGCGTTACTTTGTAGAAATCCATTATAAGCAAGTGATGGATTAAAAATATCTTTGTAAAATTTCCCGCGCTACTATAATTTCCCGAAAAATCGAGAAACTATCCAACACGACACGTGTTTCGCCCTTACACAGGGCATCTTCAGGTAAGATAGGAGCCTCGGAACAACGATGTCTTCACGACTAACGCTGAAATGAGAGAAATAGTTGGTCCCACGTCATGAATGGCGAGCCTATTGCCGCTTATCGGAATCTTTTAGATTCGCCAGAGCTTTGTTCGTTGATCTGAAGATGCACCATTTGTAGGTGAAGTATGCTTGACTCCTAAGATGTTGGTAGGAGCCCTATAAATTAAGGCTATATTTCCTGTATTAGATCTTAAGACATAATTTGAAAAAAGCCGAGATGAGTTTCTTGAGGTCTTCTTCTCAATCTCGTTGCCTTTTGGAAGCCTCGTTAGAGTCACCGACAGACTGTCTGACTGACGGACAACCCCCTCCCTCCTTTAGATACGACAGGCTGACTGACAGATCCCCCCGATAAGAGTCACAGAAAGACTGACAAATCTTGAGAAAAACCACAACAGACGAATAAACTGACAAACCTTGACAAATTCTGACAAAGAACCCATTTGCTTCTTTATTATTGTACAGCTCATATCTCTTTCATTGTTGTTAAAAAAAAATATCGAATTTCAATTTGTGTCTGAATGTTTGACGAATCTAAGTGACCTTGTTGATCTTAAAGACAATAAATTTTATTTTATTTTTTTTCACGGTTTTACATCGACCGTCTTTTCATATATGTAGTAACTTTGTTCAATCTTCTTTACTTTCAAAAAGTAGAATTTGTACAGCCGTTTACCAAGAATATCCTTTAGTATTTTTTCACGCCTCTTTCCCGTAGGGGTAGGCAAAGATCACATCCTTCCACTTGCTACGATTTTGGCACACACTCTTAGCTTCATTTACACTCATTCCCTTGCGTCGTGTTCCTCAATGCTAAGGGTCGTGACCACCCTTTTGAAACACCCATTCTCTAACGATGTTCTTCCATCTATTCCTGTCATCGGCGGTGTGGAGGGCATAGTGGACTGTAGAACCGAGAGTGGTGCGGATCTGGTCGGACCAACATAATGGGCTGCGCCCACGAGGCCTTTTCCCCTCTTCTCACACTACACTTTCCACTCATTAACCTCCTCATATCATACACGCCCGTCGGTTTAGGCTTTTTTGACCTGCCCTTGCCATAAGTAAACAATATGTCTGATATATGTTGGCAAAATTTTACTGTATCCGTCTTTCTTCGACGTCTTCTATAATTCTAACTTTTTTCAACCAACACATACTTGTTCTAATAATAGTACCTACAGCAAACTCGGCCTTCAAA
The DNA here is from genome assembly GCA_949126915.1 of Musotima nitidalis. NCBI lineage: Eukaryota > Metazoa > Arthropoda > Insecta > Lepidoptera > Crambidae > Musotima > Musotima nitidalis. The sequence continues at coordinate 1,044,651 of OX421434.1, read as the reverse complement.
TTTAAGTAAAAAATGGCTGGGATCTCCCTCTACTAATAATTTATCCACGGTCCTAATTCCAATATTAATGCTCGCACCTGTACTGTAAATGTAAGACAGTATAACAACTCTATAGATTATACACTCGCGAGCAACCAAATTGACTCAACCGCTGCATCCAAACATTGTTTAAAGTAAAATTATACAACATTTTAATAAAAACAATAACTATGCCATTTGAGCTATTACATAGTGCTTAGAAAAGTTTAAAAAAATATGAAAAACAATCGAAATATGAGTACACTGAAACCACGAAGCTTAGATTCTCTGACATAAAAAAATACATCAATTTAAGAGCATAGTTCATTTAAGAGCTAGTGAATCTAGGTGCTAGTTTCGAGTCACCGCTCTGTATATTAACTTACTCATTTATATCTACAATAACCTAAGTTTTCAAGATAAGCTACGTCGTTACTACCTTACTACACTATGTCTGCCCCTTACTGCGTTTGTGCGTTCGAGAACGAAGGGAGGAGAGAGGGGAGCCGTTCGGTGATACATGGAGGGTAAGCATTAGGGGAGCTGGGGGCGGTTGGAAACAAAACAGCGACGCACTGAGCCATCTAATTAAGGCTCGGTTTTAAACGCAATTCACTACACTTCCACTTACGTTTCCTTGGTTGTGACATCGCTTGTGAGGGCTAAGCTTTTTGTCACATGTATATATCTGTAGCTGAGAATAATAAGACCTTTTTTTTAAATTTGTTACTGTTTACCATGTACTTGAGTAGGTACATATTCAGGTATCCAAAACCATGAAAGTGACAATTAAAAAAAGGACAATTAAAAAAAGACGTATGGCACTCGGAGACTGCCGCAGTTAAGCTATTGCATAGAATTTTTTATCAACTTATGCAATTATAATCATTTATTTATTTTATTTATGCAGTATTTTTGGGGTATATATTGTGGAAGGTGTTAGGTTTTTTTCGTTACGTACTTTCTTTCTAATAGGCGGTCTCCACGCTCAAGGACCGCGATAGAGCTATGCGATAGCTTAAAAAAAATGGACTTATTATTCGTTGCCTCTCAGCTACAGATAGTATTAAGGCAACAGCGTCATCCTGCGTACTGGCTTGACCTGCTATCACGAACCTGCCCAGCGTGATTATTGGCAAATACTCCCTATAGAATGTAATCTATTCTGGAGGCCAAAGTTCAGCAGTGGACCTTAAGGCTGTCTGTCCACTGAAGCGGAGCGAGGATGCGGAGCGGAGAAACGGACAAATATTCACCAATGAGATTTCATAAAATCTTCGCTCCCCTTCTGTCCGCGATTCCTATTGGATAGTAATTCTCCGTTTCTCCACTCTGCTGCCTCTCTCCGCTTCAGTAGATAGGCAGCCTAATAGGCTTATATGATGATTTATGTATTTTTTTTGTTGGTACGTAATGTTTTTATTCATTCCTTTATTATATAATAAAAAATCTACAAAAATTAGTCAAATCCAATCATTTATTTGGTATCCAATCATTAGTGGGTGTTTTCCTATGTATATTAAGAATGTATTTTAAAAAAAGAAAAAAAAAGTATATATGTTTATCCGTTATTTAGTATCCATAGCACAAGTTCTTAATGATACTTATCTTGAAACTAACTAAATAAAAAAAATATTTATGTCCTAACAAAAAAATATTGCTATAAGTATAATGCAGTTATTATAGAGTTAATTCTCATTTTCTGACGATTTGACAAATGTATGTGAGGAAGTATATAACGAATCGCCTTCGTATAATCCATAGTGTCAACCACCTATCTGAACATACGCGTCAAATATCCTATTTTTTACACACGTGTGACGTAATTACATGATTCTCCATCTATGTGACTAAACACACACACACAACTACATAAAAATATACATAATTGCTATCTCTGTGACAGGGTTGTTTTATTTCTTTAAGCATGGACTTACTCGATTAAAGTATTTGCGAGTGTCAAGTAATAAAATAATTCAATTTATTTGCAACAATGTGCAGCGTTTTCTTCATTTAGTCTCAGTAAAAGTTATGGCGAGTAACGTTCGTCACAGTCAAGTCTAAGTCCTGTCCCAGTAAAGTAGTGAAGACTTTACTAGCAGTTTCTATGGAATTTTAGAATCTACACGGAAAATCACAATTTACTGCGATATATCACTTTCCTACATTTGTGCGCATTATCACAGAAGTTATGTATAAAAATTCACTATATTTATGCATAAAATCACATTTGCACTAGTTTACTCAAGCCAAACTCAAAAGATTGATAACTAGTATACTTTAACACTTTCTTAAAATTTTAATATACGTAACCGAAACTATCGGACAGTCCTAAATAATTATATATCCATAACCATAAATGAAACCGGTATAATATTTTTCAAATATCCGTTTCCATATCCGGATCCGATATGATAATTATATCTATGACAAACCTGCTAAACACACGCACACACAAACAATAGCAAATAATCATCCCCTTGCTCCCAGTTTATACAGTAGGCATCAGTTTATTAGCGAAATACTCCCTCTATTTAAAGTCTTAGTTCTATATAACCTCGTGGTTATAATTATTAGTCTTAGACTCATTTACCCTTTCTCGATCCAATCACGCTCCATGTAATAACTGAAGTTCAACTAAATCTGGTTAGTTCAGAGCAGAACCAGAGCCCTCGGCTTAAGTCTGGGACAACCGGGATAGTGCTAGTATATGAGATGAGACTTATACTTGTTCTTGAGCATTGTTGTGAAAACCTTCAAACACTGAATTTGTCTCTTGCTCGTCCTCTTCCCCCTCTTCCCCCAGTTGTTTTTTCTTAAATATGGACTTACTCGTTTAGAGTACGTATTATTTTGTCAGATTCAAGTACTTTAATTATTCAAGTTATTTGCATAAATGCAGCGTTTTCGTTATTTAGTTATAGTCAAGTAAAGTCTATCATAGTCGAGTCGAGTCAAGTCAGAGTAGTAAAGACTTTACTAAAGGCTACTAAGGAGTTTTGGAATCAGCATGGAAAATTTCAATTAATTGCAATGTCACTTTTCTACATTTGTGTACGTTGCTACAGAAGTTATGTCTAAAATCCACAATATTTACACATAAAAAGGCGAATTTAAGTTAGTTTTTAAAACGCTTTGTGACTTTTATCGCGTTGGCGTTGGTGGGGGACCACTGGTTAACATTAATATTTATTCCAGTCGGTGAGAATGTATAATGGACAGACAAACATAAAAGATTAGCTTTCACTGTCATACATTCTTTACTTATAAAACCGCAAAGACCTCTGGTAAATTACTAGTTTAACACGGTGAAGCATTTTATTTTCTACAGAGCTTTCCACTTTTTTAATTAGTCAAGCAATTGTGTGAACTCCTGCACTTGGACTAATAATTCAGCTTCAGGATATACAGCCTAGGCGATAAAGGTTTCATTCAGAAAGAAAATTGTGTACACAGAACTCTGGAAAGCTGAAAATTAAACGTTTAGCGAATACAAGTTTTTGTTGAATGGTTTCTCTTTCTCCTGACTCGGCCTTTTGTAAAGGTTTGAATTGAATTTTGGAGTGACTTAAGTTGTAGAGGGCCCGCAGAATATCGCAGAATTACTGGTTTGAGAATAAAGCGGCTATACTTAGAATGGAAGTAGTATTCACTTTTTATTTATAACTATTCGTAATAAATTAGTAAATTTGATATATTTATTGTTAAAAGTAATTTTATGCGATATTAATTGTCGAAATTCTCAATTTGCTAGGTCTGCCATGGCTTAGCAAAGCACTGCACAAGCTTAGGAAAATATGGAGGAACCGAAACATCACCAAAACCACAAAAATCCGACTCGTCAGTAGTGTTCCCCATATTTCTTAATGGTGCGAAGACGTGGACCCAATGAGAAAAAGAGGGGAAGAGGATTGACGTCGACGGAGTTCCGTACGAACGTCTCTATACTTGAAGAACTCGGTATCAAGCAGCGTTTGACCTCCATTGTGCAAGCTCGTATCCTTACCTTCTTTGGGCACGTATCCTGACGTGGCGAGGATTCCATAGAGCGCCTAGTAGTACAGGGCAAAGATGAAGGCACCCGAGCACGAGGTAGATCGCCCATGAGGTGGACGGATCAAATCAAAGCAGCCGTGGACAGTGTTCTACACGCGTGTACCAGGAAGGCCAACATCAGAGAGGAAGGCGGCGAGTTGTGAGCCGTTACTGCAACTGAAGTGACGACCACGACCACTCTGCCAAGAGTGTAACAACGAAGAAGAATCCTCAATTTAACCCTGCTAAACCATCTCACAATGTCACTCACTCCAGTTCCACTTAAACCTGATTTTTATATATGAGGAAGTACGTAGGTTCGTCCGTAGGCGTCACATAGGGATTACTTCAAGCATCGCTCTCTCTTTCTTTTAAGTAATGGCTTCGTGCGTCTAGCACATTTAGCCAGTGTCAAGTAAGTGATATATTAATAATATATAATTCATAGTAAATGAGAATGAGTGGTGATAAAGATGATAAATGGTAAATGAGATAACCTCCCATAAGCCCCTTGAGTCCTTAGTAAAGATGTGGGACTATACTGAGATCTCACATGGACTCCTTGAGAGAATTTGAAAAGTGATGTTGCACTGCTTTGTTTGATTTACCAACACTCATGTATATTCACAAACACTTAACGGTTAATAATCCACCGTTATTAAACATTAATGTTAGGAATATCACAAGCTTTAGAAAATAAAACAAAACTGCAGACATGACGCTTCACTCTTCTCTATTTAAAAAACGCGTCAAACGGTTGTCAAATTGCACAGCGCTAGTGATGTGGGCTACGGCCCTGCTTGAATGTCAACTTGGGGTAGGAAAAAGTTTTTTACTTCGGTTCTTACAATTATTATTTGTAGTTGTAGCATTTTTGATACAGGGCCCGGTCAGGTCTTAAGTCAAGAATCACAAAGATAACAATCAGGGATTTGAAGGGTCAATGAACTAATAAGTTAATTTTATCGTGAATCCGAATCTACATATTCCATCTGTTTTGTTTGTGTTTTAGGTGCATACGCCGGCAGTTTATTAATATCTTTTTTCATAATTCTGGCTGCTGGAAGATATTTTTTTACGAATAAGCAGCTCCATAATATAGCATAGGGTGTATAGGGATCCTACCAAGACCTAAGAAGCCCAAGCCAACCTCACCTGCAATGGTGCATCTGCCGATCAACGGACAAGGCTCTGGCGAACGTAACAGTTCCCGGTAAGCGGCAATAGGCTCGCCACCTATTACGTGGGACCAGCATTATAGCTGGCGAAGTGTCTGCCTACCCCATCGGGGAAACAGGCGTGTATGTATGTCTGTAGGTGTATGTATAATATAGCAGCTCAAAGAACCAACCACCGGACATGACAGTTATATATAGGTATATATTATTGACGGCCGTTAAGATAGAAAAGTTCTAAACTCCATTTCATAGGAAATAGACCCTCTGAAGATACGTAGCGGAAGACGTCTATCTGCAAATTGGGCGACAATTAAAATGGCACATCACGTTGGATGCAGACATGCCCTAAGATCAGCAGTACTTGGACTAATGATAATATAAACATAGGACATATTTAAAAGAGCATAGCCTGTGAGTTTCTTGCCAGTTCTTCTAACAGAGCGGTGGCTTGGAACTAGCACTTAAATTCAGTTACACTTTAAATATTTTTTTTAAATATTTAAATCTGACGTTTTTAAGTACTATGCAATAGTTGATGGAATAAAAAGATTTCAACTTTGAGATTGGCACTTAGATTCACTTACACTTAATTATTTTTTGTTTTTAAATTGTTTTGTTGCATGTAAGTGAATCTAAGTTTCGTGATTTAGTGTTATAATATTTCGATTGTTTTTTTTTCATTTTTAATCATGACGTTTTCAAGTACTAACTATGTATAATAGTTTATGAAATAAATATTTTTTTTACTTTTACTTTTTACTTTTATTGTGCAAAATCCACTTCCGAGAACAGTGACAATTGCTGTTTAATATTTTTCTAAATTTATAAGTTCTAATTTATTCTTAATTAAAAAATTAACAAAAATTATAAAGCAAGTAGAGTAAATTTTGGTAAATACGTCACTTTAGGTAACAAGAGTGTTAAAAAGGTTATATTTTGGGTTTGTGAGCTAGAGCCAAATGGTTCCGTACCCAAAGAGCCCCCTAATATCAAGCATTCGTTTTTATTTCTATCTGTCTTTAGGGAACTGTATCTCAAGTACCTGAGGTAATTGACAATTTAAGTTTTCACAAGAGCGTATATTTTATTATGCCGCTTTATCAACATACAACAATTATTTAAATATACCAACAGAAAACATACATTGTCATATGAAATTTAAAAAGACCTTTAATTATTAAACCGTTTTTTGGGGTTTTAACTTAATTTTAAGTCAAAAGAATATTGTGATCAAAGACATTTAACTATTACTATATGAAATCTCTTTGATTGTGATAAATATATAGGAAATCTTACAAGAAGTTACGGAACTTTTTGGTAGCTAGTCTGACTCGCACTTGGCCAGATTTTTATATCATATTATAAGTAATATCATATTAAAATACGTGCAAAATACCATTTACCTTTGTATCGACATCATGGAATGGAACCGCAAACCAGGGCTTCCCCGTCAAGCTGCGACGGAACCCTGCCTCTCTTTCAACTAGACCTTCAGGGGTCCCTACATGGGCCCACAGGACCACTTGCACCACCTTCAACTTTGGGTAAACCCTTGTGTACAATTCCTCTAATCTCAAGCCGAAATCGTCACTGGTATCACTTATATTGGCAAATGAAAAGTAAATACCACACACTGGTCCATCACCTTCCTCTACACAGTCCACTAAAGCCTGTACAGTCGGTACATTCTCGAATTGTCCCTTTTCAGTTCCAGGAGAAACGCACCTCACTAGCACTTTACCAAAGAGTTTTTCGCGCCAATCCATTCTCCTTTCAGTTCAGTTGACTTTTAAAAAACAATAACAAAGCATAATATATATCAGTAACACATGCGTGGATGCACACTTGAAGCTTTTGTTTTGAAAAAAGAAACAACGAAAATTCTAAAAACTAATTTGAATTTTGATCAAAACTTTTTCGAACTTCTATTTAATAACTTTTCAACTGTCGTTTTATGGAATGTTTTAAATTGCTACTGTTAAATTTCTAACGGTTATTTTGGATGTTTTATTTGGAGTAATACGAGAGAGTGAAGTTTTATTTATATAACAACGCGTGTGCGACAGTGCGCGGCCGATCACCCCAGCTAACAAAGGCAGACTGAGGAGGGCAAGCGAGGGAGAGCCCTCAGACATAGAGCAAACATCCCAGACAAACAGACGAGACGTAAAAAAATGCGAACCGGGCGTCATGTTTGCCTTATATAATTGTTGGTCTTGTTTTTCAGTCTATTGGCTCCATTGGTATTTTGAATTGAAAGCTTTTTCATGGAGAATGGAATTTGTGATAGAGGATTTTCGTTTTATCTTTACTCTTACATTTTTGTTAAGATTATGAGTAAGTTAATTTTGCGTTGTGGTAGATAATGAAAGATATTATTATAAAAAAAATAAACAAATTAATAGCAAAAAAACTGATATTTGTACTTAGATTAATATTTATAGACCAGAAGTAATGCGCTAATAAGCTGTGATAGTAAATTTAGCTCCGTACAGCACTTTTGATTACAATCAATTGACCATATCGTAGCATGGTAACAAGCCAATGCCGTTTCACATCCCGCTTAAAAGAATCGGGACTATTAGAGTAAGAGCCACCAGAGGGAAACACCTGTGCCGATAGAAAATTCCAAAGACGAATAGCCAAAAGTTCAAAGTTCAAAGTTCTTTATTGCATTCATGTTGTACATATACAGGTGTTAACAAAGATAGAAGGTAACAAACATGACCCTGCAAGGGCACAGCAAGTACATATTATTATATATATTAAAAGTAACTTATTATTAAATAAAATATAATTCGTAATAGTAATTTAACAAATTCTTAAAAATTTACGTAACAAAAATATTTGTTGAAAAAAAAAAAAAAAAAAAAGCCTTACACAGGTATGACTTAGTATACTTATATCTTTGCTCGAGTGCTAATAGTATGTACAGTAAGATGGCGGTTACTAAGACCAACACGTCAGACACAACACACAGAAAAAAGGAGAGAGCGATATAAATCACAGATATTTAATCAGCAATAATTGTATTACATACCTATTTTAAATTCCCCTTCTCCAATAAATACAAACTGTAAATACTCTAAACTCTGTCAGAATTCTGTTTAATATTCTGAGAGTTAACCCGCGCGCGGCGCAGAATTAAATTACCTTTCTGTTTAATAATCTGTGCACGCACCTCTCATATCTCACAGCGAGCGAATTGCGAAAGGCTTGACATGAAGTCCAGAGGGTGAACGGGCAAGGGCATGTAAGAGGTTACGGACTAAAGGGGTCGTCACATCATAAGCGGTCTGACCGCTGTCCTGCGCATAATCTAATATAAAAGAAAGTAGTTTTAGTTACACTGTTTATAACTAAAGAACAGCGGAACAGTGTTTTTTTTAAATTGATCTTTACCAAAACCACGAACTAATCTGTCAACGGCTTATCTCACTGCAAGCGCATTGCGAAAGGCTTGAAATAAAGTACAGAGGGTTAACGGAAAAGAGTTTACGGAATAAAGGCTCTAATGAATTGGTGCACCTAGATTTAAGTGACGTTCACAGGTGCTTCGGAATGAAGCCTAGCTTGAATGAATGAATTAGAATTTTGAATTAGGTTTGCAATTTATCATATTGATGACAACCTTTTTTATCGATAGACAGAAAATTCTTTATTGTACACTAAATTAAAAATAAAAAAAGCAAACAATTGCAAAAGAAAAGCGATACCATTGGCAGCCTTATCGCTTACACCGATTTCTTCCAGGTAACCTTAGGATGTAGAGTGATTAAAATAAAATGAAAACCGGAGAAAATTTAATGAAAACTGTAGCAAAGGATAAAAATATATAGTTATATTTCATTTACACACACTGTAGATTTCTTTATATTCTGCCAACTTTAAACGGACGACGACGAAGATGAGAGTCTCAGTATCACGTTGGGTCACATTGGAAGCTTATCAGGGCGGTTCATGTTCAGAAGTGGATGTCCTTGGGCTGATGAAGATAAACTAAAATTATGTAAAAAGAAAGAAAGCAAATAAATTAATGTAGTACAAATAAACATAATAAGTACACAGAAAAATAAACGATTAGATATGGTGTGATCGTGCCATATAAAATAAAAACACAAAGGCCAGTAAAAGCAACAATAAAATTGTATGAAATTAAAAAACCGCCCCGCTCCCGACCCGCAGTCGATGTGCCAGAGCCTTTCGATACCAGCGAGTGATTCACTGTGCTATCGCCTTTTTGGAATACTTAATCGCGGTCCGTGTTAAAATTTATTGACAACCTGCTTAAGCCCTCGCTACAATTTGGCCGATCAACATTATTGTGATACTACACATAATTATAGAATAGAATAGAATAGATCTTTATTGCTAAGACTGTGTACATTTTGCTGGTGTTCGTGCATTACATTAGTTACAACAGTGTACCCGTTGCGGGCGTGCAATTTATACAACTTACAACTAGTTACTTAAAATTATTAGTAAAAAAGTATTCATTTAAATTGTAAAATGGTTTATTTATTAGCCAGGCTTTTAATATGTATTTAAACTTTGGTAGATTTAATTCTTTAATTTCCAAAGGCAATTTATTAAATACTTTTATACGGTTACGTATCATAATAACTAAAGTTGTATCGACTATTGTCGAAATAACTACGGTTGAAATAAATAACGTTTAAAATATCTAATGATCGATTCACATAAGTTTATAATAAATAATGGATGAAATTCCTAATGGACGGTTCACCTACAGTTGATATACCTACAGTTGATTTATCTAAGGTTGATTGAAGTAATGGACGATTCACTTATTGTTGATTTATATAACACCCTTCTGGGTATTACACGCTTGCTTCGCTCGCGTGCAGTTTATGGTCACTATAGCAACTAACGAAAAGGCTGTGACGGGAGCTCACAGCTCACAGCCTTCTCAACCTATAACCACCCATGTCGTTTCTGTATAGAATCCACCTTGTTCGCTCGCTTCGCTCGCTCACCTGTTTTCGTGGGTATTTTTGGCAAAAAAATTAGGTAGCGAGGAGCGAAGCGACGAGCGGTTAGGTTATATCGTGACCACAATGCACGAGCCGAGCGAGCGAAGCGAGCGTGCCGCGGCAGCGGCCGCCGAAGTGCCAGAAAATACTTTGGTCACGTTATTCTCCTCCTTTTATAGTGAACATAGTGAATCCCAACAGCTGGCTGGACTCCTTAATTTATAATATTATAGCGCTAAATATACCCTCATTTTAGTAAACAATTAATCCAGCGCGGTGGCGGTGCGCAGAACTGTGCTGTAGGTGAGTCGTCCATTAGGTTTTTCAAACGTAGTTGAAACATCCCATAGTTGACATAACCATTACATCAATCGTTCGATAGTTCTTTTAATTATAGTCTAATCAAAATTATTTAAGTTAATCAGTACTTGAGTCAACCAATATACAATATGAACATATGTGGGTGGACCGTAGTTATATCGACAATAGTTAAACTGTATTTAGTTATAATAATATGTAACCTTTTATACTGGTGTAAAAAGCACTCTTATAGTATAAGTAATTTTTTACATGAGGAATGCATATATTGTGTTTATACTGATTGCGCACACTATAGCGCGATGTTTTTACATCAAAAAACTCAGGGTGCTGCTTAATAAACAATGACATTTCCAAAATATAAATATTCGTCAAAGTAAGGTACCCCTTCTCTTTAAAAATATTTCTTACAGTTTCATCAGAGTACATATTATATATAATGCGCAAACATCGTTTTTGCAAGATAAATGTTGAATATACGTTAACAGAGTTTCCCCAAAAAATAATGCCGTATGTTAATAGCGGGTAAACCTGACCGAAGTATGCGGCCCTGGCTACATCAGTAGAAGTAGTTTCGGCAAGTATGGATAAAGCGTAACAATAGCTAGAGATTTTTTTGTTTATTTTAAAGATATGCGATTTCCAGTTCAAATGAGTATCAATAGTAACTCCAAGAAAATTTATTTCATTTACTTCTAGTATTTTTTTATCACAATCCATAACATTGAGTTTATAAGAATCATTTTTATAATTTCTGAATTGTATAAATTTAGTTTTAACAGGATTTACATTTAAATTAATAGATTTAAGCCATGTAGTTGCTGCTTGTAAGGTGTTATTAACATTATTTTCAAAAATATTTCTATTTTTGTTTAGGTCAGATATAAAAATTGTGGCATCATCCGCAAACATTACACATAAGTTTTCTATTTTATTACGGAATTCATTAATATAAACTAAGAAAAAAAGTGGCCCAAGAATGCTTCCCTGCGGTAGCCCCTGAGACATCTTTAAAGATTTGGATTTTACCTCTTGAAAAGTTTTTGTTATTTTGTTATATGAATCAACTACTGTTAATAACTCTCTATCAGATAAATAACTATCTATAAGTACAATACACATATCATACTACACGCATGTTTCCTCGAAGGGGTAGGCAGAGGCATATTATACGCCCACACTTCGCCAATTATATAGTTGGTCTCACGTAATAGGTGGCGAACCTATTGCCGCTTAAGGGGAAAAATGTTCGCCAGAGCCTTGTCCGTTGATCGGCTGGTGCTTCCCTTGCTGGCGAGGCTGACTTGGGATCCTAAGAAGTTGGTACGATTTTCTTATTCACTTACATAAGTATTTATAGTACACTTGTGTATTTAACACACACAGCGCTATGTGTATCGTTTTCGATACACACTGTATAATTTTTATTTTTATTTTTACATTAAGTTTATCTTTTTCTAAGCACGTTCACTAGCCTAGCCTCGTGTACTGTTCATGCGCATAGTTTTCATACATTTTATACTACGAAAATAATGCTGTGGCTTAGGGGATTTTGTAGTATTGGCTTATGGAGCTTAATAAAATACAATAGCGCTAGTTTTTAAGTTTTGACGTTCATAAGAGCTCTTTTGAGCGAAACTTGAATAAATTAACATGCATTTACGAGCGAAAAAAAGCGTATAAATGAAGCGAATAATTAAAAAAACAGTCCTTTGTCAACTTCTCTAAGCAGGCTTCCGCTCTAGTGAAGAGGCGCTTCTTAGATTTACGTTACTTTCAAAAGTGCTTTGGAATGTTGCCAAATTTCAATATATTAATTTTAAATATTGAAATAATAAGGCAGTGTTTCTCAATACGGCGCGCTGTCAGCGGGTTTCGCTCTCTGCAGAAACGGCTGGAGGTCTACTTTTTATACCATAAATATACTTTATTTAATTTATTGTCTGAATACATTACAATAAATTTACACATACAATAAACACAAAAGATAAATGATAGAGGTTAAGCTTATACTGCCGCGGGAGAAATTTCCCTGAACAGCGCTGATTTTTAAATGAAACATATATTGATAATTGATTTGGCGTGGTGGCCTTCCGCACAGCACAGGCCAAATCTTTGTGTGCATAAACATGAATATTTATTCTGAGCTGGGTGTTTCCAAGGTAAATTAAATATATACAAAAAAAGTATTAATGAATGTTGATACGTTATTTAGTATCCATAACTCAAGATCTTAATAACTAATAACTTATCATGGAACTAAATAATTGGTGTGATAGTAAAATAATTATTATAATATATATATATATATATATATAATTAATATTAATAAATATTAATATATAATTTATTTATATATTCAATCACTGTTTCCTTTCGGCTGATGGAAGAAAATTATAATTACGGTAGGATCCCTATGGATATGTAAAATGTATCGTCATGGTTTATTAATTGATGGCCATCCCCTCCTCTCGCTTCATTACCCTAGGTACCTTTCCTTTCTCAGTATTTCTAAAATTATTAAAAATACTCATTACTTAGGGAAATTGAAATGTTCGCTGGTACTTCTCACGACTCTTGTAAAAGAGTGAAACACCGCCTAGTGTAGCTTTTATTTTTAGAGTCGATCTCTAAACTCATTTATCTTAATATCTTTATTAACTTTGATTAGATTATCACGACCTCAGAGGGCGTACTCTACGAAAACGAAACTTCGTTATACCTATCTCTTTCACTCTTTAGGCATTTCCTTATCGAGTGAAAGGGATGAATATAACGAAGTTTCGTTTTTGTTAAAATAAAGTAGGCCCTCAGGAGCGGAGTGCAGGTATGTATAAGTATGTATGTAATCTCTTTCATAACAAATTGTACGCTTAAATTACTACATATACTACTCCGAAGTAGTTAACGTTCACTTAAGTTTAGGTTAATCCAAAGGTAAATAAAGTGAAAAAGGTAATACAAATTCAGTGAAAATTTATTCGTCTAAGGAATAGCTTATAGAATTTGCATTCCAACTAGTGAATGTCTAGCAAAAACTAGACTGTCACTGTCAAGAATGACAAGTTTGTTTTGGTTGCAGTTTAAAGATTCAAAAATCGTTAGCAAATTTAATTTTATATTCTCCAGCATAAAATTCTGATGAAAGTACTAATAATTCTGGGCTGGCCTTTTTATCCTTTCATTTAATAGATAGAAATGCGATTGCGAAGGCTTAAATGGACCCCGAACTGTAATTAAAAGTAAAGTATACAATAGTTAAAGTTTTTTACCAATTCTCATTCATATCTTTTATTTAATAAAATGCACAAAGTATGTTACTTGGATTTGACGCAAGAAGAAGAATCTGAAGAAGATAATCTTTTAAGTATGTACATATTATTACTTTAAGCTTTTGCATAGTATTTAGCGCTTGTAGATCGGCGGTACCGCTTCCATGACCAAATTCAGAAGGTTTTGAGCAAAGAGCAGGTCAGGTCAGAATAATAGGGTAATACGACGAGCGTGTATGAGAAGGTTAATCATCATTAAAGGGAACTAAGGAATCTTCAGCCTATGATTGTGAAGCGCCAGATCAAACTTTAGCCCATATCGTCAATGATTACCAGCTGTTCCCTTTTCCTGGTGGGCTTGGAGAACTTCATCTTCTGACTCCAGCTGCTGAGAAGTGGCTACGCTAACTGACATTGGAAATTTAACTAGTATTCACAGCTAAACACCATTCGATATGATCATGAGAAGTCATCAGAGTGTGTCATCATCATCATATCAACCATATTCTATTGGGGGTACGTGTCCATAATCACCACCCTGTGCAGATGAGTTGGTGATATCTTAACCCTTAACCACCTACCAGCACTCTCTGAGACCGCAACATGTTTTTAAATTCAAATATTTTGATCTGCATGTATTGTACGACACTTTATAGTCTATATTACTACTAATATTTAACTTGACTAATAATAATTGATCTCTGAATATTGTCTTCACCAATTTAAAATATTACCAATTTGTTTATAGCTTGAATTGTTTTTAGATCCAGGCAGCAGCGTAGTATCTCTGGCTTCTCAAGAATCAGCCTCCATAGATGCTGTGCCCACGACCAGAGAAGTTAGTTCAAAGAAAAGAAATAAACATACAGGAAGGAAGAGTGTTGGTATGTATATTTTTAGTTCTAATACAAGTATCTATATTAACACGTTCGCTGACAGTAACCACTTACCTTAATTTCCCAATATGACAGTAAAATTGTCCATACTAAATGATAACCGCCCCAAGACGTAGTGACATGTCGAACATATGTTCGTCTTTCTAAATATGATACTACGTCTCTCGACGTTCACGTCTCTCGACATCACAAAGCAAATAAATATATTTGTAGGTATCTAATTACGATAATATTTCTGACTGTAATAATAAACACGAAAGCTTTTATGTTTATAGTAGATACCTACCTATTATAAACATAAAAACTTTCGTTTTTAAAGTATAGTCATTCAAATTTACCTACACTCGATCGTGAGACTGGTCAAAACAATATTATTATTTTTATAATAATATTACTTTGACCACTCTCATGATGAATTCACGTTATTCACTAGGAATAGACTAGGTAAGTAATAAAGGATTTTCTAAATAGTATACATGCACCATAATCATGGTATATGAAACAAATAAACACACAAAATCAAAATTTACTTACGTTTTGAGTGGCGTAAACACGTAGTAGTTCGCAAAACGGCACCAGCCACACTAAATGTTCTAGAAAGTAAGCGCGCGCTCACGCCGCTCGACGTAGTACTCATGCACTAACGGTTTGCGTGTGTGTGCGTGAGCGACTGAGATAGCCATATGAAACTACCCACAAAATGTTAGTGATACGACACTAAGAGATTTGAGTTGCTCACAATATGACAGTAGATACTCTTCTTTGTACTAGTTATATGTAAAATGTGCGTCGAGCGACGTAGTGTTGATACCCCTAAAAAACAATAGCCCGTCCTTCGACGTACTGTCATAATGCACCATTTTAAATTCCCGCCTAATGACGTACTGTCAGCGAACGTGTTAATCTTAATAATTATTGGGTAATTAATGCTTGTTCCGTGCCTCAGTAAGCATGTTATGCTGTTTATTGGGTAATTAATGCTTGTTCCGTGCCTCAGTAAGCATGTTATGCTGTTAGTTCCGACTGTCATTTACATCTATTGCTGTTGTTATTAGAAAGAAGTAATATTACACTTAAATGAAATATTACAGTTATATGAACACTCTTAAATTGTTAAGCCTATAATGTTATTTTTAAACAATTCCTTTCATCATCATCCTGCATTTTTATTGAATTTGTAAATCAAGACTAAAATAAATATTATGTGTGATATTTGTGACTCCAACACCATGCTGTTTCTCAAAGCTCCTCAAAAATCTTCAAATAATAAAATGATAAAAATATGTCAGGTAGTCTCAGTCATGAGAAGTGCATGAGATGGACTGCGTCAGTAGAAAGGGAAGCAAAAAAACGGAAACTGGAGGAAGAAAAGGCGACAAAACTCGCGATCATTGAGAAAAACAAGATGTACAAGCCGAGCGAGTGCATGAAGGTATATTAACTGTTTTTTATGTTATTAGGGTTGGTACACAAGTTATGTTCGTAATTATTGCTTGCCTCAGAAAGCATGTTATGCCAGTGGTCTCGGCTGTGATAAACATTTTTGGTAGTTGTTATTCGGAAGTTAGTGCTTTCTATTATCCTGACAGCTGGCTTAACCATAGATTCAAGTTTTGATTTGATGCATAATGTTAGGATGATAATAGTGGAACTAATTTATTGGTGGTTTATTTAATTGACGAGATTCTTGTCTGATTCTTTTACGATCAAGTTACTGCCGGCATTGAATTGGGCGCGTCAGGGCCTGCGCTCACTGACGGCACGGCAGTCGAAAATGATTTTAAATCTTATATACCCGCCAAAGGCACTAAAATAAAATATACTTTATAGTCTTTAAGATCAACATGATCATTTAGGTTCGACAAACATTTACACACAAAATGGAAATTTATGGAAAATATTTTTTTTATCAATAATTAAAGAGATATGAGCGGTACCATAATAAAGAAATGGGTTCTTTCTCAAAGTTTGTTAGTTTATCTGTCTGTTGTGGTTTTTCTCAAGTTTTGTCAGTCTGTTGGTGACTCTTATTGTCTGTCAGTCAGCCTGTCGTGATTCTAAAGAAGTGAGGGGATTGTCCATCAGTCAGTCAGTGTGTCGGTGTCAAACGAGGCTTCCAAAAAGGCAACGAGATTGAGAAGAATGACTCAAGAAACTCATCTCGGCTTTTTAAAAATTATGTCTTAAGATCTATACGAGATATTGTATGTATGCACATATTTATATGAGCTTTCATTTGCAGATCTTTTTGTAGCGATTCCAATGGATCAAAATTAGAGTGGTGAAAAAACATTTAAATCTGGCGCTTAGTTTTTAAGTTCGTGTTCATGTTAAATTTAATAAGTGAAACTTGAACTTAGATTTTGATTGATTTATGGGTCACACTCACAACTGTAAATTTCCAGTACATGTGTATCGAGCTCCATCCTTCGCTGCACGGGTCGTGGTTCATGTCGGACCTGCCTCGCGAGGCCTCGCTGGCCGGCGCCCGGGTCAAACCCAGCGGGGACATCTGCGACCCGGCACTAGTCATGTGGAACAGAACCTCCAACTTGGTGAGCAGCCATGAACAGTTCATCTTAAAGCAAATTTAACATATTAGGTCGGGGAAAAAGTCTTTTCGCATAACGTAGGTATAAACTTATTATAAAATTTTTTTGACTGTACTATTTGTGTCTGGCTGGTTTTGGTAACATTAAAAAGGTTCCATTATAAAGAAAAGAAAAAAATAAAAAAAAGTTGTTTCCCGCTATTTTTCATTTGTTTTTCTCTCCGTAAAAATGAGTGAATCTAATGAAGAAATTCGATACATTTTAAAATTTTATTATAAAAAAGGCAAAAATGCAACTCAAGCAGTGAAAAAAATTTGTGATGTTTATGGACCTGATGCAGTGTCAGTAAGAGCAGCACAAATTTGGTTCAAACGTTTTCAGTCCGGAAATTTTGATGTTAAAGATGCACCACGCTCTGGTCGCCCTGTTACGAATAAAATGGACGCCATTTTTGAAAGAGTGGAGCAAGATCGGCATATTAGTAGTTACGATGTAGCTGAAGAACTGGGAATTGACCACAAAACAGTTTTGACCCATTTGAAGAAAGCTGGTTATACAAAAAAGCTCGATATTTGGGTGCCACAGGAGCTCACTCAAAGAAACTTAATGAACCGTGTACTCATTTGCGATTCATTATTGAGACGTAATGAAACCGAGCCGTTTTTGAAGAGATTGATAACTGGCGATGAAAAGTGGATCACGTACGACAAGAACGTGCGAAAAAGGTCGTGGTCGAAAGTTGGCCAGGCTTCACAGACTGTGGCCAAACCTGGCCTAACACGAAATAAGGTGATGCTGTGTGTATGGTGGGATTGGAAGGGCATTGTTTATTATGAGCTTTTACCGCCCGGCAAAACCATCGATTCTGATCTTTACTGCCAGCAACTGATGAGATTAAAGGAAGCAGTCGAGAGAAAACGGCCGGAATTGATCAACAGGAAGGGTGTGGTCTTTCATCACGATAACGCTAGACCACACACATCTTTAGCCACTCAGCAAAAATTAAGAGAGTTCGACTAGGAGGTCCTAGTGCATCCACCATATAGCCCTGACCTTGCGCCTTCAGATTTTTACCTGTTTCGGTCTCTGCAGAATTCTTTAGGTTCTGTAAGGTTGACCTCAAGAGAGGACTGCCAAAACTATTTGTCCCGTTTTTTTGATCAGAAGTCCCAAAGTTTCTACAGTAACGGGATAATGTCTCTGCCCACAAAATGGCAGAAAGTTATTCAACAAAACGGTACATATATATTGTAAATAAATGTAAATAAACTTTGAAAAAAATGTCTTGACTTTTCATACAAAAATACGAAAAGACTTTTTCCCCAACCTATTATATTAAAGAGATTATTTTTCTCCGTTTTATAATTGCTGAAACCAGCTGGCCTAAGCAATTCAGCATGGTGCATTGTGATCCGCAAGCTAGTCATTGGAAAGTAGCAGGAAGTAAATTTTGTCATAAAAATTCGTGTGTCTAATTTAGTCTACATAACTGCGGTATAATAGTATCAGAGAAGAATCATGTTTAATGAACTAAAAATATATTTTGACAATTATACCAATTATTTAATTCCATGATAAGTATCATTGATAACTTGTGTTTTGAATACTAAATAACGGATAACATACATAAATACTTTGTGTTGTAAATATATATTTAACTTACGAAAACACCCAGACCAGAACAGCAGATCTTAGAACTGGAGTGCAGGTATGTTCGCCACCACGCCATATCGGATAGCGGTCAAAAATAAGAAGTATTAATGATTGGTGTTCAGATACCGTATTTTTACTGTTGCTGGTGTGCCATTCCTTGGGCCATCAGTTTTACGCTGGTGCACCTCCTTATTTCCTGGGTATGTAGATTGTAGACTAGTTATTTAATATTAAGTCGTTTTTATATTTTTTTTGGCAATCAAGTGATATTATTGTGCATTAACAGGTAGAAAAAGTTACTGTTGGATAATAAAATTTTTGTTTTTTTAGCATTTTTCCTGCTGTTGAAATTTTTTTTCGTTGTTTAAACTTTCCCTTAAAAAAATAAAACAAGATAAAAATTTACCTAACTGGTCATGCCATCCTCGAGTATAAGCGAATTAAAGCGAGCGAGCATTTCATATATCGTGGGGGATAGTGCAAACGCGCGAAACTACCATACGTTAGGTCCGCGTATCTGCAAATGGATCTAGTTTTACAGGGGAAGGTATAAAAAAATAATAAGTTTCTTATTTCAACTAATTTTGGGCTCATTTTTACACATTATATCGTCGTTGTTCTGGGAAAACCCTGTAAATAGATGGTTACCTAATTTGAGTTATAGGCAAATGATAGTTCAGATAAAAATATTTTTATGAAAAAACATATGAACTTAAGTTTTTGTGTTTCGATATCATGCTATTGTATTTCGCAGACGAAGAGCATGAAAAACTAAGTCGATTATTAGTATTAACTCATTTTATGAAAAAAAGTTATTTACTGGGTTTTCCCAGAACAACGACGATATGTTCTATCTCTTGTTGTAAAAAGTTTTTCCTAAAAGTACATAATTAAGGCTCTGCAACAATTACATGCATTAACTTAAATTCACAAAAAATTTCAGTTACGCGGAATTAAGCGGATTCGCACTATCCCTGACGATATATACATATAGATAGGTTATGTGCATACTTTCTTTCTTTTACCAGCCAGGCGTACTCCCCAACGAACGCAGCTCGCGAGCGCTGTACGTGCTAGAAGCGAGCAGTGTCGCGGAGTATGTTCGCGAACGATCGCTCGCGACAAACATGGCGACCGTCCGTGACATCAGCGGCTCCAAAATTACACTTGTGGTGTACGGAATGAACGATTATTTTAAGTCAGTACCCAATATCTTTATCAATCGCAATATGCCGCTTTTTGTAGATATCTCAATGTAATTATCGGCTGTATGTTAGTAATTTGAATAAGAATTTTGCCCTTAACCATAATTTTAAATTTTAACAATAATACTTAAATTTAACAATTATATTTAATTTTACTAATGATATTGTAATAATAACAATGATATTTTAATTTCAACAAAAATAATCTAATTATGTTTAAGGTTTGAATGCCTTTTTATACGGCTAAAGGTTACGCTTCTGTAATTGTAATTTTAAGACCAAATTTGTATACCTACCCTATTTAAAGCAAATAAAGATATTTGAATTTGAGGATTCTATAAATGCTTTAGGTGTCCAAACCAACCTCACCTGCAAGTGGTGCACCTGCAGATCAACGGACAAGGCTATGCTACATAAAAGTTCCCGGTAAGCAGGAATAGGCTCGCCGCTTACGTGCCTATTCTAAGGGCTTTATAATGGATTATGTCATTGAGTATATCGTACGCCACGCACAGGTATCGTTCGCTGCGCATGCGCACCGCATTGAAAACGCTTGTAAAACGTCAGTATGCACTGCACCTGCACATCACTCATGTGTTCGTGGGTTCAATTCTCACACAGGACAAATCTTTGTGTGCATGAACATGAATATTTGTTCTGGTTTGAGTGTTTTTCTATGTATATTAAGTATGTATTTACAGAAAATAAAGTATTTAAGTATGTTTATCCGTTATTTAGTATCCATTACGCAAGTTCTTAGTAATACTTATCTTGGAACTGAATAATTGGTGTGATTGTAAGAGAATATTTATTTATTTATTATTATTTATTTATTTATTTATTAATTATTTATTTATTTATTTGTTTATTTATTTATTATTTATTTATTTATTAATATTTATACCTGTGCCGCTGCCCCTTATACATATATCGGGAAAATTATGATATTCTTGGTTATTTCCAAAAATGACGATTTCTTTAGACTAGATAAAATATAGTCGACAATAATAATTCACTCTTTCCTTTTTCTCTTTAGCGGCAATTTATTACAAACATACTATTTTTTGAATACTGGTATGTCTTTGCATTTATAATATCATCAGAGCGATACCTAATAATACCTCTTTTTAATAATATTATCGGATTATTAAAAAGAGGTATTTTTATGAAAAAAAGCAATTTCTTAGTTAAAATATTATACGTAGGAGGTATCTACAACCTTGACAAATTCTGACAAAGAACTTATTTGCTTTTATTTCTTTATTATGGTACCGCTCATACCTCTTTCATTGTTGTTAAATAAACTGACAAACCTTGACAAATTCTGACAAAGAACCCATTTGCTTTTATTTCTTTCTTATGGTACCGCTCATACCTCGTTCATTGTTGTTAAATAAACTGACAAACCTTGACAAATTCTGACAAAGAACCCATTTGCTTTTATTTCTTTATTATGGGACCGCTCATACCTCTTTCATTGTTGTTAAAAAAATATATCGAATTTCCATTTTTTGTGTGAACGTTTGACGAATCTAAATGATCATGTTGATCTTAGAGACAATAAAGTATATTTTATTTTTATTATTTTATTGAAAATTAAAATATGAATCACTTTAAATTTGCAGGAAATCTAACCGTAAGACCAACAACAGCAAACGTTGTGTGGTGACAGAAATTGACATGGAAATGGCTCTCACAGGTGAGTTAGCATAAATGGTTTCTGTTTACATTACAGTAAATGTTTACAATACAATAAAATCCTAAGCAATATACAGCAATTAAGCCTAAATAAATTTAAATTAACAATAAAACGCAAGCTATCTTCAAAGGGATACTATTCTATCAAAGACTATATGGTAGATAAAAATGCTTGGGATTAAACTGCCGTTTCATACAGGCTATTCTAATATGAATGACTTCAAACATGAATTTTGTTACATTTATATTATATTGCATTGTATAGCGTCACAGACAATTGAAGATTGTAATTTAAGTACTAATGGATAAATTTAAAAGAGCCTGTGATTTTCTTGCCAGTTCTTCTTACAGAGCGGTGGCTCGGAACTGGCACTTAGATTTACTTACACTTAAATATTTTTTGTTTTTAAATTGTTTTGTTGCATATAAGTGAATCTAAGCTTCGTGATTTCAGTGTGATAATATTTCGATTGTTTTTTTATATTTCATTTTGACGTTTTCAAGTACTAAGTATGAAATAAATAATTTTAATTTTCAGTATAGTCCAGATTTCTTCAACCATGAGAGTCGTATTAGAAAGTCAGTGCCTTCTGATATTCTGACAACTGGTTTAACAATAGAATGATTTTTCCTTCTGGGTTGTGGAGGTCAGATGGCGGTCGCTCCATGTAATAACTGAAGTTCAGCCTAATCTGGTTAGACTGGTGAGCAGACCCTGGGCTTATATCTGAAGCAACCGGGACAGTCTATATGTAATAGTATAGAGATTAGCTTTCTTGCTTAATATCGTTCTAGACACTGTAGTAGTGACGTAGCGACGGATATGGCGTGGGGGTCAGTATACCCGCACTCCGCTCCTGAGGTCGTGGGTTCGATTCCCACTCAGGACAAATCTTCGTGTGCATGGACATGAATATTTGCTCTGGTCTTTTTTTTTATGTAGATTAAGTATGTATGTACAAAAAAAAAGTATGTATGTATGTTTACCCGTTATTTAGTATCTATTGACTGTAGTCGCGACGGATATGACGTGGGGGTCATTATACCCCCACTCCGCTCCTGAGGTCGTGGGTTCGATTCCCACTCGGGACAAATCTTTGTGTGCCTGAACATGAGTATTTGTTCTGGCCTGGGTGTTTTCTATGTATATTAAGTATGTATTTACTCAAAAATAAGTATTTATGTATGTTTATCCGTTATTAAGTATCCATAACACAATATCTTAATGATACTAATCATGGATAATTTATTGATTCAGGCGTTACTTTGCGGAAATCCATTGTAAGCAAGTGATGGATTAAAAATATCTTTGTAACAATTCCCGCGCTACTAAATTTTCCCGAAAAATCGAGAAACTATTTAACACGACACGTGTTTCGCCCTTACACAGGGCATCTTCTGGTAAGATAGGAGCCTCAGAGTAACGATGTCTTCAAGACAAAAGCTCAAACGAGAGATTTTGCGGGAAATTATAGTAGCGCGGGAATTGTTACAAAGATATTTTTAATCCATCACTTGCATACTTATCATGGTACTAAATAATTGGTGTAACTGTCTGAAGATATTTATTTATTATTAAGATTTCTTTTAGTTTGACGTTATTGGGCTGGGATGTTGGATGATAATGATGTCGTGTATCATTGTAGACTTGCTGGTGAGCGGTTGCGACTCGGTTGCGGTGAATACGCCGAATGAACTGGCTCTGCTGATAGTGAAATTCACCAAAGCAATAGCGGAGGAGCCTTACAAGTGGGTAATGTTCACTTACATACATAATGTCACGCCTCTTTCCCGTAGGGGGTATAGGGATCCTACCAAGACCTAAGGAGCCCAAGCCAACCTCACCTGCAAGTGGCGCACCGATCAACGGACTATGGCGAACATAACAGTGCCCTGTAAGCGGCAATAGGCTCACCACCTATAACGTGGGACCAACTATATAATTGGCGAAGTGTGGGCGTGTAATATGCCTCTGAATACCCCTTCGGGGAAACAGGCGTGAATGTATGTATGTACGCCTCTTTCCCGTTGGGGTAGGCAGATATCACATCCTTTCACTTGCTACGATCTTGGCACACACTTTTAGCTTCATTCACACTCATTAACCTCCTCATACACGCCCGTCGGTTTAGGGTACTTTTAATCTGCCCCTTCTCCAAAATTTTCTGAATTTGGTCATGGAAGGTCTTACGTGGTCTTACTCACATCACTTACATGGGCACTAAATTTTAATTAATTTTTCACTTAAATTTTCACATATTACGTTAATAAAATTAAATCTTATTAGAATCTAACAGCCTACCGCGACTTGACTTGCGAATTGACAATAAAATGATTTGATTGATTGATTGATTGTACGCGTGACTCACATATAAATCTTTCTCTTGATTCACTCGACTTTTTTATACCATGAAGTGATAAATAAATATTTTCTAACAGTCGCACCAATTATTTAGTTCCACGATAAGTATCATTAAGAACTTGTGTTATGTAGACTAAATAACGGATAAGCATACATAAATTCTTCTTTTTTTTTTATAAATACATACTTGATATACATAGGAAAACACCCAGACCAGAACAAATATTCATATTTATGCACACAAAGATGTCCTGTGTGGGAATCGAACCCCCTCGACCTCAGGAGCGGAGTGCAGGGTATACTCGCCACCACGCCATATCGGTCGAAATGATGAGATTAAACTGTTGTCAACATACATACATACATACTCATATTTGTGTATGAGTTTTTATTAATGAAAGGGAGAGAGGTATGCTCGGAGCTTTCCTATCTGAAAGAATCAGAAATGAGGAAATCTGTAGGGGAACTGGAGTGATCATCATAGCGAAGTTCGCAAGCTGAAGTGTCAGTGGGCGGGGCACATAGCTCGAAGAACCGACGACCGATGGGGCGTTAACATTCTTCAATGGCGATCACGAACCAGCAAGCGTAATAGAGGGCGGCCTCCTACCTGATGGACCAATGATCTGGTCAAGGCGGCGGGTAGCCGGTGGATGCAGGCGGCGGGTAGCCGGTGGATGCAGGCGGCGCTAAATCGATCAATATGGAAAACAATTGGGGAGACTTATTTTCAGTAGTGGACATTAAATGGTTGAAATGATAATAAAGAGTTTTTAATACGAGTAAGATGAACTGCTCTCTAATACTAATATTGGTACTTTTTTTTTTTTTTTTAGAAAAGCGTAAAGAGCTTGTGAAGAACAGGCTGAATTTTACATGAAAGGCGATAACAAGAATTGTATCGCCTTGGACAAGAATGGTAAGCTCATATACTTATAAATAATAATAATAAATAACAATAAGTAATAATAATAAATATTTTCTGACAATTACACCAATTATTTAGTTTCAAGATAAGTATCATTAAGAACTTGTACTATGGATACTAAAAAACGGATAAACATACTTAAATACTTTATTTTTTTGTAAATACATACTTAATATACATAAGAAAACACCCAGACCAGAACAAATATTCATGTTCATGCACACAAAGATTTGTCCTGTGTGGGAATCGAACCCACGACCTCTGAAATGAGGTGTAGGTATACTGACCTCCACGCCATATCGGTCGACACTTATATTTATGAATATTTTAGTCAAAATATGCTCCTATCGGGAAATCAAACTTCAAAATATTTTTATTTCATAAACTATTACATAGTTTTTGAAAACGTCAAAATTTAAAACAAATAAATATAGAAATCACGAAACAACAAAAAATATTTATATGCCAGTTCCAAGCCACCGCTCTGTGAGAAGAACTGGCAAGAAACTCATAGGCTATGCTCTCTCTTGGTGCCACTCCCTCTCATCTCACGGGGAGTCGTAAAAGTTGATGAAGAGAAATCCTAAAAGATAATGGGCAGCAGCGTCATCCTGCGTACTGGCTTGAACTGCGATCACCAACCCACCAGCCCAGCGTGGTGATTATGGGCAAATGTCCCCAATAGAATGAAAACTAATGAAGAGGCTATGTACAGTAGCCGAGTTTTTAAGTCTGGTATAAGGAAAGTGGACAATTTGGCAAAATACTTGTCAAGATTGCTTTATCGATATTTAGATGTAGAATTTAGAATAGTCTTAAACTTTGTAATAGTATGTCAGAAAGCACAATATGTTGTTAATACATACATAATTATTTTTTTTTAAATTGTTTCGCTTAAAATCAGATACAAACATAAAAAAAGTAATATAATTATATAAGCACTATGTTTGGTTTGTATAGAAACAACATTAGTAATAAATAGAGTTGTAACTACATTAAAATACACTAAGAGATCAAAACTAAAAATATTTTATTATTATTACTTCTCGACGGAAAAAAGGCATAAAATTATGTATGTATACCTATTATCATGAAAATAGTTGCGATAATATTATCATTCCAGAAATAAAAAAATGGAGGATACAAATAAATGTTTGATTAAAACCTTTTTGCTATCAACAGGTAATGGCGTCGGTAGATTATGGCAACAAATGTTGTCGGTGTTGCCACACTCGGGTCTGGAAATTGCGCGGGCGCTGTGTGCGCAGTATGAGTCTCCTAGGGCGTTACACGAGGTATCTTAACAAAAATTTATCAAAATTTACTAACAGCGATTTTGTGGTTATTAACAAAATTATGTCGGTGTTGCCACATGTCTGCTACTAGAAATATTACTAAGAGTGTTCTAAAAAAGTTTTTGAAGATGATAGTGCTCCATTATTTGGAATTGTCAATAAGCGCACCCACTAATGACCTCCTGAATAAATGTCACAATGTTATACACTTCTATTGTCAAGAGCGTTTGGGCGTGGTGCGCTTTGCGCGCTTTGAGTGCTAGCAAAGATTGTGCGAGTATCCTTTTTTTTTAAATAAAAACACTACTTACTCTTAACAGGCGCTGAGTGCTCCAAACAGCATAGCTACATTAGCCTCCCTGGAAGTAAGTCGTGCTGGAGGGGCCAACACTCGCCACAGGAAACTCGGCCCGGAGTTCGCACACAAACTGCACATGCTGTTCACATCCCGACATGGAGATACCCTCGTGGAATGACCCTCAAATGATAAATAATTTTTTTGGACTGCTTACCATTAAGCAGGATCTGGAAATTGGGACACTAAAAAAAATACCAAATGACTGATGATAAGACAAGACGAATAAATCATGGTTCTTTATTTTTTATTATAATTAAAATAAATTGTTTTTTAAACCGATAACCCGTTATTTTATTTTAATAAATTTCTACATTTACTCATACCACAAAAATAGTGTTACAATTATTAAAAAGCCACCTCAAATTTTTTTTAAAACTGATTTCTTAAATCTCTAATGGATGAATAATTATTTTTTCCCAAATGGCAATATTAAATTTTTCTTGTCAATAAAGTTATCATTTGGATTGTAGACAATGTATACAATATCAAACGTTTGATGAAAATCAAATGTTGATGGCGGCGATCTCACATCACATTTAGTTCATCTAAAGCAATAATCATTCTGCCCACTTTATATTCTTTAAACGCTCGGTAGCTTGTAAGTCTTTGCCATCTTCTTTCTCTGTAGAACATAAGCTGTCAATGTCAGACAATGTCACTTGTTTGTTTTTTGGTATTGTTTGCTGTTTTCCAAAAATAACCTTAAAAAAAATAAATAATTTATTTTCCAAGTCTGATTTTATAACAATTATCGCAGTTAGCTTAAAACCGCTATCATGACCGTATATTTATCAAGAATCATTTACAATTCGGTGCGAAGTACCTCTTTAAAGTGCTTTTCAAGTTGTGAGCAAGTTTTGCCGCAATTTCGTTTTTATTCAAATAAAAATGTTCTTTCTACGTACCCTAGTGATTTCATTAATAAAAGATATCGTAGTGATATTATCCAACCGACAGTACCGTTGGAAAGTCCTATACCATTGAAGAAAAAAGCGCTTCACAAGAAAGCTGATTTGGATGTGTTGACTCAGAAAGATGGTCATTTCTTGACCTTAGCCTACGTGACTGCTAATAGTTATGATCTGAAAGGCTTGAAGGAGGCTCTGGTTGAACAAAAACTATATGAACCGGCTACGTAAGTTTTGAGTTTATGATGCAATACCTGAGATAATATAAGAAAGACTAATAAGGTACTGCATAATCGTTTCATTTGAGTAGTTAGTTTGAAATTTATCAATTTTTACATCTAATTTTATGTAAAAGAACCAAAAAATTTAAATTTTGTACCACTTAGTGCAAGCTAAACATAATCTTCTAGTGAAGAAATGTATATTTCTAACTGCTCAAAATATTACAGGAGACTCAGCTTGCGCCTGTTCATTAAATTAATGAAAATTTTGTTTAACTTATGATTTAGTGTCATTTGCACTACAGCTAAGCATGTAGAAAGGCCTTAAGCCAAATTAACTTGACAGTTTTGTATGGAGCCATAGACTAACTGTGATTTTAATTCTATTCAACCTTTAACAGCAGTTTGTGTAAGCTGGCCTTAATAATAAATACCCCAATATAACTTATAATAAATACAGAATAATAAAATTAAGATTTATTTCTCTCAAAAAGGTACAATAGGTATCTTATGAACTATTACAATTACAATGGCATAAGTCGTCCCTTAGTGAGAGCTGGAGTCTGTACTAGGTACAGGACCTGTGTTACAAATCTCCAGGTCTCCCCTACTAAAAATATTCACTATGAATGTGAGAATTTTCAGCTAACTCTATTTAAAGTGCCTTGTTTGCAATCTGTGTAATAATAAACTTTAAATGAATAAATGGTTTGTAGGTTACAGGCGCAGGATGTGGGAAATGCAGTAATAGCCAATGCAGTATACACTGTGGGCTCAGAGCCTCGGGAAATAATATTCTTCCAGGAAGGGGCTTGTGTCTTCTGGAACTGCACTGAGCTGGAGGCTAGCAATGTTTTGGAGTTGGTTAGGAGGTAAGATATTGATAAATAGGTAAAATTATTGCAAACCTTTTAAAAAAATTATATGCACCAGAGTGGTGGATGTAATTAAGCACATATTCAATCTATAGTGCTCCCAGTATACTTCAACTGCTAAGGTGCACATACAAGGATCTGGCAACCATCTAATAACAATGTAACAGACCGATGATGGACAGTTGTGTCATTGGTCAATGAGTGAGGTCCTGTGATAGCCAAACAGCTTGTCCAGATAATTTAAATGTTGCTATTCAGTCAGTTACAAGACATGATTGTTTGCTTTTTATTTCAGGTTTGAAGTGGAAAGTTATCCTAGAGATGTGGTTGAGAAAGAAAGAGAAGTCATGACTTACACATACCATCCTAATGCGTAAGTAGCTTTACAATTAATAATAATACCAAATTTATAAAAAAAAGCAAGTTAAATGAGAAAATTGAGAGTCATTTGCCAGGCTAGTAGAGAAAAGTTGCCCAGGACAGATGGATATGGAAACTTTAAGCAGTCATAGCCTGGGAGTTGACCTTCCCACCAGAAGTTATGTGTTCTTAATAAATGGCGTATGTTAGGGCTCATAATCCTGATGATTTTAGGTCAAAGTAAAAATAATCATATTCTAGCATTTTGCTAGGTTGCCCTAGACTTAAGCCTAGCCCAGGGTCTGCTCACTGGTTTAACCAGATTTGGCTGAATATAAGTTATTACATAGAGTTGCTGTCTGACCTCTACAACCCAGAAACATACGTTCATGACAGCTGGAACCAATAGCTTAACATGTTTTTCGAGTTACGGAGCAAGCGATAATTACGCACATAACTTCGAAAAGTTGAATCCGATACACGCTGTATTTGAAGGCTGTATTTGTAGGTCTAAGCACTGGGCTATTCCGCTTCAATTTTTTCAAGTAATAATAATTATAAAATAATTAAATAAACTTTTAAATCTACAGCAACAAAACTTGTGCCATTGAATGTAGGGGTATGAGACTACAAACTTTTCAATCCACACTAGTAAATTTGATGCAGATGTTTATGCAGTTCTCTATTTTATTTACAGAAAGAAATGTCATCTACAAGATTCAGGTTTCGTGCTGGTATTAGATAAGGACAATTCTCTTGAAAAATACACATTCAGGTAACTAAATTGTTTACTTCAATCAGAAAAAGATGGTCTCTAATAAAGATATGAATCATGTAACAGTTTGTTCCTTAAATTTTTGAATTATTTACTGTTCAAAACTGTAATGTAAATCATCATCATCATCAGCTACATTTGTCCACTGCTGGACATAGTTCTCTCTAATAGCACGCTGAAGATCAACCTCAGTGCTCAATCTTCAGCTCTTCGTGTCTAATCGCTGCCAGCCGTTTTGTGTATTTCATCGCTCCACCTAGCCAGAGGACGTCCTACTGCGTCTTCTTGGTCGAATGTAAATATATTTACATATATACCATATATTAGTATCTGTATATGAGCTATGTTAAACTATAGTGACATCTAGTAACCCGGGACAGTACTACTCAATGCTCGAAAAAATTACCAAACCGGTACATACAAGTGCGGCACTGAAAATTTCGTTAATCAAGGACTTCCCCGTACTGATATATTATATCAGTCCAAATATTAGTTTGAATAGCTGACAGTAAACGTTGTCAGATCGCGGTAACGGTTATTGGTCTTTGGACTCGACCCTTTGAGATGGTTGACAAAGGTCGCAGGATTACATTGTATGCAGATTGCAGGCAATCGGTCACATTAGAAGCTTATGGGCCTATGTTCAGCAGTGGATGACCTTGAGCTAAAGATGATGGTGGTGTAAAGTCCAAATCCTTCTCACTTTGGTTTCCGGGAACAACTCGTGCTTAGGAGAGGGACATATATTGCATGCTTAAAGGAACATCGACCCATTAATAGATAGGTCAGGTTTGAGTTACATACTAATACAGTCTTTCTATTTGTTACTGAGATCGAATCAATGTTAATCAAACGTTCAAAACACGAGCAGAATTACTAATTAATAAATCAGTATCAATTTTATGCGCTTACAAGTAGGTCAAGTATTCTTTAGAAGATCTTCTTGTGTGATGTCCCAAAAATCGACTTTTTTGAGTTAAGTCACTATTCCATGCATTTGGTATGATGATGTTCTATGTTAGTGGTGGTGGTTTCCGCACTTAGTCCTTGCTATGGACCATTGTGAGTGAGCCTTTGCGGCCACATTTGCTCAGTCCAGCCAGCCCACCTCTCTCCAGAAGCAGATCAGGTTTCTAAATTTGTGTAGAATATCCGCAATGGAAATCGGTGATCTTAGGGTTACCTTCCGTATGTCAGCCACTCCTGTGCATTCCAGGAGCACGTGTGCGACTGTTTCCTCAGCCACCATACACGCTCTGCACAAGGGGCTGTCTGTGACTCCTATAGTGTGTAAATGTTTGTGCAGTGCCCGGTGATGGTCCCCGCCACTAGGCGCAGGCTATTTCTGTCCAGCCGTAATAGTCGCCGAGATGGTTTAACGATAATATATGATGATGATGATATGGTTGTTTGGTTGTCAGCCACGCCATGGCCCAGTCAGCTCGGCTGGGCGCTTGGGAGGCCAGACTGGGCGCGCTGGCTGCGGATGCCCGCGCGCACTGCACGCGCATGCAGTCTCATGGAGCACTAGACCTGGATAGCAAGGAGGTACCATTTCTTTACTTATACGCTTATATATTCATTATTTATTTATTTATTTATTTAATTAGAACGGAATACACCAATTACACTAATTATCAAAAACAGTAAAAGTTAATATAATATTAAAATCTCACACTTAAAAACTTCTTTTTTCTTTAACTTCTTTTCTTTTTTTTATTATGTATTATCATCATCACAGCCCATTAACGTGCCACTACTGAGCACGAGCCTCCTCTCACATATCAAGGTGTTAGGGTATTGGGTCATACTCCACCACGCTGACCCAGTGCGGATTGGCGGAGGCAGGTGTATGGCGTCCTCCTGTTAGAATTTTTCAAGCCGACCATTAGGCATCTAACATGGCTTAACGACTACCACATGTAGTGATAACCGGGACCAACGGCTTAACGTGAATTCCGAAGCACGGAAGCGCTCAATATCAAATGCCACACAAACGGTCACCCATCCAAGGACTGACTTCTGTAAACTCTGCTGTACCTCGGTCATCGTTTCCGACCACAGAGCACCGTTCATTATGTATGCTATCAAATAAATATTTACTTAATTTTAAGTTAGTATTATTATGCCTAAAATTGTACATTACGGAGATAATTTATTTTTCATGTTGTATACATACATTCACGCCTGTGTCCCCGAAGGGGTAGGTAGAGGCATATTATACGTCCACACTTCGCCAATTATATAGTTGTTCCCACGTAATAGGTAGGCTTAGGCTCCTTTGGTCTTGGTAGGATCCCTAAACACCCTTATTTATTTTATTTATATTATGGACAACCAGTAGCTGTTACATTATTTCTTACATCTAAACATCAAAATACACTATATAAAAGTTAAATGTACAGCATTTTAAGGTGTCACAACATGCACCAAATGTTTTGTAGTGAACCAAAAAAAAGAAAGAAAATAATAGAGAAAAAAAATTACCTAAAAGTTGCCAAAATTACAATTCTAAACTAAATTAAAATAAAATAAGTAATTACAGATTACACACACAAACATTACTTAACCAAATATTACAAATTAAAAATTAAAATTCAGTTCTCTTAAAAATCTCTAACACGTCTTTTCCCTTGTATAGGAATTGTTGTTTGTGTGTTTTTTATGTTGGTCTTACCATTCAAAAGGCATATATACCATATCGCAGCTAAAGATTCATTTAAAAAGCAATCCTATCGCTTGAAGATATGATACCTTATTTTAACTTATTTTTATCCCCAGGTGGTCCGGAAACTAGGCGAGCTATTCTCCCTGCGGCATCAGCTGAACGTGGAATCAGACCTACTGGACACTCCCGACTTCTACTGGGAACAGGAACAGCTCGAGAGGCTTTACTCCAGCACCGTGGCTTATTTCACCATACCTAGGAGGACTAGGGTATCTGTTCTTTACTTTTTTTGCTTTAGAAGGTCCCTTTTTTACTATGAGGTGGCACACGGCTAGTTAACAATAGAGAAAAATTACATCAGTTTTAGGAGGCCTTTGTTAGACATGTCTGTACTTCTGGAATCGATGCAAAATAGATTATTATTACTATTTTTAAATAACCATATTGTCTGTAACCCAGGTGTACAATGTCTGGGCTGCGGACTGTTGGAAAGAGTTTCTTGAGAGAATTTCTTTTCTTTTTTTTTTTTGGTTTTAAAATCATGACCTCCCGCTGTGAGTGGAGCGGGAGGGTGTGTCAGACTTTTACTGACCATCCATGTTCCTTTTTGAGCCTGCTACGTCCCGAGGCCGCGGTAACCCTTCCAAATAGTCCCGCAGCTAGCATTTTGCCCTACAACGCCACCTCGGTGACGGGCGACCATCAATTCAATCTCAACTCTCTAAAACTCCAAAATTCTAAATTCCAAAATACTTTTTTTTTCTTTTAAATAATGGCTTCGTGCGTCTAGCAGTAGCCAGTGTCAAGTAATTGATATATTAATAATATATAATTTATAAAAAATGAGAATGAATGTTGATAAATACCCTCTCCTAAGCCCCTTGAGTCCTCAGTAAAGATGTGGGACTATACTGAGATCTCACATGGACTCCTTGAGAGAATATGACAAGTGATGTTGCACTGCTTTGTTTGATTTACCAACACTTATGTATATTCACAAACACTTAACGGTTATAATCCACCATTATTACACATTAATGTTAGAAATATCATTTCCCGCCTCACTTTCCCGCCAAGAAGTCCCCAATATACATATTTCCAGTGAATTGTACATTTTTTTTAAATCTTGTGCCTTCTCGTCCAATATACCCCCTTCCTTTCTCCTTTGCCCATTTCGGTAGACTTCAGCATTCTCTGAATGTACATCAGCCAGCTGAATCCAAAAACCTACATCGAACGTGTTATTTAAACTGCCTCCCGCAAATTGAGTATACTCCATAAGCAATAAGGCGGTTTTTTAAGCACTTGTTGTACATGACTCGTCTTTTCTTTCAGGTCCTGAACGAGCGACTATCCCACTGCGTGGAGTTGCTGGAACTGCTAGCCCAATGGGCCATCGACCGGCACCACGTGCGGCTAGAGTGGATGATCATCGCTCTTATACTGGTGGAAGTGTGCTTCGAATTGCTCCACTTTGTCGAGAGGTATGTCACCCCAACTGAGGTGCATATAGTTTAAATGCCATGGAATAATTACTATCAGTCTTCATATTATTGTAAATAAAAAACCAATTAAATCGAACCAAAACTCGCGTTTGTGAAAAACTATGATAATGGTTTTTAAGCTCTAATACCGTTGTATATGTCGCTGGTTAAATGCCAAAGGGCCACATGACGAAATAACAAAAATTTACAGGAGAGCCCATCAAAGTTTTTACCCTGATATTTTTACTATTTTTACGAATCTATAAGTGCATCTACATCTATGTTTTATATATCATTCGATGCGTATTTTAAAGCTTTATTCATTAATTACTAACGAATTTCAGCAGCTTCTATCTAAATGAGTATAATATCACATAAGTCTCGCTCTGAAATTGGTCACCAAATCACGGAATGCGAAAGAGGCGGTCGTCTGATTGGTCCATTTTTGGCGCTAAAATCATGGGGGTCTTTTTCGAATATAAAAGTTTCAATGATTTAGACACCATTTTTGGAATAAAAAGAGTTTCATTTTTTTCTGGCTTGTGGCCCTTTGGCATTTCATCAGCGATGTATCGGTTTTCCTAAAAATAGTTTTTATATATTTACCGTCACCAAGTGTGGTTAGAGTAGATGCTCGTCGCTCTCATCTTGGTGGAGGTGTGCTTTCGAATTGCTGTACTTTGTCGACAGGCATGTCGCTCCCACTAAGGTGCAGGTCGTGTTAGAAAAGTAAGCAATTAAGTTATTGTACAAGAATTTGTGTAGATCATCATCATCATCACAGCCCATTAACGTCCCACTACTGAGCACGAGCCTCCTCTCACATATCAAGGTGTGAGGGTATTGGGTCATACTCCACCACGCTGACCCAGTGCGGATTGGCAGAGGCAGGTGTGTGGCGTCCTCCTGTTAGAATTTTTCAAGCCGCCCATTAGGCCTCTAACATGGCTTAACGACTACCACATTTAGTGATAACCGGGACCAACGGCTTCACGTGCCTTCCGAAGCACGGAAAGTTTGTGTAGTTAATCTATATTAAATCTCTGTAAAACCAGAAAGATAGTAGTAAGATTGAGGCAGTGTTTTGAAAGAAAATTCAACTTTATATTAAGTAACTTTAAATATATTTTGATCGTTTGAATGCTTTTTTCTAATTGTTAATTGCATATGTTCAAGTTTTTATTTATCTCGAACTAAAATAGTGTTTGTGGAGAAATATGATATGATAAGTTAATATATTGTTGATAAGTATACTAACAGTTACGTCACTTATGGTAGTAAAGACACTACTTTTTTTAAATATTATGTTAAAATTTTTTTAAAGGTTATAATATTACCTTATAGTTGTTTGTCCACGGGATCAGAACGATCAAAATTTAAACATATACCTATATAATTAGATGTGCATTTCAGATACAGTAGTACTTTGAACATTACAGATTAACTTTTTTCTTGTTAACTCATAGATCACGTTTTTTAACATAAATTAAACCGTAAGGATCTCATCATCGCGAGGGAGGCCGACTACGTTTGCCGGACTGATGATCTGATCAAGGCGGCGGGAAGCCGATACATGCAGGCGACTCAGAATCGCTCAATGTGGAAATCTATTGGGGAGGCCTATGTTCAGTAGTGGACGTCAGATGGCTGAGATGATGATGGTCTCATCATCCTAACATTATTTTTGCGGTGGCCTAGACTTAAACTTAGTGCCCAGTATCTGCTCACTGGTCTAACTATAGTCCGGGACCTTCCCGCTGGGTGACAGACGGTGTCGGGGACGAGATAAACAAGACGGGCGGGGAAGGGGGAACTTCTCTTCGTGTGTAGCCGTGTGCTAGAATGACACGCTACCTCGTCCCCGCCACCGACTGTCACCCCGCGGGACGGTCGTGCACAAGATTGCCGGACAATAGATTTGGCTGAATTTCAGTAATAAAAGTTAAGACCTACAACTTACTAACGAGTTGAATTGAGCTGTTGGCGTGGCAGTATAGCTACTTACTTCATCATCATCAGACTATCTTCATCCTATTCTGAACATGAGCCTCTCCAAGGGCACGCCACTGAGCTCGATACTCCTTACTTACTTCACGTCTAAATTATTGACAATGCACCAGTTGTAATATATATGTTACCGGCCAAACCCGATTTTAGGACAAACTAATTTAGGTGGGCTGCAACTATTATAATAAAATGTTTTTAATGGTAAGAAAAAAAATAACTTCAATCTAACCCGAAAAGAGAAGTATAAGTATAAGTTTTTGGGTTAGGTCGAGGTAATTTTTTTTTAACAATAAAAATCATTTTATGCAATCCACCTAAAGAATTTTGGACTAGGCTATACTAGTTTGTCCTAAAATCAGGTTTGGCCGGTAACATATACATATATATGAAGCGCTCGTAGCTCCGCGGTGCTCAGTGGTCGGAAACGATGACCGAAGTAAAGCAGAGTTTACAGAGGTCAGTCCTTGGATGAGTGACCGCTTGTGTGGCATTTGATATCGAGTGCTTCCGTGCTTTGGAAGGCACGTTAAGCCGTTGGTCCCGGTTATCACAAAATTTGTAGTCTTTAAGCCATGTTAGAGGCCTGATTGGGCGGATTGTAAATTCTAACAGCAGGACGCCATACACCTGCCTTCGCCAATCCGCACTGGGTCAGCGTGGTGGAGTATGACCCTATACCCTCGCACCTTGGTATGTGAGAGGAGGCTCGTGCTCAGTAGTGGGACGTTAATGGGCTGAGATGATGATGATGTATATATATGTATGTGCATTTTGTGTTAGGTGTTAATAAAGTGGCCATATAAGCTACAAAAGTAAATTAATATATTTTCGCTTTATGACAAAATTATAAAACAAAAGTTCAAAACAACTAATAGCTAAAAACAAATATAGATATATAAGCACTAGTAAAAATCAATTATATTCATAATTTAGTAGAATTGCTTTTTGAAGCCAAAAATTAAAATGTGATATGATGATACTAATTAAGTTAGTATATTATAAGATTTATTAGTTTTGGTTAATTAAATTTGACGACCGATATGGCGTGGTGGCGAGAATAACCGCTGTGGGTTCGATTCCCACGAAGGACAAATCTTTGTGTGCATGAACATGAATATTTGTTCTGTTCTTGGTGTTTTCTAATGTATATTAATTATGTATGTACAAAGAAAAAACTATTTATATATGTTTATCCGTTATTTAGTATCCATAACACAAGTTCTTAATGATACTTATCTTGGAACTCAATAATTGGTGTGATAGTCAGAATATAAAAATATTTATTTATTTAAAGTTACTGAATCCATATCTCTTAGAAACGAATATTTAAATAGCATTTCGTTAGCCTAATTTTCAATCTGCTTGTGTCCTTTTGAGCAAACTTTGTATCTTTTTCATAATTAAGGCACTAATTGAATATAGGTGTTAGTTGGCTTGGGCTCCTCAGACCATAGGATCACCATACACCTTTCAAAATATCGTTTGCATTGACTTAAAATCATGTGACATGAAATTCCTTAAGACAATTCGATAATTTTTTTATTACGTTTCTATGTGATATTGTGCTCAATACTTGTTTTGTATTATAATGTGTATTAGAATCTATTATATTTAATCTTTGAACGACTCAATTTCACACATATTGTCACAAAATTGATGTTTATTTCACTCGACATTATCGAAATGAACGTAGCACACAACCATTAATAAATAAAAAATAGTAACAAATTTTACATTGACATAGTCACTATGTAATTTTGTGGCCTTATTCTGTAACCTATAATTAAGATAATAATAATAATAATTTTATTTCCAAAAATAGTAGTTTTAAGTCGTAAACTTGTATGTCATATATGTAATATTATATAAGATAAAGTAAATATGTAGGAATATGTATAATAATTCATATAATATATGTTATTTATGTCAGAATCTAGTACAGTAAATATTGTTTTACTTTATGTAGTCTTTGAGTATTTCTTGTTGTTGTTGTTATACTCATTGATTATTTTATTTTATTATATTTAAAATAAAAAATAAAAAACAATGTATGTGGTATTTAAGTATTTCTTGTTGTTGTACTAATTGATTAATTTAAATAAATATTATTTTTATTTATTACATATTATTAGTATACTTCCGTAATATTTTAAGTTTGTTAATTAATTAATATTAATGATTTCAAAAGTTTTGCAGGTATTTCTTACCTTAATAGTTCATAATTTCTAAATGTTGGAATATATTCAGATTAATAAGATATTCAAAAGTCAAAAAGTATTTATTTCATAAATTATTACATAGTACTTAAAAACGTCAAAAATTTAATATAAATATAAAAAAATCAATCGAAATATTATTACACTAAAATCACGCAGCTTAGATTCAGTTATATGCAACAAAACAATTTAAAAAAATAATAATTGTAAAAAAAATTGTTAAAATTCATACATTATAC
Source organism: Musotima nitidalis (assembly GCA_949126915.1). NCBI lineage: Eukaryota > Metazoa > Arthropoda > Insecta > Lepidoptera > Crambidae > Musotima > Musotima nitidalis. Next base: position 1,006,136 of record OX421434.1, on the reverse strand, counting down.
TGAGATATTCTAGCTGTATCAATATAGCGGCTTTATAGTTTCAGTGGTCAGCTAGTGTGGTTGAAAACGATCAACGAAGTTGAGCAAATTTACAGAGATTAATCTTTGTATGGGCTATTGTTTGTGTAGTATTTGACAAAGCTTTTAGTCCCGATCATCACTTAATATCATAGTCCCAAGTAAGTAGATGCTCACTTAGGCAAATAATCTTAACAGCGTGCCTCCATACTCTTGCCTTTGCCTTAAACTAGGGCCAAAGGGCCTACTATAATTAAACGAAAAAGAAACTTTGTTATATCCATCCCTTTCGCTCGATAGTGATATACGTAGAGAGTGAAAGAGAAAGGTATAACAAAGTTTCTTTTTTGTTGAATTAGTTAGAGTAAGCTCTCAGTAATGGGAGTCTTTTATGGAGCATATGATATTTTTAACATTAATCTTAGGTTGAGCAGTCGTGTATTTTAACTGTTATTGTATTTGTATCGAGTAGCATGAAAACATTGTCCAAGACACTAAGATGCGCTTCAGTGAGTATGTTAAGTAGAATTAAAAGTGTATTATTGTAAATAAAATTATATCTTTACTTATGTATTTGTTATTTGTATTTATTTATCAGTATTCGTATACCAATATATTTATTTTCAATCATACTATATAAATATCCTCTTAGTACTTAATAAATATATAGTAAAGTACTTAATATGTTAGTCTATTACCAATTAATCTTTAAAAAGTATATAGTTATTATGTAGATATTTAAATAATAACATGGATAAGACAAAACCAATTCGAATAAATTATATTTTTTTTTTAATGTGACGTCATAATATCCACTTTCACTCTGATGATGATGGTAAGCAGTTGATGCAGTAGAGAAAATATCTATGGGGTAGCAAAAAAAAAATCCCAAACCTAATCTATTAATGTTAGCAAGTGATGGATTAAAAATATCTTTGTAACAATTCCCGCGCTACTATAATTTCCCGAAAAATCGAGAAACTCGACGACGACACGAGAGACTCTCGTGTCAGCGTTGGTCGTGAAGACATCGTTGTTCCGAGGCTCCTATCTTACTGAAGATGCCCTGTGTAAGGGCGAAACACGTGTCGTGTTGAATATTTCTCGATTTTTCGGGAAATTATAGTAGCGCGGGAATTGTTACAAAGATATTTTTAATCCATCACTTGCTTACAATGGGTTTCCGCAAAGTAACGCCTGAATCAATAAATTTTCTATTAATATTATTTTCGTCTAATTAAATCGTCCCGCTATTCTTGTCATAGTAATATTTGTCGGAATTAAGTTTTTGTTAGATATAACGTTGTAGGTGTATAAGGTTCCTACCAACATCTTAGGAGCCCAAACTAACCTCACCTGCAAGTGGTGCACCTGCCGATCAACTGACGAAGCTCTGGCAAACACAAAAGTTCGCGGTAAGCGGCAATAGACTCGCCACATATTACGTGGGACCGAAAATAAAATTAGCGAAATGTATGACTGGGCGTATAACTTGCCTCCGCTTTCCCCTTTCGGGGAAACAGGTGTGATTGTATCTATGCAAGATTAATAATAGATTTATTTATACATGCATACAAAACACTGAAATTAAAGTAAGTATAGGACTTTAATTATTATCATCTCATACAACCACTGTTTTCTGCATGGTTTTTTTGTTTATCGAAACATGAAAGAATAAGTAAACGTATCTGGTAACTAAGGGTTCCCGTACACGGGCCACCGGCCACAAACACAAAACGGCGCAACCGGCATATTTCCTGCAGTTTTCATACATTTTGATTTGTAGCGTGTGGCGGCCACCGGCGTCAACCGTATGCGGCGAGTCGATATAAAATGTATGAAAATTGCAGGAAATATGCCGGTGGCGTCGTTTTGTGGTAGTGGTCGGTGGCCCGTGTATGGGAACCCTAAAGGTTTGTTTGACATCGAAGAGGTCTTTGGAATGCACGATAAGGCAACCCAATGTTTGTTAGTTTTTCTGTTTGTATATTTATTTGTGTGTGTGGGCGTTAAGGTTCTTGAATAGCGACCAAGAATCAGCAAACGTAGTAGAGGGCGGCCCCCAACGCGATGGACCGATGATCTGGTCAGGGCGGCGGGGAGCCGGTGGATGCAGGCGGCAAAGAATCGATCTACGTGGAAAGCAATTGGGGAGGCCTATGTTCAGCAGTGGACTTCGAATGGCTGAAATGATGATGATGATGATGACTAAATAAATAAATAAGCTGTTGTTGCAGATAACTTTATGTGGAATTCGTTTAGGCAAGCTAAAGGCCTTAATGACTGATTTAAAAATTCCAAGAGATGGTCGCACTGTTGTTTGTTAGGGCATATTTTATGTTGTAGTTTAAATGCTAAGTAAGAGCCCTAATAACGACTGCCACAGTTGTTCATGACAGCCGGGACCAACGGCTTAACGTGCTTTCCGAGACACGAGCAAGCGATAATTATGCAGCAAGGTATGGGTATACCTCCGAAAAAACCAGGGTTTGAACCCGCGACCCTCTGAAATGCAGTCTTTTGGTCTTAACACTGGGCTATCGCTGCTGTCTGATATAAGAATTTGTGTGTTAGCTTAGAACATCATCGTATCCAAAATAATTTATTGATTCAGGCGTTATTTTGCGGAAATCCATTGTAAGCAAGTGATGGATTAAAAATATCTTTGTAACAATTCCCACAAAATACTACAATAATTTCCCGAAAAATCGAGAAACAATTCAACACGACACGTGTTTCGCCCTTACACAGATAGGGATGGCCGTTACGATACGATATATCGGAATATCGATACAGCACTATACGATATATCGATATTTGATGCGATATTTTGACCATTCGATACGCTTCGATAGATCGCATACTTATAAAAATATCGCATTAACGTATCGTATCAAACTATGTCGGTGATTAATTTGTATAATTTTAAAGTTATAGGAACTTCACTATCTCACTAATCACTAAATGATAATAGATTCTTTTACGATCAAGCTCCCGCCCGCAGTGAATGGGCGCGCTAGTTTTTAAGTTTTGACGTTCATAAGAGCTCTTTTGAGCCAAACTTGAATAAATGAATATGAATTATGAATTATTCATCTCAGTGACTTGGCAATGCGTTATTTATCAGTTGTGTCAACTTCAGTTCCTTCTGACGCCTGTTTTCTTTAGCTGGACACACACTTTCCGAAAGCCGTAAGAGGTTAAATCCACAGCGCTTATCAAAATTATTATTTTAGCGTTTTTTAAGTGCTGATCAATGGCAATTGTGATTTTTTTAAATACATAAAATTATTTGTTCCTTTTTTAAAAATTAAAGAATATAGTAAAACTACTAAAAAGATAACCCTATGCACGATATATACTCATTATATCGCATATTATTTGAAAGGCAAGCGATACGGTTACGATACGATATATCGATATAAAGGAAATCGATAATATCGCGTATCGATACAACCAGGTTCGATACAGTTACGATGCGATATATCGATACAATACACTTTTTTGGGCATCCCGTCAGGACATCTTTAGGTAAGATAGGAGCTTCAGAACAACGATGTCTTCACGACCAACTCTGAAACGAGAGTGCCATAGATTTTCAAGACAGGCAGGACCAACGACCTAACGTGCTTTCCGCGAAAGCAATCGATAATTACGCACATAACTTCCAGGATTTAAACCCGAGTCCTTCAGAATTTGAAGTCTATGGGTCTCGCCAATGGCCTATCGACGGTTAACTATTCCTCTCTGATGTTAGTTAATATATAATCCTAATGTTTGATCCAGGACTGTGAGCACGTCGTGGCAGTACACTGCTCCGCCAATGACGTCCCCCTTCGAGGAGAAGGTGCTGCAGGAACTCTTCATCCTGGACACGTGAACAAAAAGCTCCTTTTGCAACAATCTAGGACCAATTTCTGCGGATCCCATCACTTATTATCTGACTAAGGTCTGACGACCGATATGGCGTGGTGGCGAGTATACCCGCTCTCCGCTCCAAGGCCGTGGGTTCGATTCCCACACAGGACAAATATTTGTGTGCATGAACATGAATATTTGTTCTGGTCTGGGTGTTTCCCTGTGTATATTAAGTATTTATTTACAAAAACAAAAAGTATTTATGTATGTTTATCCGTTATTTAATATCCATAACACAATTAGTGATACTTATCTTGGAACTAAATAATTGGTGTAATAACAATTACAGAAAATATTTATTATGCATTCGATATGTGCTAATATATAGAAATATTCAATAATGAGTACTACGGGTGCAAGAAAACGGATTAACATACAAATTTACTTTATTTTGTAAATATCGTCAAAATAATTTTCAAACTACGCAACTCCAAAAAATACAAAATTTGACTTTTATTGCTGTCTAATGTCAAGCTTTCAAGTGTCTCATAATTTTATATTTAATTAGTTATGAACGAATGTTGTTATTCCAACACCAATTTTCAATTAGTGCTTTAACTATGAAAAACTTCTTCTTCAAAAAGTTTTTACTTCCTCCTATAAAGTTTGCTCAAAAGGACACAAGCAGTTTGAAAATTATGCTGACGATATATTACTTAGATACGTAGACAACACCCTGAATACTATAATATAGATAATTTTTAATTTCACCCGTCGTACTGACCATTTACTTCCTGGATGGTAAGCATTATGCAGTCCAAAAAATAAGAACTCTCCATATCGAGGAATAAGCACGGTGCCAAGCGCACTCGATGGCCTGCATACTTGCCGTTTCACGCCCCCTTAAAAAACAGAACTATAGGACACATGTGTGCACATGCGCCGGTATAGATTTCCAAAGCCAAATGAATTTATACAGGAACGATTTAATAAATTTCTTGGTTCGAGTGCTGATAGTCTTCACTGTAAGATGGTGGTCCTTAAAACTAGCACAACTATTATAGTAAATAAATGAGCAAAACATTTGGAAAACATCTGTTTTGTACTCAGCTGCAGTCGCTATCGAATTACAGACCCAATGTTAAAGAACTTACGACTTAAATTACCGTACTCGGAACCAATCTTGACCGGACCTTAATCAGACCTAGTTTGTGGATTCAGACTTTTGATCTCTTGTTATTTAGATAGATATGACGTAATGTCTACTTAATTTACTTTTATTCAGTAAATCGGTTGTATTATTTAGTATTTAAGGATGAATTGCCTATGTTATAGATATATTTTATAATAAAGAAGAAGGATACAGAAGTGTCAGTTGTACATTTTTTGTTCTCATCGCAAAAGTGAATATAATATTTGAAAAAGTTTTTTGTCTGATCGTGTTGATCTTAAAGACAATAAAGTATATTTAATTTATTATTTATTTGTTTTAAACTCCGGACTACAAGTTATTCTTAAACACAATACATTGATTGTTTGAAGTCAAGTACGATTCAGATATAACGAACTTAATTGGCAATGTATGTAATCGATCTGGATGCATCAGAAAGCGATTTTACGAGCGCACAGCGCTTCTATTGTTATATTATTAAGATTTCAATGAGTTTCACCAATGCCACAGTGTTACAAGAAAAATACTGGAGCATCAGTTTCGCAGACCCAAAGCTTACATTAGGGCTATTTATAGAAGGTGCAACAATATGTACCAAATAAGGCCCACGGCGGCAGCGCGGTGTCATTGCATTTTTTTTCAATAATGGCTTCGTGCGTTTAGCTCATTTAGCCAGTGTCAAGTAAGAATTATAATATAACAACATATAAATTATAGTAAATGAGAATGAGTGGTGATAAAGATGATAAATGGTAAATGAGATGCCCTTCCCCTAAACCCCTTGAGTCCCCAGTAAAGATGTGGGACTATACTGAAATCTCACATGGACTTCTTGAGAGAATATGAAAAGTGATGTTGCACTGTTTTGTTTCATTTACCGACACTCATGTACGTTCACAAACACTTAACGGTTAATAATCCACCGTTATTACACAATAATGTTCGAAATATCACAAATTTTAGAAAATAAAACAAAACTGCAGACATGACGCTTCACCCTCGTGAGAGAAAAACCACAACAGACAGATAAACTGACAAACCTTGACAAATTCTGACAAAGAACCCATTTGCTTTTATTTCTTTATTATGGTACCGCTCATATCTCTTTCATTGTTGTTAAAAAAATATATCAAATGTTCATTTAGATGTGAATGTTTGACGAATCTTAATGATCATGTTGATCTTAAAGACAATAAAGTATTTTTTATTTTATTTTATTTTAGTGGCCACATAATGTCGCCCAAATGATGAAAAGCACGCGAAGATCTCCATACTGTTGCTCTAAATCCAGAAGGCTGCAAGTTTAAATCCTCCCTGATTATGGTTGTCTACACTCGGCACGGTATCGGGGCAGTGCCCCCTGACCGCAGTTTCTTGCGGCGTCCGTGGCGACGGACGCGTCGTTGTGGCGGCTAAAGAGCCTAGTATGGTCCGGGTTGTCAATCCGGTGGTGGCTGCGATCAAGCCCCTAGGCTGTTGGCCCTGGGGCGATCAGCTAGCGTGTAGTCAATCCTTTGCTCGTGGTCTGGTCAATCCTACGTCGTTCGAGGGATCAGGCTTCGGGCATATGCCTTAGCATCCGGTGGTCGCGCGTGCAGCAGCGCCAGGCAACGAAGTCATTCATGGCCTGACGCATCCGCCCGCGCGAACATCGGTCCCGCTAGGCGTCCCACGAAGGCTTCAAATCCTCTCTGTGGGGTCTAGTTCATAGTGGTATGCTGCGATTTTCTGGTGTCCGGTTAGGGAAAAGATATTTGATTTAAGTTTCACTGCCTTAAAGTAAAAATCTTAATGAGTCAAGTAGACAACATGATAAAAAAAAAAGTTTCACCAACGGGACCCACGTTGTGTTTTGTTATTCGTGTCGAGTTGACGAATAACCAGGAAAATACTGGAGCTTGAGTCGCATCTTGCCGACCCTAAGCTTAGGGCTATTTTTAGAAGGTGCAACAATACGTACCAAATATGGGCCATAGCGCGCGGTGTTATTGCATTGTGCAGCCGTGCGGCCACAAAGCGACCCAGCGATGCATTGTCAACAAAGGCGAGCTTGCCGGCAAGAATTTTTACATCTCACGACTACGTTGAGATATTGTTTAGACCAAACATATTGTCAGCTGCTGACGGCGAGCGAGCGGTACGCAGTTTATTGGTTTTCCATATACCTATATGCAGAATGGTAATAGCAAAATTCAGCATGCTTACAGTCGGCGACTATACGTTTGGTGTGGACTACGCCTTATGTCGTAAGTATCTAAAATACGCCATTAAGGCGGTTTATTGCACTCATCCCTCGCGTCCTCTGTTTGTTTGTACATTGTTGCTTTTTATTTTATTATGTAGTAGCTACCTAAACTTTAGATACGAGTCTGCCGTGCCGAGTTACAAGCCATAAATATCGTCGTAGCATATTCAAAAATTCCTATGGTTTATACAAAATTATACATTCTGTTGAACCTAATATTAGTTGTGCAAAAATGTGAACTGGCTGAATGCCAATTCTAATTGCAATAGTATGCAAGTGATGGATTAAAAATATCCTTGTAACCATTACCGAATATAGTTCCCGAACTATAATTTCCCGAAAAATCGAGTTTCGCCCTTACACAGGGCATCATCAGGTAAGATAGGAGCCTCAGAACAACGACGTCTTCACGACCAACGCTGAAACCAGAGAATATTTGCATTAGTATCACTTGTCATTTTGGAAGACCTCGCTAAGTTTCTTGCCTACTTCTACTCCAAGTACACTACCTTTGCAAAGGAAGTCTCTTTGTGAAGATTGAATTACCAAAGATGCTCACCTTTTTTTTATAAATATGGACTCATTTGCTTAGAGTATTTACCAGTGTCACGTGATATTATTAATCAAGTTATTTGCATAAATGCAGATTATTCGTCACTCAGTACAGTCATAGTCAAGTACACTAAAGACTAGTCAAGTCAAAGTCATACCTCAGTAAAGTACTGGAGACTTTACTAGATACGTCTATGGAGTTTTGGATTGTCTAAAAATCTGCTATATTTACACATCATCATCATCATCATCTCAGCCCATTAACGTCCCACTACTGAGCACGAGCCTCCTCTCACATATCAAGGTACCAGGGGTATATGGTCATACTCCACCACGCGGACCCAGTGCGGGTTGGCGGAAGCAGGTTTATGGCGTCCTGCTGTTACTTGTTAAAAAATATTTTAAGCCGCCCAATTAGGCCTCTAACATGGCTTAACAACTACCACATTTTATTGATAACCGGGACCAACGACTTAACGTGCCTTCCAAAGCACGGAAGCGCTTGATATCAAATGCAACACAAACGGTCACCCACCCAATGACTGACCTCTATAAACTATGCTTTACATCGGAGATCGTTTCCGACCGACGTATTGGCGACGAAAAGACTTGATAAAGTTTTCCAAATGCCGTCTAGCCCACTGACCTATTCTGTGAACCTCTCTCGAAGTTGCTTTTACTTTATTGCAAACGTTGTCCAAGGTGGACGTATTCATGATTAAATTCGAGAGAAATACCGTGTAATGCAACCTGCAACCGGTTCCGGACATACGTCAACTTTAGTCTTGTCCAAGTTCATCCGGAGAACGATGCGTGCAAATGAATCAACTAGGCTAGTCAGTATAAATTGGGAGTCTTACACGGTTTCAGCCATGATGACTATATCATCAAATCGTGATATCGAAATTTACATTAGTTTTCGAAAATGAAATACTGCCTAGATATGACTTTTTCGCGTCTTGAAGAAATAAACGAATATTATTTTTAGTCGCAAGTCGTCGTGACGTGGTCGTGAGATGTAAAAGCCTTTCTAACCTATCAGTAATGTCGCGTCGCGTCGTGTCGTGTCGCCGGAAGTGTCGTTCGTGCGACAACAGCACGCCCGCCGCACGTTCCGCTCTATTGTGCTCGGCCGACGCATCAATATTTACTCGTTCCTTTGACAGTTTATATTTACTAGTGTGTAAGCTGTTGGGTGCATTGTACTGAACCATATATTAATAATAATAGTAAGCCCAGCTTGTGGCGAGCTGTTGGTGAGTGGCGACACCACGGGCGTAAATCCGAGTGCTCCAGAGGGTCGGACTGCGATCTCGTCTCCGGTTCGCCGGAGTGGACACCAAGAGGCTGGCAGGACCCTCGCCCCTGGCTTGCCTTCATTGGCTGTCCAGGGTGGAGTCGCAAGAGCTACATGCTCGCAGGGTGGAAGTGAAAGATGCATAAGTCGTGAGTTGGCGCACTGTCCTCTTGGGCAGTAAGTATAAAACGGTGTACACCTCTCAACACCCTGAAGCCGAGGATATCGATGTTGCGCTCCTTTTTTTTTTTGTTTTACATCGGTAACAAAATGCATTTACGCACTGCCTTCCGGCCAAAGGGGGACCGAAAGGGGGGTTTGGGACTCACCACCGGCAGACACGACTGCCCGCAGTAATACCCACTAAAAACCTTCCGACGACGCCCGCCGCTTGTTGAGAAAGAGGCGGGGGCCAGTACCTGGGTTGCAGCTTCTGACACCCCGCCTGCGGCCAACGTCCCCCGGACCAAAACCGGGAGGACCTCCTCAGAGAGGCGCAGTGGACGCGCCATTCCTACCTCCCCGTGCGACCATAGCGTGTGTGGCTGACTTCCCGGAGGGTCTATGGTGAGACAGCAGGGGCCCCCTGCCCCCACTGCCTAGACCCTCTGCTGAGCGGGCCCTCCTGTCCCGCCCGCTGTGCCCTCCACAGGTCCCTCTTAGTTTCTCCCCCGGTAGTCAGTACTAAGGGCATCCAGAGTCGTCGGTCTCTGGGTGTTACCTTTTTCCGGCCTCCGGGAGGTACTCAGCCCCCCCCCCCCACGCCAAGGAGACCTGTTGGGGGAGGGGGTACAGAGGTCCCGAGGTTGGTGAGCACGGCGGGAGCTCTATCTCGCCTGCTCCTCAATCTCGGAGGGAGTGGCGGCAGTTGCCGCCGCCTTTACATGGGAGTGGTGCGGTCCATAGCCCTGTATGGAGCCCCAATTTGGGCGAGCTCCATATCTGGTCGCCATCGACAGATCCTGCAGCAGTCGCAGAGGGTCATGGCGACCCGTGTCGTTAGGGGGTATCGCACCATCTCGCATGAGGTGGCATGCGCGCTCGCCGGGTCCCTGCTATGGGACCTCGACGCCGAGGTTCTCTCGGCGGTCTACTGGCGTGGCGCGCAATCCCGGAGCCAGGGTCTCCGCCCCGCACCGGACACTGTGGTGCGGTGGCGTAGAGACGCTCAGAGGCAGGCTCTGGGCTCATGGCGGCGGCAGCTTTTCGGGAGCGCCGAATTTCGTGCCGAAGGTTCGAGGCGCCGTATCCTCGAGGCGGTCGGGCCCATCTTAGAGCGATGGGTCGGCCGTCGGTGGGGGTCGATGACCTTCCGACTCACGCAGGTACTTTCCGGGCATGGGTGCTTCGGGAAGTATCTGTGTGACGTCGCCGGGGGGGAGTCGACCCGGTGTTGCCACCACTGTGACTGCGCGGAAGACACCGCGCAGCACACTTTGGTGGCGTGCCCTGCGTGGGCGGGGCCGCGGTCGACGTTAGCCGCGGCCCTGGGTGGAGTGGCTCTCTCGCTGCCGACCATCATGCAAATGATGATCTACAGCGAGACGGCGTGGGAGGCGATGGCCTCCTTCTGCGAAGTGGTGATGTCGCAGAAGGAGGCCGCGGAGCGGGAGAGGGAGCGGGATCCGCTCTCTCTCCGGCTACGCCGTTGGCGCAGCGGGCGGGCCAGGAGGGCCCGTCAGGCAGCGCCCGGGGGGTCTTAGGCGGCGGGGGCAGGGGGCCCCTTCCGTCTCGCCATAGACCCCCCCCCGAAGTCGGCCAGTTACGCCATGGTCGCACATAGAGGTAGGGGGGGCGCTGCAAATTGCGCTTTCCTGAGGAGGTCTCCCCGGTTCTGATCCGGGGGACGTTGGCCGCGGGCGGGGTACCAGAAGCTACAAACCCGGGCACTGGTGCCTCGCCCCTTTTCAACAGCGGTGGGCGTCGTCTGAAGTTTTTTAATGGGTAGGACTGCGGTGGTCGCGTCGGCCGCAGTGAGCCCCACACCCCCTCCCGGTCTCCCCCTTTTGGCCGGGAGACAGTGCGTAAGCAGCATTTTTTTACAGACGATAATAAAAAAAAAAAAAAAAAAAGGGGGTACAGAGGTATCTAGGGGAAATTTATTTAACCTTTTGACGACCGATATGGCGTCGTGCGTGGCGAGTATACCCCGCACTCCGCTCCTAAGGTCGTGGGTTCGATTCCCACACAGGACAAATCGTTATATACATGAACATGAATCATTGCTCTCGTCTGAGAGTTTTCTTATATATATTAATATTATTGTGTATATAATAACACAAAAAAACAAAATGTTATTTGGATACATTTAAAATTATTAATTTATAATTAATGTTTCTATGATAATGGTAAATTGCATGCAGATGAACGATGAAATAAAACTACTTTAGTTAGGTATAAAAAAACGACTATCTCGGGGAATAGGTATGTAGTCAATCTTCAGAAATTTGTGTTGTTAAACCTCCCTCGTAAAACGTCTAAAAGGCAAAAATAAATCAGTTTGAGTCTTGGCGCCAACGCGGAAAAGACATCGCGACAGTGTTTTATTTTTCAAAACGATTGTAAATTCGAGTTATAATGTGTGAAAATAAGTTCTTCAGCAACGTACAGACGTCCTGGGAAAGTGGTATACCTAGCTGAAAGAGTTTGAATAAAACTTTAAGTAAATTTATCAATATATTCATCATTAGTTAAATTATAATTTTATTCCTTAAACAAAAATAATGACATCTAGATAACTACTACAAAATGGGATCTAAGTAAATTAACCGGGACGTAACCTAAAACGGCTCGTAATTCATTTTAACACCCGTCCTTCACGATAAGTGTCAAAACCAGACAAACCCTTATCAAACACAGCTCCCTAAATCTGTCTGCTTTTCTGCGCGTGTGTGGAAACAGCCACACAACGCATGCGCGGTCTACCCGGCTCATCCCAGTCAGCTGTCATGCTTCGTGTTGCTCAAACCCTTGTTTGAGCAATAAAAATACACGAACATTAACAGTGTTAATATTTTAGGTTAGTTTTTTTATGTAAATAAAGATAGGATATGTAATTTAAGTGGTTTTGTACGAAACGCCTGTGGATTTTTTCATGTTTGAGATAGATTTGTCGCATTGCGGTTGTGATAATGTGGTTTTGTAGGGAATTCCATTGGCATTTAGTGTTGTGAAAGTGATATTAGTGTCGTTCTTTCTTAGTGATGATTTTGCAGTAAACTATCTGTAAGGTAGGTTTATTTATTTTTTCAAATTTTGGCAGAGTCTTATTTAACTAGTAATGTTGAAACGAATAGATAGGTAGGACTGTTATCTACTTACGTGTTTTCAAATTATTACTATCATATTTTTTTGGTGGTAGATACAAAGCCTAGCTATAGTTTTTATGTACATACCTATATACAATACATACTGTCTTATCTGTACTGTTAATAACGTACATATCTTACAAAAGACATATTTACCTTCTAAAGCTTGCCTACATAACTTATTCAAGTAATATACACAAATAAATAATGTCTATTTGTAACGTCAAAATACGTGTTAAACAGATTCATATCACAAAAAGCTGAACAGTTAAGTTGTGGCTCATCAATGATTGTGTTTTTAATAAATAAATTGAACATATCGTTTATCTCCAACAAACCGCTATAAATATAACTGAAAAGAATAACCCGAAAAAATAACAGAGCAGAGCGGACAAAGACGCAGGCGGCGCTATTGTATATTCAAACTGTTTTTTTTCCATCCTCTACATATTTTTACTTTGCTTACACACATTCTAAATTAAAAAAAACGACTCCAAAAAGAGTTTAACAAAGGAGATTTAAGTTCCTATGTGAAAAAAGTATTTAAAATAAAAAGGTTGATTTATAAAAAGCTCCGATACGCCAGGCCAATTTGTTTTTATGTTTTTATGCAGTTTCAAAAGGAAAGTGATTTGTTTTTTCCATTCAGTTTCACTTTAAACGGTTCAACCGAGCCTGGGGCACGTTCCATCGACTAACAAAGGTCAGAGGTTAGGGTACCGCAAGTGATTTTTGGACCCCAGTGCAATTTAAAGTTAACATTGGGGTGTTACTCGGGTTAACGAACGCGACACTGAATTATAAGCACAATCTTTTATTATTATTGTTCTAAGAGTATTTTGCGGTCCACTTGACTCTTTCAAGCGATCATAAAAAAATATGGGTGAGTTGTCATTTTGTAGTTTTTGCAGCGGAGTATCCGCATACAATTTCAAGTAACTGAACTGACAAAATATAGCATTTCTTATTTAAAACTTTAATGTTTCCCACTGTTTAGTTTATGTGTCAAGAAGCAGTAAAATGGTTTTAGGTTTAAATTTATTATTAATAAACTTCTAGCGCTCTTTTTGACATACACAAATGCTTACAATTGCATCCGTACTTCAATAAACGAATTTGAATTTTATGACTAAATATGTTGTATCATCATCCTCATATCAGCCAATGATGTCTACTGCTGAACATAGGCCTGTCCAATAGATTTTGCGATCCTGAGTCGCCTGCATTCACCGGCTTCCCGCCGCCTTGACCAGACTATTTGTCCAGCGCGTGGCACCTGCCGATCAACGGACGAGGCTCTGGCGAACAAAATAGTGCCCGAAAAGCGGCAATAGTCTCGCCACCTACTTTTGACCAACAATATAAATGGCAAAATATAAAGAGCGTATAGTATGCCTCTGCCCACCCCTTCGGGGAAACAGGCCTGATATTATGTATGTATGTAATTACCGTCCCACTACTGAGCACAAGCCTCCTTTCACAAAATTGGACATAATATTATGAGCGCAATATTGTGTATATAAAACAAGTTTTTTCTTCTTTTAAATAATGGCTTTGTGCGGTTTGCACATTTAGCCAGCCAGTGTCAAGTAAGATATATATTAATAACATTATAGTAAATGAGAATGAGTGGTGTTAAAGATGATAAATGGTAAATGAGATGCCCTCCCCCTAAACCCCGTGAGTCCCCAGTAAAGATGTGGAACTATATTGAGATCTCACATGGACTTCTTGAGAGAATTTGAAAAGTGATGTTGCACTGTTTTGTTTCATTTACCAACACTTATGTACGTTCACAAACACTTAACGGTTAATAATCCACCGTTATTACACATTAATGTTCGAAATATCACAAATTTTAGAAAATAAAACAAAACTACTATCATGATGCTTCACGTTCCCGCCAAGTGAAAAAAAAATATAATTAACTTGCGCGCGATTTTTTCCTTGTGACCTAGGTACCTACATATAATCCTCTTTTTCAATACTTCCACTACTTATATATTTTTTTAAAAAACGCATCAAATCTGTTGCGTAGTTTTAAAGATTTAAGCAATCATAGGGACAGACAGAGGAAATACTTTTTTTAATATTATGAAATTAAAAGCGTACGTATGTATTATAATGACGTTTTATTGTACGGAACCTTTAGCAGCTTAGAAATTTTGAATGCAGGTAAAGGTGCAAAGCAGTAAAGGACCTATTGTTTGCCTAAAGGGCTTTCTGCTTTGATAGTCTATGGTTTGTATTGGTTACAGTTTTGATATGTACATATACATACATTCCTTACACATACATACAGTCATACATACATTCACGCCTGTTTCCCCGGTAGTAAAGGGGTGCCTACCCCTAGAAGCATATTACACGTCCACACTTCGCCAATAAAATAGTTGGTCCCATGTAATAGGTGGCGAGCCTATTACCGCTTTCCGGGCACTGTTATGTTCGCCAGAGTCTCGTCCGTTGATCGGCAGGTGCACCACTTGCAGCTGAGGTTGGCTTGGGCTCCTCAGGTCTTGATAGGATCCCCTTGTTAAGATATGTGGTGATTTCCTCATTAAGGTATATTATACTAGTTCTCATACCTCGCGATAGTCATCAGCATCATGATAGCAGCCATAAAGTCCACTGCTGACCTCCCCAATACATTATATTTTATGTGGGGGCCCATAATCACCACGCTGGGCAGGCGGGTTGGTAATAGCAGTTTCAGCCAGTAAGCAGGATGACGCTGCTGCTCATCATTCGGTAAGGTTTCTCTTCGCCGACTCTTACGACTCCCTGTAAGGTGAGAGGAGGTGGTATTGTTCCACACAGGACGGCCGGTACCATCCTATGCGATATTCAGATTCGATCAAAGAAATAAAGCAGAGTTAACTGACGTTAGTTCTTGTATTGGTGACTGCTAGTGCGGCATTTAATACGTAGCACACTTCGGTAGAGTGACCGACATAGCGAAGCGCGTTTGCAAGCTGAAGTGGCAGTGGGCTGATATACATAGCTCGAAGAACCGACGACCGATGGGGCGTTAAGGTTCTTGAATAGCGACCACGAATCAGCAAGCGTAGTAGAGGGCGGCCCCCGACGCGATGGACCGATGACCTGGTCAGGGCGGCGGGGAGCTGGTGGATGCAGGCGGCAAAGGATCGATCTACGTGGAAAGCAATTGGGGAGGCATATGTTCAGCAGTGGACTTCAAATGGCTGATATGATGATGATGATTATGACACTTTGGTAGACACGCTAAGCTTTTAATCTTGGTTACCACCAAATTTGGTAGTCGTTAAGCCAAGTAAGAAGCCTTATTGAACTTACAGCAGGACGCCCCACATCTGCCTCCGCCAATCTGTATCGAATCCTTACCTTGGTTCGTTAGATGAGGTACGAACTCTGTAATGGGACATAAATGGACTGAGATTATAGTACTGTTCTTAAAAAAACATATGTTGGATGTATAGGGATCCTTCCAACATCTTAGGAATCCAAGTCAATCTTACCTGCAAGTGGTGCATCTGCCGGTCAACGGACGAGGCTCTGGCTAATATAAAAGTTCACGATTAGCGGCAATAGGATCGCCACCTATTACGTGGTAACGTTATTAATTTTGGCGAAATGTGGGCGTATAATATGCCTCTGCCTACCCCTTTGGGGTAACAGGCGTGATTGTATGCATGTTTGTTGTTGAAAAGAAAGTTTTGTCCAACAGTTACGCTTAACGGTAGTGAAACGAAAAATATCATAAACACTTAGGTTATTTTATGTAAACAATTAAAATAGTATTAATATGTTAAAAAGGTGATTAGCGACCCTGCCAGGATTCGAACCTGGAATCTTCTGATCCGTAGTCAGACGCGTTATCCGTTGCGCCACAAGGCCGATGAAAGTTGGTTTGAAATATAGAATCAGCTTCTTTTAAGAGCTTTTTGTAGTAACAATGCTTTCATTTGCTTGTAAATATATTTTTTGTTTACCTTGTGATATCGAACAATAGGTGATTAATAGTGATTATGAACAATAATTTTAATTTCATCTATTGTTTTGAATAGAATTGAATATAATTATTAAGCCCTGTTTGCTTTTACTGTACATTTCTTTGTATTATATAAATATATTGTAAGTAATTTACTATTAAATTTTATCCACTCATAAATAAATATTAGGTCGGGGAAAAAGTCTTTTCGCATAACGTAGGTATAAACTTATTATAAAATTTTTTTGACTGTACTATTTGTGTCTGGCTGGTTTTGGTAACATTAAAAAGGTTCCATTATAAAGAAAAGAAAAAAATAAAAAAAAGTTGTTTCCCGCTATTTTTCATTTGTTTTTCTCTCCGTAAAAATGAGTGAATCTAATGAAGAAATTCGATACATTTTAAAATTTTATTATAAAAAAGGCAAAAATGCAACTCAAGCAGTGAAAAAAAAATTGTGATGTTTATGGACCTGATGCAGTGTCAGTAAGAGTAGCACAAATTTGGTTCAAACGTTTTCAGTCCGGAAATTTTGATGTTAAAGATGCACCTCGCTCTGGTCGCCCTGTTACGAATAAAATGGACGCCATTTTTGAAAGAGTGGAGCAAGATCGGCATATTAGTAGTTACGATGTAGCTGAAGAACTGGGAATTGACCACAAAACAGTTTTGACCCATTTGAAGAAAGCTGGTTATACAAAAAAGCTCGATATTTGGGTGCCACACGAGCTCACTCAAAGAAACTTAATGAACCGTGTACTCATTTGCGATTCATTATTGAGACGTAATGAAACCGAGCCGTTTTTGAAGAGATTGATAACTGGCGATGAAAAGTGGATCACGTACGACAAGAACGTGCGAAAAAGGTCGTGGTCGAAAGTTGGCCAGGCTTCACAGACTGTGGCCAAACCTGGCCTAACACGAAATAAGGTGATGCTGTGTGTATGGTGGGATTGGAAGGGCATTGTTTATTATGAGCTTTTACCGCCCGGCAAAACCATCGATTCTGATCTTTACTGCCAGCAACTGATGAGATTAAAGGAAGCAGTCGAGAGAAAACGGCCGGAATTGATCAATAGGAAGGGTGTGGTCTTTCATCACGATAACGCTAGACCACACACATCTTTAGCCACTCAGCAAAAATTAAGAGAGTTCGACTGGGAGGTCCTAGTGCATCCACCATATAGCCCTGACCTTGCGCCTTCAGATTTTCACCTGTTTCGGTGTCTGCAGAATTCTTTAGGTTCTGTAAGGTTGACCTCAAGAGAGGACTGCCAAAACTATTTGTCCCGTTTTTTTGATCAGAAGTCCCAAAGTTTCTACAGTAACGGGATAATGTCTCTGCCCACAAAATGGCAGAAAGTTATTCCACAAAACGGTACATTATTGTAAATAAATGTAAATAAACTTTGAAAAAAAATGTCTTGACTTTTCATACAAAAATACGAAAAGACTTTTTCCCCAACCTATTATGTCAGTTAGCAACCATTTCGCCTTACAAATAATAAATTTGCACAAATGAATTGTTTATAAATGAGATCACTTTCGGCTAAGTCTATCAAATTTCCATTACCACACAAAAAGATTTTTAATAATAATAAAATAATTAATTGTTTTTATAAATTGTAATTGGCCTGCCTGCCCAGCGTGGTGATTATGGGCAAATAACCCCAGTAGAATGTAATCTATTGGGGAGCAGTGAAATCATAAGGCTGATATGAATTGTAAAGTATATAGGGTGTCTGGGGATCCTACCAAGACCTAAGAACCCAAGCCAACCTAACCTGCAAGTGGTGCACCTGCCGATCAACGGACGAGGCTCTGGCGGGCATACAGTTACCGATACGCGGCAATAGGCTCGCCTATTACGTGGGACCAAAAACATAATTGGCGAAATGTGAGCGTTTAATATACCTGTCTACTTCTTCGGGGAATCAGGCGTCACCATCATATATCCTAGCATTATCCCGGTTGCCCTAGACTTAAGCTTAGGGCCCAGGGTCTGCTCACTGGTTCAACCAGATTTGACTGAATTTCAGTTATCACGTGGAGCGACTGCCGTCTGACCTCCGCAACCCAGAGGGAAACATCATTCTATGGTTAAACCAGCTGTCAGTTAGAAGGCACTAACTGCCTAATAACGACTGCCATAGATGTTCATGACAGCCGGGACCAACGGCTTAACGTGCTTCCCGAGGCACGGAGCAAGCGATAATTACGCACATAACATCGAAAAGTCATTGTTGCGCCACCAGGGTTTGAACCCGAGACCCTCTGAATTTAAAGGCAAGGGTCTCGCCACTGGGCTATGCGGGGAAACAGGGGTACTATAGTATACTATACTCGATACTGTATAGTATACTATACTAGATACTATAAATTATAAACGCAAACTTATATTGGTACTTCTTACTATAAGAAATACATTTTTATACCCCTTTATTTTTGCCTGTTCAGTCTGGATAATTTTTTAAAATGTTGGACCGTTTTTTCGAAACTTTTACTGTTATATAGCTAATGTTTAAAGTTATACCTTATAAATTAAGTATGTGAATACTATATAAACACTGTACATGTTAGCCTCAGTAGAAGTCGCTGGTAAACTATGTATTTTATACAAGAAGATGGCATTCATGGTACTCAAGCCGTTGCCTACCTGATGGAAAGTACAGGAGTCTATAGACGCTTTCTAACCCGTTTCACGCCCTTTTTTAAGAGCAAATACTGTAATCTGAATTGCTGTAAAAGTATATTGAAATTAATAGAAAGTAAATCTAAAACGTCTTCTTATTTGAGTTATGGAAAAGTTAAAACTGTAGACAGGGCGTGGCCAGACCAGACGTGGGCGGGGGTTGAGGAGACAGGGGGAGAGGGCGCGTGTGATGATGTCTGAAAGGGGTTAGGGGGAAGGGGCCGTTGCCATAACAGCTGGAAATAATTTGAAACGAATTAGTTATTTTTACAGAATATTGTTTCGTTGTCTAGTGGAGTAAGATATTTTGATACCAACAATCATAACTCTTTTAAGTGTCTGCAGTTTCATTGAAAGAGATATGCTTGAACTTCAAAATAAAAGTTTTTCATGCAACAAAATAGTTAAAAAAACTAAAAATATTTAAGTATAAGTGAATCTAAGTGCCAGTTCCGAGCCACCACTCTGTATAAAGAACTAGAAAGAAACTCACAGCCTATGCTCTTTTTAATTATCAATGGGTTAGTTACTTTAATTACAATTATGTTTATTCGTACTCATACTCGTATAACTTAAAATAAAAAGTTATTTTCTTCTTTTATTTTAAATCATGTGACTGCAGAACACATGTTTTTGTAGATTTGTCAAATTGTTTTACTACTAAGTACATATTCTTGTAACTGGCGGGAGAAAAAACTAACCTTGACGATTTTCTTGCCCGTTCTTTTACGATCAAGCTCCCGCCCGCAGTGAATGGGCGCGCTAGTTTTTAAGTTTTGACGTTCATAAGAGCTCTTTTGAGCCAAACTTGAATAAATTAATATGAATTTGAATTTGAATCTTCATTTGTCTGTGAAGCTATACAATGCAATTTAATATAACATTAACAAATTTTTTTTAAAGTTGAGAGGTGTCCCTCTCATGAGATGTTTCTCTGAACGATGTTTTAAATAGATATAGCTCTGATCAGGGATTAGTCGATTCGAATAATTAAAAATGAGATGAAATAATTCCGTTAAGAGTGAATGCTGGAAACATGTTGAATGGGGCACTTCACGCCTTTGTAAGCAGTCAGCAAGTGTGTTGGTACCTACACTAATGTATGGAAGCGAATGTTGGTTATGGCAGAAGAAACATAAAAGTAAGATTAATGCAGTGAAGATACACTCACTCAATATTATAGGTGTGAAATCTAAGTATTTTATTGGGCAAGATTATTGGGAGTTGGGTGAAACTAGTCTACATATAAGACTCAAACAGCATCCTAGCATTATCCCGGTTGCCCTAGACTTGAACTTAGAGCCCAGGGTCTGGGGGCCTACCGCCGAGTTCGATGGCAATCGATTATAAGGCAAAATGGATTTCGAATTGATTCTGTCGTACCGCCGAACTCTTGGAAATTGAAACAAAATGGCGTTCTCCATTTACCTATTGGTCTGTCACGGACTGAACGTCATGAATGAGAGGTGGCTGTCGGCAGATTCCCCGGTACGGATTAATGAACGTAAACAAAGTTTGATCTAGATGGATTACCGGTAATTCATCGAATTCGGCGGTAGGCCCCTTAGTCACTGGTCTAACCAGATTTGGCTGAATTTCATTTATTAAAAAGAGCGACTGTCGTCTGATCTCCGCAGAGGGAAACATCACTCTTTGGTTAACCCAGCTGTCAGGGTACGAGAAGACACTTACTACCTAATAACGAGTACCACAGATGTTTAAGACATCCGGGGGCATAAAAAAAAATATATATAATTTATTGTGTTTAAGATCAACAGGATCATTTAGATTCATCAAATTTTTATACGCAAAATGGAAATTCCATAATATTTTTTTAACAACAATGAAAAAACTTATTTCGCATAATGTACAAGGCGTAACGTATTAACATAACGTATTGCTTTATGGAAGCCTGGTTAGAGTCACCAACGACGGACTGACTGACTGACGAACCATCCCCTCCCCCTTTAGAATCACGACAGGCTGACTGACAGATCCCCCAATAAAAGCCTCCCATAGACTGACAAATTTTGAGAAAAAAACCACAACAGGCAGATTATCTGACAAACCTTGACAAATTCTGATAAGGAATCCATTTTGCTTTCATTTCTTGATTATGGTACCGCTTATATCTCTTTTATTGTTGCTTTAAAAAGAATTGGATTTCCAACTTGTTTGTAAAAATTTGACGAATCTAAATGAATCTTTTGTTCTTAAAGATAATAAAGTATATTTTATTTTCTACTGTTAAGTACAATATGCCTTTGGGAAAACAGGCGTGATTTTATGTTTGTATGTTATGTTTATATCTGGCTGTCAGATTGGTGAAGAGCGACTTCTCTTTGGCTTTGGGGCTAGATATTAAGACAATTTTCTCCTGCCGGTCTGAAGAGGGGAATACGATCCAAATTATATACATCCACAAGACGCTGAAAGGGGCCATATTTGTCTGTCTGTCCGTCCTGCGGGGCTCGTTAAGCCGTTTAATGCATTCGAGTGCATTTCCGTTGAGCCCGCTCCCTTGATTGAATAGTGACGTTCTTTATCGATAGCGACATCGATAAAAAAAATGTTGTTATTTTTATTTAAAATGTCTTATGCAGATTTAACTTTTAAAGAATATATTAGAAATACCAAGCTTTAGTAAATTTTTATACTTCAAAATTTTGCATTTACAATGCGTTAAAGGGTTGATTTGTTCTAGTAAAAATTTCGTCTTGTAAGGTCTCGGGGCTGGTCTCGACTGCACCCATGCAGAAGCGTATGCTCCTGTATGGGGGTGGTCCAGACTGCCAGGCACTTCTTCTCCTGCAACCGAGCGGGTGGGCAGGTTGCGGATAGCCCATCTCCGGCCGCGGGACCGACTCACTTTTTTCTGTTAAGGGTCGATCGCGGGGCCGGGGTGCCAGTGTGATTGGCTCCGGACAAGAGAAGTTCCCGAAGGTTACATTCCAGGCCTAGGGTAACCCAAAACCCCACTCCCATGTTCCAATCTCCAAACAGCACTCCCTCCACTTCATCATGCACACATCCTACTCCCATCCCTTCTTTCCGAGAGGAAGGGTAACCTCGCTTCCAAAAAAGCCCACCTCATCTTACAATGCAGAAAGGACAAAAAGATTATTGTCCCCAGGTGGGTTCCGGCCAAGCCGGGGAATCCCACACCGATTCGTCGGTCAGCTCCCATCGTAATCTGGGGGGGAGCACCCAACTGCATTTACAGGCTGCTTCTGCGCCTAACACAAACACCCAAACGGCTGCGACTCACGCGCCTACTACACAGACTAGTGAACCTTCCACGAGCGGCTGGCAACAAAAACTCGTTCGGAAGAGCTTTACCCGAAATCCCGACAACGACACTGACGAAGCTCGTCTTTCTAGCCTTGGACATGAACTTCAAACGCTGGTTACCCAGCGCGCGAGGTTCGAGGACAGGCTGAAAGACATAGCAAAGGACAGCGGATCTACAAGTGCTGCCTCTCTCTCTGCCGATGAAGTACGCTTGCTGAAAAGAAAGCGCGGAAAAGTTATGGCCAGAGAGAGGGAACTCAAGGGCCGAATGCGCAAAATCCGCGAGGACAGAGCGCAGACGGACGCGAGTGAGGGAGTACGCGACCAGCTGCCGGTACGCGAGGGGTCAACCCAACGCGAAAAGCAGCCGGACGCGGAAACGCACGACCAAGGACGAGTACGCGAGGGGGAAACCCAGCGCGCAAAGTCATTGATTGTGTCAGCTACTGGTGGAACTGCTGACTTGACTGACCAACCAAAACAGCACAAACCGAAACCTAGGAAGAGGGGAAGGCGACCTGGGGCTTCGCACAGGACGATCTCGGCACAAAACACCTTGCCAAGCACCTCTTCGTCTCGGACTGAGCCTTACGGCTGTAGGACGACGAAGAGGGAGCGCCCTGACGACACGGCCTCGCCGAGAACACTACAGGGAGACTCGAAACGTGCGAAGGTCCACACCGCCCAAGGGGGACGGAAAACCTACGCACGGGCTACGCTGGATATCCCGGCGCGGCTCGCCGTAGCTATCTGCTTCTCCCCTCCTTCTAGGGATCTGACAACTGACGAAGGAGAATTCATTAAGACTGACCTTGAGAACAGGCTCATGGACTCCGACCCTGCAACACCACTCCCGTCCTTCCGCGGTTTCCCACGGATAGCGGAGGGCACCGTGCAGATGTGGTGCGAGGATGACGACTCCCTGACCTGGCTTACCCTCAACGTACCCAACATTCGACTCCCTGACTCTGACCTGACGCTGACGGTCATGAGGCAGTCCGACATACCCACCCGAGTCCGAGCTGCGCTCTTCGTCCCCAGATACAATGGGGACATAGCGCGGCTCCAAGGTGTTCTGAAACGACAGAACCCCTGGTATGACTTGGATGGGTGGTCCCTATATAGGGCGACCTCGGTCGGTGGTAATAACCCTGGGACTTATCTCACCCTGGGCTTGCCGCCGATTGAGGCTGAAAAGGTCTTGGGGCGGGAGCGGCGTCTATCGTACCTACTTGGGTCGATATACGCGCGCTTCTACCCCAAGGCTGAACCCTCGGACGCCCCTACCGGAAGCCAGACTACCATAACTGCCCCGACACTGACACAGACTGACGACATCGCTAAGTTGGAGGAAGAGATGTCCAAAGCCGCTATGGCCGACGCCGAGACCGATGTCCCACCACCTGAGCCGTCTGGGTGGAGCGAGCAACGGCTACTAGCCTCATCCCCGAATTGCGACCGGCGCGAAATGGATTTAGGAGGTGAACTGTCCAATGGATCTGTTTCCTCCTAACTCCAACCAACCGCCGCCGCCGCCAACGCCCATCTCCAGACCAGCTTTGAGTATTGTGCAAGCAAACATACAGCACAGCCAGGCTGCAACGGCCAGCCTGCGCAGGGCGCTGGAGACGAAACCCAGAACTATAGCACTGATCCAAGAACCATGGATTAGACAAAACAAGATATGTGGCCTCAATAACATCGGAGGTAAAGTAATCTATAACACACATAACACAGACAAACCACGAACTTGTGCATACATACCAAAAGATATCCCGATTACACTACTCACCCAATTCTGTTCCAGAGATCTGACAGCTTTCAGACTCCAAACCGATGGTGAGTCCCCAGATATAGTATTAGCCTCGGCCTACATGCCGAGTGACGACGAGAACTGCCCACCAAAAGAGATGTCGGACCTGGTGCGACACTGCGAGTGCGCAAACCTGGACCTGATCATCTGCACCGACTCAAATGCTCACCACCCGCTCTGGGGGAGCGACACACCAAATCACAGAGGAGAGGTACTATGCACATATCTATTTACTACTAACCTCAACATTGTTAACCGAGGCTCGGAACCAACCTGGGTCACGGCCAGAGGACAGACAATTATTGATCTAACACTAGCCACAGAAAACGCAACAAATTTTATATCAAACTGGCACGTATCCAGCGAACCTTCTTGCTCCGACCATAGGAGAATTCGCTTTACGCTCTCAGTCAACACACAAGAACCCACACCGAGACGTAACCCGCGCCGGACAGATGTCCCGGGTTACAAACATCTCCTAGCCACACTACTATCAAAGCATGATATACACAAAACCCCGACAGATCCAACACAACTAGAACACACTGTAACGGAACTTTCCGAACACATCACAAATGCCTATCATGCGTGCTGTAAGCTTAGGGTCCCACCTGCCGGAGGTAAGGGTAACCAATGGTGGAATGCGGAACTTGGTAAGCTCAGAGACGCACTAAGGAAACAATTCAATAAAGCCAAGAATTCCAGACTACCAGAAGACTGGGAAACCTATAAACAAACACAGTATACATTTAAGAAACAAACCAGAAGCGCCAGAAGAACATCCTGGCGAAGGTTTTGCGAATCAATAGAATCTAACAACGAAGCAGCACGAGTGAGGAAAATCCTATCGACAGATCAGGATCGTACCCTCGGAGCGCTGAAAAAGTCAGACAACACATACACACAATCAGACCAGGAAACCAGTAAAGTCCTACTTGAAACTCACTTCCCAGAATGCACCCTCGTTGAGGACAGAATATGGGCAGATGAACCAAAACGGACTATATCTGATGATGACTGGCTGATAGCCCGCAACATTGTAACGGAGGAAAAGATTAAATGGGCAATTATAACTTTTCAACCGTACAAGTCAGCAGGCCTAGATGGTATCTTTCCAGCCCTACTACAGTGGGGAATCGACTCCATAACCCCGTGGTTGGTAATGATCTATCGAGCCTGCATAGCAAACATGTACGTACCACTCGCGTGGCGAGAAGTGAAAGTTATATTTATCCCGAAACCCGGAAAACCAGACTACACACAACCAAAAGCATACAGACCTATAAGCCTAACATCCTTCCTACTGAAAACCCTAGAAAGGCTTTGTGACCGTCACATCCGAGACGGACCCCTTCGAGGAATATCGCTTCACAAACAACAGCACGCCTACTCAATCGGAAAGTCAACAGAATCTGCCCTGCACAATGTGGTTTCAAAAATCGAATGTGCTGTAGACCACAAGGGTTCGGCTCTGGCTGCTTTCATTGACATAGAAGGAGCCTTCGATAAAACCATGTTCTATAGCATCAGCAAGGCTTTAGAACATTTCGGAGTAGATCCCACCCTGAAAGGCTGGATTGCCAATATGCTCAGATTAAGAGCCGTACAAGCTTCAATCAACACCACAACAAGAGCCATAGTGGCGAAGGGCTGCCCCCAGGGAGGCGTGCTCTCGCCACTACTATGGAACCTTGTCGTAGACAGCCTTATCAAGCGCCTAAATGACAAAGGCTACTATACAGTGGGCTACGCTGACGACATAACCATTATAATAAATGGCACACTTGAAAACACACTATGCAACCTTATGCGCCAAGCCCTGAAAATAGTTGAGGACTGGTGCCGAGAGTA
This sequence comes from Musotima nitidalis, assembly GCA_949126915.1. Taxonomy (NCBI): domain Eukaryota; kingdom Metazoa; phylum Arthropoda; class Insecta; order Lepidoptera; family Crambidae; genus Musotima; species Musotima nitidalis. The sequence continues at coordinate 980,067 of OX421434.1, read as the reverse complement.
CCAACTAACAGTAAACCCAACAAAAACGGAACTCATACTATTCACAAAAAAGAGGAAGCTAGTTGAATTACATCTACCAAAATTCTTCAACACAACCTTAAGCCTATCATCAGAAACCAAGTACCTAGGTGTATACCTAGACAAACAGATGAATTGGGCAAAACACACCAACTATACCACTAAGAAAGCCAGTATATCCCTATGGCAGTGCAAACGTCTACTTGGCAAGAACTGGGGCATAAGCCCGAAAATTATGCACTGGCTATACACAATAGTAATCCGACCAATAGTCACATATGGCTCGCTGGTCTGGTGGCCTAGAACCAACCTTAGTATAACCCAAAAAGAACTAGAAAAACTACAACGCCTGGCCTGCGTGTCAATCACCAGCAGTATGAAAACCGCCCCCACTGCGGCCCTGCAGGCAATGCTGGGGCTGCCACCCCTACACCTCACCGTACGAGAGGAGGCAGCCACAGCAGCTTTCAGACTACATACAGCTGGTACACTAAAGAAAGATTCCCGGGTCAGACACATACGAATATTAGATGATGCTGTTAAAGAACAACCAATGTTGATGGCACCAAATGACAGAACCCAGAAAACGCACACTTTTAAAAAACACTATACCGTGCAACTCACTGAAGAGGCGCACGACTACTCTGGCCTAAAGGAGCTGAGAATATACACAGATGGATCAAAAATAGGCACGGGCACCGGTGCCGGCGTATTCTCAAATGATCTCAACATTACCATATCCAAATCACTAGGAAAACACAACACAGTCTACCAGGCAGAATGTGTGGGCATAACCCAAGCCGCGCATGCTGTAATAGCTAGACAGGTTAAAAATACTCACATCCGTATAATATCCGACAGCGCGTCTGTCCTTCAATCCTTAAACAAAAATTACACGACTTCCAGATTGATACTAGAATGTCACAATGCACTAGAACAGGCATCGATACGATATCGTAACAAAATTACACTACAGTGGATCAAAGGACACAGTGGATCAATGGGTAACGATGCAGCTGACGAACTGGCAAGGAGAGGCTCCATCGCGACGGTCTACGGACCTGAACCCATTGTTCCCATTCCCTTTAAACAAATACGCAATTGGCTACATAGCATAACACACACACAATCCCAAGAGTGGTGGTCCTCCACTCCAGGTTGCAGGCAGTCCAAGGAGGCCATGCCGTCATTGGACGCAAGGCTGACTAGGCGACTTTTGCGACTGGACAGAAATAGCCTGCGCTTGGTGACGGGGACCATCACTGGGCACTGCTTACTGAACAAACATTTACACACTATAGGAGTCACAGACAGCCCCTTGTGCAGAGCGTGTATGGTGGCCGAGGAAACGGTCGCACACGTGCTCCTGGAATGCACAGGCGTGGCTGACACACGAAAGGTAACCCTAGGTTCGCCGAGTTCCATTGGAGAAGCTTTGCGCGGACTTGGAAACCTGATCTGCTTCTGGAGAGAGGTGGGCTGGCTGGAGTGAGCAACTATGGCCGCAAAGGCTCACGCACAATGGTCCATAACAGGGACTAAGTGCGGAAACCACCACCACTAACATAGAACATAGAACATAGAAGGTTAAGTAAAGCTAAAGTTTCGTAAGAACGTTTCGTATGATCTTTTTCGATGTTGTAACAATTATTGTCATATTTTAGCAATTTCCATAAAGAAACATAAAATTTATATATTCATTTAATACATTTTTTATCGTGTTCAGAAGTTGAAGGGCGCAACAGGAGACTTTTCTGGAAAGTATGTATAGAGCCTTACTGCTAAAATGTAATTAAGCAATCAGTATAAAGTCTTAGCAGAAATTAGAGGCTTATCGTGCCTCTGAAACATGGTTTCCTTTCCAGCTACCAACTCGCAACGTCGCCGTAAAGTCTAGATTAACTAAAGCAGATATTCAATTATGCCTTCTGAATTTTGTTTGCACTTGAAATCTATTACTAATCCGACAATTTCTCACACCCATGATGCTATCATAACCATTTACACTTTATCTATTGTAATTCTGAGTACCATGTTTATCACTGTGATAAAATTTAGACGCATGTTACTTAGTCATATTGTAGGAATTTATGAGTGTGTAGCTTATACAATAATTGATCTGATTGTTTACAAAAATAATATAGGTTCTATTTATACCGGCTTTGAATAATTAATTATAATTTCTTATAAAGTATAATTTCCCATTTCACGTAACACGCCGAAAAAGTAGGTACAAAGGTAGATAAAACTTAAACGATATCATTCTGTTAGGTCGTATTTTCTGAAGTTAGCTACCTACTCTCGCATATATTATATTAGTATTAGAACTTTAAATTATAATTTGAGCTCTAAATAAATGTTAGGTATACATGTGAGAGCGTGACAGATAATTTAAACGATGATATAAATTAAAATAATTTAGTATTATTATGTTTTAGCTTTGTTTATTATTCAGTTTTATAAACGACGTTAAATTTTAAATTAGTTTCATTTTATCGATAAGTTATCGACGACATCCCAACACTATCGGAAGCAGTTAATTCATCTCAACTACATAGTATGTATTTGCTTATTGAACTGTACGAGCCGGGCCGTTAGGGGCCAATGTTCAAAACAATCGATTATTATTTTTATTTTAGGTCAGATGTAATTTTTTTATTGTTGTTTGGTATTTCATTTTATCGTTTCTACTTCATTCAGAAGTGCTCTTACTCATTTCGGGCTTTGTAATAAAAAGAGGTTGGTATAACAAAAATATTTTTCTCTCACATTTCACACAGCGACATCTAACTCTAAACTAAGCAGGATTTCCAGTATTTATTTATTAGGTTGACCAAATAATGGCATATATGTTTTACACACAAAAGGTAATAACACAAATGCTTATTATACGAAAAAATTTGATACGATATTGTGTAAAAAATTGGCATTTAAGTACTTCCTAATACCATATAACATAATTTTATAAAAAAACAGTGCCTATATTACCTACTAGAACAATTTTAGTCGGACTTATTGGCAATATTGTTTTATTTTCTAAAATTTGTGATATTTTGAACATTAATGTGTAATAACGGTGGATTTTTAACCGTTTAGTGTTTGAGAACGTACATGAGTGTTGGTAAATCAAACAAAACAGTGCAACATCACATTTCAAATTCCCTCAAGAAGTCCGTGTGACATCTCAGTATTGTCATATAGTACATGTTTACTGAGAACTCAAGGGTTTTAGGGGAAAGGCATCTAATTTATCATTTTAATCACTACTCATTCTCATTTACTATAATAATAGGTTGGGGAAAAAGTCTTTTCGCATTTTTGTATGAAAAGTCAAGACATTTTTTTCAAAGTTTATTTACATTTATTTACAATATATATGTACCGTTTTGTTGAATAACTTTCTGCCATTTTGTGGGCAGAGACATTATCCCGTTACTGCAGAAACTTTGGGACTTCTGATCAAAAAAACGGGACAAATAGTTTTGGCAGTCCTCTCTTGAGGTCAACCTTACAGAACCTAAAGAATTCTGCAGAGACCGAAACAGGTGAAAATCTGAAGGCGCAAGGTCAGGGCTATATGGTGGATGCACTAGGACCTCCCAGTCGAACTCTCTTAATTTTTGCTGAGTGGCTAAAGATGTGTGTGGTCTAGCGTTATCGTGATGAAAGACCACACCCTTCCTGTTGATCAATTCCGGCCGTTTTCTCTCGACTGCTTCCTTTAATCTCATCAGTTACTGGCAGTAAAGATCAGAATCGATGGTTTTGCCGGGCGGTAAAAGCTCATAATAAACAATGCCCTTCCAAACCCACCATACACACAGCATCACCTTATTTCGTGTTAGGCCAGGTTTGGCCACAGTCTGTGAAGCCTGGCCAACTTTCGACCACGACCTTTTTCGCACGTTCTTGTCGTACGTGATCCACTTTTCATCGCCAGTTATCAATCTCTTCAAAAACGGCTCGGTTTCATTACGTCTCAATAATGAATCGCAAATGAGTACACGGTTCATTAAGTTTCTTTGAGTGAGCTCGTGTGGCACCCAAATATCGAGCTTTTTTGTATAACCAGCTTTCTTCAAATGGGTCAAAACTGTTTTGTGGTCAATTCCCAGTTCTTCAGCTACATCGTAACTACTAATATGCCGATCTTGCTCCACTCTTTCAAAAATGGCGTCCATTTTATTCGTAACAGGGCGACCAGAGCGAGGTGCATCTTTAACATCAAAATTTCCGGACTGAAAACGTTTGAACCAAATTTGTGCTACTCTTACTGACACTGCATCAGGTCCATAAACATCACAAAATTTTTTCACTGCTTGAGTTGCATTTTTGCCTTTTTTATAATAAAATTTTAAAATTTATCGAATTTCTTCATTAGATTCACTCATATTTACGGAGAGAAAAACAAATGAAAAATAGCGGGAAACAACTTTTTTTTATTTTTTTCTTTTCTTTATAATGGAACCTTTTTAATGTTACCAAAACCAGCCAGACACAAATAGTACAGTCAAAAAAATTTTATAATAAGTTTATACCTACGTTATGCGAAAAGACTTTTTCCCCGACCTAATATATATATTATTAACATATCTCTTACTTGACACTGGCTAACCGCTAAACGCACGAGGCCATTATTTAAAATAAAAATTAATTTGTTGTCAGTTGGCAAATGTACTTAGTTTTAACACAGTATTTTCACATGGCATATATTTTATAAACTATTTTAATGTGAAACTTTTAAAATTTTAATAGATTTTTTTCTAGTGTAATTTCATTTTATGCTACTACTAGTTCACAAAATGCTTTGAGATTCAGTATATTTTATCTACATAAATTTAGCTTGGCTGCTTATAACAGTTTTATTCAATTTTAGTAATACTAATAAGTAAATTTAATATAAATATATTAAGAGTATGTTGACAAGAAAAGGAAAAGTTTTTTTTTGTTTTTTCATAAATTGTTCCTTTCTTTCTTAAGTAGACATCAAATGTTGTTAGTTTTATAAACAATTTAACGATAATCTTTACAATTTCATTTTGATTGTATTAGATTTTTAGCTCGTTAGAATCACCGATAGATCTAGGCTGACTGACAAATCCCCCCAATAATAGTGACAAATCTTGAGAAAATAACAGATCAGACAAAATTAACTGAAAAACCTAGACTATATTTGACCAACAATAAATAAATAAATAATAAATAAATGTTTCTGACATTTACACCAATTATTTAGTTCCAAGATAACAATCCATTTTGCTTTTATTTCTTGTCTTTGGTACCGCTCACATCTCTTTTAAAATCGTTAGAAAAAATTGTATTTCCATTTTTTTTTTTAAATTGACGAATCTTAATGATCCTGTTATTCTTAAAGACAATAAAGTATAGTATATTGAATGTTTTTATTTTTATTTTATCATTCTAATAGAAGTAAACAAAATGACCCTGTTTTCCATAAATAAATAAATGTTGTTGCAAACAAGATAATTCTATAAGTCACAAAACTCACAAGTCATGAAATTCCCTCTTATATAATATACTTAAAACTAATCGGTCACCTGCATCAGTGATAATGTGATTAATCAAAAATATAATAAAATTTATAAATTAATGAGTGTTATCAGACATTGCTCGAAAGAGCTACGTGCTTTTGCGCACATAGTATACGTGTATTTCTTTACGAGCAGTCGTGTAGACTTTGTAATTAATATTTTATCGATATATAATATTATAAACCATGTCCCCACACTGTGGCTGTCTGTGAATTTGAGTGCTTGCAAAATTAAAAAAGTGATAAACGCAGGTTTATTCGGAAATTACAAAAGAATGCAGTGATTAGTGAGAAAGGTTTAGATGTATACATAATTCGTATGTGAGATTTCTCTAAAATGTGACTATGATTGTTGAAAGTGTTGAAAAATCATTAGCTTTGTCGCTAAATGCATTGGCAAGGACTAAGGTATAACCTATTTATTTCCAGTTTTATTATCGTAGATCGTTTAGGTCCCAGCCCAATGACTCAGGTCTCACATTTCGAAGTGAGAGGGGCTCATACTCCACCAGTCGGACTTAGGTCTTACTCTACAATTCATAGAATTGAATTAGTGGAAACAGAAGATAGGAGTGCAGTCGTTAGATTTTTATGAGCCGCACAATAGGGCTATATCTTGGCTTACCGTTTAACACAGGACTTCCCAACCAGGGGGGCGTGCCCCCCTGGTGGGGCGTAGAGGTATGTCAAGGGGGGCGCGAGACGTTTGTGTTTTCGAAAGAAAATATATCTCATCAGTATTTATCTATTTTTCTTTCATAGTACTCTTATTATAAGATCTTAAAAATTATGTTGATTAAAAAAAAAAATCGGATTTAATTTTGTAGAATTTACAAAACAAATAAATGTTTTTGAAATAATGCGAGTTTTGACTGCATAATTTATAGGGGGGACATGAAAATATTATTTTAAATCCGGGGAGGCTCGACGAAAATAAGGTTGGGAATCCCTGGTTTAACACATATAAAACATTTCAAAGTGCCTTTATAAGCTGTAAACTCTGGTTAACTTTGGTGATCGTTTCCGACCACCCAGTCTACATACCATATCTAATAGGGGCTCGTATTGGCGCCTAGATGCAGTGCGATAGAAACGGACAGGCGCGGGTGCAACGATGTTCTATTTCCAAACGGCACAAGTTCATTAACGTCTCTATATTGACTCTAGTGATGTACACAATCGAATGTGTTTGTTATCGATAAAATGTATTACAGTGAGATGATGATGGTATTCGGAATGCTACATCGGAACATGAATTCAAACGTTAATATTATGTGACCTGTTATGCATGACTTCACATTATAATTACATACAGTAAGTATTTTCATATACGGAAACCTTTTCTTTAAGTAACAGTGTATGAGCAGCTGAAGAAGTGGATGTGTCGATGACGAATGACTGAGCTGAATAGAAGGAGAGGACATGCTACACTAAGCAAGGCAGGATAATGATAATACAAGCATAATTCGATTTATTGCACCGTTATCTAAATAATATTTTTTAAGTTTATTTTTGTAGTGAAATGACAAAATTTGGCAAACCGGATACGGAAGCGTGTCTGGAAGTCAAGTTGAGTATTGAATTTATTAATCAATCATGATTAATCTCGCCCGGTGCGTTTTGACGTCTGGTTGAAATTAATGTGATCGCTGAGACACGTTGACCTCTATTATGTATTGATCAATTTGTTCTTATTGAATAAGCAGCGAATTGAAGCATGGTGTTGAAATGTCATATTTCTTAAATATCCAGTGTGAGTAACAACATTTAAATCTTATATTGTTTTCGGACATGAGACGGATTGACATTTAATGTATATTTTTTTTTCTTTTAAATAATGGCTTCGTGCGTCTAGCACATCTAGCCAGTGTCAAGTAAGTGATATATTAATATTCATAGTAAATGAGAATGAGTGATGATAAATGGTAGATGAGATACCCTCCCCCAAGCCTCTTGAGTCCTCAGTAAAGATGTGGGACTATACTGAGATCGCACATGGACTCCTTGAGAGAATATTAAAAGTGATGTTGCACTGCTTTGTTTCATTTACCAACACTCATGTATATTCACAAACACTTAACGGTTAATAATCCACCGTTATTACACGTTAATGTTAGAAATATCACAAATTTTATAAAATAAAACAAAACAGCAGACATGATGCTTCAATTTCCCGCCAAAAAGTCCATTTAACGTAATTACGGGTCTTAATCAACTTGTACATCAAACTTCAAAACTTATTATTTCATAAACTATTAATACATAGAACTTGAAAACGCCAAAATTTATAACAAATATAAAAAAACAATCAAAATATAATTATACTGAAATCACGAAGCTTAGATTCACTTGCAACCAAACAATAAAAAAAATAAAAAATATTTAAGTGTAAGTGAATATAAGTGCCAGTTCCGAGCCACCGCTATGTAAGAAGAACTAGCAAGAAACTCACAGGCCATGCTCTTTTAAATTATCAATTGGTTAGTTACAGTATTCATTTCATTTGTCTGTGGAGCTATACAATGCAATATAATATAACATTAACAATATTCACGTTTTAAGTCATTCATATTAGAACATCATCAAATCCGCCTTATAAAGTCCAATGCTGAACATTTTTTTTTTTTTTTTTTTTTTTTTATATCTTTATTTTATCTATAATTTCATTGTACAAATGTGTTTGGAGCATCCTTTTAGGCAAACAATGCCTGTGTTAGGAGGCTCCGCTCTTCTATATCTAATTTAAAAAAATTACAAGTTTTGCAATACTATATTACATGATAATATTTGCAATATAAATTAAAGTTAAGGTGTGGTGTGGTGTGGTGTGGTGTGGTGTGGTGTGGTGTGGTGTGGTGTTGTGTGGTGTGGTGTGGTGTGGTGTGGAGTGGTGTTTCCTATTTCTATTCCAATAAAGCTTCTGTTTCTTCATAGGTAATAGTCTTAATCCAGTTCGTAATCATTTTTTTACAGTCGTTATAGTTTCTATTGTGTACATAAATTATTTTATTTATTTTATTGTAAAGTTTGGCTGAACGAAAGTGAAATTGTCTGTTTGCAAACTTAGTTTTATAAAAGGGAATGTCTGCAATTATGTCTTTTCTTCTGAACTGAACATTAACCTCCCCAATAGATTCATTATATTCGGGGTATCTGCTCATAATCAGGGTTGGTGCTCGCAGTTCAAGCCAGCATGCAGGGTGGCGCTGCTACCCAGCATCCGGTAGGATTTCGACTCCCCGTGAGATAAGACAGGGTGGCTCTGTTCTAAGCCGATACCACAGGGCACTAACTTGTACCTACATTTTCTCTATAAAATTGTCTTTTTGCATATTATATAAATAATTTCAACACTCTTGTCTAAAGACTAGGAAAATATACTAAAAAAAAATTGTTTTATGTGGTAGATTTTTTTTTAAATTAATGCGGGTGAAACCGCGGGCACAGCTATAGTAAGATGTTTAATACGCAATAGTCATTGAGATATTAGTTAAGATACACGTATGGTATCTACCTCTATAAATGTCATTGTTGTCGAGTGATCTAGTTAGAGTGTCGTTATGGAAATTGGTGAGATGCGACGCCCACCGCGCTTATTGGCACGAGATGGTTTCTTAATGCTAGTGTTGCTAGTGTCGAAATTTCGTAATGGACTAGTAGTAAAGTTATGATGATGATGACATCCTTGGAGATTTTATATTTCACCTAGCCCCAACCTAAGCTAAGTTTGTGCTATGAATACTAAAAGCTTAAACATATTTAAATAGTAATAATAATGATATTAAAAAGTATATTAAACAAAACACATTTTCACAATACATTTGGTACACTTAAATACCTAAACTAGGTCTAACCTGTTCTTATAGGTATCTATGCTCTCTACCCTAAAGGCTGTGTTAAGTTTAATAAATATTAGGCTTAAATAATTATATTATATTAGGCTTAATTAAATAATACCTACAATAAACATAAATTGAAATAGTGCTAGAGAGCTGATGTGAAAAAGCTTCACCTAAGCTTCTTTTTAATCCAAAATTAACTAAATATATGTAGCTATACGAATGTAAATCACACGGGTATAGGTACTATATTATTTATTATTTTTGATCATCAAAAATACTGATCTAGCATCTAATAGGGGATTAGGTGCTCCATCAGAATTTTTTGATGTACAAAAAGGTTAGGTTAGGTTGGTAATTTATTAATTTTGATGACACATTAAATATGAGCCTTTATTATTTATATTACATAGTACGTTCAACAAAGGCTGAGGTAAGAGATAAGGAGCCCAAGTCAACCTCACCTGTAACTGGTGCACTTGCTGATCAACGGACGACGCTCTGGCGAGCATAAAAATGTGTTTATTTATGTATTGTATTAAAACCTTACCTGCAAGTGGTGCACCTGTCGGTCAACGAACGAGGCTCTGGCAAGCATAACGGTTCCCGGTAAGCGGCATTATACTCGCCACCTATTACTTGGGACAATAATAAAAATGGCGCAATGTGGGCTCATAATATGCCTCTGCCTACCCCTTGGGGGAAACAGGCGTGATATTATGTATGTATGATCAATCAATCAATCAAATACTTTTTATTTCATAAACTATTACATAGTACTTGAAAACGTCAAAATTATAAAACAATAACAAAAATAAATAAAATATCATTATACTAAAATCACGAAGCTTAGATTCACTTGCAACCAAACAATTTAAAAAATAAATAAATATTTAAGTGTAAGTGAATCTAAGTGCCAGTTCCGAGCCACCGCTCTGTAAGAAGAACTGGCAAGAAACTCACAGGCTATGCTCTTTTAAATTATCGGTTGGTTAGTTACAATCTTCATTTGTCTGTGACGCTATACAATGCAACATAACACAACATTAACAATATTCATGTTTTAAGTCATTCATATTAGAATAGCCTGTATGAAACGGCAGTTTAATCCCAAGCATTTTTATCATTATGATTTATGTATTATGAGTTATAACATAACTGGTTAAAATATAAGCTAAGGCTGGCAACACCTCAATCAGCGCGCACTGCCCAGAGCGTTGTACATTTCCAGTAACCTGTCACCGAGACCTTCACCGCCCAACAAATTCTTTTCTACAACTCAAAGGTTGTCAACTAACTTACATTCAAGTTGCATACATTTACATGTTTATTGTAACTTAGCTCTGTACTCAGACTACGTGTATTCTCAATCATTGTAGAGACAACAACATGTCTTATATAAAATAAATAAATATTTTCAGACAATGACACCAATTATTTAGTTTCAAGATAAGTATAATTAAGAACTTGTGTTATTGATACTAAACAACGGATAAACATATTAAATACTTTTTTTTTTATGTAAATACATACTTAATATACATAGGAAAACACCCAGACAAAAACAAATATTCATGTTCATGCACACAAAGATTTGTCCTGTGTGGGAATCGAACCCACGACCTCTGGAGTGAAGTGCAGGTATACTGACCTCCACGCCATATGGATCGTCTAAATATAATCATAATAAACTGTTTATGACAAGCTTAATGCTTGAGGTTTATTACGTTGGTGATCATTCAACTAAATAAATATACGTCGTCAAAGGCCCCGAAAAGAATGAAGACAAAGGTATAAATATGACACTATGTGATATTATATGTGAGGAAGGAAACATTTAAAAACTTATGACACTCTAAACAGCGAAATACATAAGAATACTTTAGCCGTTTTGTAAAACAACGAAACTACGGAAAAGTGTTATATCTTAGGAATAAAAGTTTATAATAAATTGCCTCAGAATTTGAAGACAGTAGTCTTTTTGGAAAGCTTTAGACAGAAACTTAAGCTATTTTTAATAAATAAGGCCTCATCATCGTCATCATCTCAGCCCATAAACGTCCTACTACTGAGCACGAGCCTCCTCTCACATACCAAGGTGAGAGGATATTGGGTCATACTCCACCACGCGGACTCAGTGCGGATTGGCGGAGGCAGGTGTATGGCGTCCTGCTGTTAAAATTTATCAAGCCGCCCATTAGGCCTCTTACATGGCTTAACGACTACCACATTTAGTGATCATACAATATCAAATGCCACACAAACGGTCACCCATCCAAGGACTGACCTCTGTAAACTCTGCTGTACTTCGGCGATCGTTTCCGACCACCGAGCACCGCGAAGCTACGAGCGCTTCAAATAAGGCCTACTACTCTGTAAATGAATTTCTTAATGACAAATTATCAATTTATATAATTATGTTTAACTTTAATTGAAAACAATATTTACATTGACTTATTCTTGAATCTGACATAAATTGTAATTGTATTGTTCTTATTAATTATTTTAACTAATTTGTACTGATTTTGCACACCTAGAAAGGTTGAACATGGCGAACAAATGTATATTCATAAAAATTGCAATGTACCCATATTATGCAAATAAATGATTTGACATTGATACTAACGACTATAAAACGATTATCCCTGTTTTTGTTTTACGTCGGTAACAAAATGCGTTTACGCACTACCTTCTGGCCAAAGGGGGACCGAAAGGGGGTGTGGGACTCACCACCAGCAGACGCGCCAGCAGTAATACCCACTAAAAATCTTCCGACGACGCCCGCCGCTTGTTGAGAAAGAGGCGGGGGCCAGTACCTGGGTTGCAGCATCTGGCACCCCGCCTGCGGCCAACGTCCCCCGGACCAAAACGGGGAGGACCTCCTCAGAGAGACGCAGTGGACGCGCCCCTCCTACCTCCTTGTGCGACCATAGCATGTGTGGCCGACTTCTCGGAGGGTCCATGGTTAGCTGCTTGACGGGCCCTCCTGGCCCGCCCGCTGCGCCCTCCACAGGTCCCTCTTAGTTTCTCCCCCGGTAGTCAGTACTAAGGGCACCCAGAGTCGTCGGTCTCTGGGTGTTACCTTTTCCCTGGCGCCTCCTGCGCCCTACCGGGAGGTACTCAGCCCCCCCACCACGACAAGGTGGAGACCAGTCGTGGAGGAAAACGATTATCCCTTTGTTAACCGACATCTAAGTACCAATTCTCACGCCTAACTCGATTGACACTTGATTTTGGAATCCCTGATCAGCTGTTGATTTTTTTATGAGTAGGTACCTACGATAAACGTGATTTTTTTTTAAGGATGCTTCTTTTCGACACATGGGACATAGTCGATACGAGAGTGACCCAACAGTCTTGGCGTGGCATTCAGAATAGTAACAAGTCGAAACTGTCTGTTTGCAATTACGAATTAGTGCGATTGTGTACTGGACCTAATTAGTGATAATTATACTCAGAAGACAATTATGATGAAGTGGATCCTTCTGTCGCTACACCCACTCTTCCATATATATATACATATGATAATAACGATAAACTTTTGGAAGTTGATAGGGGTCATGAGTGCGTTATATCCACGCAGTCACTTCATGTAATATCTGAAATTCAGCCAAATCTGGTTAGACCAGTGAGCAGACCCTGGACTAAGTTAAGGACAATCGGAATAATGCTGAGATATGATATTAAGACCAAGAGCTCTTTAGTGCTCTGGAAATTACCAATAGCCCATCAGTATCGTCTTTCAAAAGGAAACTAAAGAATCACTAACAGGCTTTTAGAACAGAGCTAACACTTATTTAGAATGTATTTATTTGTATATATATGTTATTTGTATATTAGGTCGGGGAAAAAGTCTTTTCGCATAACGTAGGTATAAACTTATTATAAAATTTTTTTGACTGTACTATTTGTGTCTGGCTGGTTTTGGTAACATTAAAAAGGTTCCATTATAAAGAAAAGAAAAAAATAAAAAAAAGTTGTTTCCCGCTATTTTTCATTTGTTTTTCTCTCCGTAAAAATGAGTGAATCTAATGAAGAAATTCGATACATTTTCAAAATTTTATTATAAAAAAGGCAAAAATGCAACTCAAGCAGTGAAAAAAATTTGTGATGTTTATGGACCTGATGTAGTGTCAGTAAGAGTAGCACAAATTTGGTTCAAACGTTTTCAGTCCGGAAATTTTGATGTTAAAGATGCACCTCGCTCTGGTCGCCCTGTTACGAATAAAATGGACGCCATTTTTGAAAGAGTGGAGCAAGATCGGCATATTAGTAGTTACGATGTAGCTGAAGAACTGGGAATTGACCACAAAACAGTTTTGACCCATTTAAAGAAAGCTGGTTATACAAAAAAGCTCGATATTTGGGTGCCACACGAGCTCACTCAAAGAAACTTAATGAACCGTGTACTCATTTGCGATTCATTATTGAGACGTAATGAAACCGAGCCGTTTTTGAAGAGATTGATTACTGGCGATGAAAAGTGGATCACGTACGACAAGAACGTGCGAAAAAGGTCGTGGTCGAAAGTTGGCCAGGCTTCACAGACTGTGGCCAAACCTGGCCTAACACGAAATAAGGTGATGCTGTGTGTATGGTGGGATTGGAAGGGCATTGTTTATTATGAGCTTTTACCGCCCGGCAAAACCATCTATTCTGATCTTTACTGCCAGCAACTGATGAGATTAAAGGAAGCAGTCGAGAGAAAACGGCCGGAATTGATCAACAGGAAGGGTGTGGTCTTTCATCACGATAACGCTAGACCACACACATCTTTAGCCACTCAGCAAAAATTAAGAGAGTTCGACTGGGAGGTCCTAGTGCATCCACCATATAGCCCTGACCTTGCGCCTTCAGATTTTCACCTGTTTCGGTCTCTGCAGAATTCTTTAGGTTCTGTAAGGTTGACCTCAAGAGAGGACTGCCAAAACTATTTGTCCCGTTTTTTTGATCAGAAGTCCCAAAGTTTCTACAGTAACGGGATAATGTCTCTGCCCACAAAATGGCAGAAAGTTATTCAACAAAACGGTACATATATATTGTAAATAAATGTAAATAACCTTTGAAAAAAATGTCTTGACTTTTCATACAAAAATACGAAAAGACTTTTTCCCCAACCTATTATGTTTACATTATAATTGTATGTATATATTTTTTTTTTAGTTTAGTTGTTATTATTATTTTTCCCCCCAATATTATTATATTAATTTATTATTTTTTATTATGATCCCACAGACTAATCTCTGACACTTCTGCTAGGGTTGGCTGGAAGAGATTTCTTATAGAAATAAGTTCACCTTTGTACATGTTTTTTGTTACTGTGTTTTTTTAAGAATGTTTATGTGCAATAAAGGATATATATATATATATTGAAATCCGTAACAGAAGAGTTGTAACACCAGAACACCACACACTTTTCTCTGCTAATCCGCACTGGCTCCGTTTGGTGGCATATGAACTTCTTACGCCATTGCTATGGCTATTTATCAATATGAAACATTTCTTTGTAACACCATTCAGCCTTCCTTTTTTGCTGCTAAAGCTTGTGTTCCCTAATCCTATAGCCCCGAGTCTTGTATGCGGAGCGTCAAGCCAGGCCGTCATGAGTAGAACTGTTAACTTTTTTATTTCTCACTTTACTGCCTTTGTCAGTGACTTTTCTCGTGTAGAATATTATCCTCTTTCATACCCCCAAGCTTGAGAACTCCTAAAGCCCTCGAGAACCCCCAAATACTCGAGCACGTGTTTATTTATAGGTAACGAATAAGCCGCCTCAAAATAAAAATCTACAAGAGAAAGCTGAATAAGTACTAGTTGAATTCGCACGTCAAATGTTTTTGAACGATAAATTATAATTAAATGGGGCAGATTACAGCTAGATCCTTTTCTAAACCTGTATAACACATAATAGCCTGTAACTGTGTACATTTTTGATTTGATTTCATAAGTTTTTTTTGCAAACTAAGTAAAAATTTTTTTTTCGAAATATCAGCTCAGTTCAGTTACCGCGGCTTTGGGACATAGCAAGCTCAAGAAGGAACATGCATAGTTTTTATCAGTAAAAGTCTGACACACCCTTCTGCTCAACCGCAAGCGCAAGAATATCATTTAATGATTATTATATGTTAGAGTTTATTAGTTAGTAACTAAAACGATATCTTTACACCACAGTCATTTGTCGTAGATTACTATTAGCATAAAGTTAGGCCTATCTATCCCCAAATCTGTTATATAATTATGTCAATTAACTGTTTCCGTCCGACCCAAAACACAAAATAATTAACAACAATTGAAAGTCAATAAAATCTATCGATAGTTTTATCGACACTTCCTATTGTCTCGTTCCTGTTAACAGAGCATGCGGGCGTCTATAGACCTCTTAATCCAATAGACGTGTCATATCAGGGTAAATTGTCTGCCAAATATTGGTCACTTTCTCTGTTTATCAGCCTGGCCTAGTCGCGCTTAAAAGTTTGACTTAATTGAAAATAACAGCAACGGTCTCGACGCTTTCAATACTTGAGGCATCAGTAGCGGATTGCCGAACCTCTTAATCATAATCTCATTCCATGACACACGACTACGCGGCAGAAAGTTTCTTTTCAAACGGACCGTACTCGCTTTTGCCATTTCTAAGGTGTGACTTGTGAGGTTAGTAAGATGTCACCAATGCCCCTCCACCCTCAGCTCAGCGATAGGTTCATCTTTCATATTATTCTAAACGTATATAAGGTCTAGCGGTCTTTAGGGGCTTATATCATATACCAAACCAATGGATATATTTAAAAAAGCGGTGGCTCGGAACTGGCACTTAGATTCATTTACACTTCATTATTTTTTGTTTTTACATTGTTTTTTTATACTACCCGTTCGCATCAAGTTTGCCGTTACCTCCCGCCGCGCCCCACCTCACCGCACCCCAAAGTAGGGGATAGTTGCATAGTACCGATAGCATTTCGTTGCCATAAGCACGTGTGATTTAAGTGAAACATTTGGCTTAGTCAAAAAACTGTCATTTGTGTTTAATTGTTAAGTTTATTGTGTTGTTAAGTTTATCGTTGACTTTTGCTTTTAAGTTTATTACTGACTTTTGTGATCGTGGAATTTAGGAAAATAAAGCTAACTAAAACTGTCGACTTGCTTTTGTTGTGTTGCGTTTGTCAGAGTACCACTATGAATAAAAAAGGACAAGTACTACGTAGCGGTGAACAATATACTTTTGAAAATTTTAACACACTTTGAAGAAAAACAAAAAAATCAATTAAAAACGCGATATGATGTCAGCGATGTCATTGCTATGAAAAGTATTGCTAGGTTGAAAAACGAAAGTGCTTCTGATATGAGTGCCACTGATTCCGACGAACCGACAGCAATCGAAATGAAATTGCTAGAAAACGAAAAAAAATATCGATCGTTATTAAAATCATTTCACAACGTTATAAAGGGAGTTGCTGCAGCGACAGGAGTGTCTGAACGCACATTAAGAAATATAAAGGCGGAAGCAAAAAAAAATTGAAGTACAGGACTCAGCTGAACCTGGTACATCTAGTATGCCAGATTCTAGAGAAAAGAAATAAAACTATCAACATCAAAAAAGAAATGAAAATGTGGTATAGAAGCGGTTAGAAATCGACGATTTTATGGTTTGCGCTATAATATAATTTAAAGTTATTATAATGTGAAAAAAGAAGTACCTACCCTGCGAAAATTTTTATCGAAAGCGAAAGAGGATTTAAATTTGCCTGGTGAAAAGACTATTCTATGGCAGATTTTAAAAGATAAACTGGGATATAAATTTAAAAAATTTGAAAATATTCGACAATATTTAATTCGGAAACCGGAAATAGTCGCATGGAGGGCACGCTAATTAAGAAGATTACGCGAAAATGATGCACTAGGAGCCAATAAAAAGCTTGTTATATATTTAGACGAAACATGGATTCATAGCCACTACACGGTGTCGAAATGTTGGCAAAAGAAACGGACGAAAGCCTGAAAAAAAAACTCAATTGCGACTGCCACCATATCAGTGTGATTTAAACCCCATTGAGTATATATGGAATTTAATTAAATACAGAGTAGCTGAGAAAAACGTGAGTCAATCTGAGAAAGAAATCCAAAAACTTACTCTTGAAGTCATCAAAAGTATCACTGTTGCCGATTGGAAAAAAGAAATAAATCACGTTGACCGATTACGGCAAAAGTACTGAGATGAAGATAGGTTGCAGGGCACCGAAAGGCAGCTAATTATTTCTATCGGCGAGAGCGACACTGAATCAAGTAATAGCGATTATGATGATAGTGAAATATCCGGCATTGAAGAGATGTAGTAAAGTACGGGTTACGTTGTTAATTTTCTTTTATTTCATGTTAGTATCCCATGTTACATACTTGTCACACATAATAAATGAGTGTAAGCAAGTGATGGATTAAAAAATCTTTGTAACAATTCCCGCGCAACTATAATTTCTCGATGAATCGAGAGTCAAACTCTCTCGTTTCAGCGTCGGTCGTGAATACATCGTTGTTCTGAGGCTCCTATCTTACTTTTTTATCCATCACTTGCTTACAATTGATTTCCGCAAAGTAACGCCTGAATTAATAAATTATTTATAAATGAGTGTCATAAATGCATTTCAACAACATATTTTTAATTATTTATCCATTTACTACAATAATAAATAAAATACTAAAACTTATTACTATTAAATCTATTACTTTTGTGCCAACCATACTCACTAGTGTGACGTCATAACATAACGGTCTACGACGGCAAACTTGATGCGAACGGGTAGTATGTAAGTGAATCTAAGCTTCGTGATTAAGTGTAATAATATTTCGATTGTTTTTTAAAAAAAAATTATTATGTCATTTTCAAGTACTATCTATAATTTATGAAATAAATATTTATATTTTTTTTACTTTTAAGAAATATTCTATGGCTCAGGAGATGCATTTGTGTGCTTTAGCACACAAGTGTTTATATCTAATAAAACCTTATAATTACGACAGGATGTCAATCTTGCCTGTCGCTGTTTATTTATTTGAGAGAATAACAGCTATCCCTCAAATTTAGGTTAAAATAAACTCATGCGTTGCTTCTGAAAACGAAGTTTTATTTCGTTAGTTTCTTACAAATACGATAGGTAACTTATTTAACTACACTATTATTACAACTTTACCTGAAAACGAAGAAACGACAATTAAAGTCTATTCTTCCACCAATTATTCTTATTTATCTATTTTAATTAACAAATCTATCACAATAAGTTTCTTTTACAATGCTATTTTTTCATAACCTCTCAACTGACTATTGACTTCAGACCAAGGATGTCATAGACTCTAGCACCTGTCAGTTGTCTATGTCGTTGGTAATGTAGTATGCAAAATTCAAAATTAAAGAAATATTATTTCTTTACATACATATGGAAATAGCACATAATAATATAGTGTACCAATTTGGATACATGACATGTCTATTAGAGTATGTGGTCTACGTGGCGTCCCGACGAGGCGGCGTCCTATTTTCCCAAGTCTGTGTGTATCCTGCATTAACAGTATCCTGTGATGCAGTTTCTTATCAATAGATTAGCTGTGGTCATATTGATGCTGCATTAGGTTGCTAGGAGAATACGGAATCTCTGCAATGATGTGTAGTGCTTCTTTTATTTCTAGCTAATCATCATCATCATCATCACAGCCCATTAACGTCCCACTACTGAGCACGAGCCTCCTCTCACATATCAAGGTGTGAGGGTATTGGGTCATACTCCACCACGCTGACCCAGTGCGGATTGGCGGAGGCAGGTGTATGGCGTGCTACTGTTAGAATTTTTCAAGCCGCCCATTAGGCCTCTAACATGGCTTAACGACTACCACATTTAGTGATAACCGGGACCAACGGCTTAACGTGCCTTCCGAAGCACGGAAGCGCTCGATATCAAATGCCACACAAACGGTCACCCATCCAAGGACTGACCTCTGTAAACTCTGCTATACTTCGGCGATCGCTTCCGACCACCGAGCACCGCAGAGCTACGAGCGCTTCTAGCTAATAGCATTATTGATATCATCGTCATCATTTTATAAGCTATATAAAATTCAGTGCTGAACATAGACTTCCCCAAGAAACGAGTGACCCTGAGCTCTAAGATATAGTCTTGGGCAACTGCGATAATGCTAGGAAATGATGAAGGAAACGGTCTCCCATCCCAGGACTAAGCTTTGTGAACTCTGCTTTGCTACCTAGCTCTGAGCAGCTATAATCGCTTCACCCGTTAAGAAATCTAGTTTAAAACATTAAAATACATACATTCACGCCTGTTTCCCCGAAGGGGTAGGCAGAGGCAACTTATACGCCCACACTTCCACAATTATGAAGTTTGTCCCACGCATTAGATGGCAATCCTATCGCCGCTTACCGGCCACTGTTATGTTCGCCAGAGCCTCGTCCGTTGGTCAGCAGGCGCACCACTTGCAGGTGAGGTTGGCTTGGGCTTCTTAGGTCTTCGTAGAATCCCTATACACCCTTACATACACCAAACATTAAAATTAACATTTATAAACGGCACATATCCCTAAAACCACTAACATTGTTCTTACAAAACAAAATATGTGTTTATTACCGTCTGGTGAACAATTAAAACTTTGTTTATATGGCTTTTTATGTACAACTGTTAAAGTATTCTACACTCTAACACTAACTATTTAAAGGATAGTTAGAAATGGATGCAGAGAGATTCAGGGTGGTATGATTCGGAACTGCATGGCAAACCAGATACAACTAGTATCCGCTTTCTGCTTCACTTCTAGTAACTCATATAGAAATATTTTTTCTATTTTACAAAAATAAACCAGTATATTTTATCTATTTATCTATATTAAACAAATGAATATTGTCTACACACACACAAATTATTTAGTTCCAAGATAAGTATCATTAAGTAGATACAAGATAATTTTTCAAATTAAACTTGTGTTATGAATGCTAAATAACGGATACGTACATTCACGCCTGTTTCCCCAAAGGGGTAGGCATATTATACGCCAACACTTCGTCAGTTATATGGTTGGTCCCACGTAATAGGTGACGAGCCTATTGCCGCTTACCGGGCACTGTTATCTTCGCCAGAGCCTTTTTTTATTTTTATTATCGTCTGTAAAAAAATGCTGCTTACGCACTGTCTCCCGGCCAAAAGGGGGAGACCGGGAGGGGGTGTGGGGCTCACTGCGGCCGACGCGACCACCGCAGTCCTACCCACTAAAAAACTTCAGACGACGCCCACCGCTGTTGAAAAGGGGCGAGGCACCAGTGCCTGGGTTTGTAGCTTCTGGTACCCCGCCCGCGGCCAACGTCCCCCGGATCAGAACCGGGGGGACCTCCTCAGGGAGGCGCGATGTCATGCACCCCCCTACCTCTATGTGCGGCCATGGCGTAACTGGCCGACTTCGGAGGGGGTTCTATGGCTAGACGGAAGGGGCCCTCTGCCCCCGCCGCCTAAGACCCCCCGGCCGCTGCCTGACGGGCCCTCCTGGCCCGCCCGCTGCGCCAACGGCGTAGCCGGAGAGAGAGCGGATCCCGCTCCCTCTCCCGCTCCGCGGCCTCCTTCTGCGACATCATCACTTCGCAAAAGGAGGCCATCGCCTCCCACGCCGTCTCGCTGTCGACCATCTTTTGCATGATGGTCGGCAGCGAGAGAGCCACTCCACCCAGGGCCGCGGCTAACGTCGAGCGCGGCCCCGCCCACGCAGGGCACGCCACCAAAGTGTGCTGCGCGGTGTCTTCCGCGCAGTCACAGTGGTGGCAACACCGGGTCGACTCCCCCCCCGGCGACGTCACACTGATACTTCCCGAAGCACCCGTGCCTGGAAAGTACCTGCGTGAGCCGGAAGGACATCGACCCCAACCGACGGCCGACCCATCGCTCTTAGAGCGACCTCCCGATGGGCCCAACCGCCTCGAGGATACGGCGCCTCGATCCTTCGGCACGTAGTTCGGCGCTCCTGAGTAGCTGCCGCCGCCATGCGCTCAGAGCCTGTGTCTGAGCGTCTCTACGCCACCGCACCACAGTGTCCGGTGCGGGGCGGAGATCCTGGCTCCGGGATTGCGCGCCACGCCAGTAGACCGCCGAGAGAACCTCGTCGTCGAGGTCCCATAGCAGGGACCCAGCGAGCGCGCATGCCACCTCATGAGAGATGGTGCGATACCCCCTAACGACACGGGTCGCCATGACCCTCTGCGACTGCTGCAGGATCTGTTGATGGCGACCCGATATGGAGCTCGCCAAAATTGGGGCTCCATATAGGGCTATGGACCGCACCACTGCCATGTAAAGGCGGCAACTGCCGCCAGAGCCTCGTCCGTCGATCGGCAGGTGCACCACTTGCAAATGAGGTTGGCTTGGGCCCCTTAGATCCCTATAAGCCTACATATATATATTTTAATGTATTCTTAATATGCATAGGAAAACACCCAGACCAGAACAAGTATAAGAACGCGTAAGCGCTCGATATTTAATGCCACACAACCGAACACCGATCCAAGGACTTTTATCTGTAGACTCTTCTGTCTGCCGTGGACCTACGAGGGCTTTCATATCGTCATATCCCAGCATTATCCCGGTTGCCCTAGACTTAAGCTTAGGACCGAGGATCTGCTCACTGTTCTAACCAGATTTGGCTGAATTTCAGTTATTACGACTGCCGTCTGACCTCCGCAACCCAGAGGAAAACATAATTCTATAGTCAAACCAGCTGTCAGATATATGAAGGCACCGACTTCCCAATAACGACTGCCATATGTTTTTATGACAGCTGGGACCAAAGGTTTATAGTGCTTTCCTAAGCAAGCTATAATTCATGGACGATGCGACGCTCTAGAGTTTGAATCCGGGACCCTCTAAATTTGAAGTCAATGGTTCTCGCCACTAGGCTATCGCTGCTTGTGATTAAAAAAAATAAATTATGAATAGATTAAGTATATAGAAGGTTACTTCCTTACTTCTTCAACTGTATTTTTTTTATTGACATCAGTTCAAGGATGTCTAATGCTGAACTGAGCGCTCTCGTTCTTAAAAATAATGAACAAAATCTTTTCCATAGTATTCAAAGCAAATTGTCCCTGTGTAACCGAACACAGAAACATGTGCGTACTCATTACATGTTGTTTATTTTGAAACACTACCGCCTTATAGATGGGATGTTTGGTCCATAAACCGTAGTGTGTGTAAAAAAGTCACATCAAACAGTTCATGCGAGTATTTTGTTGCGTTGCGTCGTCATTTGATGCGTTAGTTGTGCAGTTGTACACGAGCGAGGTTGGCAATTAAAAGCTTTTCCAATGCAGTCCGGAGTAGTTCAAATACTTTACTCAGAGATCTGAGCTTAATTGTAGTGCTCACTTTATTCGTATTGATAAAGTTCTTTGGATTTCTAAACGTAATAGGTATTAACTTTAAAAAGGTAACCATAACCAAACTTTTTGTCACTGCTGTCAAAGCTTTTTACTATTTGTTCTTTAAATTATTAACTCTCCAATTGAGTTTGACATTTTTTTCATCTAAGTAGATTTTAGGGTTTATCAGAATAGGCGTGTCATAGCAGCCACGATGGAATGTAGGAATTTAATAAAGTGAATAAGACTCTAATTTAAATCGTAATGTATACATTACACGAACATTGCAGTAATCTCTTCCAAACCGCACATTACAGTTTGTCGAATTCTCTTTACCTTTTTATTATTGTGGCAGCCCTATTACAGTATTAGGTTGCGCAAGCGCAGCGTGCAATGCACATGGGGCTGCGGACGCGGGAGTTTGTGTATTTTGGTCTGCAGGCCGGGGGGAGGCGGGGATGCATGTCTTGCAACACTATCGCAAACACCACAATGTATTCTACAACTTTGTAATTTTTTATTTATACTGTGATATCATTTAATAATTTCACGATTTAGATTAGGCGTAAAAAACAAACCAACGACCGCACTTAAAGTACTTATTATTTATTATTTTATTTTGACATGTGTTAATTGTTACTACAATAAATTATTAGTTGTTTTGTTATTGTAACTCATAATTGACTGAGTAAGTAAATAATTTTAACTATTATTCAATTTGATATTTGTATACCTAAAACGGTACATTACGGAAGCTATCTATTTATTTGTATTGTCAGACCATTATTGCATGTAATGACAAATAAATTATTTGATTTGATAAAATAATTGGCATTTAAGCGTAAGGCTTATTGGTGATGGAGCTTCCTCTCTTAAATCAGCCCAGTAGCTTAGGCGTAACTAAGGAGCTAACATTTGCACATAAAACACCTACTTTTTAGTAATTAAGTATCATTATAGTCCTTTTGCTGGACGTAAACTCAGGTGACCACACAAACCCAGTATATTTTATTGATAAATAAATAAATAATAAATATATCTGACACTTACACATTTTTTTAATTCCAAGATAAGTATCATTAAGAACTTGTGTTATGGATACTAAATAACGGAGAAACATACATGAATACTTTTTTTTTTGTAAATACATACTTAATATACATAGAAAAACACCCAGACTAGAACAAAATTAAATATTCATGTTTATGCACACAAAGATTGGTCCTGTGTGGGAATCGAACCCACGACCTCAGGAGTGGAAAGCGGGTATACTCGCCACCACGCCATATCGGTCGTCATTGATGGCAGGGGCAAGTATGGAGTCCTCATAGAATTATTTAAAGCGACGGAATATAACTTGCTCTAATGACTACCACATCTAGTGATTATCGGTACCAAGCAAACGGTTACAAGTGCATACCAATACGAATATAGGAAGAGGTGCTCTTAATAAAATGTCTTAATGGTCATCCATTCAAGGTGTGACCTTTGTGATCTCTGCTAAACATTCCCGATCGTTCCAATTTCAACCAACCTAGTCTTGCGTCGTTACCAGCACTTTATAGTACAGAATAAAGACATTAAGCCTTTTTTTAAACTTTGTCTATAGTACTGTACTATACAAAGAAGTATTGGAACATTTGAGGGAGGGTGTAATGTGAAACTGGTGTCATTAAAAGCTTTAATCACCACGACACGTGTCGCGCGCACTTGTGTAAACATGCCTGATTGAGATAAACTGTTGTCCGGTTCTAGGGTTGGCACTCTCTGTCATATATTAATTAAAAGTGAGGAGTACTGATCTGTATACTTGTTATGAGCTCTATAGGTTGTGGGATTGATTTTCATGGAGGACAAATATTTATTTGTACATGGATTTAAGTGTTCGCTTGTGTCTTTAAAGGAATTTATAGATTCATTGTAAGCAGGTGATGGATTAAAAATATCTTTGTAACAATTCCCGCGCTACTATAATTTTCCGAAAAGTCGAGAAAATATTCAACACGACACGTGTTTCGCCCTTACACAGGGCATTTTCAGGTAAGATAGGAGCCTCAGAACAACGATGTCTTCACGACCAACGCTGAAACGAGAGTGACTCTGGCGTGACAGTTCAGAAAGGTGTAGAAAAACCTGCTTGGATATTCGAACATTAATTACGTTAAAATTCAAGCGTCTCAGGATGTGGCTATATAAAAAAGTATTTAAATACGTTGCCATACACTTAAACTTAGGACCCACGGTCTGCCCACTGGTCCAACCAAATTTGGTTTAACTCCTCCGCAACCCAGAGGGAAATATCATTCTATGGTGAAACCACCTGTCACGATGTTAAAAGGCACTGACTTTCTTATGACGACTGCCATAGATGTTTATGACAGCCGGGACCAACGGCTGAACGTGCTTTCCGGGGCACGGAGCAAGTGATAATTACGCACATAACTTTTAACAGTTTTTCCATAGATAGGGTTAGAAACAGAGACCCTCTGAATGTGAAGTCTATGGGTCTCGCCACGTTAGGAAGTAGTTCAGGGATACATGGCTATTTATTCCGAGACCATGCGAGTTTAAATGCCCAGTCATCATCATCTCAGCCACTTAAAGACCCACTACTAAGCACGGCCTCCTCTGTGAAACCAAAGTAAGAGAGATTCAGGTCACACCCTACCAAAGGCAATATCAGATCAATTGACGTGGAAAACGATGGGGGTGGGCAGGGCCGTCTTTAAACTATTTGAGGCCCTAGGCACGTTAGGATCATGGGGCCTCTATGACCTTGAGAAAGCTAACTCACTCCCATCTGTCAAAAAGTTCAAGCTATGTTGTACACGGTATAGCTATGCGCATGCAGCAAGCTAAAGATAATAAGCAAGTAGATATTGGAGTATAAAGTCATTATCATCAGATTTTTCAAAATTAATGTTTTTCGGTAATACCTAAATATCGGTTATCCGTTGGTAATCTGGCAGGAACTAGGGGGCCCCATTAGATCGCGGGGCCCTGGGCACGTGCCCATAGTGCCCAGTGGGGAAGAGGGGCCTGGGGGTGGGTTATGTTTAGCAGGAGCCGTGTGGTATCGGCCTGGAATAGTGCCACCCCCTCTCATGTCACGGGGAGTCGTAAGAGTCGACGAAGAGAAATCCTACCGGATGATGGGCAGCAGCGTTTTCCTGCGTACTGGCTTGATCTGCGATCACCAACCCGCCTACCCAGCGTGGTGATTATGGGCAAATACCCTCAATAGAATGTAATATATTAAGGAGGCCAATGTTCAGCAGTGGACTTTGTAAGTTTGATATGATGATTATCAGTGGACTTCTTATGAAGATGAAGATGTGAACAACAGTATAGTGACAGTTAGCTGATGAAGCATCGGCTATCTGATAGCGTACACCATGTGTCATGTGTCACCGCATGCCAGCACGTTCCCGGACACGTCAAAGTGACAATTCCCTTGATTAGACGATAGTTGCGCACATTTCATAATAATTGAGATTTATGGTGTGCACTGGCGCCGGGTTTGAAATGACACAGACTCACTTGAAAGCAGTATATTTAGTTTTCTTTACAATATCTTATTTCAAGCCAAATAAATAAATAGTATGTGCTTAATGAACTCTTTTCTTACTTACCTACGCAACTTTTTCACTTAATTGCGCAGCTTTTCACTTATTTGCGCAACTTTCTCACTTATTTGCGCAGTTTTTTAACACTACGGTACACTATTACCTTTTTCCGGTAAACATTTTACACAGGCCGGCCCATTTCATTATCTCATATTACATATTGGCACTTATATTAATCAAATAATAATATAGGTCAAAAGTACCCTAAACCTACGGGCGTGTATGAGGAGGTTAATGAGTGTGATTGAAGCTAAAATTGAGTGCCAAGATCGTAGCAAGTGGAAGGATACTACGGGAAAGAGGCGTGACATTATGTATGTATGTATGTATGTATTATATGAGTGGACGGGACCCTCAACCTGGGTGAGGCGCTTATGGCACCACTAAAGATGTTTTCCACTCCGAGTCGCTCGACAGTGTTCTAGAAGGCGACTGAGGGATTGATATTTCGTCTAGTGTACATGTATAGTAGTTGAAGCAAAGTCTTTGAGCACAGAAATCTCTGGGTGAAACGCGTCCAATGATGAGAGGTGGCTAGCTCCTCACCCATATTGATACTAGTCGAAAATTCAGTTTCTTATTCTCCTTCTACGACACCCTTAGTCAGGACCACAAGGTGGTAGAATTCTCTGAGGAAATTTGCCGATATCAACATAAGTATTTTCAAATAAATTTTTAATCAACATCTTCTACAAAATTCACTTTTATTTCTGTAGTAGGTTTTGAAATGTCACCTAGGATATCTTATGTAAGTATGAAAGTACACTTGAGACACGGTAGAACCCTTCTTTTTTTTTTGATTTACGTCGGTAACAAAATGCAATTACGCACTTTCTCCCGGCCAAAGAGGGACCGAGAGAGGTGTGTGGGACTCACCACCGGCAGGCACGACCGCCAGCAGTAATACTCCCTAAATATCTTCCGACGACGCCCGCTGCTTGTTGAGAAAGAGGCGGGGTGCCAGTACCTGGGTTGCAGATCTAACACCCTGCCCGCGGCCAACGTCTCCCGGACCGAAACCGGGAGGACCTCCTCAGAGAGACGCAGTGGACTCGCTATCCTATCTCTTTGTGCGACCATAGCGTGTGTGGCCGACTTCTCGGAGGGTCCATGGTTAGACAGCAGGGGCCCCCTGGCCCCACTGCCTAAGACCCTCCTTGCGCTGCTTGACGGGCCCTCCTGGACCGCCCGCTGACCCCCCCGGTAGTCAGTACTAAGGGAACCCAGAGTCGCCCACTTCTGGGTGTTATCTTTTCCCGGCCTCCGGGAAGTACTCAGCTCCCCACCACGCCAAGGTGGAGACCTTTCGGGGGGATTCTACGATACCCTTAGCCAAGACCACAAGGTGGTAGAATTCTCTGAAGGAGGAAATTTGCCGATACCAACATAAGACTTTTAAATTTTTTTTTTAATTGACTATCCTACAACTATTTAACTATTTTACGATTATAACATCTTCTATAAAATTTACTTTTAGTTTTGTAGTAGGATTTGAAATGAGACACCTAGGATGTCCTATGTGAGTATGAAGATACACTTGGGGCACGGTAGAACCCTAGCCAAGTCGAGCTAAGCAAATATAAGGACTTCACCTAATACTCTTTCTCGAAGCGCTTTGTTGTAGTTTTGAACACTTATAGACCAACCACCTCACCCTTATAGACCAAAACCAGAGAAGCAAAGAAATAAGAAATATATGGCATCTGTATTTGAGTAGGCTGTGGCAAAGTTGCACATTAATTCTGCAAAGGAATGCACTGTATTGAAAGCTTTATACATTTTAAATGAATGGGTGTTGTGGTTTTCTGAGGTATTTGATCCGAGGTCTCTTCCTGGTGCTGTGTACTTCATTTGCTCATTTATTTCATCATCAGCGATTCTGTGGCTAACAAGAACTAAATAGGGGAGTAATTTATTAATTTAGGCGTTACTTTGCGGAAATCCATTGTAAGCAAGTGATGGATTAAAAATATTTTTGTTACAATTCCCGCGCTACTATATTTTCCCGAAAAATCAAAAAACTATTTAACTATTCAGCTAAAACGAGAGTAAATTGGTCGTGAAGACATCGTTGTTCTGAGGCTCCTATCTTACCTGAAGATGCCCTGTGTAAGGGCGAAACACGTGTCGTGTTGAATAGTTTCTCAATTTTTCGGGAAATATTAGTAGCGCGGGAATTGTTACAAAGATATTTTTAATCCATCACTTGCTTAAATAGGGGAACTTAATTTATTGTGTATCCTGGTAAAATATATTTTTTATATAGAAACTCTTTTTTATTATACTATTTGGTGGCTGTTAAGCATGCGGACTACCTGATGGCTAGTGGTTACCACATCCTGAAGACGCGAGCAACACTATGGGTAGTTACCTAGGGTCTGCCGACATTTTAAATACCGTTTTATGCTCGTATTGAACCCTATGCTGTAACGTCTTGGGAAAAACTGACAAGGACCCGCCATCTTGTATATTCTTCTTTTTCTTCGCATAAAGACTTCTACCTATTTGATAATATGTATTATGTACTGGGGGTAGTATTATGCAGCCACAATTATAATTGAAGTCAAATCTAAACTAAATTTATATTATTGGAGCTTGAGTAGAGAAGCATGGTCAAAAATTCATTATGTTCCATTGCTGCGCCAGTTCAATGACTTAATTAAACACAGAAATAATCAGAACTTAAAAAATGGACGTAATAATTTCTTTCATTCTAAATCGATGGAAGGCTCTACGTATAGATCAGACAAGTGCAGTAAGTAGTTGGCCACCCACACACCTCCTACGAGCCGCTCACCGTCAGGTCCGAAAATATTTGCACTAATTATTTTGATGTCAATCATAAGTCCCGTTTAGTACCGTTGTATTTAATTAAGCAGACAGTAACAGTGATGTCGTTTAGGCACAGATAATATTTAACTATTTAGATATATTTAGTCGCAGTGCATGTAAATTATGGGTGTATAGGATCCTTTTTTTTTGTTTTACGTCGGTAACAAAATGCGTTTACGCACTGCTTTCCAGCCAAAGGGGGACCGAAAGAGGGTGTGGGACTCACCACCGGCAGACGCGACTGCCAGCTGTAATATCCACTAAAAATCTTCCGATGACGCCCGCTGCTTGTTGAGAAAAAGGGGGGGCCAGTACCTGGGTTACATCTTCTGACACCCCGCCTGCGGCCAATGTGGGGTACATTGGGATCAAAACCGGGAGAACCTCCTCAGAGAGGCGCAGTGGACGCGCCGGTCCTACCTCCTTGTGCGACCATAGCGTGTGTGGCCGACTTCTCGGAGGGTCTATGGTTAGACAGCAGGGGCCCCCTGCCCCCGCTGCCTAATACCATCCTGGCGCTGCTTGACGGGCCCTCCTGGCCCGCCCGCTGCACCCTCCACAGGTCCCTCTTAGTTTCCCCCCGGTAGTTAGTACTAAGGGCACCCTATATAATTGGCAAAGTGTGGGCGAATAATATGCCGTAATAGCGTATAATAGGCGTGAATGTATGTATGTATGTTCATGTAAATTGTCACAAAATGTGCTACTCCCTATTACCGCTGGCTTGATGGTACATGAATCCATTAGTAGACAGGTCAAATTTAAGTTACGTACAGACAGGCTTTTCCTATTTATAATTAATAATAATAAATATTTCTGACACTTACACCAATTATTTAGTTCCAAGATAAGTATCATTAAGCACTTGTGTTATGGATACTAAATAACGGATAAACATATGTACATAAATACTTTTTTTTTTTTTTTGTACATACATACTTAATATACATAGAAAAACACCCAGACCAGAACAAATATACATATTTATACACACAAATATTTGTCCTGTGTGGGAATCGAACCCACGACCTCAGGAGTGGAATGCGGGTATACTCGCTACCACGCCATTTCGGTCGTCAAAACCCTAATTATAACGTTTTTAATAACTTTGAAGTAAACTATTGGTAAACAGTACTAAATAAAACAATAAACTCGGACTGTCAATATGTCTGTACAACAGTCGCAATGACACCTTAGTGGTCGGCGCGAGCAATACCCAGATGGGTGTGCAAGGTCACCGGCACCTCATTAGCGGAGCCACGTGAGGCTCTCGAGTCCACTTGAAGCAGGTATTCCTTATCCATCTTGCTGCTTCCGATTCTCTTAAAAATCTGATGCGATATCGTGACGACATTATCGTCTTTTTTATGACAATAATTCTAGGGTCGGCAGACTATAGCACATAAGTCACAATAATAATTTTTATTTTTAACTTGCATAAGTCTATGCGTCGTTCTATGAATAAGACTTATGCTAATAAAAACTTAGCGACTTATGTGCTTTAGCTTGCCGTTCAAAGCATTATTTTATGAACTAATGAATTTCTTTGGACGTATTAATTTAATATTTGAATTGTATTGTGTTATATGTAATTTAATTGTAAGAATCTGATATGACATTTTATGGTAAACCATATAATGATGTTTCCCTTTGGGCTGCGGAGTTCAGACGGCAGTCGCTCCATGTAATAGCTGAATTTTAGCCAAATCTGTTTAGACCAGGGACCAGACCCTGAACCCTAAGCTTAAGTCTGGGGCAACTGGATTAATGCTAGAATGTTGAGATTGTTTTTTACACATTTTTGCACATAAATGTTTAAAAAATCACAAATTTCAGAAAATTAAACAAGACTGCAAACATGACGCTTCACTTTCCCGCCAAGAAGTCCCACTGAGATTGTTGTCGTTACTTTAATTTAGTTATTTTTTATTTAGGAAAACCAACAACGTGATATAGTGGTACATTTTTGATCATCACTATCATCACCCCAAGGACGTTTTCTAATGACCATCTGACCTTATCCTAACTCTTCTTCTTTATTAAAAATAATGGCTTCGTGCGTCTAGCACATTTAGCCAGTGTCAAGTAAGTGATATATGAATTATATATAATTTATAGTAAATGAGAATGAGTGGTGATAAAGATGATAAATCCAAGATGAAATACCCTCCCCTAAGCCCCTTGAGTCCTCAGTAAAGATGTGGGACTATACTGAGATCGCACATGGACTCCTTGAGAGAAAATTTGAAAAGAGATGTTGCACTGTTTTGTTTGATTTACCAACACTCATGTATGTTCACAAACACTTAACGGTTAATAATCCACCGTTATTACACATTAATGTTAGAAATATCACAAATTTTAGAAAATAAAACAAAACTGCAGACATGACGCTTCACTTTCCCGCCAAGAAGTCTTATCCTAACTCACTTTGTGCCAGTTCTTATATTTTTTAAGAAAACTGACAGCGTTACATAATGTTATATTTTTATCATTATTATTAGCCCAAAAACTTTTACTACTGGCCAATATGACTGGTTGGAGAGTGCCTGTCAATACACATATATACATACAGTCACGCCTGTTTCCCCGAAGGGGTAAGCAGTGGCACGTTATACACCCACACTTTGCCAGTTACTGTTTTGGTCCCACGTAATAAGTGGCGAGCCCATTGCTGTTTACCGGAATCTGTTGCATTCGCCAGAGCCTCGTTTGTTGATCAGCAGGTGCACCACTTGCAAGTGCGGTTGGATTGGTCATTTTAGGCTCAGCGCAGACAGAGAAGAGCGCAGCGGAGAGGATTTTTAAAACGCACTCGACAATCAACTTTAAAATTATTACAATAAAGTACATTCATGCTTGAACCTGACAAAAAATGCTGGTGTGTCATCTAAGATTAGCGGGAGCCACCTTATAATTCATTGTAATAATTTTAAAGTTGAGTTTCGTGTGAGTTATAAAAATGCTCTACGCTGCGCTCTTCTCTGTCTTCGTTGAGCCTTAGATGTTGATAGGATCCCTAAACACCCTCTTTATATAGAGAGATATTCATGTACTGAAGCGCTCGTAGCTCTGCGGTGCTAGGTGGTCGGAAACGATCACCGAAGTACAGCAGAGTTTACAGAGGTCAGTCCTTGGACCGTTTGTGTGGCATTTGATATCGAGCGCTTCCATACTTTGGAAGGCACGTTAAGCCGTTGGTCCCGGTTATCACTAGAAATGTGGTATACGTTAAGCCATGTTTGAGGCCTAATGGGCGGCTTGATAAATTTTAACAGCAGGACGCCATACACCTGCCTCCGCCAATCCGCACTGAGTCAGCGTGGTGGAGTATGACCCAATACCCTCACACTTTAATATGTGAGAGGAGGCTCGAGTTTAGTAGTGGGACGTTAATAGGCTGAGATGATGATTATGATGAATCATGTACTTATAAAAACAAAATAATGGTCATCACATCGATATATGTATAGATATGCGGTCCTGACCATCTACCGTTAATAAGTAGAATAGGCCTTCCTCTCCACACCCACGCCCAGCTGTGGGCGGAACACTGATCAGTTCAATGTGATTTTACGACGGCCACGCTTGTCCAATTCAACCTTTTTTATAATTTCGCAATAATTGAATGGTATATGATTGTGAATAAAGCTAAAAGTGTAAGCCAGGATCGTTGCAAGTGGAAGGATGTGATCTCTGCCTACTGTTACGAGAATATTGCGTGGTAATGTGTATTTTCTTGAGTATATTTTTACATAAACGTAAGTTGTGTAAAAATAGTCATAGATATAATTAAATTCATAGTCATAAATAAGAATAAACTGGCAATGCCCAAGTATCTTTACTAATCCTTACTTATATAATATTATAAATGCGAAAGTAACTCTGTCTGTCTGTCTGTCTGTTACTCTTTCACGCCAAAACTACTGAACGGATTTAAATGAAATTTGGTATACAGATAGTCTAGACCCTGAGAAAGGATATAGGCTACTTTTTATTGCGAAAAGGGGGTTGTAAATGCTACCCAAAGATACTATTCCACGCGGACGAAGTCGCGGGTAACAGCTAGTATAATAATATTATAAATGCGAAAGTAACTCTGTCTGTCTGTCTGTCTGTCTGTTACTCTTTCACGCCAAAACTACGGAACGGATTTAAATGAAATTTGGTATACAGATAGTCTAGACCCTGAGAAAGGATATAGGCTACTTTTTATTGCGAAAAGGGGGTTGTAAATGCTACCCAAAGATACTATTCCACGCGGACGAAGTCGCGGGTAACAGCTAGTAGGCTCTATAAAGTTACAAATACTTTTGCGGGAAATAGCATTCGCATGTACAATACGCTGCCAGATGATGTGGCAAATGAATCTATAAATAAATAAAAATAACTGCGTAATATTTAAATTGTGCTATTATAGTGTGATTGATTTTATAAATAACAAAACTGCTAGAAGTGACATGAATTGCTCCTTTCTTTCTTTCTTAAGTAGATGTTTGCTGTGGATAGTTTTAAGAACAACTACGCAGCAGGCTTTATATTTTTTTTGTATTGTATTAGATTTTCACATAGAGGTTCAATTAGAAAAAGCCGAGCCGGGCCGAGAAAATTCATATCGAGTATTCAGGATGGTAATTTATTGATTCAGGCGTTACTTTGCGGAAATTCATTGTAAGCAAGTGATGGATTAAAAATATCTTTGTAACAATGCCCGCGCTACTATAATTTCCCGAAAAATCGAGAAACTATTAATCACATGAATAGTTTCTCGATTTTTCAGTCATTTTCAGATAGTTATTTGATAATTTTTCATCCGAAAAAAAATAATGTCACACAACTGCCTCCGCCAATCCGGTCAGGATATGCAAGGAGAAGTAGGAATTTGTTTGGTTTGGTTGGTTTGTAGAAGAACCTTTCTTTAAAATTTTGTAACTGTAGAACACAAGTTTTTGTAGACTTATTAAATTGTTTTAATAAAAAGTACATTCAGGCCCCTCTTCCCCACTGGGCACTATGGGCACGTGCCCAGGGCCCCGCGATCTTATGGGGCCCCCTAGTTCCTGCCAGATTACCAAATGATAACCGATATTTAGGTATTACCGAAAAACATTAATTTTGAAAAATCTGATGATAAAATGACTTATTCCAATACCTACTTGCTTATTAGCTTTAGCTTGCTGCATGCGCATAGCTATACCGTGTACAACATAGCTTGAACTTTTTGACAGATGGGAGTGAGTGAGCTTTCTCAAGGTCATAGAGGCCCCATGATCCTAACGTGCCCAGGGCCTCAAGTAGTTTAAAGACGGCCCTGAGTACATTGTCTTGTAACTGGCGGGAGAAACAAACAACCTTGACTATTTTCTTGCCCTTTCTTCAACGATCAAGTTCCCGCACGCAGTGAATGCCAATTTTTTTTTAAGAGCTCTATTGAACGAAACATAAAAAATGATTTTGACCCTGACCAGAGTAATAAGGTTTATTTGCTAATATGATGGTTAAGGCTCTCCATTCTAACTCGAAATACTTTTCCGAGTGTAGATCAATATTCTGAGCATGTTGATATGTCACGGTAATTTTTAATGAATATTAACATATTTTCATTGTCATAATATGACGGTAAAGTTTGCAGCTCCTTCGATAAAATAAATAACTTGATCTCTGGTCTTGTTGTTTAGACAATATTTAAATAATTATAATACCTATGACTTTTCGAAGTTATGTGCGTAATTATCCTTTGCTCCGTGCCTCGGAAAGCACGTTAAGCCCTTGGTCCCGGCTGTCATGAACATCTACGGCAGTAGTTATTAGGACGTCAGTGCCTTCTAACAGCTGGTTTAACCATAGAATGACGTTCCCCTCTGGGTTGCGGAGGTCAGACGGCAGTCGCTCCTTGTAATAATTAAAATTCAGCCAAATCTGGTTGCAGTAAGCAGACCCTGGGTCCTCAGCTTACGTCTAGGGCAACCGGGATAATGCTAGGACATGATGATGTTAAAGAAAAATAAAGATTATCGTATTGCACATACAGATAAAGGTAAATAAGGTAAATTATGTTAAAAGAACGTTGTATCCAGAGGTATGACTTTTAGGATATTATTTATTGTTAAATCAGAATTGCTAGCTAGTCGTTTTTGCTTCATAAACTAATAGCATTTTTTAAACAAGTTTTTTTTACATTCATAATAAAATATCAAGTTGCTAACAAGATAAGTAAATCTATGTTTTTAGCACAAATTGTCCATCGGAAAGGAATCTGAAACAGAGATAATTTGGAGTATTCAGGTTTTATGTATGACTAATACCTAATTGTGCCTGAAATTTTATCTCTCATGTTACCAGGTCGATTGTAAAATAATGGAGGTTGCACAGAGTGTTCATACGTGATACAATATAGTGTGAGCGATCTCTGTTTACACTATTACCTAAAAATAATTACACATTTATTATTAAAATTATCTAAGCGAAACAAACAATTACGGTGAACACCGCATGCAATGAGAAAGAAATTACTTAAAACAACTCAACAAATTACTTATAAAAAACCGGCCTAGTGCGTGTCGAGCCACGCGCAATATAGGGTTCCGTAGTCACCCTTTGCCATAATATCGCTATATGAACAGGTTCAGCTATTCCCCGATAGATATCGCTACTACGGTATGAATGAAATTTTAATACATTTAAACAATACAAAAAATTATTTGATTGTCGTCCATTACTCGAAAACCAGTAAAGCCTACTTAGCCGTGATAGTTTTCCTTTTAACTTCATTATATAAACTACTATTGTGAATTTTTTCAGCCACACTGAAAGTACCGTTTACCTGGTGGGGCGGGCGGATACTTAACTCTATAAATGTTTTCCACTTTAAAGCTTAATATTTCGAAAATGGATCCCTAAATCGAAAAATGGTCTTAAGAAACTCTTATTACTTTTGAAAGACCTTTCTAACGATACCCAACATGATAAGATAGACTCGAGAAAAAAAAAACATTCCTACTTTACGTGTAGAAGAGGTACGTTAAAAAACAATATTTTAAAATTTTTTATTCTACAGGTTTGTCGACGTGATTAATATGTATACCCACACCAATTTTCAGCTGTCTAATGTTAAAAGTCTCTGCGCAAACCGGACGGACATGGCGAAACTATAAGGGTTCCTTGTTTACTACGGAACCCTAAAAAAGAGAAAACAGTTAACAACTTAAGGGATGAAACATGCAATCATATCATACATACAAAACTACTCATTTCCCCAATGCTTGTACAATTTTCTTTTTTCTTTTCTACGTAATGCCACGCCTCTTTCCTGTAGGGGTAGGCAGAGATCACATCCTTCCACTTGCTACAATCTTGGAACACTTCTAGCTTCATTCACACTTATCAACCTTCTCATTCACGCCTGTCGGTTTAGGTTACTCCGTTTTTGGCCACCCAATACCGGGTACCTACTAAGTGTTTAATTTCTCTTAATTTCTTTATAAAATGCTAGTGTTAAATCAAAGGGCAATGTGTTGTTTCAACCAGAACTTACGGCAAGAGTAATACTACACACTGCTGGTCATGGGCTTTCCCAGTGACACGCCAATGAGCTCCATTTATAGCTCCTCGCCTCCCTTTACAAAATTACATAATCTGACATCCATATAACCCATTTAACGATTTTCTTGCCTGTTCTTTTACGATCAAGCTCCCGCTCGCAGTGAATGGGCGCGCTAGTTTTTAAGTGTTGACCTTTAAGAGCTCTTTGGAGCCAAACTTGAATAAATGATTTTGAAATTTGACTTTTTGACTTTAAGACTAGAACTATTTGTATTTAAAAGGAATCTATATACGTCCACTTTTAGCACACAAATCTCTTAGGTGAGGTTACGTCTTACATTTACAATATGATAAGCATTTTTTTCAACACAAATGATACGTTAGAAAAGAATCTGACATATTCATGTTTACCCACTATTCATGCCTCCCTGGATTCTCAGAGACATGCTTCAGTTAATCTGATCGGCTACCGAGCAGGTCATACTGGTATCTGGCATCTTAATCCCTGGCCAGATTAGCAGAAGCAAGGGCGTTGACTTGTGGCATACTAGAGAGATACAGTATGTTTTCTTGGATAAAGCTTTGTAGGAATTAAATTTACGAGCAATTTCAAAGTGTCTCACTTAATTTAGCGGTATACTTGTAGCGGCGATAGCCCAGTGGTAAGGCCAATAGACTATATTTCAGAGAGTCTCGGGTTCAAACCCTGGTCCCCTGGCCGTGCATGTACGTAATTATCGCTTCAACAATCAACTATGGCAGTGGTTATTAGGAGTAAGACGAAAAGAAAGTATATATTTATAAATAATAAATAAATATTTTCTAACAATTACACCAATTATTTAGTTCCAAGATAAGTATCATTAAGAACTTGTGTTATGGATACTAAACAACGGATAAACATACTAACATACTTTTTTTTTTGTAAATACATACTTAATATACATAGGAAAACACCCAGACCAGTTCATGCACACAAAGATTTGCCCTGTGTAGGAATCGAACCCACGACCTCTGGAGTAAAGTGTAGGTATACTGACCTCCACGCCATATCGGTCGTCTATTTATATATGTTTATCCATTATTTAGTATCCATAAGACAAGTTTATAATGATAATTATCTTGGAACTAAATAATTGGTGTAGTTTATATTTTGGTGTACTTTTAGCTTGTTAACAGTATGTTTACTGGTCTAACAAGTGAACTATGCTTGTTATTAACATTCGCGAAGCTTCCACGAAAATAACTGTCGTTCTTCACTTCTGCCATAAAATAAGCGAAATAACTGTGAGGTTATGCGTAACCTGAAATAACTAGCTTTTGTTTTATAACAGCGAATCTTATCTTATCTTATCCTATCTCTGTAGTGTTATAACAATGAGAGTTGGTATTCTTAAGATTGGTAAAGTACAACTAGGATTACCTACTTATGCAGTAGGTCTTCAGTGACCATTTCCGGAGGATGAAGGTGATTATCAGCAAGCCCCATAACCGCTGGGATTGACGTGTCGTACAGTGAAAACCACTGTTCGATAAGCTCATTGTAGGTTTTTTTTCCCACTCTACAAGGAATCTTCCCCCTATTACTTACATCTAGATTCTCATTACTGTAAAAGAACTGATTAAAACTGATATTGAACTAAAAGTTTTATAGCTTACTCTTTTTTAAGTTTATTTTATCTGCCTAATGCGTTCATGTTCTCTCCTTTGCCCCCCGGTGGGAGGAGAATAATGCCCCCGCATACCACACACCCATGTGTAGTTATGTCGGGTTTGAACCGACTATCTCTCCTGTAATAAAAGCTTTTAGTTTTGCTACGTTTAAGGCGACAGCTGACAGGTGGCGACCTGGGAAGAGCTAAGCGAAGAGCTGAAGAGGCGAGAAGCCTTCACTGACGGGTAGCCATTAATCGCTTTTTA
Source organism: Musotima nitidalis (assembly GCA_949126915.1). Taxonomy (NCBI): domain Eukaryota; kingdom Metazoa; phylum Arthropoda; class Insecta; order Lepidoptera; family Crambidae; genus Musotima; species Musotima nitidalis. Next base: position 941,346 of record OX421434.1, on the reverse strand, counting down.
CGACACCCCAGCTTAGGGTTGGTCAAAGTCAAAGTCAAAAATTATTGATTTCATAAACTATAAATATAGTACTTGAAAACGTCATATTATTACACTGAAATCAAAAAGCTTAGTTTCACTTACATGCAACAAAACAATTTAAAAATAAAAATAATTAAGTGTAAGTGAATCTAAGTGCCAGTTCCGAGCCACCGCTCTGTAAGAAGAACTAGCAAGAAACTCACAGGCTATGCTCTTTTAAATTTATCCATTGGTTTGGTACTTAAATTACCATCTTCATTTGTCTGTGAAGTTTATTCGGTCCTATTCTTAAGTCGGGAACCACACGGCTGCAGTGTAGGACGCCTGGACGACATACTCTGAACGGTTGGCAGTGTTTGGAGGTGAAGAGCTGAAGATCAAGCTCAGTGGCATGCCACTGTAGAGGCCTATGTCCAGCTGTGGACGTAGATATGACCAATTTGACGACCGATATGGCGTGGTGGCGAGTATACCCGCAGTCTGGCCCTGAGGTCGTGGGTTCGATTCCCACACAGGACAAATCTTTGTGTGCATAAACATGAATATTTGTTCTGGTCCGGGTGTTAAGTATGTATTTACAAAAAAAAAGTATGTAAGTATATTTATCCGTTATTTAGTATCCATAAAACAAGTTCTTAATGATATTTATCTTGGAACCAAATAATTAGTATAATTTTCTGAAAATAACTATTTATTATATATATATGCACTCTATGAAAAGAAAAATAAATCAATTAATAAAATAAATGATCATTAACTATAGATATAGGAATAAAATAATAATATCAAAATTTGCGTTAAATCACGATACAAAAATATCCCTCCAAGGTAATTGGCTATTAAATAACAAAAATTAAATAAACATACCGAATAAAATTCAATTTACATGTCCAAAAAAGTATCCTGTAGATCATATCTTTACTTGGGTGGAACGAAACGTGGCACGCTCATTATGTAACTCTTTAACGACGCCTATTTATGGAGGGCCATAAACTCCCACACTCCAATGTTACAATTTTGTTTACGGCGAACGAAACGCAAAAACTTGTACTATTGGGCTGGTGTTCGCAAATTATTCGGTTGCCCACGTACGGTCGGGCGAGTCTCGACCAAAACAGATTTTTTTCCATCGGCGATTTAATTAAGGAAGCTTAAGACTGTTTTCATTTTTTCGGTTCATTAAACATTAGCATAATCATTGTCAAGACATTCCAAATCTTCATCAACATTACGCTAAGTCTTATTTTTATATGTTAGACGCACTAATGAACACATCTGGCCTGATGGTAAGCAGTCGATACAGACTAGAAAAGTAAGAGAAAATCAATCATGAAAAAATGCTGTTTTACGCCATACTTGAAAACCTGGGACTATAGGAAATGGCACACATTTCCATAAATGTTGCCAGCATTCTTGGGACCATACCCATAGGTTCACAGTTGGAAGACATCTTTTATTTATAGTTTTTAGTTTGTTTTTTTAATAAATAAGTAAGTAAATAGGTTATTAAGAGTCATAAATGTTTGAAAAATTAGTGCTATGTATTTATCAGAAATAAATAATGCAAATTAAACTTTCCATAAACATAAGCCTGCATAACAAATTAGTTATCATTCTCAAGTTGATGCAAAGCTGTCATCAGAACAACGCAGTTTTATCTTGGGCGTTCCTTTGCATGAGTGGACCAGAAACACTACAAGCTGTAACAGTAAAATAGCGCGCTGTTGTGAAACAAGTCAAATCTGTTTCGGAGAGGAAGAAGATTATCATCAGACACGAGTAGTCCACTGCTGAACATAGGGTTCCCCAATTGCTCTCCACGTTCGATTGATCTCGAGCCGAACAGTCACCGTCCAGATCTATAGTCCAGATATATAGTCCAGATATATAGTCCAGGTCTATAGTCCAGATCTATAGTCCAGATTTATAGTCCAGATCTATAGTATAGTCCATCGGATGGGAGGCCGTCCTCTCTTCCGTTTGCAGTTTATACTGAAGAACTTTACCGCCTTATCATTTGTTGGGTCTTTGAGCTGCGTGCCCAACTACTACTTCTACCAGCTTGCAAAACCGTCTACATACATACATATAAATACATACATAATCTTACGCCTGTTTCCCCGAAGGGGTAGGCAGAAGCATACTGTACGCACACACTTCGCCATTTATATTGTTGGTCTCACGTAATAGCCTATTGCCGCTTTCCGGGCACTTTTATGTTCGCCAGAGCCTCGTCCTGATCGGCAGGTGCACCACTAGCAGGTGAGGTTGGCTTGGGCTCCGCAGATCTTAGTAGCAGCCCTATACACCTATCTGTCCTAAGAATTTCGGTTCATACATATTAATAGCTAAAATTGTAATTCTTTATAATTTATCAAACAAAAAAAGCATGATTAATTTTAATCACTTAATTCGTTTGGGCGTGTATTAACACATCTTATCTTATCTTATCACGGGGGCCATAGACTGCTTCGTGGCGCATTTTGACCCTTATGTCGGATCTTTTGTGCATCCCCTTGCCTTTCACTCCAAATCTCCAAATATTGTTGTCATCATCTTATTGAAAGTCTTTGCAGATTGGAGCCCATAGTGTCTTGGCTGTGGGTAGGCCAGCCCCAGTAGACCCATTCGGCAGGCAGCCAGCGAGTCACAGGTACACAGCAGGTGTTCCATAGACTCCTCTTCGTCTCCACAGCTACGACATAGCGGTGATTGCACTAGTCGCATCCTTTGGAGCATTTTATAAGTGGCATATTATTAACGGAATATAATAAACTAAACCTCTAAAAAAAGCTTTTTTGATCATCAAAAATACTGAGTGAGCATCTAATAGGTGATTAGGTGCTCAATCAGTATTTTTGATGTACAAAAAGGTTAGGTTAGGTTGGCAATTTATTAATTTTGAAGACACGTTAAATAACACCCATTATTAACACATACCATAAATTTGGGAGGTCGTTCCTGAGCAAGACCACTAAGCTCTGGAATTCGCTGCCGGCTCATGTGTTTCCTATTTCCTATGATCCCGGGTCTTTTAAGCGGGGCGTGAAACGGCATTTTAGCAGGCCGTCATGAGTGGATGCGCTTTATAGCGTGCTTATTTCACGTTATAAAGCGCTTTCATTCTCTTATTGGACTGCATCGACTGCTTATCATCAGGCAGGACGTAGTCATTATGACGTGTCACATTAAAAAAAAAAAACGACATAACATTTTGCGTGGGAGTCAAAAAACAAACAATATATTGTAATCTGAATCCTAAAATGGCCCCATTCCATCTCTAGGTCAGTGCTGACCATTTCCATTTAAGCACCCGACCTTTGAGGTAAATGAACTGATTCAGTTCAAAGGTATATTATGGCGAAATGTTGACCTTAGGGTCAATCAAGTAGTCCTTAAATAGTTCCTGTATCTGTAAATATGGGGCTTTAAAGGATCTTAGAGGTCAGCGGCTGAAGTGCGAGCGAGTGAGTCATGAAGTGGGTGCCGGCCAGGCGGCTTATATATACATTATGTTTTGTATATGCAAATATCTGTAAATAGCGATGTTTATATTAATAGTGTAAACACAATATATAATGTGCTGTTGGTGTGCCGAATAAAGTTAATAGGAAATAAATAAAAATAAAATATAATAAAGAATAAAACACAACAAACACACAGAGATAAAGATTTGGATATATTTAAAAGAGCATCATAGCCTGTGAGTTTCTTGCTAGTTCTTCTTACAGAGCGGTGGCTCGGAACTGGCACTTAGATTCACTTACACTTAATAAGTTTTTGTTTTTAAATTGTTTTGTTGCATGTAAGTGAATCTAAGCTTCGTGATTTAGTGTAATAATATTTCGATTGTTATTTTTTATATTTTAATTATGACGTTTTCAAGTACTATGTATAACAGTTTATGAAATAAATATTTTTTTACTTTACTTTATTTATTTTTTATTGAATACATACTTAAGATACATAGTAAAACACCTAGTCCAAAACAAATATTCATAATTATGCATACAAAGATATGTCCTGTTTGGGAATCAAATTTCCTCAGGAGTGGAGTGCGCGTATACTCGCCACCACACACTGGTCTTGTAGAAAAAAGGTTTTCTTTTCACATTACAAATATATAGTACAACTTAATTTATTAGTGAATATATTATTTGATTGTATAAGTTGAACAGCGTGTATGAGCAGTCACTAAGAGCGATCGTGCGTAATACGTTATCTGAGCGAGGGTCAAGGTGCCTCGGTGACCGTCAGTGATGCCAGGTACTGAGTGGATACTTCTACAGTTAGTGTAGGAGTATGTTTTCTTTAACTATAGAGAATAAACTAACTGCTTTCCAAAAAAAGGTAAAAAAATCAAAAAACGTTGTTTTTCTCCAAAAGTTTCGGTTCGTACGTATTTTTTTGTTGACTATCTACAAATGTTTTTATGTCACTACTCCATCATTATTATTATTATTAATAAGTTGCGGGCACCAGCTAGTATCTTTGCAAATTGTAGTCTATTTGTTATCAGATGTACAAGCTATATGGTTCATTATAATTAATTCATTAGTTTTTGCGTGAAAGAGTAACAAAGATCCAAAAACACTTTAAGCATTTTATTTTGTTTGTATGTTTAGTGTTTTTTATTAAATATTTTGTTCTGACATTTTAAGTGCTATGTAAATAGTTGTAAATAGTTTATGAAATAAAGAACCTTTTAAATTTATTTTTAATCATCATTATATTAGCTCCACTACTGAGCCTCTCTTCACGAGACAAGGTAAGACCCAATGAAATAAAAAATAAAACTATACTTTATTGTCTTTAAGATCAACATGATCATTTAGATTCGTCATACATTTACACAAAATGGAAATTCTATATATTTTTTTAACAATAATGAAAGAAATATGAGGTACCATAATAAAGAAGTAAAAGCAAATGGGTTTTTTGTCAGAATTTGTCAGTTTATCTGTCTGTTGTGGTATTTCTCAAGATTTGTCAGTCTGTCGGTGACTCTTATCGGGGGTATCCGTCAGTCAGCCTGTTGTGCTTTTAAAGGAGGGAGGGGATTGTCCGTCAGTCTGTCGGTGACTCTAACGAGGCTTCCAAAAGGCAACGTGATTGAGAAGAATACCTCAAGAAACTCATCTCCTTTATCTCATCATCATCATTTCAGCCCATCAACGTCCCACTACTGAGCACGAGCCTCCTCTCACAAATCAAGGTGTGAGGGTAATGGGTCATACTCCACCACGCTGACCCAGTGCGGATTGGCGGAGGCAGGTGTATGGCGTCCTGCTGTTAGAATTTATCAAGCCGCCCATTAGGTCTCTAACATGGCTTAACGACTACCACATTTAGTGATAACCGGGACCAACGGCTTCACGTGCCTTTAACGGCTTTATCTCATACTCATACCCTTTCAAACTCCACCACGCGACCCAGTGCGGATTGGCGAAATCAGATGTGTGGCGTTCTAATGTTAAAGCTTTTCAACCCGCCCAATTGAGCCTCTAACATGGCTAAGAGATTACCACATTTAGTGATAACGCATTTATAATATAAGTATGTATTTATTGAGACTGTCAACACCATTGACCCTGAGTTAGACGTCGAGAGGACGCGTACGCATCTGACCTACATCAAACTTGACAGCCGGCTGTATGCCTAGCTAATAGTGTTACGCGTACTGGTAGAATGATACAGTTATCGCACCCAGAATTACTGATAGATTACCAGGTTGATTATGAAATAAAGAAATTTATTATTTTTATTCATTTATTTTATTATGTGACTTACGCCCTAGTAGACAAATATACATTTTGATGACCGATATGGCGTGGAGGTCAGTATACCTGCACTTTACTTCAGAGGTCGTGGGTTCGATTCTCACACAGGACAAATCTTTGTGTGCATGAAAATGAATATTTGTTCTGGGCTGGGTGTTTTCCTATGTATATTATGTATGTATTTACAAAAAAAGGTATGTAAGTATGTTTATCCGTTCTTTAGTATTCATAACACAAGTTCTTAGTGATACTTATCTTGGAACTACATAATTGGTGTGATTGTAAGATAATATACATTTATTAATTTATAAATATTAGACGTTCCTGTACAAGACCATTCGGCTTTATACTTTCTCCCGGCGCATGTGGTCCTGGGTGTTATAAGCGGGGCGTGAAACAGAATTTATGCAGGCCGTCGTGAGTGGGTGCGCTTGTTACATATAACATATTTATGTATATACGTACGTACGTATCGCTTGGTTCGTGCCACTGAAAGCAGGTTAAGACGTTGGTCCCGGCAGTCTGTGGCTGTCGTTATTCGGAAGTCAGTGTCTTCTAATATCCTGACAGCAGGTTTAACCAAAGAATGATGTTTCCCTCTTGGGTTCCAGTCTGATGGCAGTCGCTCCGTGTAATAAATGAAAATCCGGAGCCCTACCGCCCAATTCGATGAAATTCAGCTATTTCATCTAGATCAAAATGTTATGAGATCGGTAATCTGCCGAAATCCACAGATTATTCATGACCTTCAATCCGTGGCCTACTAATAGGCAGAAGCGACTAATTGAATAAATGATTATGTTTTGCGTTTCGATGCCACTTTTGTACGTAGATATAACAAATTTGTGATATTATAAAAATAAAAACACAGATAGAGACTGTCAAATATCACGTCAAACCTTCAAAATTTGTGTCTAAGTGGAGAACGCCATCTTGTATCGAGTTCCATGTGTTCGGCGGTACAACAGAATCAATTCGGAAGCCATCTTGCATTATAATCGATTACCAGCAAGTTAGGCAGGCCCCTGGTTAGACCAGTGGGCACACTTTGGGGCCTAATCTTGAAACCTTTAAATCTAGGGCATCTGGAATAATACTTGGATGATGATAGTTCTCAGACGAACTTTGACATAGTTGACTATATCAGCAGAAAATAATAACTGAATATAGTACAATAGGACATCGAGCAGTAGCATTAGCATAAAACAACAATTCAAGTAACCCAGCTTTCTATAAAAGTACGTTCGCACATTTCAGAGTTAAACTCAAGCAGTTTCTTTTGGTCCTTAAAAGAGTCCTGGGTCACTTTAAGAGTAATAGGGTAGAAAAGATTGAATTTTTTGAAATTGCTTTCTACCTTAACTTTTCTCCATAATGTTCAAAATATGGTAAGCTTTGCCTATTTTGGCCTACCGAGGAATCGGACTACGAGTATTGAATTATTAACAATAAAAAATGAATTATGATTAATTTAATTTAATATTTGTTATTCATTGACGATTTTAATTTTAACACACGACTTTATACGCCTTCATTCTTTATTAGACAATTGAGCACAGTTTTATTAATTTATTTTATATTTTTTTAGTCATCTGTCATCATTATAGTCTTGATAGGAATCAGCAGGCAGAAATGAAGGGCCGAATATTTAAATAAAATTTTAGTGATATTTTAGTTACTTATAGTTTGCTCGTAGCTCTGCGGTGCTCGGTGGTCGGAAACGATCGCCGAAGTACAGCAGAGTTTACAGAGGTCAGTCCTTGGATGGGTGACCGTTTGTGTGGCATTTGATATCGAGCGCTTCCGTGCTTCGGAAGGCACGTTAAGCCGTTGGTCCCGGTTATCACTAAATGTGGTAGTCGTTAAGCCATGTTAGAGGCCTAATGGGCGGCTTGAAAAAATCTAACAGCAGGACGCCACACACCTGCCTCCGCCAATCCGCACTGGGTCAGCGTGGTGGAGTATGACCCAATACCCTCGCACCTTGATATGTGAGAGGAGGTTCGTGCTCAGTAGTGGGACGTTAATGGGCTGTGATGATGATGATGATGAGTTCTTTACTTTTGTTACAGATAACTGTAAGACAATCAGGAAACTAGCTGACGGTAAGTGACATTGACCTTCGCCTGTAGTGTAGCTGTCAAATATGCAAATCAACTGTGTTAGGAGAGTTTTGGCCAACGCGGGAAAAGACACATCGCGACAATATTTTATTTCCCAAAACTAGTTTAAATTCGTGTAAATATAGTGTTTTTTTAGACGTAACTACTTTGATGTTCACAAATGCATGAAAGTGACATATTGCACTGAATTGTGTTATACCGTGTTGACCCCAAAAATCCCTAGAAATTTAACTAGGGTGTGACTTAACTCTGACTTTACTCGACTATGACGGTCATTGACTGTACGGAATGATAAAAATGCTGCATGAATGCAAAAAAACTGTATTAATTATATTATTTGACATTGGCAAATAATCTAAACGAGTGAGTCCATATCTAAAAGTAAAAACAACTGTGTTAGGTTTGTTGTTTCAAACTAGTGTAAATGCTTTTTTAGATTTTCAGTCTTCTACTAAGTTACTCAATTGTAGAAAAGTAGCATATTAATATAATTCTTTCTTCACTACTTTACTGATTTTGGACTTTGGCGTGATTATAAAGGACTTTACTTGACTAAATTACTTTCATGTCTTACCTGCAAATAATTTGATTAACAAATAACTTAACACTACTACTACATGGCAAAAACACGGCCTCTACATGACAAAAAAATTATAAAATACGGATGGTTTCATTCATGTCATAATCATGCAACGGGACAACACCTACTTAAATCATTATACATTTATTCGCGCCTGTTTTCCCGAGATAGGCAGAGGCAGATTACAGGCACACACTTTGCAATGTAACTGATTGTTGGCACCACTTAATAGCTGGCAAGTCTATTGCCACTTACCGGAAAATGTTACGTTCGCCGGAGCCTAGTCTGTTGACCGGCAGGTGCACTTGAGGAGAGGTTTGCTTTGGCTCGTTACATGTTGTAAAGATCCGTAGACATCCTAGAAATGAATACAATGAATTTATTATTAAAAAACCATTTGATCTCGCATAATGTATCCGAACGTACCAATACAAGTAGTACATAGTTGATATTTACAAAAAGATAAAACCTTACTTAACGGCCCATGTGACGAGCGGGACCCCAATGGAGCATGAATGGGCCATTCTAGCCCACATGTACCCCAATATGGCACGCCGTCTCCTTAATAGTTTTTCTACTGCGCAACTTGATACACAGTTAGACAAACATTATGTACTAATTTAATTGTGAAAGTTACTATATTATTACTTAAAAGGAAAAGTACCTCAAGGCTTTTTGAAAATGCTTAATGGTCTATGAGGTCAAAGAACCGCCCACGAAATGAAGCGACTGACTTTATTTATATATAAGCATCGAGCGTGCTTAGAAATGTTTGCATGATATTCAGAAATGATCATTAAATCCGTAGGTACTATAACTGGATTAAATAGTTCATTGAGAAAACCTATGTTCAGCAGTGGACATCATATGGCTTAGATGATGATGATAACTACTGGAGTACCCGACAAATCTAAACAGACAGTAACAGTGACGTGGGCTCATAGCTTCAAGACCCAACGACCATAAGGATCTTTAATAGCGAACTCGAACCAGCACCCTAAAGCAACGCTAAAGAGGGCGGCCTTCCACCGCGGCATCCAACTGACACTGGAAGATGTTTTCCAGAAAAAACAGTAATTTAATTGACTGTACTGGAAAAACTGTAGAAACACTGGAGATCTTATTCCAGAACTCTCATCGAAGCATTTGACCAAACATCTGAAAGGAGATGACTCGGAAAAATGTGCATCCAGGCTTTTCCCTTCAAGCACATGTCGGGCTGAGCAACACTAGAATTAGGAAGTAGAATCTGTACATGGTAATTTATTGATTCAGGCATTACTTTGCGGAAATCCATTGTAAGCAAATGATGGATTAAAAATATTCACAGAGAGTCACACTCTCACTCTCGTTTCAGCGTTGGTCGTGAAGACATCGTTGTTCTGAGGCTCCTATCTTACCTGAAGATGCCCTGTGTAAGGGCGAAACACGTGTCGTGTTGAATAGTTTCTCGATTTTTCGGGAAATTATAGTAGCGCGGGAATTGTTACAAAGATATTTTTAATCCATCACTTCTGTACACGGTACCAAGAGTACCATTTAACACCCCCTATTCCTTCTCATCAGTGTAGTTTGCATTTACGTATGCACTACTTTATCCCTAATGAAGCCAAATATATCAAATTTAAGCAAATACTGCAATACCTTAAATGTCCTAATATGAAGGCAATCACAATAGATTAAAAAGAGTTCAAATAAGAAACGTGTTTCTATTCTCCCTCACTAATTAAAAAAAACAATGATATACGCAATATACGTACATAGATATGACTATCGCATTTGATAATATCTATTGATGATAATCATGATCTACTGCAAAAAATGTTGTATTCATGCATCAGGAATCGGGGGCATAGTTCGTGAACTCGTTCAATCATATGTGTAAAAAGAGTGAATCACAATTATATTAAGTGTCTGATAAAACTCAGGTTTATTTTGGTATTCCTCAGGGTCGTATATTAGGGTATTTCTTATTCAGTACATAACTTACTAAAGAACATCACATGATGTTATTTGCAATATGGTAGCTCCACTATTACAGAATTTAGTTTAGTAAATACAATAGAACAAAAAAAATCATAAAATAACCTACACTTCTAAACAAAAATGAGATAACAATAAAACTAAAATAAATAAATATTTTTTCAAGTAAGGTTTATAAAACTTATCATAAAGATATTTTGTGTATTCAACGCAAGATATTCTAAGCTATACGCAAAACCACAGGCAGAACTAGTATAAAATAAGTTTTAGAGTTCTACTGTATTGTACTGTTTGGAATGTCCTTGGCATACCTTGATCAAAGGAATTATCAGTAAACCCGATAAAAGATGCATACATGAATTAGTAAGTCAATTAGATATACTCATGTGTTGAATATTAACTACACACTGCCGCCTGGCGCCGCTTATTTTATTATCTGTCCGTTGATAAGTAAATAGATCAATGTTATTTATTCACAATGACAATTCTACAACAAGGAAAAACGTCGTAACTGACAATTGTATTATTAATAAATAAAGATAAAGATTAAAAAAAATTATACCCGATATGGTATTGCTTTAATGCAATCGATTAGATATTGAAAATTAAAGTAAACTAAAGCATTAATGATTATGGGCCCATAAACTACAGATTGTTTAAATACCATACACAATAGATTACATTATATTGGGGGTGTTTGTCCATAATCACCACGCTGGGCAGGCGGGTTGGTGATCGCAGTTCAAGCCAGTACGCAGGATGACGCTGTTGCTGCTCTTCGTCGACTCTTACGACTTCCAGTGGAAGTGGCACTATTATCAGCCGGTACCACAAGGCACACAATGTTTTTTATAACTGAGTTACGATATTTTTCTTTGCGGGTGTCGTATTATTTTCGTCATTATGTAGTAATGTATGAAATAAAGTTTACTTCTAGATAAATATGAAATTGCATTTAATGTATGTCTATAAATTAACAAGTCTAGAAGCGAACAGGAAGACTTATCATTATATTACACAACGAAACGATTGAATCATCACTCGTAATAAATTCTAATTACTTACATTATTGTAAAACTAATTAATGATATATTTGTATCCAGCAGGTGACATTGGAATAAAATAGGAACTTGTCATTCTCCTGTGAGCATAAAATTATTAATTTTAGAAAACTATTAAGAAGCGCTTGTACCTCCGCGGTGCTCGGTGGTCGAAAACGAACACCGAAGTAAAGCAGAGTTTACTGAGGTCAGCCTTGGATGGGTGACTGTTTGTGTGCCGTTCGCTTCTGTGCTTTGGAAGGCACGTTAAGCTGTTGGTCACGGTTGTCACTGAATTATGATAGTAGTTAAGCCATATCAGAGGCCTAATTGAGCGGATTGAAAAGTTCTAACAGCAGGACGCCATACACCTGCCTCCGCCAATCCGCACTGGGTCCGCGTGGTGGAGTATGACCCAATACCCTCGCACCTTGGTATGTGAGATTAGACCCGTGCTCAGTAGCGGGACGTTAATGGGCTGAGATGATGATAATTATGACGAGCTCTCCGTGACTCTGAAGGCACGTTAAACCATTGGTTTTGGTTATCACTGAATGTGATAGTCGTTCAGTCATGTTCGAGGTCTAATTGAGGGGGCTTGGAAAATTCTAACAGCAGGACGCCATACACTTGCCTCAGCTAATACGGACAGGATCCGCGTGGTGGAGTATAACCTAATCCCTCACCCCTTAGTGAGGATGAGGAGGTGAGGGAAGACCCCTGTGCACAGTAGTGGGCAGTGGGCTGAGGTGATGATGATTCTGAGATCCGATCGAGCTCTCGTAAAAGCATAAATAATTTATTTGCATTTGCATAGGTACATTATTATATATGTAGATAGCGTTATATTTTGTAGTTTTACTATTGTGAATAAATGTATCTACAGAACATACAATTGTAATGTACCCTGTATTGTGTGTGTGTGTTCAGTGATTTGTAATGTATGTAGGTAATTGTTATATTATGCAAATTAATGATTTGATTAGTACCTTTAGTACAGTCAGCAACAAATGATTGGTAGCATCCAAAGCGCTGATTAATATCGGAACTCGTATGAACTGGAAGTGACATGAATTGCTTCTTTCTTTCTTAAGATATTAGATGAGATATGATCTTTAGATATTAGATGTTGGTAGTTTAAAGAACAACAGCGGTAAACTTTATATTTTATTTCTTTGATTGTATTACATTTTAAGACATAATCTAAAAAAACCGAGTAGGCAAGGAGATGAGTTTCTTGAGGTATTCTTCTCAATCTCGTTGCCTTTTGGAAGCCCGTTAGAGTCACCGACAGGCTGCCTGAATGACGGACAATTCTCTCCCACCTTTAGAATCACGACAGGCTGACTGACAGATCCCCCCGATAAGAGTCACCGAAAGATTGACAAATCTTGACAAAAAACAAGAACAGACAGATCAACTGACAAACTTTGACAAATAATCCATTTGCTTTTATATCTTGATTATGGTACCGCTCCTATCTTTTTCATTCTTGCTAAGAAAAAAATTACCGAGTTTCCATTTTTCGTTTAAAAATTTTACGAATCTAAATGATCCTGTTGATCTTAAAGACCATAAAGTATATTTTATTTTTTTAATTTATTATAAAATAAATAAATGAAATTAAATAAAAATCTTATATTTCAAACTAACAGTTGTCCATGTTGTTAGTAACAATTTGGCTTACAAACTAAGTTAGCAATACATAGAAGGAAGTGAAAGTATTATGTTTTACGTTTTTAATAATAGACCTTTTTTTTCGGATGGAAAATCATTTAAAGACTTCCGCTGAGGGTGTAGCAGGAGGGTCTGTCAGACTTTTACTGACTAAAAACCATCTATGTTCCTTCTTGAGCCTGCTAATCCCGAGGCCGCGATAGCCCTTTCGAACAGACCCGTCTATGATGTTGCCAATTTATAAGGCTGACTGTACTTAGTTTTGAACTAGAAGCATAATGTTCAAAAAAAATTAATTTACACTAATACGATATTATAAAGAGTAAAGATTTGTATTTTTGTATGTAACGAATAAACTCAAAAAGTACTGAACCGATTTTAATAATTCTTTTTTTATTAGAAAGCTACATTATCACTGAGTAACATAGGCAAAATTTTAGTTGAATTGAACCAGGAATCATTTTGCTGACCGTGTCTTTCCTGGGTAGGCAATTTGCAGCGGTAACCGACATCCACGTGGGCGGAGCCGCGGGCGACCGCTAGTTTAATTAATAAAGTTCCGAAAAATCTTTGTCTCTCACAAGTCACTTCGTGTACAAGTACTATGAAGTATATCATTTTATTTATGCCCCTTGTTCGGGTCATCGACTCGTAGTATAAGATAACTGTAAGATATGTGACGTGACCCATTTATCCAGTCTGCCACGTGTGTGTGCCGGAAGTCAATCGTTAGACTGGAACTGGAGATCTATTGAGGTAAAACCGGGGGAGTGGTATTATAGGCCATTCAGTTATTATTTAAATGTTACATGGCTAAACCCTGCCTGATGGTAGGCAGTCGATGCAGTCCAAAAAATGAAGGCGCTTCATAACGTGAAGTAACTCTTCATGTTGCAATTTTAGGATTCTAACTTTTAATATAAGAAGTATTAGTAAAAACTTTAATAACCTTTTAATATCCCTGGAAAGATTTAAATTCTTGTTTGATATAATTGTTTTAACAGAATGCTGGCTAGATGAATTTACTATAATACCACAGATGTCATCATACATTTCGTTCCACACAAAAAATAGACTTAACCAAAACAGTGGTGTCGTAGTTTATGTCAGAGAACAGATGAGTGTCACTGTAACAGAACCGGACATTAAAGACGCAAACTGTTTGCAAATTATAATTTCAAACAATATTACTATATTTGGCATTTATCGACCACCGTCCTTTTCTAATGTTAATAACTTTTTATCCTCACTTGATCGAGTTATGTCATACTTTTCGAACAAAAATAATACCCTAATTATGGCAGGCGATATTAATATCAATCTTCTTCCGGGAACAAATAATCAAGCCACGGATTACCTCTGTCTCATTGCGGAACATGGACTTTTTCCAGCTATAACAGCTCCAACAAGAGGTGAGTCCTGCCTCGACCACATTTTTATAAACAATCTTCATAATATTGTGGGAGTGGTGTGTGCATCAGACATAACTGATCACCATTTGGTAATTCTGGGTGTAGCTTCAAACAGAGCAAAGACACTATCACATAAACGAACAGCTATGAAAAGAGATGTCGAAGCCATTAAAAAAGAATTATTGGAAGAAAATTGGACACTTCTGTTTGATAGCACAAATATCAACAATACCGTTGAAAAATTTCTTGGCAGACTTTTTGATATTCTCAGTAAACATTCCAAGCAAATTACTTTAAGCCACTCCAAATACAACATCAAGCCCTGGATCACTCCTGGACTAATCCGCTGCATGCAACACAGAGACAAACTGCACATGAAAACGAAGAAATCTCCACATGATGCACTCCTGCGAATAACTTATACGCGATACAGGAATTTCTGTAACGATCTCCTTCACAAACTAAAAAGAGAACATGATAGCAATGAACTTTCAAATGATACAAATAATCCTAAAAAAATGTGGAAAGCCATTAAATCTGTTTGTCATATAGGTAAGAAAAAGGCCGAACCTAAAGAACTCTTGTCCATTCAAGGTAATTCCAGTGCCAAAACTTCTCTAGATGTATGCAATGCCTATTTTTCTACTGTAGGAGAATGTCTGGCAGACAAGATTCTTCGAAGACTGCAGTTAAACCAGGAATCTTTAGCCACAAAAATTAGTAACAAGAAAATCTTAAAC
Source organism: Musotima nitidalis (assembly GCA_949126915.1). Lineage (NCBI taxonomy): Eukaryota > Metazoa > Arthropoda > Insecta > Lepidoptera > Crambidae > Musotima > Musotima nitidalis. The sequence continues at coordinate 925,990 of OX421434.1, read as the reverse complement.
TCATTCTTCTTGCAGCCAACAGACGAACGTGAAGTCGAGTGTCTAATACTGTCCCTACAAAATGACAAAGCACCGGGTGCTGATGGTATCAGTAATCGTCTTTTGAAGGATATAAAGGATGCTATTGTACAGCCTCTAACAACAATATTTAACCTCAGTTTTGAACTAGGCACCTTTCCGGATATATGGAAGATAGCATCTGTAATACCCATTCATAAGGATGGAACTAAAGATTTACCTGCAAACTACCGCCCTATCTCGCTATTATCAGCTTTCTCAAAATTACTGGAGAAGATAGTTAATAACAGACTTGTTAAATACATCGAAAGCAACAAGTTGATCTCCAGCAGACAATTTGGTTTTAGAAAAAGCAAATCCACGGAAGATGCTGTCGCACTATTAACAACAACTGTGTCAACTCATCTAGATAAAAATAAGGCAACCTTGGGTATTTTCCTGGATTTGGCTAAAGCCTTTGACACTGTGTCGGCGCCAATACTAGTAAAAAAGCTGGAAGCCCATTTTGGTGTAAGGGGCATAGCCTTGGAATGGTTTAAAAGCTACCTGACGGAAAGAAGGCAGCGAGTTAGAGTTGGTGACTATGAAAGCGAAGTAAAAACCACTAACTTCGGTGTGCCACAGGGCAGCATTCTGGGGCCAACTCTCTTCATCATGTACATTAACGACATGCACGACTATGTTGGCGCTGAAGTCATCTGCTATGCAGATGATACTGTCATAATATACCACGGGCGTACGTGGACAGAGGCTTTTGAAAATGCGAAAAATGGAATGAAGGTGGTGGCTTCTTGGTTACAACACAATTTGCTCACACTTAACGTCAAAAAGACAAAATACATCTGTTTTGCCAAAACCGCTGCATCTGCCCCAAGTGATAAATTTAAAATACAAATTCACGAGTGTCCTTCTTATATAAAACTCTGTAAATGTGAAAAAATTAACAAAGCTAGCGAAATTAAATATCTTGGTGTCGTAATAGACCAAAACCTAAATTACAAAGCCCACATAAACTCACTATCAAATAGAATTCGGAAAACAGCTAATATACTAAAATTACTGCGTTCATCAGCTTCGACTGACATCTTAAAATCAGTATACCTCGCCTTAAGTCAATCGCTTATTACGTACTGCATAACATGTTGGGGAAACGCCGCCAAAACTGTCATGATACAAATAGAAAGGGCTCAACGATCGGTATTAAAAACAATGTTTAAAAAGCCCTTCCTCTACCCAACAAAAGACTTATATAGCGAATGTCAAATATTGAATGTGAGACAATTATTTGTTTTAAAATCTGTCACACGCACCCACAAAATGGCAATAAAATCTACAGAGTATTCAAAACTAATAAAACGTCGTGTATACAAACTACCACTGCCTAGAATAAACTCCACATTTGCTAGACGTGTAGGTCCATTTAAGGAAATATTCATCTACAATAAAGCATGCAGTGCATGCTCTCTCAAGAATTGCACCTTGAGGGAGACCAAGTTTAGGGTAACTAAATGGCTTACTTCCCTATCTTATGACTCTACAGAAAACCTCTTTGTTCATCTGTCATGATACATAATTATTATTTCAAACATTGCTAACTACATAATTACTATATCACAATATTTAATTATATATTATAATAAATATTAATATTTATTTATATACTCCATTATTTCTAAAACACAATCTTATTTATAAATTAGAGACACAGTTATCCTGAGTATTTATTGGTTGCCTTTATTATTAATTGTATAATTATTATCTAAACTGCTAATACCTAATAAGGCAAAATGTTAACTTTCCAAATATGTACATTGTGTTCATACTTTAGACTTAAGATTTTTGATTTTTTACTTCTTTTGTTTGTTTTAATTTAAATTTTATTTTGTCGTCGCCCGAGCATGCTATGTGGACAATTTTTAAACGTATCGGGTACCCACAGGACAGGCTTGCCTAGTGTGGGGCCACTGTAACCTCTATTTTGTGAACGTTATGGCAATAAACAAATTTTTATTTATTTTTATTTATTTTTATGTAGTCAAAGCGCATACATTCATGACGCCCTGCAAAAATGCCGTTTCACGCCCCACTTGAAAGTCCCGGGATTATAGCGCATCCGTTCATGACGGCCTGCTAAAATGCCGTTTCACGCCCCGCTTAAAGACCCGGGGATTTAGATAACTTTTCTCGATCACTGAGTTAACGGCATTAGGTTATTCTTTTTATTAACTGATTGAAATCCTCCGATTTTAATTTATCTTATCGCGGGGGCTTCATACTGTTCGTGGCGCACTTTGACCCTTATGTCGGATCTTTTGCGCATCCCCTTGCCTTTCACTCCAAATCTCCAAATATTGTTGCCATCATCTTAATGACAGTATTTGCAGATTGGAGCCCATAGTCTCTTGGCGGTTACGTATCATAATAACTAAAGTTGTATCGACTATTGTCGAAATAACTACGGTTGAAATAAATAACGTTTAAAATATCTAATGATCGATTCACATAAGTTTATAATAAATAATGTATGAAATTCCTAATGGACGGTTCACCTACAGTTGATATACCTACAGTTGATTTATCTAAGGTTGATTGAAGTAATGGACGATTCACTTATTGTTGATTTATATAACACCCTTCTGGGTATTACACGCTTGCTTCGCTCGCGTGCAGTTTATGGTCACTATAGCAACTAACGAAAAGGCTGTGACGGGAGCTCACAGCTCACAGCCTTCTCAACCTATAACCACCCATGTCGTTTCTGTATAGAATCCACCTTGTTCGCTCGCTTCGCTCGCTCACCTGTTTTCGTGGTTACGTATCATAATAACTAAAGTTGTATCGACTATTGTCGAAATAACTACGGTTGAAATAAATAACGTTTAAAATATCTAATGATCGATTCACATAAGTTTATAATAAATAATGTATGAAATTCCTAATGGACGGTTCACCTACAGTTGATATACCTACAGTTGATTTATTTAAGGTTGATTGAAGTAATGGACGATTCACTTATTGTTGATTTATATAACACCCTTCTGGGTATTACACGCTTGCTTCGCTCGCGTGCAGTTTATGGTCACTATAGCAACTAACGAAAAGGCTGTGACGGGAGCTCACAGCTCACAGCCTTCTCAACCTATAACCACCCATGTCGTTTCTGTATAGAATCCACCTTGTTCGCTCGCTTCGCTCGCTCACTTGTTTTCGTGGGTATTTTTGGCAAAAAAATTAGGTAGCGAGGAGCGAAGCGACGAGCGGTTAGGTTATATCGTGACCACAATGCACGAGCCGAGCGAGCGAAGCGAGCGTGCCGCGGCAGCGGCCGGCGAAGTGCCAGAAAATACTTTGGTCACGTTATTCTCCTCCTTTTATAGTGAACATAGTGAATCCCAACAGCTGGCTGGACTCCTTAAATAAAAAATGTAAATTTATATTTGAAAAAATTTTTAATCATACATCTGTAATTAGGTCACTAAGTTTAAGTCAAAACTTATTAATGAAAAATAAAGTTATTTAAAAATTATTAATTGAATTGTGCGCAGAACTGTGCTGTAGGTGAGTCGTCCATTAGGTTTTTCAAACGTAGTTGAAACATCCCATAGTTGACATAACCATTACATCAATCGTTCGATAGTTCTTTTAATTATAGTCTAATCAAAATTATTTAAGTTAATCAGTACTTGAGTCAACCAATATACAATATGAACATATGTGGGTGGACCGTAGTTATATCGACAATAGTTAAACTGTATTTAGTTATAATAATATGTAACCCTATGTTTAGCAGTGTTATGTATATATGTTTCCAAGTTCTCGTGGCCCCTGCATTCACCGATTTGCCGCTGCCTTGACTGATCACTGATATATATATAAAGAGAGATTCACTTATTTCAGACTGGAAATGAAAATGAATCAATGTTCCGTTTTTATGTAAAGACATCAAATGTATCACACAATGATTATATAGAAAAACATTCACTCACCTGTAAAGACATAAAAAACAACAATTAAAGCTTTTTATTCCCACGAAGCACGAAGCGTTTAGCACATTTAGACAGGGTCAAGTTAATGATATATTAATAATACATAAATCATAGTAAATGGGAATGAATGGTGATAAAGATTATAAATGGAATATGAGATGCCCTTTTTTTTTTTATTTACGTCGGTAACCAAATGCATTTACGCACTCACTCCCGGCCAAAGGGGGACCGAGAGAGGTGTGTGGGACTCACCACCGGCAGACACGACCGTAATACCTGTGTAATACCCACTAAAAATCTAAAATAATAAATCTGACCAGAGATAGCACAAAAAAAAACAGAGGTTTTATTTATATATATATTTTAGCAATAAGCCAATTATATTGGTTATATACATATAATAATATGCACTGCTGAACATAGGCGTCCCCAATAGATTTAAACATTGAGCTATCCTAAGTAGCTTGCATCCGTCGGCTTCCCGCCGCCTATAGGTATGCCTGCCGCTGCCTGCCCGCTGGTAGGGCCTATGACATATAAATATACTAAGTACTTACATATGTACAACAAGACTTGTTACAAGTCTCGCAACACGTACTATCCTGTGAAATATAAATATAAAAAAAATGTTTAATCTAAAATTAAAAACCGGCCAAGTGCGTGTCGGGCCACGCGCAATATAGGGTTCCGTAGTCACCCTTTGCCATAATGTCGCTATATGAACAGGTTCAGCTATTCCCCGATAGATAACACTACTACGGTATGAATGAAATTTTAATACATTTAATACAAAAATTTATTTGATTGTCGTCCATTACTCGAAAACCAGTAAAGCCTACTTAGCCGTGATAGTTTTCCTTTTAACTTCATTATATATACTACTATTGTGAATTTTTTCAGCCACTCTGAAAGTACCGTTTACCTGGTGGGGGGGGCGGATACTGAACTCTATCAATTTTTTGCACTTTAAAGCTTAATGTTTCGAAAACGGATCCCTAAATCGAAAAATGGTGTTAAGAAACTCGTATTACTTTTGAAAGACCTTTCTAACGATACCCAACATGATAAGATAGACTCGAGAAAAAAAAATCATTCCTACTTTACGTGTAGGGGAGGTACGTTACAAAACAATATTTTTAAAAATTTTATTCTACAGGTTTGTCGACGTGATTAATATGTATACCCACACCAATTTTCAGCTGTCTAATGTTAATAGTCTCTGCGCTAACCCGCGGACGGACGGACGGACGGACGGACGGACGGACATGGCGAAACTATAAGGGTTCCTTGTTTACTACGGAACCCTAAAAATGGGTATTTTCATGGTGATCTCATGGCTTTTTTGTGGGGTATTACGTGTTTCCAATCAAAACATAGGTCACACGATATTGTGAGTTTTGGCGTGTGGTGATCGATGATGCAGCCTCTGACCTCTTGTACTCGTGGGTACATTAGTATATTTATAAAATCCTAGCTGCGAAAAATATTCGCTTTAAATGAGTTAAGCGTATCGGATCGTAGGTATATTAGTAATCTATATAATAGGTTGGGGAAAAAGTCTTTTCGTATTTTTGTATGAAAAGTCAAGACATTTTTTTCAAAGTTTATTTACATTTATTTACAATATATATGTACCGTTTTGTTGAATAACTTTCTGCCATTTTGTGGGCAGAGACATTATCCCGTTACTGTAGAAACTTTGGGACTTCTGATCAAAAAAACGGGACAAATAGTTTTGGCAGTCCTCTCTTGAGGTCAACCTTACAGAACCTAAAGAATTCTGCAGAGACCGAAACAGGTGAAAATCTGAAGGCGCAAGGTCAGGGCTATATGGTGGATGCACTAGGACCTCCCAGTCGAACTCTCTTAATTTTTGCTGAGTGGCTAAAGATGTGTGTGGTCTAGCGTTATCGTGATGAAAGACCACACCCTTCCTGTTGATCAATTCCGGCCGTTTTCTCTCGACTGCTTCCTTTAATCTCATTAGTTGCTGGCAGTAAAGATCAGAATCGATGGTTTTGCCGGGCGGTAAAAGCTCATAATAAACAATGCCCTTCCAATCCCACCATACACACAGCATCACCTTATTTCGTGTTAGGCCAGGTTTGGCCACAGTCTGTGAAGCCTGGCCAACTTTCGACCACGACCTTTTTCGCACGTTCTTGTCGTACGTGATCCACTTTTCATCGCCAGTTATCAATCTCTTCAAAAACGGCTCGGTTTCATTACGTCTCAATAATGAATCGCAAATGAGTACACGGTTCATTAAGTTTCTTTGAGTGAGCTCGTGTGGCACCCAAATATCGAGCTTTTTTGTATAACCAGCTTTCTTCAAATGGGTCAAAACTGTTTTGTGGTCAATTCCCAGTTCTTCAGCTACATCGTAACTACTAATATGCCGATCTTGCTCCACTCTTTCAAAAATGGCGTCCATTTTATTCGTAACAGGGCGACCAGAGCGAGGTGCATCTTTAACATCAAAATTTCCGGACTGAAAACGTTTGAACCAAATTTGTGCTACTCTTCAGGTCACACTGCATCAGGTCCATAAACATCACAAATTTTTTTCACTGCTTGAGTTGCATTTTTGCCTTTTTTATAATAAAATTTTAAAATGTATCGAATTTCTTCATTAGATTTACTCATTTTTACGGAGAGAAAAACAAATGAAAAATAGCGGGAAACAACTTTTTTTTATTTTTTTTATTTTTTTATAATGGAACCTTTTTAATGTTACCAAAACCAGCCAGACACAAATAGTACAGTCAAAAAATTTTTATAATAAGTTTATACCTACGTTATGCGAAAAGACTTTTTCCCCGACCTAATATAAAAGAAAGTCGTGTTAGTTACACCACTTATAACTCAAGAACGGCAGAACAGATATGGGTGAAAATTGGTTGGGAAGTAGTTTAGAGCCAGGAGACGGACAGAAGATACTTTTTACCCCCGTACGACAGTTTTTTTTGTATTTTTATCTAATAAAAAAAACATAATCTGCTTATTTATTGCCATTAAGGCGGAACAAAGTTCGCCGGGTCAGTTGGTATATTTATAAAATCCTAGCTCCGAAAAAGGCTCGCTTTGAGTGATTTAAGCGGCGTAAATAATATTTGGGAAATTCTAAGCAAATAACACAGAATAACAAAAGAAATAAAATAATTTACATACATACATACATACATATCATCACATCTGTTTCCTCGGAGGGGTCTCTCTCTCTATAGTCGGTCCCTCATGTCTGAGGATCGTGGTTAGCATCGGAGTAACATCTGGAGCGGATGATCTGCTTCCACGGGTTCCAATCCAGCGCGTCTTTCACGACAGAATTTGGAGGACGATAGGTCTTTCACTTGATCGTTCCATCTGGTTGATGCACGACCACGCGATCGTTTGCCTTCTGTGTTTCCAACGACAATCAGTTAATTCCTCGGAGGGGTAGGCAGAGACATAATATACGTCCATTATTCGCCAATTGTTTTGTTGGTCCCACGTAATATGTGGCGAGCCTATTACCGCTTCCGGGAACTTTTGTGTTTGCCAGAGCCTCGTATGTTGATCGGCGGGTGCACCACTTGCAGGTGAGGTTGGCATGGGTTCCTTAAATGATGACAAGATTCCTGTACACCTTATAAAATAAATTTATTCAGTATATGTGTGGTATAGACCTAAAAATGTGCCACCCCCTCTCCTAAAATGGGAAGTCGTAAGAGTCGACGAAGAGAAATCCTACCAATGATGAGCAGTAGCGTCATCCTGCGTACTGGCTTGAACTGCGATTATTAACCCGCCTGCCCAGCGTGGTGATTATGGGCTAAATACCCCCAATATAATATAATCTATTGGGAAGGGCAATGTTGAGCAGTGGATTTTATGGCTGATATCAGATATATTCTTTACTAGCAGCGCCCTGCGGTTTTACCCGCGTGGTCCCCGTTCTCGTGGAAATATCGGGATAAGGAGTTTCCTATATGTTAGTCCAGGACTGCAGCTATACACGCACAAAGTTTCATCACAATCGCTCCAGTAGTTTTTGCGTGAAAGAGTAACAAACATCCATCCACACATACAAACTTTCACGTTTATAATATTATAGTAGGAAGTAGGATTGCCCAAAAAACAATAACAAAACAAAAGCCTTACGTGAAAAAGACGAAGTACAAAGGTGGACTTATTGCTAAAAGTAATCTCTTCCAGTCAACCTTAACTAAAGTGGGAGAGATAGACAAACATTTTTTAAACCTGTAATATTTTTTCCGTTGATGAAAACCTTTGCAAATGAAACAGTATCATGTTTTTCTAAGCTTATTACGAAGTCAAAATATTGTTATAACTTTTTATCTGCTGGATATCAAAATATTCTTAAGACGAGCGGCTAAAATCGAAGAGTTTTTGTCTTCAGTTTTATTTATACTTAATGACATCATGGGTCAAATGTTAATATGTTGTTTTACATTGTTCGTGATCTCAAGTGATCTGATATGGATGTAGGTACAATATTGTTTAATTTCATTTTTCCATCGAATAATTATATAAAAAATAAAGGTCTCTTTAAATATTTTTGCAAGTTTTTATTTAACCGTTAGCGTTGGGTATATTAACATTAATAGATACTTTTAATGGATACTGTGTGTCACAAGAATGGGTCTTCCAAGATGACCCATCTTCTTATTTTTTGTTTTACGTCGGTATCAAAATGCACTTACGCACTGCCGGTACACCGGCCACCGGTACACCGGCCAAATAGGGACCGAAAAGGGGTGAGGGACTCACCACCGGCAGACACGACCGCCAGCAGTTATACCCACTAAAAATCTTCCGACGACGCCCGCCGCTTGTTGAGAAAGAGGCGGGGGGCCAGTACCTGGGTTGCAGCTCTGACACCCCGCCCGCAGCCAACGTCCCCCGGACTAAAACCGGGAGGACCTCCTCAGAGAGACGCAGTGGACGCGCCCCTCCTACCCCCTTTTGCGACCATAGCGTGTGTGGTCGACTTCTCGGAGGGTCCATGTTTAGACAGTCGGCGCCCCCTGCCCCCACTGCCTAAGACCCTCCTGGCGCTGCATGACGGGCCCTCCTAGCACGCCCGCTGCGCCCTCCACAGGTCTCTATTAGTTCCCCCCCGGTAGTCAATACTAAGGGCACTCAGAGTCTGGATGTTACCTTTTCCCTAGCGCCCTCTGCGCCCTACCGGGAGGTACTCAACCCCCCACCACGACAAGGTGGAGACCAGTCCGGGGGGTATCTATCCTGACCTTTGTCAACACTGTTTTACTTCAGTAACGACCTAGCACCTAGAAGCTATGGTACTGATCTCCAAATGAAACCTTCCTCATTTTATTCCTTACTAAATAAGATTCTCGTCCTTTTTTTGAAGCTTGTTACAAAAAGTAGGTCAGTAATTCAACTCCGATAAAAAATTGTCTGTTACTATAATCGTTAATGAATCACATCACACATACAATGTTTTGCAGAAGCACACCATTTTAAATAGGTCGAGCGACCCACGCGGCGACCGAGTGTGACGACGCGAATGTTCCTGTCTGTAGTTTATACTGTATGAGTATAATTCATACTAATAGCCGCCCGCGACTTGGTTCGATTGATCAATATTTTCTGTAGTTCATGCTACAGCTCATGCTGTGTGAGTGTAATGAATACTAATCAACGCCGGCGACTTTGTTCGATTGACCACTAGATTTAAAAGAACAAAAAAAATAAGTAAATATGTTTTAACCAAACACGACACATGGCTTGTAATATTATTATACATACTAGTGGCTCCCGCGTCTTTGTTTGCGTTGAACAGATAAGAAGGAAGAAAGAAAGTGTGGACAAAAAACAACACAAAAAGTACAGCAGCTAATAACATACAATAAATAAAAAATAATTATGTGCAGACAATGATGTCTCATCCTCAGTTATGACTGCTGCATCGATTTGCAGCAGAACTGGTTTTCCGGCAGAGCTTTTAGAGAAGGTAGAAATACTGCACGTTTTAAAAATAAATTAATAAAAATATACATAATTTTTTGATTCAGGCGTCACTTTGCGGAAAACCATTGTAAGAAAGTGATGGATTAAAAATATCTTTGTAACAATTCCCGCGCTACTATAATTTCCCGAATGATCCCGTAAAAATCGGTTTAGCTGTTTCAGAGATTAGTCAGACAGACAAACAGACAAAAATTTACATAAAGAATATATTGGTTTATGTAGCGTATATACATTGATATGCTTTAGTTAACTTTTATTTTAATATTACAAACAGACACAACAATTTTATTTAATTGTATAGATTTTCATTGAGGTCTCGGTCGGTACTAAAAGCACTATATTCTACATGAGTTTTAAATTTTATAGCTGGAGGTAACCTTGATGAGTTTTAGTCCTAGTTTATTAGTGACTAGATTAGATAATTGATTTTGATTACATACATAAGTTATAATATTATGCCTGTTTCCCCGAAGGGTTAGGCAGAGACATATAGTAAGCCCACATTCCGCCAGTTATATTGTTGGTTTGAATAGGTGGTGAGCCTATTGATTTAGATTTGAGATACATTAAACAAGCATCTTGAAAAAAAAAAGAAAAGAAAAAGAATTTATTCTGTGACAACATCAAAAGAAAACAGATACATTATATTTAAGTAACAATTTGAAGAGTGTCACAGAAAAGGTATCCACTCAGCATAAAGCCGAGGTGTCACGAAAACGCCTCGACGCTGGTCTTCCGTAGATACCAGATTCTACTTCCGTAGATTTAATGATTGAAGCTCTACTTTCCATACGAAGCAGTTTAAATAAATTAAACATACATGCATAGATAAACTCACGCATGTTTCCACAAAGGAATAAATAATATTTCTGACACTTGCACCAATTATTTAGTTCCAAGATAAGTATCATTAAGAACTTGTGTTATGGATACTAAATAACGGATAAACATACGTAAGTACTGTTTTTTTTTGTAAATAAATACTTAATATACATAGGAAAACACCCAGACCAGAACAAAATTAAATATTCATGTTTATGCACACAAAGAATTGTCCTGCGTGGGAATCGAACCCACGAACTTAGGAGCGTAGAGCGGGTATACTCGCCACCACGTTGTCTAGGCTAACGCATATTATCTTCCCACATTTCGCCAATTATTTAGTGAGTCCAACGTAATAGGCGGGAACTTTAATGTTCGCCATAGCCTCACACAATCACGCCTGTTTCCCCGAAGGGGTAGGCAGGGGCATATTATACGACCACTCCTCGCCAATTTTATTATTGGTCCCACGTAATAGGAGGCGAGCCTATTGCCGCTTACCGGATTTTTTTTTATTGCCAGAGCCTCGTCCGTTCTTTGGCAGGTGCACCACTTGCATGTGAGGTTGGCTTGGGCTTCTTAGATGAAACAACTAGAGGTTGGCCACTCTGGGTGCCCATAGTACTGACTAGCGTGTGGGGAAACTAAGAGGGATCTGTGGAAGGCGCAGCGGGTAGGCCTAGAGGCAAGCAGCGCCAGGAGGCTTCTAGGCGTCGGGGGCAGGGGCCTATGCTGTCTAACCATGGACCCTTCGAGAAGTCGGCCACACACGCTATGGTCGCACACGGAGGTAGGAGGGGCGCGTCCACTGCGCCTCTTAGAGGAGGTACTACCGGTTTTGGCCCGGGGGATGTAGCACCGGTCGGGGTGTCAAACACTGAAAGCTAGGTCTTGGTTTGAGGTTAATTTGGCTTTGTAACATGTAAATGAACTCATTACTATAAATTTAGCCAAAATAGCTCTTTTGATATTAACACATCCCTATTGGACAATAGCGTCAGTTTATGTATATATATATACAACCTTACAGTATTATAATACCTTACAGAAAAAAAGGACTTCTAGGCAGGAAAGTGAAGCGTCATGTCTGCAGTTTTGTTTTATTTTCTACTATTTGTGATATTTCGAACATTAATGTGTAATAACGGTGGATTATAAACCGTCAAGTGTTTGTGAATTTACTAGAGTGTTGGTAAATAAAACAGTACAACATAACTTTTCAAATTCTTTCAATATGTCCATGTGAGATCTCAGTGTAGTTCCACATCTTTACTGAGGACTCAAGGGGCTAAGGGTAGGGCATCTCATTTATGATCTTTATTATCACTCATTTTCATTTACTATGTATGAAATATTATTCATACATATATTTATAACTTAACACTGGCTATATGTGCTAAACGCACGAAGCCATTCTTTCAAATGAAAAATAAAATATCTGACAATTGTTAACCTAACTGACATCTCTGAGTGAAATGTTGTCATGTCATGAACATACATTTTTGCGAGAACTGCGAAGGTCAGTGTCGAAGTGTGGGAGGCAGTGTCAGTGTTGTGTCATCGGAGTAAGTGCTTTTTTGTGAGCTTTTTGAGGACAGCATCGAGTTTGCCGTGAATGTGTTAATGTTTGTTTTGGTTTTGAATTGCTTTGGGCAGGGCTTTTATTGATGCTACCTGGTTTATTTTACCTGATGGTGAGATATAAGTAGGTTTAAAAACACTTTATGTGCTCTGCCTACTGCTTTCCTGTTCTCTCCTTTGCGTCGGGTTGTTTGGAAGAGATAGCTTTTAGCAATAAGACCGCCTTGATAGGCTTTTAAATTTGTTTTTTTAACATTTATTGTGATTTGCAGTTTTTAAGTTTTTTGGTCGATAAAGAGTATATCTTTCAGAAGGATAGTGGTTTTCATTTCACAAAGTGCATATTTTTTTATAGGCCATACTTTTTTGTTATAAAGCCTTCCTAATTTATTTTTGCAACTCAATTTAAATTGACAATTATGACTGGCTCGCCCAGAAGCGTTCCTAACTCCGCCGTGTTCGGTGGTCGGAAACGATCACCGAAGTAAAGCAGAGCACACAGAGGTCAGTCCTTGGATGGGTGACCGTTTGTGTGCCATTTGATATCGAGCGCTTTCGTGCTTTGGAAGGCACGTGAAGCCGTTGGTCCCGGTTATCACTAAATGTGATAGTCATTAAGCCATGTCAGAGGCCACTTTGGGCGACTTAAAAAAATCTAACAGCAGGACCCCATACACCTGCCTTCGCCAATCCGCACTGGGTCAGCGTGGTGGAGTGTGACCCAATTCCCTCGCACCTTGGTATGTGAGAGGAGGCTCGTGCTCAGTAGTGGGACGTTAATGGGTTGAGATGATGATGATCATGACAGCCAACCATTGAAATTACTTTTAAAGATAAGGTACTATAGGTAAGGCAAAGTTGAAAGCGTTCCTATAAGCAGTCGATGCCTTTGTATGTAAACCTTGGTAGATGTAACATGACAATTTAAAATTAACTCTTATGTCAAAGTATTACGCTTGCAGTGACTTATATTCTGTTGTCTACAAGGCGTGACTTTCTTATGACTCATGAGGTTAATTCTGAAGAGTGCTGCACCTATTCCAATTAGTGTCTGAACAACTGTTTTCTTGTGTTGTTGTACATATTTTGGTATATACTAAGTGTTACCTACACACTACTACTCAGCTCATGTCTTACGGAAAATTAGCAGCGCATTAGTTGGTCGTGTAGCGCCAGAAAGGACTTCCTTAGTATAAAATAATAATGCGAAAATAACTCTGTCTGTCTGTGTTCCTTTAGCTATAGCTACAAAACCAATTTACATGAAATTTGGTACACAGATAGTCTAGAGACAGAGAAAGGACATAGGCTAATTTTTAAATGGAATGTACCTGTTTCTATGCCTATATCTTTAGGTTACGCAGACGAAGCGGACGGTCGCTAATACTGTTATAACACATTCAACATTTCACACTCAACTGATAATATGTCACATATAGCTACAGTGCCATACACTTGCCTTCAGATATATACCGACTCTAAAAATACATATAATACAATTCATATACACACACACACACTCACACACACCCACACACACACACATACACTCACACACACACACACACACACACACACAAACACACACACACACACACACACACTAGGGCTATGGAAGAAGAAAATTGGAAGAGCGAGGTCATCAGGGGGCCTACCGCCGAATTCGATGGATTACCGGTGATCCATCTAGATCAAACTTTGTTTACGTTCATTAATCCGTACCGGGGAATCTGCCGACAGCCACGTCTCATTCATGACCTTCAGTCCGTGACAGACCAATAGGTAAATGGAGAACGCCATTTTGTTTCGATTTCCATGAGTTCGGCGGTACGACAGAATCAATTCGAAATCCATTTTGCCTTATAATCGATTGCCCTCGAACTCGGCGGTAGGCCCCCTGGTACAGGCATTATTTGCTTAAAAGATGACCTCGGTCACTGTTAATTTAATGCAAAACTTTTTATAGCAAATAAGTTATTATTATTATAAACTCATTGGTGCTTACGGTGACAAGAAGGCAAAAGGGAAATGTTGCCAGCATTTTTGGCACTATACCTATGGGCCTGCAGCTGGATAACATCTTTTCTATATAGTTTTTTAAGTACTTAAGTCAATAATTTATGTTTGTTTATATCACGGCCGACCGCGACTACATCCACGTGACCTACATATAAGGCTTCCCCTCAATCACTCTATCTGTTTAAAAAAAACGCAACAAAATCCGTTGCGTAGTTTAAAAATCTATGCATATACAGGGACAGACAGAGGAATGTAAATTTGTTTTTTACCATGTACTGAAAACATTGTATTTAACGATAATTAAATAAAACCGGCCAAGTGCGTGTCGGGCCACGCGCAATATAGGGTTCCGTAGTCACCCTCTGCCATAATGTCGCTATATTTTATAATTATACTTTTTGGCCTAAAAACGGGCCCATATAGGACGATGGTAGCTGTAGAAAGAGATATAAAATCCAATTCAGCTATTCCCCGATAGATATCACTACTACGGTATGAATGAAATTTTAATACATTTAATACAAAAATTTATTTGATTGTCGTCCATTACTCGAAAACCAGTAAAGCCTACTTAGCCGTGATAGTTTTCCTTTTAACTTCATTATATATAATTACTATTGAGAATTTTTTCAGCCACTCTGAAAGTACCGTTTACCTGGTGGGGGGGCGGATACTGAACTCTATCAATTTTTTCCACTTTAAAGCTTAATGTTTCGAAAACGGACCCCTAAATCGAAAAATGGTTTTAAGAAACTCTAATTACTTTTGAAAGACCTTTCTAACGACAACCAACATGATAAGATAGACTCGAGAAAAAAAAATCATTCCTACTTTACGTGTAGGGGAGGTACGTTAAAAAACAATATTTTTAAAAATTTTATTCTACAGGTTTGTCGACGTGATTAATATGTATACCCACACCAATTTTCAGCTTTCTAATGTTAATAGTCTCTGCGCTAACCCGCGGACGGACGGACGGACGGACGGACATGGCGAAACTATAAGGGTTCCTTGTTTACTACGGAACCCTAAAAATGAGACATTTGATAAGCGGGACCATAATTTTAAGCGTGCTCTTCAAAGCAGAATTCTAAGGACTGACCTCACTGCTAATATGAGCTTTTTTAAAAAGTAAAGTTAACACAGACTGTGTATATCCTGGTCACTTTAATTACCTGTCCTGTGCTAAGTGTCGATAATTGCAGCTTTTATCGGTGTTTGTTTAGAGCTTAAGCTTTACTTAGCGGTAACTTAACTAGGACTCGACTAACTGTAACTGTTGAGGTGAACAAGCTTACGGATTGTCTATTTTAAGGTTTTTATTGTAATTGTATTACGTGGAACAGAACCCATTTATTTATGTGCAATCAACATAAGGTTGGTTGCAAGAGGTGTGTAGGGATACTATTAATACTTGGGGGCCTAAGCCAAACTCAACCAGCAAGTGCACCTGCCGATCAACGGACGAGGCTCTGGCGAACATAAAAGTTCCCGGTAAGCGGCAATAGGGTCGCCACCTATTACGTGGGACCAACAATATAATTGGCGAAATGTGGGCGTATAATATGCCTCTGCGTGATTATATGAATGTGGTTGCAAGCCTAATTGAAACGTGTGAGTCCATTTTTCTATCATTAGTTATAGTTGAATGCAAGTACTTCGGCAGTTGCGTCATCCTGCGTGCTGGCTGAAACTATTCCGCTTGCACAGTTTGCTGATTAAGGGCAAATACCTTTAATAACGTATAGTATTGGAGAAGCCAATGTTCATGGCTTTTATTTGACTGGTGTGATGATCACGATGATAAACTTACACTTACTTGTATAAACTTGCATATTTAAACTAATAAAAATTGTACAACAGCCAAACTTAGTGTCTATTTTTGTAAAATAAAAAAATAGTTTTTATATCTGCTGCAAGTCCCCACATAAGAATACCGTATGACATTCATCATCACAGCCCATTAACGTCCTACTACTAAGCACGAGCCTCCTCTCACATATCAAGATGTGAGGTTATTGGGTCATACTCCACCACGCTGACCCAGTGCGGATTGGCGGAGGCAGGTGTATGGCGTCCTGCTGTTAGAATTTTTCAAGCCGCCCATGAGGCCTCTAACATGGCTTAACGACTACCACATTTAGTGATAACCGGGACTAACGCCTTAACGTGCCTTCCGAAGCACGGAAGCGCTCGATATCAAATGCCACACATACGGTCACCCATCCAAGGACTGACCTCTGTAAACTCGTATGACATTAGGCTATGAAAAGAACTAAAGTATACCATTCTTGCCGTAACAACGTCCAATATATGGGAATTTTGCGAATGACATAAGCTGCGGAACTGAAGTTTTTCATCTATAGTAATGCCTAAGAAAACAGTAAAATCTACTACCTAAATCTAATTATTGACCATTTTTGATTCATATAGATAAATCTTCAAGAAAGTATCTTTTTACCAAACCGTTACAGATTTGTTTACTGTCATATTACATTATTTAAAGGGGAGGTAGTTTCATAGCTGGCTAGCTTTAAGACAAAAAGACCGAAAATCTCTCTAGCTAACACGAAATAAATAATAATAATAATATATATATAATAATAATTATTATTATATATATATATCGTTTGGGTGTTACCTCGCGACCGGCGGTCTCCGTTTTTTATATTTTTTACAGTATTGTATTTTTTCTTTTTTGTTATATAATAATTGTAAAAAATATAAATTATGTGTAAATTAAATAAATATATGTGAATAATAATAATAATAATAATTCTTTATTGCACATAAAACATAAATAGATAACAAAAGGTATTTAAAAACTTAAAAAGTACAAAGGTGGACTTATCTCTATAAGAGATCTCTACCAGCCAACCCTAGAAGTTGTGTATAAATTTGTAGGTACGGGATTAAATTTGGTTAAAGATCTTTGTTAAAAAAAGGAAATAAATAATCTTATATATACCATACATACTTACATACATATATATCAATATTATAATATAAACCTGATATGAACAAAAAATATGATATGAAAATACCGAATTATCCGCAGACGGAGTCACGTGCAAGAGCTAGTAAGTAATAACTTAAGATTAGAACATAATTAATGATCTTGAACTACAGAACATCTCGTAATGCCTCCAGTCGCCGGCCGCGGCTATTTCTGAGTCCAGGCCCCTTTGGTCTTGTTGCATATCTTCAGCAGAAGGCATGCGCGCTGCGAGTGAGTGTACCCACGTGTTTATTTATATATCAACAAGATACAGCTAGGTTTACTAAAAATACTCCTGTGGTAAACTCGCAAATGTGTATATATTTTACACTACAAGATGGCGCCCACGCGTGCAGACGACCTTTTTTTTTTATTTACGTCGGTAACAAAATCCCGGCCAAAGGGGGACCGAGAGAGGTGTGTGGAACTCACCACCGGCAGACACGACCACCAGCAGTAATATCCACTAAAAATCTTCCGACGACGCCCGCCGCTTGTTGAGAAAGAGGCGGGGGGCCAGTATCTGGGTTGCAGCTCTGACACCCCGCCCGCGGCCAACGTCCCCCGGACCAAAACCGGGAGGACCTCCTCAGGGAGACGCAGTGGACGCGCCCCTTCTACCTCCTTGTGCGACCATAGCGTGTGGCCGACTTCTCGGAGGGTCTATGGTTAGACAACAGGGGCCCCCTGCCCCCGCTGCCTAAGACCCTCCTGGCATTGCTTGACAGGCCCTCCTGGTCCACCCGCTGCGCCCTCTACAGGTCCCTCTTAGTTTCCCCCCCGGTAGTCAGTACTAAGGGCACCCAAAGTCGCCAATCTCTGGGTGTTATCTTTTTCCTAGCGCCCTCTGCGCCCTATCGGAAGGTCAGCTCAGCCCCCCACCACGACAAGGTGGAGACCAGTCGGGGGGAAGCGTGCAGCCTACCCAAATGAAAGTGCGCAACCTATGGACACCTGCAATACCAGGGCAGCCATTACCAGCGCGTCATCGCCATTTTAAAATAATTATCATCTTTTTCAAGAGGTTTTATTCCACTGCGGTTTTATGCAACAGAAAGATTCTTTTGAACCGGATCGTACGCGCGAGCGTTGGCATTCAAGAAAGATACCGTTGGAGTCATCACAAACAGTTCCTCAGAACACAAAATAAAATAAAATATACTTGACTGTCTTTAAGATCAACAAGGTCATATAGATTCGTCAAGTATTCCTTAAGTAATAGTTCTATTAAGTAGTTTATTAATTCGTCAAGTAATCTGCCTGCCCGCAGTGAATGGCCGCATTAGTTATGTGTTTAGATCATTATTAAACAAAATTTTAGCTGGACTATGAAACACTGGCACATGCATGAACTAGATGCAACCTTTTGACGCAGCCGTGGTGTATGTATGTTGTTGTAGCTTTAATTATGTTCATGTTGTATTATGTTTGTGCTGAAAGGGGATCCTACCTAGACCTAAGGAGCCCAATCCAACCTCATGCATCTGCCGATCAACGGACGAGGCTCTGGCCAACATGAAAGTTCCCGGGTAAGCGGCAATAGGCTCAACACCTAATACGTGGGACCAACTCCTACACAACAATGAAAGAGATATAAGCGGTACTATAATCAGGAAATAAAAGCAAATGGATTCTTTGTCTGAATTTGTCAAGGTTTGTCAGTTTATCTGTCTGTTGTGGATTTTTTCTCAAGATTTCTCAGTCTGTCGGTTACTCGTATAGGGGGGATCTGTCAGTCAGCCTGTCGTGTTTCTAAAGGGGGAGGGGATTGGCCGTCAGTCAGTCAGTCTGTCAGTGACTCTAACGGGGCTTCGAAAAAGGCAACGAGAACACTCCATTTTACAAGCGGTAGAACATACACAAGGAAAAAACAATCACTTATTAGGCTTAAGAGTTCAAGTTTAAATCTTTTTATTCCATAAACTATTACATAGTACTTAAAAACGTTAGATTTAAATATAAATACAATAAAAAAAACGAAATATGATTACACTGCATCACAGAGCTTAGATTCACTTACACGCAACAAAACAAAAAATATTAGTGTAAGTGAATCCAAGTGCCAGTTCCGAGCCACCGCTCTGCAAGAAGAACTGGCAAGAAACTCACAGGCTATGCTCTTTTAAATTATCAGTTAGTTACAATCTTCACTTGTCTGTGAAGCTACACAATGCATACTATAACATAATATAGCATTAACAATATTCATATTCTAAGTCATGAGACCCTGGGCTCTAAGCTTGTGTCATTAACATCTATGACAGTCGATATTAGGAAGTCAGTGTTTTTTTATATCCTGAAAGCTGGTCTAACATAACGGTGTTTCCCTCTGGATTGCGGAGGTCTTCTTGCAGTCGCTCAGCGTAATAACTGATTTCAGCCAGACCTTGTTAGACCAGAGAGCAGACCTTGGGTTCTAAGCCTTGTTGTTGTTAAGTTGAGTTGAGTCTTGGGCTCAACCGGTAGGGCCGGTAGAAGATCTTCCCTTTATTGGGGAGCACGTCATCCGCTCCCGGATATAGGGGTGTGACCTTGACTTCATCCATTGTAGGGAGCGCTTAGATTGGTATTGAACTCTTATTCAATGCTGGTAATGTCATTTGTGATGCTTTAACAGGTGGCATGCCATTCTTTCTAGGTGGTGCAACACTTTTGGGCTCAACCGGTTAAATACTGGGATGATGATGAAACGGTGAGACAGTATGTGCACTAAGACTGCGATGATATACTTGCCGAATTAATTCCTCAACGTTAAGCCGTACTCTTTCTCATCAAGTATCCATACCACGGTATAATTGCAGACCAGCACGATGTCAAATGTTAGTTTGTCATGTTTTGTGTCCATTGTGACAAATGATGCGTTCCTTATGTACTTTCTGTTTCGAACGGAGTAATGAATGGATCAATATTAGACTTGCGACGTAAGAACGTTCTCATTACATTTCGACTTTTAATATTACATTTTTAAATTGAATAAATAATTATTTTCTGACAATTACACCAATTATTTAGTTCCAAGATAAGTATCATTAAGAACTTGTTTTATGGATACTTAATAACGGATAATATAAACACTTTGTTTTTGGTTAATACATACTTAATATACATAGGAAAACACCCAGACCAGAACAAATATTCATGTCTATGCACCCAAAGATATTTCCTGTGTGGGCTTCGAACCCACGACCTCAAGAGCGGAGTGAGGGAATACTCGCCACCACGCCATATCGGCCGTCAACATTGATTGCTTCGTAGGAGTTTTTTTATTTTTACTGCTGATTCAATTTTTTATCTACATTATTGGTTTTACTGCTAAAGATAGTGTTAAGCCCTCCATGACCATATCCAGAAGATAATGGCGAAAGGGCTGGTCAAAAGTACCCTTAACCGACGAGAGTGTCTGAAAAGTATAAAGAGCCCCATGCCGTATTCTCGTGGGAAAACCTCGCCAGAGAGCTCATTCCACAACGCAAGGGTATGCGGCAGAAAGTGTCCCTTAAATCGCACCGCACGCCCGTAGAAATGACTTTCTAAGGTGTGAGAATAAACTGCGATGGACCGATCTGGTTAAGGTGGCGGGAGGCCGATGAATGCAGGCGACTCAGGATCGCTCAATGTGGATATCTATTGAGGAGGCCTATGTTTTGCAGTGAACGTCACGTCATATGGCTGAGATGATGGTGATGATGATAAGGAACGCCTTTCCGATTGCGAGCGATGCGATGATGATAAGGAACTCCTTTCCGATTGCGAGCGATGCGATGATGATAAGGAACGCCTTTCCGATTGCGAGCGATGCGATGATGATAAGGAACTCCTTTCCGATTGCGAGCGATGCGATGATAGAATGTAGCCGTTGGCCTTATTTCAAATAGGGGTGTTATTTAACGTGTCTTCAAAATTAATAAATTGCCAACCTAACCTAACCTTTTTGTATATCAAAAATACTGATTGAGCACCTAATCACCTATTAGATGCTCACTCAGTATTTTTGATAATCAAAAAAGCTTTTTTTAGAGGTTTAGTTTGTTATATTCCTTCAAATAGTACTTCAGAACACACCCCATTATACAAGCTTCAACAACAGGACGCTACAAGTCTGCTTTAGTTAGTAAATGTATAAACCTCATGACTCCCTTATACATGGACAAGAGGAGAGGCTTAGACCTTTTTCATAATGCCGTCGTGGTGGCGAGTATACCCGCTCTCCGCTCCACGGTCGTGGATTCGATTCCCACACAGGACAAATATTTGTGTGCATGAGCATGAATATTTGTTCTGGTCTGGGTGTTTTCCTATGTATATTAAGTATTTATTTACAAAAAAAATAGTATTTATGTATGTTTATCCGTTATTTAGTATCCATAACACAAGTTCTTAATGATACTTATCTTGGAACTGAATGAGTGGTGTAATTGTTAGAAAAATATTTATTTATTAACAACATAAGCCCATTGCTATTGCCTTTCGCTTTCATCATATGCTATTTCCACACGTAATAGGGCCGCAGATCGTGGTACACATTTCGGTTCAGTGAATTCTTACGGTTCATTGTTTTAGATAATTTCTAATGATGGATCACTTGTACTATTAGATACATCGTTTACTACTAATGACAGAAGTTTCGACATTTTGAACTTAAATTAGTGTACCGCTTGGAGGTCCGTGAGATTAGGTGATCAGAATCGATCGTCAATCCTGAATGGGTGACCGTTTGTGTGGTATTTGATATCAAATGCTTTAGTATTTTATTTTAAGGCAAGCCAAATGAAACACATATTATGCGTGGATATACATATTATTCTATACAATTGGAGGCCCATTTTAATCTGTAATTTGTATATCTATATATATAAAATTCAATTGCTGTTCGTTAGTCTCGCTAAAACTCGAGAACGGCTGGACCGATTTGGCTAATTTTGGTCTTGAATTATTTGTGGAAGTCCAGAGAAGGTTTGTACGTAGAGAAAATAAAAATAAAATCTTGAAAAAGTGTAAAATCAACATATTTCTATACTCCCATATACAAACAATTTGTACTAATACTTAAAAGCCAATTTGAACCTTATCAAACAAATTTAATGTCAAAAGTGACGTTAGTTATATCAAAAAATTTAATGTTATCATATGTCATTTCATTTTATCAGCGATAATTATTGCTTTGTTATGTTTATATTTTCAAAAATATTGTTGTTATTGATTTGTGTTTATATTTTCCAAAATATTATTGAGTTGTTGAGTGAAGGTAAAATGCCATGAGCAAGACGACAAAACATAGGCGATTGCACGGCGATCAAGAATACGTAGTGCTGTTTTGGATGAAATGCTGCGTGCTGCTTTTAATTACAACAGTCAGATTGATTATAGTATATACGGATACATTGGAATGATGGACGCAATATGTCCACATTGTGATGCGGCTAACTTTCGTGAATTGGATGAACGTTGTGCAATTGTTTCAAATACAAGACCATCCAAGGTTTTTCCTTCAGCATAACGCATTAGTTCAATTGTTCAAAATTGCTCTCGATCGTATGCCAAAATTATTGAACAAATATGAACATTATATGGCAGAAGACATTTTAATTCGTATGCGTCATCATGAAAGAAATCCCGATTTGTTGATTACCTTGGAAATGTACAACGAAGCTTTAATAATAATGTATGTGTCTAAAGATTTTAAATAAAGCATTAGCACAATTGGGTATGACCGCACCACATCGTGAGATACATGATTTTTTTGATCGTGAATTGCAATATGAGCAGGAGTTCAATTCTAATGCAAAACTTTCGTTGTATCATTGATTTTAGCGACTATTCGATCGGAACAGAAAATTGCATTGCATCTTCGGGAATTGCTGCTACATTATTAGAAGGTGGTCGGACCGCACACTGCATTAAAATTGCCTTTGAATGTACAGGTGATTGAAACTCCAATATGCAATATTTCGAGAAATTCTGCTATGGCAAAAGTTCTGCGATTAACGTCAATTATTTTTTGGGATGGGAGCACAATGGCGAATAAAAAATCAATAGAAGCATTTAATCGAACAATGCAAGATTTACGCGGTAATCAACAGCTTTTTGGTGGTGCTCTGATATTGCTGTCAGGGGACTTTCGTCAAACATTGCCTGTCATTTCTCGATCAACTCCTGCTGATGAAATAAACGCCTGTTTGAAGTCATCAGTTCTTTGGAGATATGTACGAAAATTTACAATGAACATTAATATGCGCATTCACCTACATAATGATGCAACTGCCCATGAGTTTTCAAAACAATTGTTAGAAATTGGTAATAGCAAAATGTTTTTCACATGGCCAACTTTATGTTGCCTGTTCCAGAACCCCCAACTGTTTATTTATTCATGCTCAAAATAGGAAAACAAAACCCACCATAGTAAGAGTACCCAATTCTTTTTTATTTTTTACTCTTTGCTGATAAATATAATATATAAACAATATATCATTTGGGTCATTTGGAATTTTAAATAGCTAGCAATTTACAATATTTTTTTGTTTGAATAAATGAACTTAATAATCATTTTTTTTTATTACTATGCCTTATACGTAGCGAAGCACGTTCCGGGCCGCTAGTCTCATAATAAATACTGTTTGTAGCAGCCCTGTAATATTATTATTTTTGTACTTACATATTATTAGGTCGGGGAAAAAGTCTTTTCGCATAACGTAGGTATAAACTTATTATAAATTTTTTTTGACTGTACTATTTGTGTATGGCTGGTTTTGGTAACATTAAAAAGGTTCCATTATAAAGAATAGAAAAAAATAAAAAAAAGTTGTTTCCCGCTATTTTTCATTTGTTTTTCTCTCCGTAAAAATGAGTGAATCTAATGAAGAAATTCGATACATTTTAAAATTTTATTATAAAAAAGGCAAAAATGCAACTCAAGCAGTGAAAAAAATTTGTGATGTTTATGGACCTGATGCAGTGTCAGTAAGAGTAGCACAAATTTGGTTCAAACGTTTTCAGTCCGGAAATTTTGATGTTAAAGATGCACCTCGCTCTGGTCGCCCTGTTACGAATAAAATGGACGCCATTTTTGAAAGAGTGGAGCAAGATCGGCATATTAGTAGTTACGATGTAGCTGAAGAACTGGGAATTGACCACAAAACAGTTTTGACCCATTTGAAGAAAGCTGGTTATACAAAAAAGCTCGATATTTGGGTGCCACATGAGCTCACTCAAAGAAACTTAATGAACCGTGTACTCATTTGCGATTCATTATTGAGACGTAATGAAACCGAGCCGTTTTTGAAGAGATTGATAACTGGCGATAAAAAATGGATCACGTACGACAAGAACGTGCGAAAAAGGTCGTGGTCGAAAGTTGGCCAGGCTTCACAGGCTGTGGCCAAACCTGGCCTAACACGAAATAAGGTGATGCTGTGTGTATGGTGGGATTGGAAGGGCATTGTTTGTTATGAGCTTTTACCGCCCGGCAAAACCATCGATTCTGATCTTTACTGCCAGCAAATGATGAGATTAAAGGAAGCAGTCGAGAGAAAACGGCCGGAATTGATCAACAGGAAGGGTGTGGTCTTTCATCACGATAACGCTAGACCACACACATCTTTAGCCACTCAGCAAAAATTAAGAGAGTTCGACTGGGAGGTCCTAGTGCATCCACCATATAGCCCTGACCTTGCGCCTTCAGATTTTCACCTGTTTCGGTCTCTGCAGAATTCTTTAGGTTCTGTAAGGTTGACCTCAAGAGAGGACTGCCAAAACTATTTGTCCCGTTTTTTTGATCAGAAGTCCCAAAGTTTCTACAGTAACGGGATAATGTCTCTGCCCACAAAATGGCAGAAAGTTATTCAACAAAACGGTATATATATATTGTAAATAAACTTTGAAAAAAATGTCTTGACTTTTCATACAAAAATACGAAAAGACTTTTTCCCCAACCTATTACATATGTATGTATTGTATGTATAATCACGCCTGTTTCCCCGAAGGGGTAGGCAGAGGCATATTATACGCCCACACTTCGCCAATTTTATAGTTGGTCCCACGTAATAGGTGGCGAGCCCATTGCCGCTTACCGGGCACTGTTATGTTCGCCAGAGCCTCGCCCGTCGATCGGCAGGTCGAGGCACCACTTGCAGGTGAGGTTGGCTTGGGATCCAAAGATGATGTTGGGATTCAAGTAAAGTACAAGTGTGGGATTTATTTTTGTTTAGTATCTTATATTATTATTTTAGTTCAGGTATCTACGGAAGACCAGCGTCAAGGCCCTTAGATGCTACGGCACATGTTGAGTAAATTTTTATAATCATGTAAAAATATTGGTATTTTCAGTTTCATATTATTTTTTCTTTTTATTTTTGTACATGGTTATGAATAAACGTTTTTCTTTCTTTCTTTCTAGAAATTTGGATAACACTTATGTGGTAGTCGGTATGCTGATTTGGGGATAAACAATTTGAAAGCAGAAGGCCACACACCTGCCTCTACCAATCCGCTGCTCGATGAAGTCAATGTCAAAATCATTTATTCAAGTTTTGCTCAATAGATCAGACCAGTCCCCACTGGCGGCACCCGTTCACGAGTATGACGCATGAACCAGCCATCGTTTCGCTCAACCATGTGATAGGGACGTGACGACCCGATGCATGACGCCACCATCGGAGAGACATTTAAGTGATTTAGACATACTCAAGCTACAGGATAAAGGGAATTTAACAAAAAAATACATTTATATTAAAATAAAATGCTATACTCAAGCTACAGGATAATGGCTTTATTGTTATTCTTATTATACCCTTTGCTTTTATTTCTTTATTATGGTACCGCTCATTCTCTTTTATTGTTGTTAAAAAAATATATCGAATTTCCATTTTGTGTGTGATGACGCCGATATGGTGTGGAGGTCAGTATACCTGCACTCCACTCCAGAGGTCGTGGGTTCGATTCCCACACAGGACAAATCTTTGTGTGCATGAACATAAATATTTGTTCTGGTCTGGGTGTTTTCCTATGTATATTAAGTATGTATTTACAAAAAAAAAGTATTTAAGTATGTTTATCCGTTATTTAGTATCCATAACACAAGTTCTTAGTGATACTTCTCTTGGAACTAAATAATTGGTGTGATTGTAAGAGAATATATATTGATCTTAAAGACAATAAAGTATATGTTATTTTATTTTAAGGGAATTTAACAACAATTTACATAAATATTAAAAGAATGTCCAGAGAAGTAAGATCGCTAAATATCGGGGCACTTACACGGTGACAAGCGCACTCATTCATGATAGCTTGTATAAATGACATTTGATCCACGACATTTCCTATATAGAGAGCTTGCGTAGGTAGAGAATTCTAAGGCCCAATGATCTTTCTTCAATTTAAAAAAAAGGTGTCGTGTGGTTAGCACGTTTAATGTCAAGTCTAAGACGTATTTTAATAATATTAATTCAGAGTATAGTAAATATAATATGAGAATGAGTAAAGTAAATAAAAATATAAAATAAGTAAAATATACTTTATTGTCTTCAATATATAAGATCAACATGATCACGAACACGACCTCGAACGGATAAACATACTTAAATACTTTTTTTTAAAATTCAACTGTCTTATTCTTAATTATGTATTGAAACTTAGTCTATAGCAATGCAAATTCTAAAGCTTGTTTATGCATGGTGACGGTGCATCAGCCTGAATAGCTGCAGGCTGGCGAGGCGGCCATCACGAGTGGCCTGTCACGACACTACACCGGGGCCCTGTCGCCATTGGCTATTACTATTCCTTGAATAGTTTAGTTTTCATAAATTAATAATAATAATTTACTCTTTATTGTACACCATGATAAAGATTACAAATAAAATCAATGAAAATTAAACAGGTAGGTATATACAATGGGCGGCCTTATCGCTTAAAGCAATTTCTTCCAGGCAACCTTAGATGAACAGAAAAGTTAAGGATACAGAAGGGAACACAGAAGGAATAAAGTACACCGCTTTACAGACATAAATTTATTAAATTTGGCTATTTTGTAAAAATTTCTATGAAGTATATCTATATAACATTCAATTTACGATGCGTTTGCGTTTGACAGAACATTATATGGGATTTATTTAATTTCCAGTTATTCAGTTCCTAATATATTTATATTTTCAAGAAACATTTTACAGAATATAGCGAAAGTTATCTTGTAGAAATATACATTTACAAGACACACTGCAAGATTGTAAAGCTATACTTCTCAGACTAATGGTGTTTAAACCTAAATTAAAAAAATCACTGAAAAGATGCCCAGTCTCCACAATGTTATTAAGCTTGACAAATGTTTGTTGCGTATACAAAGTATGTCTCTATTCAGAGTTTTAATAGATCACTTGTGTCAGGAGAATCCGCTATCCTATAACAATAAGTGGTAACTTAATGCATAGCGAGATAACATCACACAACACAATTATATAGTTCCAAAGGACTAATATCATAGATGTCTCAGGGGTGTATAGGGATCCTATTAAGACCTAAGGAGCCCAAGCCAACCTGTCCTGCAAGTGGTGCACCTGCCGATTAACGGACTAGGCTCTGGCTCGCCACCTATTACGTGGGACCAACTATCTAGTTGGCGAAGTGAAGGCGTATAATATGTCTTTGCTTATCCTTCGGGGAAACAAGCGCGAATGTATGTATATGTACTAATATCATTATAAATGTGTTCTGTTTCTTTAGCTTCTACGATGTGGTCTAGTTTGGGCTCCTCAGCCTCAACCAACGAGAGGAAGGAGGTCATGTTCATACCGAGCCTCCTACATTTTGCTTCTACAACTTTTTCCTAAAATTTTCAACTAAGAATCGAGCAATAGATTTAAGGGCAAATGACAGTAGACCTTCTCAAAGCTGTCTGGATGAACGCCAGAGTGACTTTATAATTAGTCCACGTAGAAACGCACTCAGGCGCCGGCGACACGTTAATACTAATCCGCTAAGTAGTGGCACCGCGTGCCGACACGCTGTCACTAGGATTGAGATACTACAACCATGTAACATAATGTGGGACATGAAATGGTTTTCGAGAATTTGAATTTCATATAATTTGGAGCAGGAACGAGAACACTGTAGAGTGACAAAATAGCAGAGTGACTTTTGAATTTATTATTACTTTGTGTGAATACAACATGTTTAGGGACGGTAGATTGGAATTTGTATCATTCCATGGAGTATATTTCTACATGGTAGGTAAAGGGATCTTGCCAAGACCTGAGGAGCACAAGCCAACCTCACCTGCAAGTGGTGCACCTGTCGATCAATGGACGAGGTTCTGGCGAACATTACTTTTCCCGATAAACGGCAATAGGCTCGCCACCTAATACGTGGGACTAACTTTGTAATTAGCGAACTGTGAGTGTTTAATGAGGGCTTCTGCTTACCCCTTCAGGGAAATTGGCGTGAATGTATGTATGTATGTACGTATTATTCAAATTAAAAAAAAAAAAGTATAAAGTAAATTACCCTTAAAACTATAAATACAACAATAAGATATCCCAGCAGCACCAAAAGGATCTTGTTCAGTGTTTTAGGCTGACGCTGGTTTTCGACTTTCAACAAAATTTAAAAGATGACTGTACCAGTGGGAAATTCCAGGCTGAAACCGTCACGAAGGCCGGGGTGGTTTCGTGGAACTGGTTACATTCTCGACACGATCATATTAATAATTTGCTGTTTGCTGTTGTAAGCACCTACTACGGATCCTCGATTTCAAATTTACACAAAAGTGAATTATTTATTTATATATAGCACAACCACATTAAGCATATTACACATTACTAACATTTTTTTTTCAATGGGCTTACATCTGATTTTGTTTACAATTGAAGACTACAGGGGAATAATGAGGAATGTCAATCAGAGACAAATTTGCATAAATGAAAAATTAATTTTGAAAAGTCTGTAAATTCTTATTATTTTACCCTAGTTTTTAATTTGCACATTATAAATAACTGTTAACTAATATATTTTAACATTGCACTGATACAAATTTTAAGGTAAGCACAAAAATTGAAATATTCAACAAAAATAACTTAAAGAGTAATATGTAAAAAGCAATAACAATGAATGTCAGTGACATTCATTGTTAATGCATTTTACTGTACATTGTAACTTACTAGATATTTTTAACATAATAATAACAGTATATTAGTTTTACTGACTGTTCTTATTGCACATGAGGTAGATTACTATAAAATTGTTTGGCCTTTGTTTTGGATTTAAGATGTGCTTTTATATCATTGATTATATCAGTTTTCAATCTGTTAGGTCGATTATCATGCCTTCCCCTTTTGTCTACTGGTGCTGTGCCAGAAAATTTTAAGTTACTTTGAAGATATTGTACTTTTGCTTTGGTTATTCCAAAAATACTAACAAAAGCTTGAAAACAGATAGGAATTTCATTACAACCTTGTTCTCTGATCACTCTCACTACATAATAATATGAACTGTCGTGTCCTCTTACCTCTGTACCTTCTTGACATCGACGATTTTTGTTTTTTTTCGCACGGACCTTCATGATTATTGCCAGTTACAAACAATCATTTTAACCGTGATAGACCATGACAACGACGTTTGTTGCTTTAGATAATTTGTGAGAGCATAGGTACCCAAAAATGCCACTAGATGGCATTATTAGCTTAATTCAGGATTTTTACTGACATTCCTTGTTTTTCCCCTGTAGTCTTCAATTACGGTGTACATAAAATTGACTAATATAAAGAATTTTTTAAAGTTCCTATTGCACTTAACTATTTAATGTCAATATGGAATTTTAAACTATGTAAGCTATTCCAAACTATAACTACGTGAAACAATTATTTAAAGCATTGGAAACTAAGAGCAAGCAAAAGTATTTTTTAAATTAGTTTTAATATTGTCTGAAATATGTTGCCGAGTAGTAAAAAGAGGTTGCCATATCGATATAAGATACCTTTGTATGGTGTCATGGCAGGAAATCGTTTGTTATATATACATATTATTTGTTCTTTAGGTCGTTAGTTGAATTATTAATTCATTCCCTTAGGATAATTTTATTGAATAAAAATATTTTTTTTAAACTTTTCACGTGATGGCGAAACGGGCGTTTCTTCTTAACCTGCTTTGTATCATTGCAAGAGATTTTTGAGTAAAATAATTAATATCCAGTAAAATGAAAATTTGTTTCAATTTATTCTAGATTATTTTAATTGCATGACATTTATAATTTCTTAATTTTGATATTATTATTTTTTTTCTCTCATATTTAATTTTATTTTAATTTAATTTGTTGATAATAATAATTATTTATTTATTTTGCTGTGCCCTATCCGGGTCTATGTTTAATACTACCGTTTGAAAAACATCTGTATATACAACATAGTTTTGGCAATTAATACTTTGACTTTGACTATCATCTGTATGTAGATACCACTTTTACGTAAATAAAAAGTTTTTACTCTTAATAGTTAATAAACTGCGAATTAATTCTGTTATCCTTTTTTTTGGTATGTACAATCATGATAAATAAATTGCTAAAATACATGACTAAAACGATACTACACCCAATGGTAGGGGTTGGGCGGCCAAGTCTACCTACCTGCCTCCATAGTTCCACAGTGCCGCCCTAAGCGAGGCGACTCGTCACGCGATGCGCGACACGCTAGTCGGGGCCTCGCTAACAACTTGCAACTCCTAATTAGTGATGTTCCGAATATCCGTATTCGTATCCGTATCCGCGGATATCCGAGGCAAAAGAAAAATCCGTATCCGTATCCGTGTCCGTTACTTTTCACGCGGATCTTTTACGGATCTTTTTCAGGTGATTAAGTAGAATTATTAAATAAAAACTGTAATTAAATGATAATTCTAATTAAGTAAATTAATACTGTGTGTTAACATATAAAGTTTAAACATTAGCTTACATGAGTGAGTAAGGACAGGAAAAATTAAAAAAGTTTGAAAAATTGATTAATCATAATTGAAATTAATGGTAAATTGTATTTCAAAAAAAGAAACTTCGCAGCTGAATAAGAAAATAAAGATCCGTATCCGTATCCGCGGATCTTTACACTAAATATCCGTATTCAGATCCGTATCCGCGGATATACATTTTTAACGATCCGGCACATCACTACTCCTAATTGATGGAGGTTATATTTACACGCTACTGAAAATTTTTATGGTTTAATTAGTTTAATATTTCTGGGAAGCGCTTAAAGCTCGGAAAGCCTTTTTATCGCGGAGAATTAATTTTTTCATTCAAAATTTATTTCATAAGCTATTATATATGACCTACTTAATAACGACAATTTGAATAAAAAACAATCAAATTTGACTACACTGAAATCACGAAGATAAGATTCACTTACATGCAAAAAATAAATAAGTGTAAATAAATCTAAATGCCAGTTCCGAGCCACCACTCTGTATAAATACAGATTAATATAAATACAAATATTATTATAAATACAAATCGCTCTGAGAAAAACTGGCAAGAAAATCAATTGACATGAAATCAAATAAAAAGAAAAATTATTTACATTTAAATAAAAAGATAAATTATACATCACACAAACTCGTACATAAACATAATATAAACAAAAAAATAGAACAACACACAGTGCGTGTACGAGTGTATCGTACACGCACTTTCCAGGTACACGCTTGACAATTTATCAAGAGAATACTCTTTGAAGATAAATTTTCTTATTCATTGAAGTATACGGCGCCCTTCCTCCTCGCTCCTACACTATGCTGTGCCCGACAGGGTCCACAAACGTACCAATTTGTAATATTCACCATTATAAAACCATTGTAAAAAGCATTAAAGTATTGAGTATTTGGTTGGTTATGTGGGACTGTCACACTGACATACCCCGCGGCGCTCCATCTTGGTCACTGGTATAAACAAGATGTTCTTCGAGTGACATTCCTCCAACTTTCTGATAGCACCTGCCTAGTCTCTTCACGGGTACCAGGGAGAAAGAAGGCCCTGCCGGGGCTGCGGGACGGTCCTGTCCTGGGACTGGCCTCTGGACGTAGCAGGCACAAGAAGGAACATGGATGGTTTTAGTCAGTAAAAGTCTGACACACCCTCCCGCTCCACCCACAGCGGGAGATGGTCAATAAATGATTTTCCAACCGAAAAAAAAATAAAAAAAAAGGGAGAAAGAAGGCGCCATCTTATTATCAGACGTCTACCTCGAACAGAATAAGGCAAGGCGTTCTCTTCTAGGATGGTTCGTAATGTAATGTTCGATGGTTTTAAATTGGATGTATGCGAGCTAGAATGCAACTTAAGCTTTTATAAATAACACCAGTTGTAATAAGTTTGAGAACAAGTGTAGGTACAGCGTCATATAGTTGGTAATGTACAAAGCGCCAAAAAGATCGACAAACATCTCCATTGTCAAGAGCGTTAGGGCTTGATCCGATAAATATGGCGCTTCGGGTGCTATTAATTATTTAAAGCTGACTGTACCTACCATAAAATAAGTGGTGGGTTAAGAATATCAACGCTGAAACGAGAGTGACTCTTTCTCTTTACTCTCGTTTCAGCGTTGGTCGTGAAGACATCGTGGTTCTGAGGCTCCTATCTTACCTTTTTTTAAAATTTTATTTACATCGGTAACAAAATGCCTTTACGCACTGCCTTCCGGCCAATGGGGGGACCCAGACGCGACCACCACAGTCCTACCCAATAAAAAACCGCTCAACGCTGTTGAAAAGGGGCGAGGCAGTGCCTGGGTTTGTAGCTTCTAGCACCCCGCCCGCGGCCAACATCCTCCGATCAGAACCGGGAGGACCTCCTCAGAGAGGAGCGATGTGAAGCGCCCCCCCTACCTCCTTGTGCGCCCATGACGTAACTGGCCGACTTCTGGGGGGGCCTATAGTTAGACGGAAGGGGCCTGCCCCCGCCGCCTAACACGGCCTGACAGACTGCCTGACGACCTGGCCCTCCTGGCCCGCCTACTGCGCCAACGGCGTAGCCGGAGCGAGAGTGGATCCCAATCCCTCTCCCGCGCCGCGGCCTCCTTCTGCGACATTACCACTTCGCAGAAGGAGGCCATCGCCTCCCATGCCGTCTCGCTGTCGACCATCTTTTGCATGATAGTCGGCAGCGGGATAGCAACTCCACCCAGTGCCACGGCTAACGTAGATCGCGGCCCCGCCCACGCAGGGCACGCCACCAAAGTTTGCTGCGCAGAGTCCACCGCGCAGTCACAATGGTGGCAACACCGGGTCGCGTCCCCTCGGCTCTTATCTTACCTGATGATGCCCTGTGTGAAGGCGAAACACGTTTCGTGTTAAATTGTTTCTCGAATTTTTGGGAACTTATATTTGCGAAAACTTCAAATATACTTTACCCATCACTTGCTTACAATGGATTTCCGCAAAGTAACGCCTGAATTAATTAATTACTACCGTAAAATATAAAAATCCGTGCGCATTTATTATAGCAGATTATTAATGATTCTTTAGATCTATAACTATTAAATGTTATCTTTACGTACCCACAAAAACCAGAAGAAACTTGTGAGCAGTAAGATTCGTTATCACATACATACATCATAATAGGTTGGGGAAAAAGTCTTTTCGTATTTTTGTATGAAAAGTCAAGACATTTTTTTCAAAGTTTATTTACATTTATTTACAATATATATGTACCGTTTTGTTGAATAACTTTCTGCCATTTTGTGGGCAGAGACATTATCCCGTTACTGTAGAAACTTTGGGATTTCTGATCAAAAAAACGGGACAAATAGTTTTGGCAGTCCTCTCTTGAGGTCAACCTTACAGAACCTAAAGAATTCTGCAGAGACCGAAACAGGTGAAAATCTGAAGGCGCAAGGTCAGGGCTATATGGTGGATGCACTAGGACCTCCCAGTCGAACTCTCTTAATTTTTGCTGAGTGGCTAAAGATATGTGTGGTCTAGCGTTATCGTGATGAAAGACCACACCCTTCCTGTTGATCAATTCCGGCCGTTTTCTCTCGACTGCTTCCTTTAATCTCATCAGTTGCTGGCAGAAAGATCAGAATCGATGGTTTTGTCGGGCGGTAAAAGCTCATAATAAACAATGCCCTTCCAATCCCACCATACACACAGCATCACCTTATTTCGTGTTAGGCCAGGTTTGGCCACAGTCTGTGAAGCCTGGCCAACTTTCGACCACGACCTTTTTTGCACGTTCTTGTCGTACGTGATCCATTTTTATCGCCAGTTATCAATCTCTTCAAAAACGGCTCGGTTTCATTACGTCTCAATAATGAATCGCAAATGAGTACACGGTTCATTAAGTTTCTTTGAGTGAGCTCGTGTGGCACCCAAATATCGAGCTTTTTTGTATAACCAGCTTTCTTCAAATGGGTCAAAACTGTTTTGTTGTCAATTCCCAGTTCTTCAGCTACATTGTAACTACTAATATGCCGATCTTGCTCCACTCTTTCAAAAATGGCGTCCATTTTATTCGTAACAGGGCGACCAGAGCGAGGTGCATCTTTAACATCAAAATTTCCGGACTGAAAACGTTTGAACCAAATTTGTGCTACTCTTACTGACACTGCATCAGGTCCATAAACATCACAAATTTTTTTCACTGCTTGAGTTGCATTTTTGTCTTTTTTATAATAAAATTTTAAAATGTATCGAATTTCTTCATTAGATTCACTCATTTTAACGGAGAGAAATCAAATGAAAAATAGCGGGAAACAACTTTTTTTTATCTTTTTCTTTTCTTTATAATGGAACCTTTTTAATGTTACCAAAACCAGCCAGACACAAATAGTACAGTCAAAAAAAAATTATAATAAGTTTATACCTACGTTATGCGAAAAGACTTTTTCCCCGACCTAATTGTATTGTATTGTGTTGTATGTGATCATAAGAACTGCGATTTCCCGATATGTTCCCACACTGTTTTCTAATTGACAATGGAAAAAGTGCTTGTTAATGCGTCGGCAACTCGACGCGGGCGCACTGAGATGTAGGCTCGGGGACAGGGGCTTCATTATTATTTTTTTGTGCCACAAGGCGACAAGCTTGCGGCCCATTGATGAAAATTGATAACCACAGCCCATTGAAGCTTTCAATTCCAGGATGAATATGCGTTCTGACTATTTAAAAATCAATTTTTATAAGAGCCTCATGCTTTAATCTCTGGGAAAACTTCGCCAGAAAGCTTATTCCACATTCCATCGACTGTATAGACTGCTTACCATCAGGCACATTTCAGTCGGGCGCGGCAGTAAGTGCATAGGGATCCTACCACGGACGAGGTCCTGGCGTACATAACAGTTCCCAGTAAGCGGCAATAGGCATATTTCATTATTTACTTTTTATTGTTAGTTTTTACTACAAAATTGCAACAGTTGTATACTCATCGGCTAGTATTGGTATTGTAATTAAGTCGACAACACTGATGCCCGATAAAACTTGAAAGAGTTTATGTTGGCATCTTGCTGCATCAAATTAGATATACTTTTTATATGAATTAAATAAAAAAATAAATAAACAACTGTATAATTTGCGAAATGTGGGCGTAATTTATAACTCTGCTTACCGCTACGGGAAAACAGGCGTGATTATATTTATGTATGTAGGCGGCAATTAGTTTCTTCTCGCTCCTCCTTGCTCTCAGCCCATTAATGCCCCACTTTATACCACTTCCTCCAACACGCTACGGTAAAAGTGGTTCGGCGCTCTACACAGATCAAATGCAGATTGGTGAAGGTAGGCAGGCTGGGTTGTAAGATTTTTTTAAGCTGCTTAACTAAATCTTCATCTTGACTCAACGACTAATATATACCCATAAGTTCCCAAATAGTTACGGCAAGTCTAGTTGTGTTATTAGTCTGTGTTATAAATATTAGAAAACTTTAAATAGACAGATTATAATATAATTAACAAATAATTGACAAATATAATTATATTTAAGATGTATAGATGTAAAAAAAAACTGCTATGCAGTTTGGCGGAATGTATTCGAATTTAATTGTAATCTGGAAATAAAAGTCTTAATTTTTTTTTAACTATAAATAAAATGAAGTGTTTAATGCCACACAAATGTCTGACGCTATTAAATTAAACAAATTTGATTAATCGATTAAACCCGTTTTTCGGCGCACCATAGCCCTTCGACTAAGATTATAGAAAGATGTGAAAATATAGTTACGTTATGTTGTGGGACACCATTTAACGAGGAAAGCCAGGAAATAGACGTAGTATACCGCATTATGAGCTCGTAACATTGTAGCAAAAACAATTGGGTTTTGTATAACGTGAGGTTTGATAATTTAACTTTGAAGTTTGTAATGTAAAAAAAAACTCACACACGCGCACACATTTACACACGAACACACATTATATTTAATAATTTAAGCATGTACCATAGTAGATAAAATTTTGCTAACATAATTGACCAGGAAGAGCGGGTTCCCCTAACACAGGTATATGTTTACTTAAAAGGGGTCCCCAAACACTGTTAACCTAAATGTTATATTTTTACTGAATAAATATTTTTGATTTTGATTTTGATTGATAATGGTACTGTTATGTACGTGCAGCGGGATAATTTTATTTATTTTATAATAATGTTAGAATAACGTATATATATAGCAACAATAGGCTCGCCAACTATTAAGTGTGACCAAAAATATTATTTTCATTTAATTTTAATCACTCTCCATTCTAAGGTTGCCTGGAAGAATTCGCTGTAAGCGATAAGGCCACCAATTGTATCGCTTTTTAATTGTAAGTGCATTCAATAAAGAATTTTCTGTCTATCTATCTATTGGCGTGATTATATGTATCTATGTACTTATTTAAACTTTATCGCACAAATTTAAAATTAAAGTAAAAAGGCGAACTCGATGCTGCAAGGTATTCTCTACTAGTCAATCTTTGAGTTAGCAGAATAGTATGGGGCAGTACGAACAAGAAAACATATAAACTTACATGGAATTAAATATGTGTTATACACAAAAATAATGATAACTCCTCAAGAAAGTATTTTGTATGTATATAACGTATATATAAGGGCAGTAAATACCGCTAATAATACACAGACCCAAGGGTCCAAAAATAACTCAAGATGGGCAGTAAAAAAGGGTGGCAAGCCGAGCGGCGATCGAGTTTTGGTTAAACCATGAGTGATCCTCTAGTCTTCAAACGCCACTTGACTGACAAGTAAATGGTTTTCTACTGTGACCGGGACCCAAGGCCTTCATCGTGCTAATAACAGCATCAGACTGTTTATCTGTTATTTAGTATCTATCAGTGGGGACTTATAATTGGCTTCCTGAGATTATACAGGGTGTTTGGTGCATCGTTTGCCAAATTGAAATGGTGGATTGGGGAGGTCTTCATCTATCATCCCAGACCCCACAAAGAGTTCTAGGGCCAAAGGAATTAATTATGTTCATTTTTAAAGTTTTTTCATGAAAAAATCCAAAATGTGACATTCAAAGTTTAATAAAGAAATAATTAAACACTATGTACAAGTAATGTTGATTTTTTCTTAATTTGCAATAATGTACCAATCTGCCAGCAACATGTAGTTTTTTTTATTAGCTCGCAATCTTTTCAGAAATTAAATAACAAAATGTAAAATCAATTTAGAATGTTTACCAAACACCCTGTATGTTCAACATTATGTTTAGCAAGCTGTTGGTTCTCCCAAGAATGTAATAAATGTAAATGTATCTATAACAAGTTAGAGCGAGCATGTCGCTCTTGCGACTCCATTCCGGACAGCCGATAAGGTTGAGGGTCCTGCTAGCCTCTTGGGGTCCACTCCAGCGACCGAGGACGAGACCGCAGTCCGAACTTCTGGAGTACTTTGATGTACATCCGTGGTGTTGCCAATCACAAATAGCTCGCCACAAGCTGCCCTGCGGGCTTATTATTTTTACTTAGCACCGCAGTGCTACGAGCTACACAAATAGATAAATAGAATACTCTTTATTAACCAAAATAACTTAAAAACTACAGGTTACAATGAATATTGAAACACAATGAAAAAGCCAATCTAGGCGGTCTAATCGCTAAAAGCGATAACAGGAAATCAGTAGGCAGAGCACAAAAACTTTAAAAAGAATAAACGCTAAAACTATTTGTTAAATATGAATAAAATACACAAATATACAAAATAATAATACATACATATACAATACATAATATATAATCTAAATATAATATAGTAAAAATAATTATGCAAACTAATCAGACATATTCAAAAAGTAAGACTTAGCCCTGTCCTTAAAAGAGTTTAAATAGGTAACTTAATTACAAGTTCAAAGCACTTAAAGTGACTTAATTAATTAACGAGCACTTTGTTAAGTCCACGGATTTCATAATGATCCCTTATAAATCAATTTGTAACTTGATTTACGTCAAAACAAATTGTTTCGTAAATGTGTGCATAAATTATGTTTTGTAAGGTTTATAAAGAATTTGTTGTTTTTTTGTTATTACATTATTATAAATTTACTTTTAATTATTATTGCTGTTGCAATTGTATTAATAAAACATTTTATGTGGAGCAAGTTTTTTTTTTATTGGTTGGATATAAAT
Source organism: Musotima nitidalis (assembly GCA_949126915.1). Lineage (NCBI taxonomy): Eukaryota > Metazoa > Arthropoda > Insecta > Lepidoptera > Crambidae > Musotima > Musotima nitidalis. Next base: position 886,990 of record OX421434.1, on the reverse strand, counting down.
TTACTAGCTATGGTCCGTGATTTTTATTGCTCTGTTTGAGGACTTAAAGACCATATATCAGCCTTATAAAATCCACAGATGAATATTGGCCTCCCCAAAAGAATACATTGTATTGGGGGCTGTATCACCACGCTAAGTAGGTGATCGCAGTTCAAGATATGACGAAGGAAGACGCTGCCCATCATCCGGTATAATAATAATTATGTACATATGTATATAATTATTTTACAATCACTCAAAAAAATTAGATTCAAGATAAGTATCATTAAGGACTTGTGTTAGGGATTCTAAATAACGGATAAACATATTTATATACTTTTTTGTACATACATACCTAATTTACATAGTAAAACCCGAACCAGAACAAATATTCATTTTTATGCACACAAAGATTTGTCCTGTATGGGAATAGAACTCACGATCTTAGGAGCGAAAAGCAGGTTTATTGACCTCCACGCCATTTCGGTCGTCAAAAGGTCTCTTATATACCATTGGACTATTCTAAGGGCTCGTACACATAAACACAGTATGACGTCGTGTCGTGAAAATCTACCAAGAGCTTTATTAAAATACACATATAATTAACAAACCTCTTAGGAATTTTTTGTCTGAAAGCAATACCAAACTATGCTTGTTAATTTATGTTCATTACAGTCACAGAGATTTTCTTCAAAAGTTTTATGGAATCTTAATAATGTCCATTATGTAAAAAAACAGTCCTGAGAAATGATATTGTTTAAAATTAAATTCGTTAGAGTTCTTGCCAGTGTCATGTAAGAAATCAACATATGTGCATAAAAAGTGTTTTACTCATTTCGTCAAAGTCAAGTAAAGTCCGTCACAGTCAAGTCAGGGTAAAAGTCTTAATCGTTCAGTAGTGGAGACTTTACGATAGGTTCTAGAGTGTTATGAAATCAACACGAAAAATTACAAATTACAGTACATACATAATGTCACGCCTCTTTCCCGTAGGGGTAGGCAGAGGTCACATCCTTCCACTTGCTATGATCTTGGCACACACTTTTAGCTTCATTCACTCATTAACCTTCTCATACACGCCCGTCGGTTTAGGGTACATTTGACCTGCCCTTTTTCCAAAATTTTCTAAATTTGGTCATGGAAGGTCTTCCGTGGTCTTTTCCTCCCAACACATCCAATCACTTGTCCATCATAAATCACTTTCGCTAGTCTACTTTCATTCATCCTCTCAACATGACCAAACCATCTAAGCATACCTTTCTCAATTTTTGTCACTATATCCTCTTTTACACTAGCTTCGGCCCTTATCACTTCATTCCTAATCCTATCACTCAATTTCACACCTAGAATACTCTGAGTGCTCTCATATTTACTGCATTAATCATACTTTCATGTTTCTTCTGCCATAACCAACATTCCCTTCCATACATTAGTGTAGGTACAAACACACCTCTGTGAACTGCCAGACGTGCCTTTTCGGACACTTTCTGACTGCTTACAAAGGCGTGAAGTGCCCCATTCATTACTTACAGTAAACTATTACTTTCTTACACTTTCTACATCCTTAACTTGTCGATGAAGTTATATCTGAAAATCCGCTACACAATTAAAACTTCGAACTCAAATTTACACCAGTTTTAAAAAATGTTACCCTGCTTCGTTGGTTCTTTCTGCGTCAGTGCCAAATATTTAGTTAACTGTTCTTACAAAGGCATTTAAATGTTATTACAATCATCAAAAATGGTTACAATTGACATGTGGTGATTGTAAGTTGCCAGATTTTTTTATTTTTAGGACAATAGCACGGATCGGCTAATGTCGTTTTATTAGTTTATGTCATTTGCACCTACGTGATCAAAGAATGACATAGACAACTGTACTTTAAAAGCTTTTTAAATATTGGTGACCGCCTTTTTAAGTTAGATAGATAATTCATTTATTCTTCGTGCCAACACACACTTGCAAATTAACATTAAAAAATTACAGTACAGTCAAAATATTTCACGATGCAATACTTATGATACAATTATTATTAATGAAGTTGGAAATTTGACATATAGCTCTACTGATCATCATTATCTTAAGCTCTACGTCCACTGCTGGGCACGGGTCTTCTCTGGCGTTCCAAGGTGAACCTTTGCGCAGGGGGCCTACCGCCGAATTAGATGGATTACCGATAATCCATCTAGAACAAACTTTGTTTTGCGTTCATTAATCCGTACCGGGGAATCTGCCGACAGCCACCTCTCATTCATGACCTTCAGTCCGTGACAGACCAATAGGTAAATGGAGAACGCCATTTTGTTTCGATTTCCATGAGTTAGGTGGTACGACAGAATCAACTTGAAATCCATTTTGCCTTATAATCGATTGCCATCGAACTCGGCGGTAGGCCCCCAGGTCAGACTTCACCAGGCGACCCCGTAAGGATTGGTGGAGACAGACCTGCTAGAATTTTTCAAGTGGGCCATATTTTGTGTGATACGTCATTTTTTTGCACTTATTTAAAATTCCGCTTGTAGCTCTGCGATGCTCGGTGGTCGGTGGTCGGAAACAATCACCAAAGTACAGCAGAGTTTACAGAGGTTAATCCTTGGATGGGTGACCGATTGTGTGGCATTTAATATCGAGCGCTTCCGTGCTTCGGAAGGCACGCTAATCCGTTGGTCCTGGTTATCACTAAATGTGATAGTCGTTAGCTTTGGCTTAGAGGCCTAATGGGCGACTTTAAAAATTCTAACAGCGGGACGCCATACACCTGCCTTCGCCAATCCGCACTGGGTCAGCGTGGTGGAGTATGACCCAATACCCTCACACCTTGGTCTGTGAGAGGAGGCTCGTGCTCAGTAGTGGGACGTTAATGGGCTGTGATGATGATGATTTAAAATACACAGCTCTTAAAGATAAATTACAGAATTTTGTTTGAAACTTACAGCTAATGACAGATTTTATATACACAGGTTTAAAATATATTACGCGATAACTATCAGAGGAGGTTTATAAGGGCATATTAGGAATAAGTATAGGTATTATATGAGGTAGGCACAATTAAGAAACACACTATAAAACATTACACACACGCACAAAGTACACATAGAAAATGCAAAACCAGATAAATATAATCCAATAATAAAATACAAACATATAATTTACACCATATATAATTATTCAGCGTTAGCTAAATTCTGTCCAATGCTTTCCCTAAAGGAAGGGAGTGACAAACAGAATAAATTTAATACAGTAAACTTATCGTTCATCGTCATAATGACTAAACCTGATGGCAAGCAGTCGATGTAGTCCAGCAATATTTATATATATAAATGATTAAATAACCAGCAGCTTTACAGAGCATCCCTTCTTTACTTTCCACATCTTGTGGGAGTACAAGGTTACAACCGCTTGCGCAGAATAGTTGTTAAAGTTACACGTCATAGTGACCACTTCCAGCCTGATGGTAAAGAGAGTACGCCAAGAAAGATACTCAGTCACAAGCGCACTAATGACCATCTGCAACGCCCGGGACTAAAGGAGCTGGAAAACAATGCGACGGCAGATAATCCCAAGGCATGGTCGTAAACAGGAACGACTTAGCAAATTTCTTAGGTCGAGTGCTGATACACATTTTCTGAACGGATCTTAGGTTTTAAGACGTGTTTCAAAGTTTCAGATTTCCAAATGGCATTATAAAATGAAGCAGTTTTCTTATAGTTTTACTAATGCAATCAGATTGAAAAGCTACGTCTATTTTAACAAAAAATAAAGTAAAAAACTTTGGATAAGAAAAATTACTATTTAACGGTATATCTTATGAGTGAACAACATGTTTAGTTAGATTTGCAGTAAAAAATAGTTACTATCCTTCTGTCTCCGCTTCGGTCACAGTGCACCAAGGCTACCTGCTCTGCTGACCGTACTGCGCACACGCACTCCGAACGCGTGCGCCTAATGAATGATCATTCATTCGTCAGTACAGTTCCGACCCTCGCGCCGTTCGCACGTCCGTCAAAACCGCGCGCTCAGTCCGCTCGTTAGTTCGATCGTTTTTATAAAAAGAGTGCTGTGTTTTTTTTATTTTGGCATCCGAAAAAGGGATTATTGGTTTTGTTACCTGTTGGATCGGCCAGTTCTTTTTATTATAAAGGTATGTAACCTTTTTTGCATTAACGTTAAATATTTTTTAGGTTTTCCATTATATTTATAAGACTTGTTTTTTTAATAAAGTTAATGAAATACAACCTTTTTTGTTGTTGGTAAAACGATTGCATAAAAACTTTTTGGTGCTATTAAAACGAAAAAATATAAAATTTTCTAATCTACATTGTGACGTAAGTTTATAATCTCCAATAATTTCTTGATAATATTGTAATCTGCTTTTATACATTAATGTTGTTTGGTGATATTTATCGATAAAATTATCAAGGGACAAAATTAAAAACGTTATGCAAATTCAAATGTATGGTATAATATTTGTGTTTAGTAAATTGATTGTGTCACAAACGACAGTCTGGTCTGTCATGTTCTCTTATCAATAAAGAGGGTGTGATAAAAACAAAATCGATAAATATTTTCCTATATAGATATGGCCCATGGAAGCGTATTTGATATACATACTATGTTTATAAAAATAAAATAAAAATAACAAAGCGTTTATTTATAAGCCTATATAAATTTAGACTGAGATTAAAAGTGGTGGCAATTATACTAGCACTCCGCTCCTGAAGTGGTGGGTTCGATTCCCACACAGGACAAATAACATGAATATTCGTTTTGATCTGCGTGTTTTTATCTACCTATATTAAGTATCTATGTACAAAACAAAGAAATAGGATTTATGTAATAAATTTAACCGTTATTTAGTATCTATATAACAAGTTCATAATGATAATAAATCTTAAAATTAAATAATTAGTGAAATTGTCAGAAATAACTTTTTTTTGTTACAAAAATAGATTTATTATATATAAAACTCCTTTTCTCTATTTGTCAGAAATTACTTTTTTTATTTAAAAAATATTTTTTTACCCTGTTTTATGTGATTAAACTGTTTGAAGACTGATAAGCTTAAAACAAAGTTCACAATTATTAGCAAAATAAGTTCACAATGATTAGCAAAATAAGTTATTTAAAGTGGTCAGCAAATATTTTTGTGCTATATTTTTTTATAAATATAGTAATTGCTATGAAACACTAAGATTTAATATGATTAAAAAATACTGATCACATTAAAAGGTTTCATAACTTAATTAAGTGTTTAGTCACCAGATTAACAATAGTGGCCAGAAAACTGAAAAAGAAAATAAGTTGTGTTTTATTCAGATTTGTGCTATACCTAACGAAACGACTGGACATATATAAGACTTAATGACTGGTGTCTCGAAATGACAAGGGCTGTGAAATAAAAGCAGTTTTGTCTTACTTTTAAGGACAGTATTCGGCCATCTTGTCACTCCTTAAAATAACATAAATAAATATGTTAATGTTATTTCAGTGATATGTTTTCTATGTATTAAGATATACATCTTAAAAGAAAACATGTGAATATATGTATCTGTTCTTTAGTATTAATTACACAAGTTCTTAATGATACTTATATTGGAACTAAAGAATTGGTGTGATTGTAATTGATATTTATTTATTCATATATAATTGACAGAACAAAATAATAATTATCTTATTTTTCTTAATTTAATACGTTAACAAATTATTTTATAGTTACTTATATAGCATAATTTCAAATAGATTTATTGTATGACTCAAACGCACAATGATTAACTTTTAAGAAAAAACAGTAGCTAGATAGGTATTAAGAAAAAACGTAAGAAGATTGAAATTGAATGAAAAATTTGTCTTTTATGTTTCGAAATTAATTGATGCGAACTTAAATAATCACATAAGTGTTTTCGTACGTCATTGGCAAGCATCCTTTAGTATTATATTGTGTAGTTAATAAATATGGCGACAAATAAATGATTTAACCCTTAAACGGGCAGGACATTTTAAAGATTTCTATTGCTTTTGTACCTTAACTGAACTCCATATGGTTCAATTTATGGTGGCCATATGTTTACCACTGCCTTACAAAGGGTTAAACTTCAGATCCTCTGAAAAATACTTAATTGTGCATGAAAAGTAGATGCGTGTTACTATTTTTGATGAGGGTTTGGTTAGGTTAAATTTTTTTTAAATTTTGATGACATCCCAAATTTTAAAGTACAGGGTATTCGAATTGTTGGGACAACAATATAGAAACCAACAACATTCATGTACATACTAGTACATATAATATATGTGTATAAAGAAGAAAACAAACATAAGCAGAGTTGTACTATGGGTATTAAAAAAAAAAATCTTTTAATCATTACTCCAATGATTAAGTTAATTCATTAAAAACTTGTGTTATGCATACTAAATAACGGATAAACAAACTTTTTTTTTTGTAAATACGTACTTAATATTCATAGGAAACACCTAGACCAAAACAAATATTCTTATTTATGCACTCAAAGATTTGTCCTGTGTGGGAATCGAACCAACGACCTCAGCCACCACCACGTCAAATATTACATTGCATAACATATTCATGATATAACCAGAGTGTACTTTAGATTCCAAGCAAACAATTTTTGAATTTTTTTTTAATATAAAACAAATTAATCACAGTACCTACTGTGATAGATAACGAATGAACATATTTTTAAATTAAAACAAAATAATTTATTTATTTATTTATGTTTACATTATACACATACATTACACAAATACAATAATTACGATGTACAAAAAATAACAGTAAGTTTTGTACAGTACATCGGATACTCATGATATCAGCTATAACATACATTACACCATTAATTAAAAATAATAATAATAACAATAATTACACACACAACTACACTATTGTTATCCATGTGTGAAATGAGAATTACAAACCAGTAAAGTACACTTTTAATTTAGGTTTAAGGTGGTTTATGGTTGCATAATATGAACTGGACAACGAATAAAGGTCTTTTAATCTTTTATTTGGAACATATTTGTCGCCATCATCACCATCATCATCATCATCATCCAGGTCGTAAGTCTAGGGCAACTTAGGGCCCAGAGTCTGCTTACTGGTATGACCAGATTTGGCTGAATTAAAGTTTTTCGGCGTCACCATCCTTGATTACAAATTCTGTTGCTATAATAAAATGTCAAATACATGGACAGTACGAGATAGTCGCTGGGACCCATGCGTTTATAAATATTTAAATGGAGTGGGGAAAAAGGAAAAAAACGGCGCCCGCGCAGCGCCCTCGATACTAAAATAGCTTTCATGCTTCCTTGGTCGAGTAAAAACTTAGAGACGGAGCTTTGAGCATTTGTTAATTGATCTAAGTATATCACAGATACCTACTGGTCGCCTGTCGTATATAAATTATTGATTTGTCTGTATATTTTTTATATAATAATAAGCAGAGATAATATTTTTTTGTAAAGATCGAATCTTCCTTGTTTTAGGTAGTTACTGCACTGGCCGGAAACTAAACTTGACTTTCCAAAGTCAATTTAAAAATATATATTGTACATCGTCTTTTTCACATAAGGCTTTATTTTGTTATTGTTTTGTGTGCAATAAAGAATATATATAATAGGTTGGGGAAAAAGTCTTTTCGTATTTTTGTATGAAAAGTCAAGACATTTTTTTCAAAGTTTATTTACATTTATTTACAATATATATGTACCGTTTTGTTGAATAACTTTCCGCCATTTTGTGGGCAGAGACATTATCCCGTTACTGTAGAAACTTTGGGACTTCTGATCAAAAAAACGGGACAAATAGTTTTGGCAGTCCTCTCTTGAGGTCAACCTTACAGAACCTAAAGAATTCTGCAGAGACCGCAACAGGTGAAAATCTGAAGGCGCAAGGTCAGGGCTATATGGTGGATGCACTAGGACCTCCCAGTCGAACTCTCTTAATTTTTGCTGAGTGGCTAAAGATGTGTGTGGTCTAGCGTTATCGTGATGAAAGACCACACCCTTCCTGTTGATCAATTCCGGCCGTTTTCTCTCGACTGCTTTCTTTAATCTCATCAGTTGCTGGCAGTAAAGATCAGAATCGATGGTTTTGCCGGGCGGTAAAAGCTCATAATAAACAATGCCCTTCCAATCCCACCATACACACAGCATCACCTTATTTCGTGTTAGGCCAGGTTTGGCCACAGTCTGTGAAGCCTGGCCAACTTTCGACCACGACCTTTTTCGCACGTTCTTGTCGTACGTGATCCACTTTTCATCGCCAGTTATCAATCTCTTCAAAAACGGCTCGGTTTCATTACGTCTCAATAATGAATCGCAAATGAGTACACGGTTCATTAAGTTTCTTTGAGTGAGCTCGTGTGGCACCCAAATATCGAGCTTTTTTGTATAACCAGCTTTCTTCAAATGGGTCAAAACTGTTTTGTGGTTAATTCCCAGTTCTTCAGCTACATCGTAACTACTAATATGCCGATCTTGCTGCACTCTTTCAAAAATGGCGTCCATTTTATTCGTAACAGGGCGACCAGAGCGAGGTGCATCTTTAACATCAAAATTTCCGGACTGAAAACGTTTGAACCAAATTTGTGCTACTCTTACTGACACTGCATCAGGTCCATAAACATCACAAATTTTTTTCACTGCTTGAGTTGCATTTTTGCCTTTTTTATAATAAAATTTTAAAATGTATCGAATTTCTTCATTAGATTCACTCATTTTTACGGAGAGAAAAACAAATGAAAAATAGCGGGAAACAACTTTTTTTTATTTTTTTTTTCTTTATAATGGAACCTTTTTAATGTTACCAAAACCAGCCAGACACAAATAGTACAGTCAAAAAATATTTATAATAAGTTTATACCTACGTTATGCGAAAAGACTTTTTCCCCGACCTAATATATTGTATTTCATAAACTATTACATAGTAGGTACTTGAAAACGTCAAGATGAAGTATAAATCAAAATATGACAGTACTAAAATCAAGAAGCTAAGATTGACTTACATGCTAAAAAAATTAAGTGTAAGTTAATCTAAGTGCCAGTACCCAGCCAGCTCTTCTTTTCTACACTCAAGATCATTTTAGCAAAATAATTATAGTAGTTTAAGCATAAAAACATAACTCACAAATCGTTTGTGTTTTATCTAAGGGGTCATGCATGAATTACGTTACACGAATTCCGTAATTTTTTGACCTCCCCTTTGTCCTTATCACAGCTGGTCACACTTGTGAGACTCCCTCTACATCATACATGTCACATATTTGCAATTGTACAGCAAGAAATAATTACATCAAAACAGCAGCTACAAAATTTTTAAAGTACCTGGATTTTAAAATGTGACGTCACGAAATTTAGGATCCCTCCTTGTCACACCATGTCACACTTTGTCAATCCCCTCCCACCCCCTTAACGTGTGACGTCATTTATGGATAGCCTCTAAGCATTATTATAACAAACTCTTGTTCACCTTAAACATATTATAATGGGTTATATTTGTTCCTGAAGTTTTGAATTATCAACGGCATGTCCCATTACTGAGCACCAGGTCTCCTCTTACGTACCAAGGTGAGATGGGTTCAGGCAGGTCTGCCATCCGCCCGGAATTTCCCGATTTTGTCCTATTTTAAAGGGCCTCTGGGGTCCGTCCAGATTTTGATGTCCGGACGAGAGCAGAACCCTTTTGTTTCAAGGAAAAGCTTTTATTTGTATTGTAGAATAAACGACATCATCATTGTCGGATGGATTGAACCACTATGAACTCTGCTTCACTTTTTTAATCGTTTTCAACCTAGTATCGAAGCTCCGAGCGATTTTCGCGAGTTTCAAATACCTACTTAAAATTAAACAGCGATTTAATATCGTAAAATGTATTTTAGCATTCTAATCAAGATTTTACGAAATAAACGCCTGACCATATGAGTGGTGAACTTTATAACAGTTTAACTTTTCCAAATAAGGAGACGAGGCAATAGCCTTATGTACATTTACATATATACATATTTTGTTTGGAAACGACATTGAAACAAATGTCAGTGTTTCAACGTTTTCATTATAATATGAAATGGTTTTGTATGTCTAATTATTCTCACATTTGTGTCAGTTTAGAAATAAAATTGTTTTTTTGAAATTATAATGTAGTCTAATAAAGTTATAATGTTACATATTCATAAGTTTAATACGATGAATTATAATAAGTAAATTTATGTATATGTATTCTTTATTGCACAAAAAACAATAACAAAAAAAAGCCTTTTGTGAAAAAGACGGTGTACAAAGGTGGACTTATTTCTAAAAGAAATCTCTTCCAGTCAACCTTAACTGAAATGGGGGAGATAGTTAGCGGGCATTAATATCACACTACAATATGATAATATTACACATATACAAAAATATGATATAAGATATATAAAAACCTGCTTATATACATTAATAAATACAAGGAAAAAAAATAAACAAAAATCATAATGACTAACTCGATAGCAAGTGCTTCTTTAAGTTTGTCTTAAAAGACACAATTGACGGACTGTCCCGGACATCACTTGGCAACTTATTCCACAACTGTGCACCACGGGCAGTGAATGAGGGAATGAATTTGGTAAAAATGCAAATATACATTCAGATATTTTACAAACTAACGGTCGCCTACGACTTTGTTCGCGTGACTGTAGCTATTTGCTACTTTGCTATTTTTGGCGTAATAAAATAACCCAAGGTACTATTTTTTATCATAAACTAACTGCAAGTGAAAATCCCGTTAAAATCGGACTAGCGGCTGCGGAGATTAGCCACAAAAACTTACAGCCAAAAAAGTTTTATGTCAATTCAATTCAATGTTTATTGCACTCCATAATGTTTTACATAAGGTCTTACATCTAAAATAATTTATTGATTCAGGCGTTACTTTGCGGAAATCCATTGTAAGCAAGTGATGGATTAAAAATATCTTTGTAACAATTTCGAAAAATCGGGGGCCTCTTAGTATTTTTTAAATCAGCTTCAGAAATTTTGACAATTATCTTTAATAGATTGAATAAATATTTCTGACACTTTCACCAATTATTTAGTTCCAAGATAAGTATCATTAAGAACTTGTGTTATGGATACTAAATAACGGATACACATACATAAATACGTTTTTCTTGTACATACATACTTAATATACATAAAAAAACACTTTTACAGAACATATTATTTAAAATATATATATTATCTGTATCTTTGTTTGTGTGTATATGTTTATAGTACGGAAGCTGCTATGTACCTCAGTCAAAACTCTTTATTTGCGCAATTTTCGGATATTGCTAATTCATTTGTCAACTGCGTAAACGTATAACGCTTACAAATAGTTTAATTATTATAAATTAGGTCGTAGGAAATGCGTAAGTGTCACTTATTTATAGATTGTGTTCCACAGAACAATAGTCTTTCGATAAACAATGCCGTATCGAATGAAATGCCGAAGATAAAGAATAGAAGCCTGCCTCGTGGCTCGAGTTCTTATCAACAAATTACTGTAGAATTCGTGATAACATACCGTTTTGAGTTATAGTGTATGAATGAATGTTGCTGTACCTCTTACAACAAAAGCGCTAAACCTTAAACTTAAATTTGACCGTCATAAGAGCTCTATTCTCTATTCTGATTCTGACGACCGATATGGCGTGGAGGTCAGTATACCTGCACTTCATTCCAGAGGTCGTGGGTTCGATTCCCACACAGGACAAATCGTTGTGTGCATGAACATGAATATTTGTTCTGGTCTGGGTGTTTTCCTATGTATATTAAGTATGTATTTACAAAAAAAAAGTATTTAAGTATGTTTAGCCGTTGTTTGGTATCCATAACACAAGTTCTTAATGATACTTATCTTGTAACTAAATAATTGGTGTAATTGTCAGAAAATATTTATTTATTTATTTTATTTATTGAGCCAAAATTGAATAAATGACCTTGACTTTTTTGACTCTTTTTTTTACACAACGCCATCTAGGTTCAAACCTAGCAAAATGGGTACCATGGCTACGTACCTACTACGCTAGAATTCATAACATCTGTCATTGGAAGTACACTCATAAACTTTAAAGCGTGTAACGAATTGCATCGCGCGTCTAGTGTTCAACATTTTTTAGGTCATCCATCCATCTCATTGTATACAACTGGTTCATAATATGAAAAATACAATACATGCTGCTGAAATACCGTAATGCGTTGTTCATTTCATGTGTTAGATAGTTGTTTACCAAGTTAAAGACATTATGGGACGGCATGATAATAAAAAGAGATATCATGTAAATCCTGTCTCTTTCCATCCGCACTGTTTCCACGTGGTGGAGTGTAATTTGAATTCCCTGCAGCTTGAAAGGGGACGTCCATTAATTACGTGAGGTGTTTTTTTAAAAATTTTCCCCCCCCCTCCCTCTTGGTAACCCCCCCCCCCCAATACCCAATATTTTTTAAATAATTTAATTTATTTGATTTGTCTTATATGTACCACATTTTTCTGTGAAATAAGAGGAGAATAATGATACCACGTTTAAGGTGCACTATAACGAATGATGACCGGTATTAATATTGTATTACAAAATTTTACTGTGGTATAAAAATGTATATTCTCTGAATTAAAAAGTTGACGTGAGATTTTTATTGACCCCCGCCCCCCCTTTGGTGAGATCTGGCCGGACCCCCCCTCCCCTATTTTAGACTCACGTAATTAATGGATGCCCCCAAAGGAGTTTCGAGCTCAAATCTAATAAATTGTTTTTAACAAAGATAATAAATAAAACATTAAAGTCATGCTTTCTTGCCCATCATCCTGCGATACAATCCTGGAGGATTGCACACACATACATCTTGCACTCTTATCCTATTATTGATATGATGTTTCGATATAAAATAATAATAAAATATTATATAAATCATATAATTTGTTTTGACTAACCTTCTTTTTGCCGTGACACATATTCGAGTTTTGTACCAATAGGTGCAAAAAATATTTTAATTTTTTTTGACTCATCTCCTTTTGCTATCTAGATTTAAGTAACTAATTGCTAACCAAAGAATTTAGGTTAATTTTTTTTTAGAAATTTTTAAGTACTTACTTTATACTAAGTACAAAGAAAAGAAATAAAACCATTAAATGGTCGCTTTCTCGCCCATCACCGCTGCACTGTCCCGACCTTGCACACAGGAAGTGCCACAGCCTTGCACGGTCACATTGGTCACTGACATTCGATATATACATGCCTATACATGTAGTAGGTATTTATACAACCTGTTCTGAGGCTGTCACACGAGAGTACCGAAATACGCGTATTTGGACGACCCTAGCGAATAAACGGGTAAATGATAATCAGGAGCTTTGTCAAAAAGGCGGTATTTTTGACGTGACAACGTCTTAAATTAGGTTGCGGCTGGGAGTCACTTATGAAAAAGTGTAACGCTCGGTAACGTTACGATGAGTCACCGAACGAGAGAGAGGCCCGGCGAATGCCTTGCGTCTCTCTCCCACTCAACTATGATCGGTCTGCCGCGCGCGCAGCACTAGAATTCCTTGTTCCTATTGTGCAATTTAATTATATTCATATCAATAAATATTCTACCGAGAAAAAGACGTTGTCACGTAAAATCTTCGCCCGTAAAAACGACTTTACAGGCAACCATTTTTTTTTATATCCTTCATGTACTCGTTATAGAAGTAAAACAGAGGCAGTGGTTAGTCCTTAGATGGTTGACTGTTTGTATCTGATATCGAGCGTGTCAGTGCTTCGGAAGGCAAGTTAAAATAATAGTCTCGGTTGAGCCGTTTTTAGATGCTTTCTTGGGCAGCTTGATAAAATCTAAAAGCAGGACACCACACACATTGCTCCGCCAATCCCCACTAGGTACCTACAGGAGTACGCTCAGAATAATTTTAAGCATAGCTCGAGATCGCGTGCTTAGTAGCAATAAAGTTATTACACTTCCGCTTTTCGTCAAAAAAACCACGAAAACGTATGCAGGCAGACCAATGTGCAGCTGTAATTAAGAAGCTCCCCACACAAGTCCCTGGTATAACAAATAACCATATTTAGCAGTAACTTTCCATCAGGTAGATAGGAAGTATCCTCGAGTGCCACCTTTTAATATACAAAAATCTGTAGAAATGGCAATCTTTTCGATCTGATAACAATATAAACAGTTAACAGAATCGAAAGACTTACCAAGGGTGTGTACGACACACATAAAACCATACATGAATAAAATTTCTGTGTGTAATATGAGTAGCCTAGTTAAATTAACTTTAATGCTTTTAACTTAGGGTTAGTGCTGCGAATTTTTACCGGTTCGGCAATGTCAAAGTTCAATTATGTTCATATCAATTTAAAGTATTAATTTTATTACTTTTTATTCGTTCTTTTCTATTAACACAAAATAAAAATATCCCCGTTCTCTATTTTTAAAACCAAACTGTAAAATAAAATAGTCACTAAGATTTATAACTAAAAATTAATATTAGTGTTTAGTCAATGTATTCATCAAGTAACGTCTATTTAGAATTCAAATAATCTTAAAAGTAACAAGGCAACTATAACGCCGGATGCGCGAAGAAAGAAAAATATTCGTAAAATGATATTACGTGTTTATTCTCCGCAGGTGTCGATTTGACAACATTAATATATCGTTTAAGATAACTAGTGAGTCGACTAACTCCGTTTAAGGCTGCGGAGGTGTAATTTTAATTTGTTATTAAAATAATTACTTGGCGTTAATTTCTTAACGGAAATATTTTATGATACAGGAGATAAGGCTTTTTATGACAGGGGGACGACAAATAGTAGCGCTTAATGAAAAACTGTATGAAGGTTGTAGGTAATTCTTTAAAATTTATAACTAGTGACTGCAGAGTGTTTCTTTTTACAGACTTATCAAATAACTGAAGTTAAGCCAAATCTGCTTAAACTACTTATTTACAAAGTTTAAAAAAAAGAAAGAAAGAAAACCAATTTATTCAGTATTACATACATAACACATCGTAAATTATGAAACAATTGAAACAAATGGACCAACTAGCATACAAAATCTAATATACATTTTGTTTCCCCGAAGAGGTAGGCATATTATACGCCCACACTTCGCCAATTATATAGTTGGTCCCACGTAATAGGTGGCGAGTCTATTCCGCTTACCGAGCACTGATATGTTCGCCAGAGCCTCGTCTGTTGATCGGCAGGTGCACCACTTGCAGGTGAGGTTGGCTTGGACTCCTTAGGTCTTGGTAGGATCCCCATACACCCTAATCCCAAATCCGAAGACGTTTTATCATTTTTTTAATGTATATTATTACTTTACGTTGCCAGCTAATAAAATAGCTATTCTTCAGTTAAAAATTGAGTAGAATTGGCCCTAAGTTGACTTTGTCCTCATTGCAAGCTAACAAGCCCCTATTTAAAAGTATGAGATCAAGGGCCTCGCAAAAGCTATCAGATACTGGCACAAGTACGAATGTTGGCACTAGTGCGTCATGTCATTGTTGTGTATGTGTGTGTAAGGACTGCTTTGCTTATGTGTGCGACAGCTGGACAAGCAAAATCTGCCTTTATCATCTTAATCAGCACTCATCATCCACTGCTGGACTAAAAATCCTTCCATAATCCTTACTTATATATAATATATAATATTATAAATGCGAAAGTAACTCTGTCTGTCTGTCTGTCTGTCTGTTACTCTTTCACGCCAAAACTACAGAACGGATTTAAATGAAATTTGGTATACAGATAGTCTAGACCCTGAGAAAGGATATAGGCTACTTTTTATTGCGAAAAGGGGGTTGTAAATGCTACCCAAAGATACTATTCCACGCGGACGAAGTCGCGGGTAACAGCTAGTAGTATAATAAATGCGAAAGGGTGTATAGGACCCCTACCAAGATCTGAGGTGCCCCAGCCGACCTTACCTGCAAGAGGTGTACCTGCCGATCAACGGACAAGGCTCTGGCTACCATAACAGTTCCCGATAAACGAAAATAGGCTCGCCCAACAATATAACTGGCGAAACGGGGAAACAGGCGTGACATTATGTATGAATGTATTACACACAGGCTACTTTTTATCCCGGCTTCCCACGGCAACGGGAAACACATGTATGACATCGCGAATCGCTGCTAGTAGTGTTAAAAACGCTAAAGTTTGTATATATATGTTTGTTGCTCTTTCACGCAAAAACTAACGAACTGATTGTAATAAAACTTTACAATAATGTAGTAAATATTATGTGAGGTACTAATTTGAAGACGCAGCTAGTGCGAAGTAATGTTGGCACTATTGTGCGTGCGTGTGTGTGTGCAATGAGTGTGTGCAATGTTAATGTGTGCGACATCGGAACAATGCGCGGACGCAACTAGCTCGTCGACAGATATTACCCTAATAACTGACTGTGTACAGATGGCAAAAAAATGCTTCATAGAGTTAGTTATTTCTTTAGATATATTTATATTGTAAATGTTTTTTTGGACAATTTTTCACACCTAAACCACTGCGCCGCAAATTCTCAGTTGCTGTTACAACACCACAATGTTGGCAAAAGCTATTGCTGTACATTTTTTTAAAATACTTTATTAGAATTGACATAATATTAGATGCCTGGAGAAAATGTGGTTGGAAAATAGTAATATTTGAAATGTAATTTTTTAAAAGTTATTTTAGAACAAACAGCAATACATTCAGTACACAAAAAATATATATACTTAAGAAACGATCTTGTACTAAAAACTTATTAGATAATACAATTTGGAGATCGCTTTGGAGCCAGTTTATTATATTTAGTATGTAATTATAACAGACTTTGACTGTCCAAGCTCTTAAAAGTCTAATTCAAAATCAGAACAAACAAACAAACGCACCTTAAAACAAAACAATATTTGAAAACAAATAAAAAAAGGAACATTTCGTAAATATTTTTTAATGTATTGTAATTTAAAAAAAATACTATATGTTACACAATTATATTAGAAATAAATATTTTTTTTGCTACCACTACCGCTACGACAACTGAACCTAGCGAAGCGTGAGAATTATGTAACCGAGGCTTCATTGTTTGTTGCTGACTGTACTTACTATTAGTTATTTACACACAAACTTATCGTAGAGAGGTTATGGGTCAAATGGTCTACTTTTAGATAGAAGGAAGCAAGCGATCGCCAGTGACTTCGGTTGTTTTGCCCGTAGTGCCACCTTCAACGTCTTTAGCATTTATTATCCACAAATGGGTATTTATATAGGGTGTATAGGGATCCTATCAACACCTAAGGAGCCCAAGCCAACCTCACCTGCAAGTGCACCTGCCGATTAACGGACGAGGCTCTGGCGAACATAACAGTGCCCGGTAAGCGGCAATAGGCTCGTCATCTATTACGTGGTACCAACTTTATAATTGGCGAAGTGTGGGCGTATAATATGCCTCTGCCTACCCCTTCGGGAAAACAAAGTGTAATTTAGATTTTGTTTCAATTGTTTCATAATTTTCGATGCGTTATGTATGTAATACTCAAAGACATTTAACTATTAAATCTCTTTGCTAATACTGAATAAATTAGTTTTCTTTCTTTCTTTTTAAACCTTGTAAATAAGTAGTTTAAGCAGATTTGGCTTAACTTAGTTATTTGATAACTTCAGGGAAACAGGCTTGAAAGTAATATGTAGTACTAGCAGCGCCCTGCGGCTTTACCCGCGTGGTCCTAGTTCCCGTCGAAATACCGGGATAAAGAGTGTCCTATATATTAGTCCAGGACTGCAGCTATACACGTACAAAGTTTCATCACAATCGCTCCAGTAGTTTTTGCGTGAAAAAAAAAAAAAAAAAAAAGTAAAAAGTTCTTTATTTCATAAACTATTACATAGCACTTGAAAACGTCAAAACAAAATATACATGAAAAAAAAAATTTATATCAACCCTGAAATCACGAAGCTTAGATTCACTTACATGCAAATAAATAAAAATTAGGTGTAAGTGAATCTAAGTGCCAGTTCCGAGCCTCCGCTCTGTGAGAAGAACTGACAAGAAACTCACAGGCTATGCTCTTTTAAATTATTTTTATTACATGACACACACAGTGTACATTTGATGATACTGAAAGGGTCCCCCGAAGCTGTAACCAATAAAGTAGCACTAAGGGAACCTTCCATCACAGTCAAGTAAGTATGTATTGTGAAACTGAGCTGAGCCTGTACAATAAGGGATGGTCACGACAATGATCTGGTTGACTTTTTAATCTTATATACACATACAAGTTGAAAATGTTAAGCCCAAGCTTGTTTATCCGATAAATAATCATTAACAGCATAATACCCCTTTTGAAGAAACTGCTTTTTAACTACAGTTTTAAAAGTTGCCAATGGTAGATCAATTATTTCCTGCGGAATTTTATTAAAAAATCTGATACTATTACCCAAAAATGAATTTTTTGTTTTGTGAAGTCGACAATTTGGCAGAGAGAGCTTATTTCTATTCCTAGTATTAAAATTATGTACTTTTGAATTTTTATCAAATGTATTAATGTTTTTGCGAACATACATTATATTATCAAATATATACTGAGATGCAACCGTTAATATGTTAATTCTTTTAAACATCTCTCTAAGAGAATCTCTGGACTTAAGATTATAGATAGCTCTTATGGCGCGCTTTTGTAGTACAAATATATTATATATGTCCGCAGCAGATCCCCACAATAACATACCATATGACATAATGCTATGAAAATAGCTAAAATAAACTAATCTAGCTGTTTCTTCGTCTGTTATGAGTCTTATCTTTTTGATGGCATAGCATGCTGAGCTAAGCCTTCCGGACAAATCCATTACATGGGGGTTCCACTGCAATTTAAAATCAATATTGATGCCCAAGAACTTTGTGTCATTTAATAACTCGATATTCTTGCCATTCATTTTCAAGTTAGTTGAGACTTTTGTAACATTAGGCAATGAGAACTTTATACATTTAGTTTTACTTGCGTTAAGAGATAGATTGTTAACCGTAAACCAATGTAAAACCTTCGCAAGAGCATTATTTATCACGTCAGAATGATCCTTGCCTCTGTTCACTTTAAATATCAGAGATGTATCGTCAGCAAACAAAACTATTTCGCACAGATCTCTAGTATAGAAAGGTAGATCGTTAATATAAATTAGAACCAATAAAGGGCCTAAAATCGAACCTTGTGGAACTCCCATAAGCAATGGCGCGCCAGAAGACTCGACTCTATTAATAACTACTTTTTGAGTTCTGTCACTCAAGTAAGATTTAATTAATTTTAAAGAATTACTATTAACACCATAATATGTCAATTTAGCTAACAAAGTAGGATGGTCAACGCAATCGAATGCCTTCGAAAGATCACAAAATACTCCAATCGCATCCTGCCTGTCCTCCCAGGCGTCAAATATATGCTTCATTAGGGCTACACCAGCATCTGTAGTGGATTTACTCTTAGTGAAACCATACTGCTGAGAATGAAATAAGGAATTCAGAGAGAAATGACAAAGTAATTGATTAAAAATAACTTTTTCAAATATTTTACTAAGAGCTGGGAGTACTGATATTGGTCTATAGTTAGTAGGATCAGACTTCTCACCAGCTTTAAAAAGAGGTATTACTTTACTGTATTTCATTAAACTTGGAAATGAACCATCATCAATACATTGATTAAAAATGACTGCCAACTGAGGAGCAATAATATTAATGATAGATTTAATAATGTTGGTTGAGATTCCCCATAAATCCTCAGTTAATTTTAAATTTATTGTATTAAAAGTATTAACTATTGTAGAGCCATCAATATGTCTAAAACTAAATAATTCACTACAAAGAGGTACATTGTCTTCAAGAAGAAAGACTGCACGCTGAGTAGAGGAGTCAAGTGCTTGAGTTGTCTCTAATGGTATATTCACAAAGAATTTCCGAAATGCGTTGGCCACCTCTTCTTCTTCTACAATATCTTTATCATCGACTTTAAGAGTTATCATGCTATGATTATTCTTGTATTTTCCAGATTCTTGGTTTATGACATTCCATGTAGCTTTAATTTTATTTTTGGAATTCATAATTTTATTTTTAAGATGCATTGACTTAGCAGTGGTGCAAACAAGTTTGAACAATTTTGAACAATTTTGAAAGAGTAACAAACATCCATCCACACATATATACTTTCACGTTTATAATATTAGTAGGATATATGTAAAGTAGTATTATATTACAAATGCGAAAGTTTGTGTGTATGAGTAAATAGTAACTCTTCCACGAAAAAACTCTTGGGTTATAAAGATACTTTAGGGTGAATAGGACCAAGACCTTAAAAGCGCAGGCTAACCTTTCCAGCAAATAAGAGTGTGCACCTACCGATCATATAAGTTCCCGGTAAGCGTCTATAAGCTCGTCACCTATTATTTGGGATCAACAATATAAGTGACGAAATATGCCTCTGCCTACTTCGGGGAAACAGGCGTGATTATGTGTGTATTCACCTGTGTGTGTGAATTTCATCACGATTTTTCCTCAAATTAACGCGTGTGAAACCGCGGCTACAGCTAGTCAATAAATAAAAATTACACATTTAAGTAATAACGATATGCGTGATTCGACGAAATTAAATAATTACACGAATTATATTATAAGTGTGACACTGCGCTGAGTTCCATAGAATACTTAATGTAGTGTTTGGGCCAAAATTGGAACGGAATGATCTTTATAAGGTTGTTGGTGGGTATATGAGGAGTGTCAGTGTACGTTAGTCATTCGTTTACGGGAAATTGTTTTTGACGCAGAGGTTACAACGATGACGTAACAATTTGTAAAATAACTAACGTTGTGTAGTTATTTTGGAGTAAGTATGAAGCTCGACGAACCGACGACCGATGGAGCGTTAAGGACCGTGAACCAGCAAACGTAGTAGAGGACGGCCTCCCACGCGATGATTTTTTCAAGGCGGCGGGAGGCCGATGGATGCAGGCGACTCAGGATCGCTCAATGTGGAAATCTATTGGGGAGGCCTATGTTCAGCAGTGAACGCCATAAAGCTGTGATGATGAAGTCTAGTCTCGTAAGATGAAAACGTGCCACCCAGGTTTGATATCGAGCCCTCGTATTAAAATTCTATGAGTCTCGTATGTGAATCTAAGCTTCGTGATTTCAGTGTAGTAATATTTAGTTTTTTTTAATTTACATCTAAATTTGACATTTGCAAGTGCAATGTAATAGTTTATGATATAAAAAAAAAATTACTTTTACTTTCTGAACTGAACTATCGTCGCTCTTATATCAAATGAATTATAATCGGTCAAAGACCTCAGGAAACTGTGTTTCATTTCTCCCACCTTAAAATATTATCTCAAACAAAGTTGGTTTAGTTAAGCTCCTCTATCTAATCTAGTTTATTTACTTCCATTATTTACCTTATGATTAACTTAAAGTTTGTGACTATTATTTCAATATAACTTAGTTGTAGTTTAAGGAAAACAAGGTTTTAGTACATTTAAAACTTGTGTAGATACGTATTTACGGGTTCCACGTATATTGGGTGCTTATAAAAGACACAACTTAACTGAAGACCTAAACATCACTGTTGACAGTTGCTTGACTAAAGTAATATCGCTTACATTCGTTTACAAGATTGTTTTTATGATATTAATTGATATATTCACATACTTTTTGTCAGATAATAATAAAAATATCCTTTAT
Organism: Musotima nitidalis; assembly: GCA_949126915.1. Lineage (NCBI taxonomy): Eukaryota > Metazoa > Arthropoda > Insecta > Lepidoptera > Crambidae > Musotima > Musotima nitidalis. The sequence goes on along the minus strand of OX421434.1, from coordinate 865,288 downwards.
TGCACATTCAACAAAACAAAGAAACACATACCATCAGTTCGTTTAGGGCCAATCTCAAAAGAAATCTGATGCAGCAACAGAGGGCTTCAACGAAAGTATTATTTAAATAATTTCTTACCATGGCTTTCGCAACATATATCACCAACGCGCCCTGAATTTCGCTCACTTTTCACTCTTGACTCTAGTCGATATAACTGCCACTTAAATAGTTTTTAAATTGTGACTTTGATTGGTCTAGTTGTTCGGTTTTTGTGTGGTTAGGCATGTTGTTATAAAAAATGGTTGCCTGTAAAGTCGTTTTTACGGGCGAAGATTTTACGTGACAACGTCTTTTTCTCGGTAGAATATTTATTGATATGAATATAATTAAATTGCACAATAGGAACAAGGAATTCTAGTGCTGCGCGCGCGGCAGACCGATCATAGTTGAGTGGGAGAGAGACGCAAGGCATTCGCCGGGCCTCTCTCTCGTTCGGTGACTCATCGTAACGTTACCGAGCGTTACACTTTTTCATAAGTGACTCCCAGCCGCAACCTAATTTAAGACGTTGTCACGTCAATAATTTGCAGTTTATTAAAATTATAAACACATATGTATCGTGAGTTTCTGTAATGCACATTGTTGTTTTGTTGTTTGGCATTTTAATATATCTATGTTGGTTTTTCTTTTTTGTTTTTGGTTTTTGTTTGTTATTGCTTGTTCAGCCTATAGTTTTTTCTTTGTATGTAATGTTTGTTTTCTAATTAAGTACTTTAGATAGATTCCTTTTTATTTTTTTGTTTTATATTTTTTGATATTTCTTTTTTTTTATGAATTAAGGCCACTGTCCAAGGAGTTGGTTTTTGTTTGTTATTGCTTGTACAGCCTATAGTTTTTTCTTTGTATGTAATGTTTTCTAATTAAGTACTTTATGGAATATAAAGTACTTAATTAGAAAATTAAGTACTTTATAATTTTTTTTTTTTGTTTTCTATTCTTTGATTATTTTTCTTTTTATGAATTCAAGCCACTGTACCTCAAAGGAGTTGGTTTTTGTTTGTTATTGTTTGTTCAGCCTATAGTTTTTTCTTTGTATGTAATGTTTTCTAATTAAGTACTATAAATTCCTTTTTATTTATTTTTTTTGTTTTCTATTTTTTGGTTATTTTACTTTTTTTGAATTAAAGCCACTGTACCTCAAAGGGGCGCTACAGGAACACCAGCGCTGCTGTATCAGCAGATGCAGCAGCATTAAGCTGATGTATCGCCCTTTTGACAGGTTGCACACATATTTCATATTTTACTATTTGTTTAATGTTATTTGTGTTGTTATATTGTATTTTGTTACCATTGTATGATATTGTGTGTGTTGCTAAGTCAATAAAAAATATTCTATTCTATACAAATCAAGCAAGTACAAAGGTGGGCATCTCTAAGAGAGATCTCTTCCAGCCAACCCTAACAGGAGTGAGAATTTTGAGTTGATACAAGTATATAAAATTATTGTTAATGAAATGCAGTTGATGCCACAACCATCTCAGTTTAATAACATGCCACTATCAGGCATGGATCTGTTTCTTAAACCATCGTGACTCCGTGGACCTTCGCGGAGGTGGATCCTCTTGGTTGCTATATTTTCGTCAACTTTTTGATCACAAATGGATATTATATATTTTTTTTCTTACCATCAATTAAAGAGATATGAGCGGTACCATAATCAAGAAATAAAAACAAATGGATTCTTTGTCAAGGTTTGTCAGTTTATCTGTCTGTTTGGTTTTTTTTCTCAAGATTTGTCAGTCTGTCGGTTACTCTTACAGGGGGATCTGTCAGTCAGCCTGTCGGTGACTCTAACGAGGCTTCCAAAAAGGCAACGAGATTAAGAAGAATGCCTCAAGAAACTCATCTCGGCTTTTTTAAAATTAAAATTAAAATTAAGCTGTGATTATTATTATAAAGTAATTTATTTAAGCTATAAATCTAGCCGAAACACAAACATTACCGTGGTAACAAGAAGTTAGCAAAAAACACGGCAAGGAACTGTCTTGCCCCCTTAGACTGATCTCCGCACTGGGTGCCCTAAGCACTGACTACCTGGTAGGGAAACCAAGATGCAAGAACGCAGCGGGCGGGCTAGGAGGGCCCAAAGCAAAAGGGGGAAAAATCAGGATCTGTCTCCCGCATGATATTAAGATAAATAGGCTGCAATGTTCTATTACTAACCGTTACCAATATACTAGCACAAACTGACATACATACATACAGTCACGCCTATTTCCCCGAAGAGGTAGGCAGAGGCATATTATACGCCCACACTTCGCCAATAATACAGTTGGTCACACGTAGGCAATAGGTGGCGAGCCGGGCACTGACAAACTGACATGCCTACTCATATCCATGGCGGCGGCGGCGCCCGCGCCTACTTGTTGTGCCTGTGGCCAGGACCAACCTTCTGGCGAAAACGCCACTTATCCGCGCGTTCCATATTATAAACACGGTTCATGACACGGTGGATATATTTTCATGCACTTTTAAGTTTGAAATAATAAATAGTATTCATTTATTTATATTTATTTATTTATATTATAAAAATTGCTATGCTATCGCATTAGGTTAAGACACCTGTAATGGTAGCATAATATTATAAATAAATAAATATTTATAATAATAGTGGTATTAGTAGAGCTCAGTACGTGGTGAACTAGTAAAGATCTGCATGCTTAGCGACAACGATTTAATTACGAAAACCGGTCGGCGTATCCACAACATGATGTACGTTCATTCCTACATATATCTCACGGCTCATTAGCCGGCGATTACTCGGCTTTGATTAATTATTGGAAAGAAATCAGACGATTCTAGTTTAGTGTTGCCCGCAGTTAAAATTTACCACTAATGTCAGGAATTTTGGATGGAAAAGAACAAAATACCGACGTTCCGACGAAGTATTTGTAAGTGATTAAGAAAAAGCGTGCTTTCTGTAATTTTGAAAACTAAACACTAAATTTAAAAAAAGTGTAGACAGTAAATAATGTGTGTATATAATTTTATTATTTTAAGTACATTTTTATAAACCATAATTTAAAAAATAAAATAAAAGTGTCTATAATTATTGCTTTACCTTGACCAAAGACACTCAAAGAAGATTATGAAAAAAATGCGTAATGAAAACTTTCAAGTATTATATTATGGGTGTTATTTAACGTGTCTTCAAAATTAATAAATTGCCAACCTAACCTAACCTTTTTGTGCATCAAAAATACTGATTGAGCACCTAATCACCTCATTAGATGCTCACTCAGTAATTTTGATGATCAAAAAAGTATTTTTTAGAGGTTCAGTTTATTATATTCCTTATATTATAATGAAATAAGCTAAATGTAAGTCTCCTTTTGCGTGCTGGCAACACTAATCTAGTGATTAGCGCATGCGCCGATTCAATCGGTTGTGTTGTGATACACCGTTTGATTATAAGAACTTGTAGTGTGTAGTTTCGTAAGATTTCTATATCAAAGCTGATATGATCAGTATAATTTGTGTAAGCCACGCCTTTCTCTAATATGTTTGTTTGTGTTGCCAAATTATGGCTGGTAGTTTCCCACGGTGTTGGGTAAATTAAACATGTCTTTGGTGTTCATTGAGCCTATTTAAGTAATAGCATAAGGAATAATGTCATGTCATCCGAGTGCCTTCATAAAATCCTGGAGTATTTCGGTCACATTGCAAGGAAAGACGGTGACAACCTCGAGAAACTAATTGTGACCGGAAAAGTAGAGGGGAAAAGGCCTCGTGGGCGCAGCCCATTACGTTGGTCCGACCAGATCCGCACCACTTTCGGTTCTACAGTCCACTTTGCCCTCCGCACCGCCGATGACAGGATTAGATGGAAAAACATCGTTAGAGAAAGGGTGTTTCAAAAGGGTGGTCACGACCCTCAGCATTGAGGAACACGACGCAAGGAGGATAAGGAATAATAGTTTATTTGTTTTTTTTTTTGTGGCTTTTTGGCCTGCTAAAATGCCGTTTCACGCCCCGCTTAAAAGACCCGGGATCATAGGAAGTAGGAAACACATGAGCCGACAGCGAATTCCAGAGCTTAGTGGTGTTAATTACATCTAGGTCATATTATTTTGTGTATATTCCATAATAAACTAACATGTGTTACACTGTATAGGAATGTATCAATACGTTAATGGGCTTATTACAAAACAGGATTTAAAGTAGCGCTGTGGCTTTTCACTACATAGTATAAAACAAAGTCGCCTTTTCTGTCCCTATATCCCTATGTGCGCTTAAATCTTTAAAACTACGCAACGGATTTTGATGCGATTTTTTCCAATAGATAGAGTGATTCAAGAGGAAGGTTTATATGTATAATACATGCATAATATAGTAGTGGAACACTGTCAATTTGTGAGATTTGTGATGTGATGTCGTAATTCAACTCACTTTTTTGCGCTTATATTGCAAATGCTGGCCAAACCCTACGAGATTAGTCAAAATAATGTAGTACAATATTGTACAACTTATAAAATTCTTCAAAAAAGTCCGCGATGGTATATGTCTATCTCTCAAGAATACCCCACAATAACCAATTTTATCTTTTACTTTTTACTAAAAATAATGGCTTATTAACGAAGCCATTTTAAGTATGTATGACATTAATTCTTATCTAAATAAACATGTTAGTAAGCTTGGACATTAAACATAGATTAAATTTGTCTTTTATATCATGTAATTTCGATCAGTACTTTACAAGATATCAAACGAATAAACTTACGCTAAATCGAAAAATTATGGTTGCGGCGGTGGTAGGTATTCGCGGCCTATATAGAGACATTCTGTAATTATGTATTATACGTCACTATTCATATTAGCATACCACCCGTGCGAAGCTGGGGCGGGTCGCTAGTATTTAATAAAATAAAGACAGTGGCAGAACTAGTTTTACACTTGGTTTAATATTAGCTCTTGTGTTGTAGATCTTGTAAAGGCTCTTTTGTCTTAAAACTTTAGTTTTTCATATTAAAAAGTACAATAAAATCACAGTCAAGTACCATGTCCGCCTGTTTGTTCATTCCCACCATATATTGATTATTTGCAGCCTTACCGTTATTTACTTACCAGCTTACTTTACGTCTGTTAGGAATTACCCCACCTTAGTAGATACCCTAAGTTTACATAGTGTACTTACATACTTTCTACTGTATCTTTGGGAAATTTCAACCTTTACTGCCTTACAGAGTAACCTGTTAGGTAACCAATTATCAAGAAGCACTTGCAAATTTTTTATTGAAAAGTAATTAAGGCTCCGCCGGTCCTCGAACCCAGGAAAGCGCAATTATTGAGCCGTCACGCCAAGCGGCGGAGCGTACGGGTAAACGAACTATTTCAATACCCACAGACCTTGTAGATATTGTTTCATCATCATTTCAGCCATTTGAAGTCCACTGCTGAACGTAGGCCTCCCCATTTGCTTTCCACGTTGATCGATCCTGTGTTGCCTGCAACCACCGGCTCCCCGGTGCCCTGACCAGGTCATCGGTCCATCGCGTAGGGGGCCGCCCTCTACTACGCTTGCTGATTCGTGGTCGCCATTCAAGAACCTTAGCTCCCCATCGGTCTTCGGTTCTTCGAGCTATGTGCCCCGCCCACTGCCACTTCAGCTTGCAAACGCGCTTCGCTATGTCGGTCACTCTAGTTCTCCTACGGATTTCCTAATTTCTGATTCTATCACGTAGGGATATTCCTAGCATAGCTCTCTCCATTGCACGCTAAGCAACTTTAAGCTTTCTAATGAGGCCCATAGTCAGGCACCACCTCTCAGTCCCGCACGTCATCACTGGCAACACACACTGGTCAAAGACTTTCGTCTTGAGACACTGAGGTATTTTTGATAAGTAATATTTTGTTACGATATTGTTTAGATATACATAAATACAACTGAAATCGCTATAATCATAATGAAAATGAATAATTGCCCTGAAGACGACAAAGATAAATCCTACCGGATGATGGGCAGCAGCGTCATTTCGCGTACTGGCTTGAACTGCGATCACCAAACCGTCTGCCTAGCGTGGTGATTATTTATTTATTTATTCAATATTACAATGTAGTTTAACAGATCAAGTCCAACACAACACAAACCAATAATTTTCGAAACTAAATTAAAACCCAGATAACAAAAAAGTTAAATAAAAATGACAAAGTTAGCAAATTACATAAATTCATGTCAACATTTCAAATAAAAATGTCCAAATTCAAATTTAAAATAAGTCACGGTCACATTAAGAATAGAAATAAAATAGGAATTAATATGTCATTTACTTACTAAAATACTTATAAGCTACATTTAAATAAATAAATATTTTCTGACAATTACACCAATTATTTAGTTCCAAAATAAGTATCATTAAGAACTTGTGTTATGGATACTAAATAACGGATAAAAATACTTAAATACTTTTTTTTGTAAATACATATTTAATATACATAGAAAAACACCCAGACCAGAACAAATATTCATGTTCATGCACACAAAGATTTGTCCTGTGTGTGAATCGAACCCACGACCTCTGGAGTGAAGTGTAGGACTGACCTCCACGCCATATCGGCCGTCTAAATTGCAAGTTTCCCTATTCCGTCAGCAAATAAATCTAAATCATCGTATTGAGCGATCATATCGCCGAATATGCGCAGCGGGCGAACAGTACGAGCAACGGGTAGTAACCAATAGAATATAATCTCTTGGTGAAGCCAATGTTCAGCAACTGACTTATAATAGAGAGATTTGCACGCCATTGAAAGCAGACCATAGTGAAACTACTAAACATAATGTTATCTACCTTTGTATTAATGTATCCTTTGATTTGAGGCTGATATGATGGCATTTATTTGTACAAAAAAGATGTTATATATTAAAATATATTCTATATGTTGTCCCGTACCCTTAGTACGAGCTCTGCTTAGGGATCATCCATAAATTACGTCACACGAATTTCGTGAACTTATGACCCCCCCCCTCCGTGCTTGTCACAGCTGGTCACACTTGTGAGACTCCTTAGTGTGATGTCACATATTTTTTAATTGTGCAGCAAGAAATGTTTACAATAAAACAGCAGTTCCAAAATGTTTATAGGATCCCTCCCATCCCCTTGTCACACCATGTCACACTATGTCACACTTCGTCAACCCCCTTCCTCCCCATTAGTGTGTGACATAATTTATGGATAGCCCCTTAGTTCAGGACTAGAAAAAGTACGCCCGCGATTATAGGGCCTCTTATTGAAAACCAGACCCGATTTTAGGTCGCTTAGGTCTTTACGATGCACAAAAGCAATCAATATCAAATGCCCACTAATAGTCACCAATCCTAAGTTCTATTCACGTTTTAAACATCAGTATAGACCAGAGATCCCGACCATTTAGTATGGTGGCGCCTCAAGCAATTTCGCTGCCAGCGTGTCTTTAAATCATTGGCGACAGACTGTTTATTTCTTTAAATGATCACCAACATAAAAAAACATTAATTATACAAAAAAGACTAAACCATAGCAGTATTTAGCACAATGCCATTATAATTATAGGCAAAGACAGCATGCAATTAAAAAAAATAAAGTTCCTGTTTAAAAACACAAAAATACAATACCATACTGTAACAAATTGAATTATATTATGAAAAAAGCTAAATTAAAGATAAGATGTCATGAATAAAATACGATAAAAATGACAATCGTACTAATTGCAATTGTAATGTTATTGAATTAATAAATGTTTACAACGAAGTATTTTTGGAATGAAGCTAATGAAAAAGTTAACGAGCACGAATCAATGCTAAAGTGGCATCTAGATGCAACAATGCCTGTCACAATGAGTGGGATCAAATGACAGTGACAGGAGACAATATCTAGAGGCTAATTGTGATGGACGGCTGCTGAAATTATATATCTGATTTGACATTGGCGGAAATAATGGCGAGACACATTTTAAAAGCACTGTTTTATTTGGACGTCTTTTAGATTTGCACGTCTGGAGTACTGAATATGAATATGAAGATTGTGTTTTGGTCTAACTTAAGATCTCGTTTTGTTAAGCCGTATCTCTATCCGTTAATTAATTATTAAATTAAAAAAAAAAAAAATTGTAATCCACCGTTATTACACATTAATGTTCAAAATATTACAAATATTAGAAAATAAAACGAACCTGCAGTCATGATGCTTCATTTTCCCGCCAAGAAGTCCCTTTTATACCTACACTTTATTGTTTTTTTTTACAAGTGACAATATGAATAAGATGTGTTGTCTTAAAGTCAGCGCTGGGGATAGCCTTCTTAGGCCTGTTATGTAGTCCTGGACAGAAAAAAAGTGTGCATAATTAGATCTTAAAGTTCTTCAGAACATTCCGCTAAAGTAAACTCACGGTTTGAATGTATGTTTTTCTGGCGCTAAAATGGTTTTCATTAAAGTTTGACTCTATAACGATGTTACTAAAATCAATATATGCACAAAAGATCCGACTAAAGGGTAAAAGTGCGCCCCTGTAGCCCCCGTGATAAGATAAGATAACATCAACTTTATACTAACGCACCCAGTCTCTGCGGGCAAGGCATAAATAGAGAGGAATACCTAGCACAAAAAACTCATTAAATTTTCTCTTCCCGCTTGTAATATTTCTTTCTTTCTTTAACTTTTGTGTCTCTTTCTTTCCAGAGCCAGTAATGTCCAACTAAACAACCAAGATGGCATGTGCGGGCGCAGTACTGTTGGAGGCGAGGCCTTTCCGGCCCTTTAAGTCCTCGGAGGAGTACCTGTATGCCATGAAAGAAGACCTGGCTGAATGGCTCACCATCCTCTACCCGGAGCTGAGGATCAACGCTGACAACTTCCTGGATCGGCTGGACACGGGCGTTGCTTTGTGCAGGGTAAGTAGCATTATTTGCATGTTCATTCGTTTTGACACCATAAATCTTTTAATGTACAAGATTTTTCATGTAGTGTTTGCGAGTAGTATATATAGTAGTCGTTAAGCTATGCTAGAGGCCTAATAACGGGCGGCTTGAAAAATTTTAACAGCAGGACGCCATACACCTGCCTCCGCCAATCCGCACTGGGTCAGCGTTGTGGAGTATGACCCAATACCCTCGCCCTTACCTTGGTATGTGGGAGGAGGCTCGTGCTCAGTAGTGGGACGTTAATGGGCTGTGATGATGATGATATATAAATTACGTTACATGAACCGTTAACTTGACATATAAAGAGTACATACAAAATACATTTGAACTGCAGAATATCTTCTTATCATCATGAGATTGTTGAAAATTACTTCGTTAATGTTTCTTACACTTTCTCTTTTTATGTTTTATATTATTGGAGTTTAGGTAGAAATCCCTAATTTAAATTATACTATATCTAGATATTTGCATTCAATTTATTCATAGAGCCTATTACCATTCAAAAAGATTTTTACGAATACCTTTATAATAGTGAAAAATCAAACAAAAATCTGTGAAAAAGTTTTTAATCCTATTATTATGTACAATCAATACACTCAAGCCTTTTTTCCCGAAGCCAAAAACACAAACAAAACATGAAAATACTAATGTTTTCTTTATTTCAAACTAGCTTTTGCCCGCGACTTCGTTCGCGTGGAATAGTGACTTCCGGCAGATATTTGGTTTTACCCACATAGTTCCCGATCTCGCGGGATTTTTTAGTCGTCCCGCTCCCACGATATTTTTGGTAAAAAACTATCCTATGTCCTTTCTCGAGTTTCAAACTATGCCTGTACCAAATTTCACACAAATCGGTTCAGTAGTTTAGGCGTGAAGAAAATACAGAAAGACAGAAAGACAGACAGAAAGACAGACAGAAAGACAGACAGAAAGACAGACAGAAAGACAGACAGAAAGACAGACAGAAAGACAGACAGAAAGACAGACAGAAAGACAGACAGAAAGACAGACAGAGTTACTTTCGCATTTATAATATTAGTTTGGATTATTTATTTATTGAGTCACCAACATAAGAAACCGCATAAAAAAGTAACAAGTAAAATCTATACATAAATAGGCTAACTGTCCTTAAAATTATAGGTAATTACAGCATGCATGATTACATAATATTAAAAAAAATAACAAAGTGAAACGAATATGGTATATAAAAGAAAAAAAATTGTAACAATAACCTAGAAATTACTAAAGCGTGCTAAGGTAAGTAACAATGTCTGATTGAAGACAGAAACTTGGGCAGCGTTTTGAAGTTTATATCGAGACTGGAAATTCTCTTAGTAAGATCATTATTAATGCGGGACAGACGAAAAATATTATAAAGTGCTTTAAGTGTGTCTATTGACAAGTTACTATTAATTTGAAGGAGTAACTGATAGTACATCAGTTTGATTACAATGTGTTATCTACTCAGTACTCTTTATTTGTATAGATAAATATATACTGTCCTCTTTCGATAATAATATGGCTTATCAGAGTTACTCGTAGATAGAGAAATCAATAAATGACGTAGCTATTAATGTTTTATTACAAACTAGCTGACCCGACAGACCGTTGTATTTTAATTCATTTCTATCATTTACGCCAACTGTCAAATGACTGACAGCTATGTTTTTAATTTTGAGGCGCAAGGAAAGTAGCTACAAGTTTTCAGATAGCGAAAAATTTTACTGAAGCAAAATATTCATTAAAAAAACAAAATTTAAAGATTTAAAAATACACCACCACACATCCGCACAACCGGGATCAATCCAGCAAATAATAGCACTGTAATTATAATAAGGATCCAATATCTTTAGCAAATATGGCCAATTTAATGCAAATCTTAACTTATAAATTTAATGGATACTTCTGGCGGGAAAATGAAGCATCATGTCTGCAGTTTAATTTTATTTTCTAATATTTGTGATGTTTTGAACATTAATATGTAATAACGGTGGATTATTAACCGTTGAGTGTTTATGAACGTGCATGAGTGTTGGTAAATAAAACAAAACAGAGATCATCTTTATCATCACTCATTCTCATTTATTATTAATATTAGGTCGGGGAAAAAGTCTTTTCGCATAACGTAGGTATAAACTTATTATAAAATTTTTTTGACTGTACTATTTGTGTCTGGCTGGTTTTGGTAACATTAAAAAGGTTCCATTATAAAGAAAAGAAAAAAATAAAAAAAAGTTGTTTCCCGCTATTTTTCATTTGTTTTTCTCTCCGTAAAAATGAGTGAATCTAATGAAGAAATTCGATACATTTTAAAATTTTATTATAAAAAAGGCAAAAATGCAACTCAAGCAGTGAAAAAAATTTGTGATGTTTATGGACCTGATGCAGTGTCAGTAAGAGTAGCACAAATTTGGTTCAAACGTTTTCAGTCCGGAAATTTTGATGTTAAAGATGCACCTCGCTCTGGTCGCCCTGTTACGAATAAAATAGACGCCATTTTTGAAAGAGTGGAGCAAGATCGGCATATTAGTAGTTACAATGTAGCTGAAGAACTGGGAATTGACCACAAAACAGTTTTGACCCATTTGAAGAAAGCTGGTTATACAAAAAAGCTCGATATTTGGGTGCCACACGAGCTCACTCAAAGAAACTTAATGAACCGTGTACTCATTTGCGATTCATTATTGAGACTTGATGAAACCGAGCCGTTTTTGAAGAGATTGATAACTGGCGATGAAAAGTGGATCACGTACGGCAAGAACGTGCGAAAAAGGTCGTGGTCGAAAGTTGGCCAGGCTTCACAGACTGTGGCCCAACCTGGCCTAACACGAAATAAGGTGATGCTGTGTGTATGGTGGGATTGGAAGGGCATTGTTTGTTATGAGCTTTTACTGCCCGGCAAAACCATCGATTCTGATCTTTACTGCCAGCAACTGATGAGATTAAAGGAAGCAGTCGAGAGAAAACGGCCGGAATTGATCAAGAGGAAGGGTGTGGTCTTTCATCACGATAACGCTAGACCACACACATCTTTAGCCACTCAGCAAAAATTAAGAGAGTTCGACTGGGAGGTCCTAGTGCATCCACCATATAGCCCTGACCTTGCGCCTTCAGATTTTCACCTGTTTCGGTCTCTGCAGAATTCTTTAGGTTCTGTAAGGTTGACCTCAAGAGAGGACTGCCAAAACTATTTGTCCCGTTTTTTTGATCAGAAGTCCCAAAGTTTCTACAGTAACGGGATAATGTCTCTGCCCACAAAATGGCAAAAAGTTATTCAACAAAACGGTACATATATATTGTAAATAAATGTAAATAAACTTTGAAAAAAATGTCTTGACTTTTCATACAAAAATACGAAAAGACTTTTTCCCCAACCTATTATATCACTTACTTGACATTGGCTAGATGTGCTAGACGCACGAAGCCATTATTTAAAAAAAAAACTACTAATAAATAGTGGTACAAAATGTTAACAAGAACATAATATCAAAATGTTAATAGGAATATAATATTTATGACATATAAATAATAATTATTTGCCAAAATCTAGTACAAGGGCAAATTAGTATGACTATCGACCATTACCGACTAAACGACCACTCTCGGATCACTCTAACTAATGATAAAGAATTTCATACTGTAAGTAGCATTGTTTTTGTAATCTCATTAATAAATTTCGTAACTTTCAGTAACGCTTTCGAAACAAAACCTTCGGAATTGAACAAAAAGGTCAGGTTAAAATTAATTACAAATGTACATTTTAAGGCAGATTCTATGATAAATTGTTTAGGCACCCACATTGCTTTCTGTGATTAGTACGTTGGTTAATAAAGGTTTTTAAATAATGTAAATATCGTAGCAAGATTTGGCTGTCAGAACGATCATTAAAGTCAAGCTGCTTAAAAAGTCAGTCCTTGGATGGATGTGAGTCATGAGTTGACCAGTCTATACTGGTGGTCAGACGATGCTTTGACGCGGTTCAGATGAGCAGTGAAATTGTAGAAGATCAGGCTCACAAAACGGTGATAAAGTATTAAACAAATAAGTCTAATGACCTAAGTAGAATTATGTGTTTAATACCATTAAACCACGAGGACACATATCTATTTGTCCTCCTTGTGTGTTTTACCACTGGTATAATAGCGTGTGATCTAAGGGACTGTTTTTTTTAATATTGGCTTCGTGTGTTTTGCACATTTAGCCGGTGTCAAGTAAGAGATAGGTATATTGATAAAATATAAATCATAGTAAATGAAATATAGTGGTGATAAAATTGATAAATGACAAATAAGATGCCCTCCCCTAAACCCCTTGAGTCCTCAGTAAAGATGTGGGACTATTTCGAGATCTCACATCCTCCTTGAGAGAATTTTTGTTGCACTGTTTTGTTTTTTTACCAACACTCATGTATGTTCACAAACTCTATACGGTTAATAATCCACCGTTATTACACATTAATGTTTGAAATATCACAAATTTTAGAAAATAAAACAAAACTGCAGACATGATGCTTCATTTTCCCGCCAAGAAGTCCTAAGGAACTGTTTGAATGCCAACGGCATCTTTCTGTCATCGCACAGCTCGCCATCGGCAAGGATTTCATAGTTATGCCTCTGGTGTTACAAGCAAATTTCATTAAATAAAATATACTTTATTGTCCTTAAGATCAACATAATCATTGAAATTCGTCAGATATTCACACACAAAATGGAAATTGGATATATTTTTTTAAACAACAATGAAAGAGATATGAGCGGTACCATAATAAAGAAATAAAAGCAATTGGGTTCTTTGTCAGAGTTTAAGGTTTGTCAATTTATGTGTCTGTTGTGGTTTTTCTTAAGATTTGTCAGTCTGTCGGTGACTCTTATCGGGGGGATCTGTCAGCCTGTCGTGATTCTAAAGGGGGGAGGGAATTGTTTGTCAGTCAGTCAGTCAGTCTGTCGGTGACTTTAACGAGGCTTCCAAAAAGGCAACGAGATTGAAAAGAAATATCTGATATTGGCTGTCATGTTTATCATCGATATTTATAGGAGTGAACAACAATTCCCAGGACACTGTAACCTTACACAACTGGTGTTTCAAGTCGCGCGTTACAATTTGCAAGCCGTTACACTAATCTGACAAGTGCCTCGCCCGACAGACAGACAGTTTAGCCGCTTGTCAACGGCTCTTGCTAAACCTAAACGCCCTGGGATTGTGAATAATCATTCATAAACGGCTTGTCGTTTTAAAACTGCATATTTCTAAACGTGAGCCAGTTTGTGTTGCAGAATATTGGAATCAGATTTTCCTTAAATTACAATACATTTATAATTTTACGCCTGTTTTCCTGAAGGGATAGGCAGTGGCATATTATACGCCCACATTTTGCCAGTTATATTGTTGGTTTCACGTAATAGGTGGCGAGCCTATTGCCGCTTAGTGGGAGCAGGTGAGGTTGGCTTGGTCTTCTTAGATCTTTGTTGGAGCCCTACACAAATTAAAATATATACAATTTATACATACGAATGTATTTTAAGGCTGTCATACGTGACTTGATGGTTTCAGATGAAACGGTTAGGGTGCATTTTTTTTATTGGCTTCACAAAGTAGCACATAAGCATATGGCTCAGTGCAGCCAATAGGCGTTTGCAATACTAGCACGTATTTTGAAGAGCTCCTGGGAGACCATGTCAGTGTTCCCTGTTATAAAGTCTTGGCAAAACCTCGCTCAAATATTTGTTATAATTATGTGATAACCGAACATGTTGTAGGTTCATGACCAGTAGAAAATTAGGCAACCTTGTGTTTGGTCGCAGCTTGGATGGGTGACCGTATGAAGGAACAAATTTTGTATCGTTGATCTTTAAACAAAGAACAAAAAATCACTTCTTTTTTTCACATTTTATTTTAATTTTTTTAACAGCCCGCCCTTTGTTCCCCTTGGCCAGAACCGGGAGGACCTTCTCATAGAGGTTCTGTGGACGCGCCCCTCTCAGCTCCGTATGACAGTTCCTCCTCCGTGGGTGGACCTAGACCTCTGTTTACTCTGCTTTATTTCGGGGATCGTTCCCGACCACCTATACCGCAGAGGTATTATCTACGCGAACTTCCCGTATTCGATTTTTGAACAAGATTGTCTCATTATGATAACGCTCACTCTTAACCCTCACACGAACGCAATTTTTATAAGGAATTTGCGAAATGAAGAAGCGTCGCAATCGCTAAACAGCGGACGCCACGACAACGTTGCGTAACCCAAGGTCTGGTGGGATTTGCATAATGCCCAGTAGCCATCCGACTGTTGTCGAAACACAAATATGTGTAAGTGCGAATGTATTTGGCAAATAGAAAAAAAAATTAAAGAAAACAAATTTGGACAGTAAAAAATAAAAAAATTCAAATAAATTTATACAAGCTTGCCTTCATTACAAAGCACTTGTGATCGTCTCTTAAATCAAGAAGCGCCACTTCATTAGAGCGAGAGCCTCATCATATCTTAACATTACCCTGGTTGCCCTAAACTTAAGCTTAGAGCCAATGCCTAGAGCGCGGGAGCCTGAAAAATATGAAAAGTCCCGTCGTTGGTTCAGTTCCTTTACAAAAAAGTCTTAATGCGCTTAAATATTTATTTTGGTCTGATCTGGATGGTTTTAAAAAAAATATGTATTTTAAGCATGTTTATCCTTCATTTAGTATTCATAACCCAAGTTCTTAAATATACCTATCTTGAAACTAAATAATTAGAGTGATTTTAAGAGAATGATATATGCATATTTATAGTAAATAATCATTAAATGTTGTTTTGCTTTAAAAACGGTATATCTAACTGAAATGCCCATTACAGTCATAAAACAATAAATAACTTTAATATGAGTAATGTGCGATGAAACAATGTGTTATTCATCGTTAAATGTCAACTGGAATGTCAATTTAACTGCAATATTTTATTTATTTATTTTTAAAGTACATTGTATGACTTATCAATTCCTATATTGTCCCAAAAATCTGTACAAACAGTCTCGCTGTAGGATCAATAGTCAATCAATAGCCTTTTCTTATTCAGATCTATAAGTATTACCTACAGTTATATGAAAACAATATATAGGAAACTTAAATTTAATATAAATCTTAATCTAGTCTTTTATTTGAATTTTACTTATTTTCTGTAGATCTGTTTGCCAGTCGGCAAAGGCTTCCTCCAACCTTTTCCACTCATATCATTCCTGAGCCATTCAGGATCAATTATAGTAGTGTTTATACATACAGATGTATAGAGATCCTACCAAGACCTCAGGAGCCCAAGCCAACCTCAGCTGCAAGTGGTGCACCTGCCGATTAACGAACGAGGCTCTGACGAACATAACAGTGCCCGATAAGCAGCAATAGGCTCGCCACCTATTTATTACGTGGGATTAAAAACACAATTGGCGAAGTGTGGGCGTATAATATGCCTCTGCCTACCCCTTCGGGGAAACAGGCGTGAATGTATGTATGTTATACATATATAATATCACGCCTGTTAGTTCGAAGGGACAGGCAGAGGCGTATCGTATGACACGCCCAGATTTCGGTAGTTATATTGTTTGTACCACTTAATAGGTGGCCTTTTGCCGCTTACCGGGAACTATTGAGTTTGTCAGAGTCTCGTCCGTTGTTCGGCGAGTGCACCACTTGCAGGTGAGGAAGGCTTGGGTTTCCTCTGTTCTTGGTAGTATAGGTACACCCCACTAGTAGTGCAGTAGGTTATTATTTTTAACAATAAATATATAAATGGTCACTGTCCTAAAGTGGATAGTCCAAAATATTTTTACGCAATTATAATAATGAAATAGAAAATAAAATTGAATGTTATTTTTATCGTAACTTTTTTATAAATCAAGTCAAATCAAAATCAAATAGTTTATTTGCTATAATGCAGGTATTACAAGATGTCAATTATGTGATATCCCATATACATTTTACCAATTCACGGCATGCAAAATATCAAATTATATCGTATTATAATTAGTCATATTAAAAATCATTAGAATAATACCAGCTGTCGACCATGTTCAGTTTTTTTTTTGGTGAAGTAGTTTGTTAAACGGAGCTATAAAGATGTAATTGCTATTGTAACACTAACAGAAAGGCCAAATTAAAAAAAATGATAATAATTATTAATAATTGGGTATAAAAAAGGATTAAGAAAATTCTTTTGACATATAATATTTATTAAAATTATTAATTAAACAAATACATCCAAACATACATTCACGCCTGTTTCCCCGAAGGGATAGGCAGAGGCAGATTGTACGCCCACACTTCGCCAATTATAAAGTTGGTCCCACTTAATAGGTGGCGAGCCTATTGCCGTTTACCGCGCGCTGTTATGTTTCTGTTACAAAATTATTAATTACTTAAATAATAATCATTTTATCGTATTAATAAATGTCAAATTATTATTCATTACTATGGACACATTTTTTAACCTAAATTGTAATAATTTCTTGTTTTATATGTATTTAAAAGGCAAAGAACTTTTAGAAGATATGAGGACAGAACTTTAAATAAAAATGATAAATCTAATGACATCACATTTTAATTCATTTCGTGAGTGTCATCTTTATTAGCTTTGCTCCAGATTTTCTATATACTGAACTTCTGAATCACAGTTTAGCTGAATTTCTTGTGTTTCAGCCGATGAGTAGGTTTCCTTACAGCTGACGCACCTAATGATATCTGTCTCCAATAGTATTTCCTTTCCCTCTCTTTCTAACGGTTTCCTGTTAGCTATCTCTGTTACAATATTAACGATTAGTCTATATTTATATATGTGTGTTTCTGAATCACATACTTCATTGTTATTTTACTAATGTTATTAATATATACAAATGTATAGGGATGGGTGTGGGTGTATAGGGATACTACCAAGACCTAAGAAACCCAAGCCAACCTCACCTGCAAGTGGTGCACCTGCCGATCAACGGACGAGACTCTGGCGAACATAACAGTGCCTGGTAAGCGGCAATAGGCTCGCCAACTATTAAGTGGGACCAACTGTATAATTGTCGAAGTGTGGGCGTATAATATGCCTCTGCCTACCCCTTCGGGGAAACAGGCGTGTGTGTATGTATGTATGTGCTAATATGATCAATGAAAGAGACTTAGCTTGTGTTAATCTTTAAGAACTGAACTACTGACAAACTATATACAGCGGACATCGTTAATACTGTGTTGTGAATTGTGATCGTGTGTTCACGATATTATTAAACTTAATAACTAAGTTAGCTATGTAGGTTTTTCCTTTCCTTTAACGCGTGTAACTATTCAGTTATTCAAACTTCAAAAATAATTATGAAATCTTCTTTAATTTGTAAGATGTACGAGTTTATGGATGTTTAAACATGTTATTAATTTACCTTTTAAAGGCATTGTGCTGTTAAAACAATATAAAAACACGCAGAACAACATTACATAAACTGTATCTATTACATATAGAATAATTAAAATTAAACAATTAGTTAACACTATAAAAAGATTTTTTAATATAAATATTTTTTGATGCCTTATCAAATGTCTTATTAAATAAATACAAAAAAACCTTTTTAAATGACCGCCTCTGTGATATTCTTAAAAATAAACTCGATATAGCTGTCGGTGAAGACCTTATAATTACAGATCTGAATTATATTTCTGTTCTGTGATTCGAATTTGATGATAGGTTGTTTGCTTGACTTATGTTTTCTGCGAAATTTACAGAAAAACGTTTTTGGCCAATCAATTTAATATTGAGAGTTAAATGCTAAGGACTGTGCGGTCTTGGAACTAAGTTTGATATTGTTTTTTTTAAATAGAGGGAAGAAAGGGTCTGGTAGTTTTATCTTATTACTGCAAACATTACAATAGAGCTATAATCCTTGTAAATCATATTTTGACCCATAGTCTTTAAAATCAGAGGGTATCGGGTTCAAACCCTGGTGGCGCACCAACGTCTTATCGAAGTTATGTGCGTAATTGTCACTTGCTCCGTGTCTCGGAAAGCACGTTAAGCCGTTGGTCCCGGCTGTTAAAAACATCTATGGCAGTCGTTATTAGGAAGTCAGTGCCTTCTAACATCCTGACAGTTGGATTAACCATAGAATGATGTTCCCCTTTGGTTTGTGGAGGTCAGATGGCAGTCGCTCCATGTAATAACTGGAGTTTAGCCAAATCTGGCCAGACCAGTGAGCAGACCCTGGGCCCTGGGCCTGAGTCTAGGGCAACCAGGTGTAATGATAGGATATGACCATATATTGATATAAAATAAATATGATTTTATTAAATATTTGTTTCTTTTTTTAATGTGACATGTCATAATGATGCCTGCCTAATGGTAAGCAGTCGATGCAGTCCAATAAAAAAAATGAAAGCGCTTTATGACGTGAAATAAGCACGGTATAAAGCGCGTCCACTCATGACGGCCGGCTAAAATGCCGTTTCACGCCCCGTTTAAAAGACCCGGAATCATAGGAAATAGGAAACAGGAAACACATGACCCGGCAACGAATTCCAGTGCTTAGTGGTCTTGCTCATAAACGACTACACAAAAATTTCTTGGTTCGAGTGCTGATAGTCTGCACAGTATGAGCATGGTTTCTAAGAACAGCACACGTGTGGTTCGGGAGAGGAAAGGAGAGGGCGGGATGAGATCGAAAAGCTCCTCAGAACACTCGCCATATTAGTTCCGATAGAAGACACTGATTATAAATAAATCAATAAAAATGATTATATCAATCGGCGTCTGACTTATAAATATATCAGCATTTTGCATAATATTAGTCTGTTTATATGTTCATTTCATTGTAATTGCATTTGAAACATAGTAATTATGGTTAGGCAACCTGCCTTCTGATTTATGGGCTTCATTCATACTTGCTTTAGTGGCGCCGCGCAGTAGGCTATTTAGAAAATTAAGCAACCTTGTGTTTGGCCACAGCTTGGATGGGTGACCGAATGAAGGAAATTTTGTATCGTTGATCTTGAATAAGGTTAAACAAAGATCAAAAAGAAACACAAAATAGCTTTTTTTACGTTTTTTTAATAATTTTATTTCAACTTAACAAATTAATTGTGTTTTATAAAATAATTTCTACTAAGGGATTGATTAGTAATTTCGTCAATATATATTTTAAAAATGTTCTTTATTATTAAAACTTAATTAAAGTCGAATTTAGTTTAGTCTCTGTAGTTAGATTTTATAATTGCTTTAACATACAGAATTACTATATATATAATATATTATAATATATAATACTATACAGTTACCTAACAAAATAAAAACTCATTATCAGAATCTATACTGATGTTTTTACATTATTTCGCGTCTTTTTAATGTACTACCCTACATAGAAACGTAAATAGTAATAACATGAAAATAATTCTAATAATTTTCTTTACTACTATTATTACTTTACTTTCTGACTATTATTGCAATATTTTTAGTTTTAGATATATAATCGTCTCTAGTTGCGTCATTACCAGAGGTCGGAATTAGGTAGAGTTATTTATGTACTTGCATCGAAATGTTGATATTAATGTGGACCTTCCCGGGATTTCAAATGGATTTCAAATGGAAGTGCTCCGCATTTTCGCTATTGTATTCTTTTGTTCTCACAAGCTATGTAGTGCGAACAATAAACGTGGCAACATCGCGCGTGTGCGTATTGGAATTTTGCAACTTCGGTCATCCAATATCATTGATGTAAGTTTGGCAACGTCGCGCGTGCAGTAGTCTAAATTAAAAAAGTAAAAGTAAATAACTTTTTATTAAAAAGTAACGGGATTTTTTCTATTCTTTAAAATTAATCCCGGGATTTGAGGCATATCCACTATATTCTTTCGCTGTGTGAAATCAGTGTAAGTACATGAATAACTCTACCTAATTCCGACCTCTGGTCATTACAAACCTTAGTATGCGACTCTTTAAGGTGCCATGTTATATTTTATATGTTTTTATATGTTATATTTTGTATAATGTTGATAAAAAACCATAAAAAAATAAACTTAGATCCATTATGTATCTGCAAATAGTCACCAATAAAATTAAAGACACTGATGATACTGTTTTTGATTAGTGATTAAATTCAAAATACACGTATTAGTTTTTGCGAGATACAAATATAGAATTTTTAGTTATTTATTTCACTTATCTTCGATTTCGACATCAATGTTTCTGGTGATATTACCAATTTCTAACAACTTCTACTAATTCGTTTGCAAAAATCATTAATACACGTATAAGGAAAGTCTGCTAGATTATTCGTATAGATATGTAGATAATCAATTATAAGAACAGTACTGTGTCAGTAGGTACGTTCTACGCAGCTCTCCACCTGCGCAGGCGCCTCCGCCCTCGCGTCTACCGATAATAAGAGATAATTGTTGCCCTATCGATCTATAGATCACTCACTCCGAGGCCGATCGATATACGCAATGAATTTGTTACTTTAGTGTAAAGTAATTACAATCACTTTTATTTTAAACCTGTTTACACAGCTATGGGATAACATTTACACAGCTACGGGCTCAAATTTGCACAGAATAGGGGCCGGAGGACGTCTAAAGTAATTGAAGTAGATTTAAAAAACGATACAATCACAATAAAATTTGTTTTCTTATGACAAAAGAAAAAACACTTGTATATTTAATTTTGAAATTGTCATATCTAGAGGAGTTATCAAGGTAAAGAAATGATTCCATCACGAAAGATCCTATGATTGTAATGCTTTTTGGTAGCATGCATTTTAGTACATTGTATTTCATTCCTGTGTGAGTAGAATAGTCCAATAAGTACCTTTTGTATGCTTTGAGTGATATTATCGCTAAAAACTGCTTTGTCAATGCAGTGTCTGATTTTGTGTATTTATATTTCTATTTGTATGATTGATTTGAGTGGTAACAGTAACGTTTGAGTTTAAAGATTTGAGACTTATCCTTAGCTTACAAAAGCAAAATTTTACAATCGATTGAGAAAATGGGATTTGTATCATCGTAAAAGTCATCTACATAATTCCTGTAACAGTACTTCACAGTATGACATTTCCGATCAAATGTTTGATAGTAATCAGTTCTCATACCCAAGACCGCTATTTCTCCGCCATTGTTTGTTTGTTTGGGTCACAATTCGGACATTCGTGGCTAGCTGTGAGGTCAACATGACCGTTTTGTTGGTCATTGCCGCATTGTCTATCATCCGGTTCGTTCTCGTCACCTTTGTGTGAACCGGTATGTCTTGATTTTATTTCGATAGCTTTTTCTTCATGCTTTTGATTGTCAGCTCCAACAATTTTTCTATGATGTCTATGACTTATGGCGTTGAATGTATTGCGGGATTAATTGTATCGTCTGTGGGCTAGATCTAATTTTTTCGGTTTATCAAATGATTGCCTGTAACCTTATAGAGAAGTATATTTTTTGAAGCGATTTCAGGGACAAGCAGATTCAGGCTTGAAAGTGGTGTTAGATCATTAAGATGAGATTTTTCATTCTGATGCGTGTTCTACAGCTTGTATATTAGAGTGGGTTCCGGTAAACTATTCAAAATAATACCTACGGCCTCGGATGTAGTGACTACTTTCCATCGAATCTAAAAAGTCAATATGCATGTACCATGTGGTATTAAAAATTTATAACGTCAGTGAAACACATTTGTTAGTTCAAATTTACATGTAGGTGCAAAACATCTATCAGTCAATAGTTTACATCATTTATTTCCTTTTGCTATAACAAAACACCACGCATGAATTCTACATTAACATTAGCATTAATATTCCCATTTACAACTAATTCTGTTGTTAAATCAACCCAGGTATGCAATTTGAAAATCAAATCAAGATACATGTTAAATGCATCAGCTACTCTGGAAATACAGTTATCTGCAAATGAGTTCTCTGTCGGAGCGATTGATATGTCTCTCACGTCAGTTTTATCGCATAATGCGGTAATCTAGGCAGCTGCCGTTTTATCTGCATTATCACGACGCAACGGATGCATTGTAATAGTATTGGCTACTTTGTTAGTACTGGGAATGGATTGTGTCATATCAAGAAAACTGTTTGGTACAGTTTTCTTGAAGTTCTAGAAGTTGGAAGTTTAGTTACTATGTTTTTTTTTTGTATTCAGTTATTCATTATCTTACAATTGTATTTGAATGTCATGAGGGTATAATATTAATTTTTGTTGTCCTATCATTCTCCTAAATGATGTTTTTGATTAGGAACGCATAGTATTGTTCAAATGATTATATAGATATTAAGACTGAATTGCTGTAAATGATATCTTTCATAAGACCAAAAATATTTGTGGTTTGCAGCACATTTAATTAATATAATGTTATTTTTGTTAAAATTTGTTTATCCTGTAACTTGAGTATGTCATGCTCACTCAAATGTCTTTGCGGTGGTGGAGTCATGCGTCGGGTCGTTGCGTCCCTAAAATATGGTTGAGCGAAACGATGGCTGGTTCATGCGTCATACTCGTGAACGGGTGCCGCCAGTGGGGACTGGTCTTGCTCATGTCTACTATGTTTATTCGTACTCATACTCGTATAACTTAAAATAAAAAGTTATTTTCTTCTTTTATTATAAATCATGTGACTGCAGAACACATGTTTTTGTAGATTTGTCAAATTGTTTTACTATTAAGTACATATTCTTGTAACTGGCGGGAGAAAAAACTAACCTTGACGATTTTCTTGCCCGTTCTTTTACGACCAAGCTCCCGCCCGCAGTGAATGGGCGCGCTAGTTTTTAAGTTTTGACGTTCATAAGAGCTCTTTTGAGCCAAACTTGAATAAATGAATATGAATTTATGAATGAATTTAAGCAAATGTCCACAAATTGATTTCTTTAATTTTATTATATTATTATTGCTTGTATTGTATGTATTTTTTTTACAATTGTGTTTTAATGTCATGGGTTCAATATTAGTTTAGGAAAATGCTAACAAATTGATTTTATGACTCTATAGATTGCAGTTTATTATTGGTTGCAATGGTTGATTAGAAGTTCTATTAAAATGTTGTGGGTTTCATTACTTTCGGTATTATAATTGTTAAGTCTAACCGTTTGACTTTCTCGTTACTAGTTAATGTTTTAAGTTTTAAGCAGAAGGCTAAGATTTTTCACTTGTCTTGACTGGCAGTTTTGTAAAGATGTTTATGTATTACCTATGGTATCTTTGATATGCTGGCTTGGGGTCCTTAAGTCATGGTATGGTAGGATTCCCGTACAACCTCACCAAGCCAATCTCACGTGCAAGTCGTGTACCTCGTGCAACGGGCGAGGCACTAGGCTCGCAACCTATTTTGTGGGAATCTACCTCTTCAGGAAAACAGGGGTCATAATAAGTATGTAACTTTATAAAGTGTATGTTTTATGCGGAGTTATGCAATGAATATTATATCTATATATTTATTAGCGGAAGGCTGAGATTTACTAAAATATACTTTGCTAGCGATCTGTTTACATTCATAAGAATAGTTGATAAAACGATTCATGTTCCTTATATGTTGGTAAATTGCAATGTGGGTGGCTTCGGCTGTGGTACTTAATAAGGCATTTGATGGGAAGCAACACAGGGACAGGAAGAAGGTTACCACAGCTTATGAACGTTAGCGATTTCTGATACTTCAAAGACTTTGTAGAACATATTTATTTGTTTAATACTTTTGATTAACGACTCAAGCCAGCCAGATATCCAAAAATAATACTATGTTTTATTAAATGTGTGACTATCTATGCTTTTAATTTTTGATAACACTGAAAAATAAACAGGGATGGTCCATCCTTCAATAGTTTATTAAAATCATGCCAATGTTTTAACACTGTCTTTAAAAACACTCTTCATGGTCTACGCTGTCTCTTATTAAGTCTATTTAATGACTTTTTTTAAGGCTATACGAGTTTTAAAGTTATTTATAGTGCAATATAACATGAAAAGCATATATTCAAATTGTTCTACACCAATCTACGTAAAATATTTTCACTTTTTGTTAGAACAATAATTTTTATAATGTAATCCATTTTGTATCATTTGTATTACAATGTCTTGTTTAAATACCTAAATGAAATACCTTTTGAGAAATTACTAAGAAACAGCTTTTGATTGAAGTCCGACATTTTCCCACAAGAAAGAATCCATCACCAGGTGCATCGAATGTTTGCAGGAATTTGGAACGATTCGCGGTATCGATACAGTGCGAGTACTCGATTGTGCATTCGATCTGTCACTGCCAAACGTCATTCGTGTACTGAATATTGAAATCTCGATACCGATCGGTACTCACATATTCACTCATTGAGATGGAAGAATTTGACGCGACGCGGCACGCCTGCAGCGTAACGAAGTGAAGATAAAAAAGCTTTAGTTATTTCTATTGGAATACAGCCTATTTCATTAATACCGATTCATTTTGGACAATTGTACGTTATTTCATATTTGGAGGATTTTTTTCAAGTATTTTTCTCTAATCAAGCTTCTGCTGGTAGTGAATGGGCGCATTAATTTTTAGTTGTCTTGGCAGTCAATCGGTGCCAATATTAACATATAATTTTTTAGAAAACGATATGTTTTTATTTTTGAAAATGGCATTGGAAATTTGTATGGGGCGTCACATAACATAATGTTTTTGGATTGTATTAAAATACATTAATTATATTTTTTAAAGTAAACATAATAGGCCTTTTAACAAAACAAAAACTAAAGTTAAATCAGGTTTGCACTAGTTTCAAACACTAGTTTTCACTAAACAAGTGCTATCACTTTCATTTGGTAAAATGAAGACAGTCAGATCTTGTTTTGTAATAAGCCTCAAAATGTTTGAACACGATAACCTGTAGACAAAACCATGAAGTACTTAAAAAAGTCATGCGTTATTAATATTTAGCATTTAGTACCTACACGTCTTTTATAATTAAAGTAGTTATGTCATTTACGTTTTCAGTATTTCCATAAAGTTCAAGAGAAGTTGACAATATAGTTTTGAGAAAATAACCTCACCTGTGCTGACCGCAGCGTGTGCTCCTAAATGCCAGTAACCTGTATTGCTGACCGTAAGGCACGTACCAAAGTAATTTTATATTCGCACGACTTAATAATGTAAAGTAGTTAAATTACACTTGTATTAATTACATAATAGTTAAAGGGCAGTTCTGTTGATTTGACAAATTACCCTCACTTGTGTTGCTGACGGTATGCGACCGTAACGCTTGCAACTAAATGTCAGTCACCTGTGGGCCCTGTGGCTGCTGACCGTACGGCACGTACCAAAGTAATGTTATGTTCTCACCCAATAATTAATTCAGTATGGTACAGGGGCCCTAATTATATCGTCCGTGGGTCCGCGAGGACCGCCTCTTGTTTAATTGACATTTCAAGTGGAATCAACGCGATAATGGCACTTCCTTGCATTAATAGCTGTCACGCCACTGACATATGCCACGAATGGTGGTTTGGGACATAGTGCAGTTAGGGCAGTACACTAGTTCGGTCCCTTGTTTCATGGGACACTTTATAAAGCGGTGTACTCACCACATTAGGCAGTCAGTCTAGTTCAAAAGAAATAGAGCGCTTCATAACATGTAATAATACCTACTCAAGGTAATCAGCGTATCCACTCTTGACATCCTCCATCCATCCAAAAGTCAAATCAATTGTTCCTACCAACATTTTAGGAGCCCAAGCCAACCTCACATGCTAGTAGTGCACCTGCCGATCAACGGACGATGCTCTGGCAAATATAAAAGTTTCCGATAAGCGGCAATAGGCTAACCACCTATTACGTGGGTATAATTGGCAAAATGTGAGCGTATAATATACCTCTGCCCACCCATTCGGGAAAACAGGTGTAATTGTATGAATGTAGAATTTTTTTTTAATACGGTAATTTTAAATGTTTCTATGACAACAAAGACTATGCAGCAGCTGCTTTTTGTTAATAATGCTAATAGATGCTAGTGATGGCTGGTGAAGACTAGATAGAGGTAGAGTTAGAAATTAATATGCAGGTCTCACGATAAACTGTGCACTATTGTACATAATTAGAATAATCTTTATTTATCCTTATCCTTACTATATATATTATATATATAATATTATTATAAATGCGAAAGTAACTCTGTCTGTCTGTCTGTCTGTCTGTCTGTCTGTCTGTTACTCTTTCACGCTAAAACTACTGAACGGATTTGAATGAAATTTGGTATACAGATGGTCTAGACCCTGAGAAAGAACATAGGCTACTTTTTATGTCGAAAAGGGGGTTATAAAGGGTTAAAAAGGGGAGGGAGTGAAAAGTTGTATGGGATTTCTTAATTTTAAAAGATAAAACCATGAAACTTAATATTTAAGCACTTGATAGGAAATAATTAAACATTTGTTCTAGCGTTTTTGAAATTTCGTCCTGTGAGAGATAAAATAGGGGTTGAAAGTTTGTATGAAGTTCGTCATTTTTGAAAATAAAAATATAACATTTTAATAAACAAAAAATCGTTTGTTCTAGCATTTTGAAATTTTTACCAGTACGGGGGTGAAATAGGGGTTGAATGTTTTTATGGGTGTCCTTCATTTGTGATTTGTCGATCACAGTGTGTTTTGTCTCTTAGGATGTGCAGAGTTTTTCTACAAACGGAATTCTCGAAATTCGAACAGAACGGAACGGATTCGGCACGGGAACTACGACGACAAACTATTCTAGGAACATGATATTTAAAAATTTTGGGTGTATCAAGTTTAAAAAATATTTTGGCTTTTGAAGTTATAGTTCCTTTTAACGAGTTCTCTGCATCGCCGCCGCTGATATCTGCTATACCTACTAATGATTCTTATTACATAATAAAAATGCTACCCAAAGATACTATTCCACGCGGACGAAGTCGCGGGTAACAGCTAGTTAATTATAAAATGTTTATTGCTTTGAACACATACATTTATGATACTGATGTTATTATAATGATAGGATATTTTCTATACACTATATCCTCACAGGGTTTTTCTGTGTATAGGAGCCGCTTTCGTACATACGAACGTATCTATAAATAATTGCAATGTGTAAAGTTTGTATATAGAAATAAAATTAAAGATATTGAACTGTAAATGGGCTAAGATCTTGTTAACCCATTATAAGGCAGTGATAAACATATTCACACTATAAATTGAACCTTATGGAGTTTAGTTAAGGTAGAAAACGGAATGAAAATCTTCCACACGTTCTGCCCAAAGTAACAATATTATCATTACAACATATTATACTGTATGTGGTGTATTACACTGTGCAGATATTTATAGCGACGACGACGCCTCGTCTTTGAACTTTACGTTTTTGCGGTTTTGATAGTAAGTGGAGGTTAACCGCACACTGGCGCAGAAAACCGCTCGGCGACCGCAGCGCAAATACCGGCCAATATCATAACTTAGCCAATTATTACTGCCCGTGTAACTGGGCGCGCAGGTCATTGACATTAAAGCTTCATCAGAGCCTAAATTAAGTCATGCTTTTATTACAAAAGTTAATTGCCTTTAAAAAAATCTAACAACCATTTTACTTATAGTAATATTATTTTTTTGTACAAAATGTAATAATACATTGACGCTTTCATCGAGTACTCCGCTCCTGAGGTCGTGGGTTTGATTCACACACAAGAAAAATCTTTGTGTATAAATATTTGTTCTGGTCTGGGAGTTTTTCTATGTATGTTATGTATGTATTTATAAAAAAAAAACTATTTTTATATGTTTATGCGTTATTTAGTGTCTATAACACAAGTTTTTAATGATTTTCTGGATAAAAATTCTAACAAACAAACCATTTCGCTTTTATTTCTCTCTTTTGCTCTTTCTTGATTATGGTACCGCCCTTATCTCTTGCATTGTTGTTAACATATGTTTTGTTTTCCATTTTATATGTTAAAATTTGACAAATCTAAATAATCATGTTTCGTCAATAATAATAAAGGTTCTTTTATTTTTTAAAGCTGCTTCATTATTTGGGGTTTTCATTATTTTTGGAGTGCTTCCAGGTACAGATAAATATTCTTTTACTTAGTGATCATTATGGAAATGAGTGTTGAGAAATCACTAATCATTAATATCTTTTACTGCTAAGGATAGCTTACAACTTCAACTTTTGTTAAAAATTATATATAAGTCAATAAACCACGATATAACATCTAAGTAGTAAACATTATAAATTATACGTATAAGATCTTATTCAGGTCGCGTGATTTCGCATTCAAGCTATTGTATTCCTATGGTGTTCCTTGAAGAAACAATTTTTCTTTCTTTATACACAAAAATTAAGGCTTGTATTATATTAGCAACGTGTCGTCAACATTAATAAATTGTCAACCTAACGTAACCTTATTGCAAACTAAAAATAATTACTCAGCCGTCTTTTTTCCTATTAGGTGCTTAATTAGTATTTTTGATGTGCAATCTAGACATTTTTAGAGGATCAATATAATCCAAAAAGAAATACAAAAAATATAAACGATTTGTCGTTTTCTAGCCAAGTGTCCGCCGCGCCGCAGTCAGGAGGTGCTCGGGTGTTAATGCGCCGTTTTTGGACATTATTAACACTGCCCAGATTCATCTGTCGTTGTCAACGAGGCCTTGGGTACTTCTGGTCGCTTTTAACGTTGAATTAATAGACAAATCGTGGGACTGGTGTTAAATTTAGATGTTGTTTTGTTTGTGTTTACAGTTCCGTGGCTAGATTTTATCACACACTTTATATTGTTACACGTTGTGTCGTGTGGTACCGGCCTATAATAGAATACAAGTGAAATCCTACTGGATGATGGGCAACAGCGTCATCCTGCTTACTGGCTTAAACTGCGATCATCAACGGCCTGCCCAGCGTGGTTATTATGGGCCAATACCCCCAATGCGCTCGTAGCTCTGCGGTGCTCGGTGGTCGGAAACGATCGCCGAAGTACAGCAGAGTTTACAGAGGTCAGTCCTTGGATGGGTGACCGTTTGTGTGGCATTTGATATCGAACGCTTCCGTGCTTCGGAAGGCACGTTAAGCCGTTGGTCCCGGTTATCACTAAATGTGGTAGTCGTTAAGCCATGTTAGAGGCCTATTGATAAACTCTAACAGCAGGATGCCATACACCTGCCTCCGCCAATCCGCACTGGGTCAGCGTGGTGGAGTATGACCCAATACCCTCACACCTTGATATGTGAGAGGAGGCTCGTGCTCAGTAGTGGGACGTTAATGGGCTGTGATGATGATGATGATGATGATGAATACCCCCAATAGAATGTAATCTATTGGGGAATCTAATGTTTATCAGTGGAACTTATAAGGCTGATATGATGAATTATCGTGAACGATACTGTCAATGATCGCTAAAAACCGTTCCTTGAAACTGAAAATTCCACTCCAAAGTCGTTACACCACTAATGTTAATTTAACTACTAAGGTCGTAGGTTCGATGCCCATGCATGACATTTATTTATATATGCGAACATTGATAATTATCTGTTCGTTTTGGATATTAACTATAAGTACCTACGTAATTATTATACAAGTTTTTATTTTTAAAATAATGAGAGGGTGTATAGGGATCCTACCAAGACCTAAGAAGCCCAAGCCAACCTCATCTGCAAATGGTACACCTGTCGATCAACAGAAGAGGCTCTGGCGAACATAACAGTGCCGGGTAAGCGGCAATAGGCTCGCCACCTATTACGTGGGACCAACTATATAATTGGCGAAGCTTGGGGCATATAATATGCCTCTGCCTACCCCTTCGGATAAACAGGCGTGAATGTATGTATGTATTAAAAGAATGGAACTACGTTTACCCATTGTCGAGTATCATCATCATCTCAGCCATCTGACGTCCACTGCTGAACATAGGCCTCCCCAATAGATTTCCACATTGAGCGATCCTGAG
Organism: Musotima nitidalis; assembly: GCA_949126915.1. Classification (NCBI taxonomy): domain Eukaryota; kingdom Metazoa; phylum Arthropoda; class Insecta; order Lepidoptera; family Crambidae; genus Musotima; species Musotima nitidalis. The sequence goes on along the minus strand of OX421434.1, from coordinate 834,456 downwards.
TCGCCTGCATCCATCGGCTTCCCGCCGCCTTGACCAGATCATCGGTCCATCGCGTGGGAGGCCGTCCTCTACTACGTTTACCGGTTCGCGGTCGCCATTGCAGAACCTTGACGCCCCATCGGTCGTCGGTTCTTCGAGCTATGTGCCCCGCCCATTGCCACTTCAGCCTGCAAACTATGTCGCTATGTCGGTCACTCCAGTCTTCCTACGGATTTCCTCATTTCTGATTCGATCACGTAGGGACACTCCGAGCATAGCTCTCTCCATTGCACGCTGAGCGACTTTGAGCTTTCTAATGAGGCCCATAGTCAGGCACTAAGTCTCAGTACCGTACGTCATCACTGGCAACACACACTGGTTAAAGACTTTTGTCTTAAGACACTGAGGTATTTTTGACGAGAAGATATAGCGCAGTTTCCCGAACGCAGCCCAACCGAGCTGGATTCGACGATTGACCTCTTTCTCGAAGTTGGACCTACCCATTTGGACTTTTTGTCCCAGGTATACATATTCGTCGACAACTTCGAGAGCCGAGCCTCCAATAATTATTGGGGTAGGCTTAGCATGGACATTCGACATAATTTTCGTCTTGTCCATGTTCATTTTGAGACCTACCCTTTGGGAAGCTCTGTCGAGGTCTTCGAGCATTGTGCCCAGATCCACAAGCGACTCCGCTATGACCACTATATGGTCGGCAAATCGAAGGTGAGACATATACTCGGGGATCCTGCCTTTTCGCCGAAAATTGTTTGGCCGATTATCACTTGCCAACCAACGTTTCGCCTATTTTTCACTTTGACAATTAACGATTGTCAAATTTTTGTATGACAACGTTTCATTTGGTAGAATTATTGTTATGCTGATTATTATAATGACACAAAACGTTTGGGACATTTATCATTTGTCAAATCTTTCACTAGGCCAGACAACTATCAGACAACCCTTTTTAGGATGCTGTTGAAATGTAAGTATATTTCAGATTCCTCAAGAAAACTGAGTGCTAACAAACACTTTACCTCTTTATTAAACTGTATGTCGCTTGCATATCTTTTGGCGAAACCCTGGTCTTGAACTTGTCTGAAAAAATAAAAATAAGTTAAGCAACAGAAATCTAAGTAGGTAGGTTAGGTTAGGTTAGAGTATGTCAAACAACGCACGAGCCGAGCGAGCGCAGCGAGCGTGCCGCGGCAGCGGCCGGCGAAGTGCCAGAAACGAATCGCTTTACGCTAACTAAAACATACTGCTACTTAAAAGTTGGCGTTTTGAAAAGTGTCATAAAAAAAAAAAGAACAAACGTGCAGTTGGTAACTGTGAGGTTGGGAAATAAGACAAAATTATATGATAAGTTGGCAAATGATTATTCGGCGAATTAACATTCTGCGAAACGTTAGTTGGGAAGTGATAATCAGCCAACCAATTTTCGGCGAAAAGGCAGACAACCCATATACTCGCCATTTATGTTGATGCCGTAGTTTCCCCAGTCCAGCATTTTGAAAACATCCTCCAGGGCAGCAGTGAACAGTTTCGTAGATATGACATCTCCCTGTCTCACGCCCTTCCGCAGGAGGATAGGATTCGTGTGCTGGTCTAGTACGCGTACGGACATGGTGGCGTTTTTTGTCGAGTATATATAATTACAAATATTTGCATTGTTCTGAGTCTTTTCATTGTAATATGTAAATATTTACTAAATATAAAGTATGTAAGTATAGATAGTTATGCTATGGTCTGGGTGTTTTCCTATGTATATTAAGTATGTATTTACAAAAAAAAGTATATAAGTACGTTTATCCGTTCTTTAGTATCCATAACACAAGTTCTTAGTGATACTTATCTTGGAACTAAATAATTGGTGTGATTGTTAGAGAATATTTATTTAGGCATAAATACTTATAGCACAAGTTTTTCTTAGCTTGGGGCTATTGTAAAATATCTGAAGGTAGGTATTACTATTATTGAAATTGTCACGGAAAGGCCTCCCCAAGGTATTTAATAACAGCCTTCACATAATTAAGATGGCCCAAAAAGCAATAAAAAATAATTATGCAAAATTTCTGATCCATTTCCACTCGGCATTAAGGCACAATTATAGCCGTACAGTATTTTTATTGCCATTGTTAAAAATTTGCGCGCGAGGACATAAACCTTATTCTGCCTAAAGAATATAATAATTATTTTAATGAGATTAATTAATAACTGCGGGTATGTCGGTGGATATGACAAATGGCTCTTAGGCAGGTACTTTATGGATATTTTGGGCAAAAAAACATTACAGTTTCGTCGTAAATTATTCGGCAATTATTTCATACAAGCCAAATGGAACTTCGTTATCATAACAATAATTGTTTAAGGAGTTGTCATATTTCAATGTTGTATGTATGATGTAATTTGTACTCATGTGTCTGTAATTTGGTTGTGTTAATTTAATCTTTATATAATATTATGGTCGGACAAGGTTATCACTAGGTTTTTTAAAAGTTTTAATTAGTTTTTAAAATAGATAAATTATAATTAGTAATAATCATGTACACTCGTCCAGAGTCCAGAGTCCTATCATAGCGCTATGATTAGATTAGTGTATATCGGAAAAATGAATTACGATAACGCTAGTAAAATATAAATTTAAAGCTTCTTGTCAATTATCTAAAAACAAATAAATTGACCCATGCATACACTGTTTTAGTTGTATTATCGCTGTCAACCACCGAGGCTTCGACTTTCTTTCTTTTCTTTCTTTATTTTAAATAATGGCTTCGTGCGTCTAGCACATTTAGCCAGTGTCAAGTAAGTGATATATAAATAATATATAATTCATAGTAAATGAGAATGAGAGGTGATAAAGATGATAAATGGTAAATGAGATACCCTCCCCTAAGCCCCTTGAGTCCTCAGTAAAGATGTGGGACTATACTGAGATCTCACATGGACTACTTGAGAGAAAATTTGAAAAGTGATGTTGCACTGTTTTGTTTGATTTACCAACACTCATGTATGTTCACAAACACTTAACGGTTAATAATCCACCGTTATTACACATTAATGTTAGAAATATCACAAATTTTAGAAAATAAAACAAAACTGCAGACATGACACTTCACTTTCCCGCCAAGAAGTCTACTTTCAAGTTTGACAATAGGGTCCTATAAATTAAAGGTGCAAATTATATGCAGCCATAAAACTTTCATCATTGTTAACGTCCTTACAAGAATAAATTAACAAGAAGACTCATCGGGAAAAAAATCTACTCTGATTAAATGGCTGCTCAGTTACTAGGTAAGATAATTAAATAACTTTTTTAAATAAAAATAACCTCATAAAGGGAAGGTAATCCGCCATTTTAAATAATTGCGTCCGCCATGACACTTTCGGTGTCATCCGATGTGACCAAGATTGTATAAGAATCACTCAAAAAGTCTTTTATTCTGCATAACTTTGGATTTTTAAATGTTAATTGATCAGCCAATTAAGTGTTTTATTTTGTTTGCGTGTTAATTATTTTAATTGTCCATCTTTCCTTAAATATATCATTGGGTAACTTCACATTTTTACCTTTTAAAGATTACACAGATGTCATCTGTTTTTTCGATGGAATGATCCACTCAATGTAATCAAATATTTAATTAGTAAACTTATTATTTTCTTCGGACTGTTTACACATCACCATTCAACCTCAAACTAACTATTATACTTTCTGGATAAAGCCCAAACATATATACATTTTTGTAAAAAATACATAGAATTCACCGAGACTCTTACAAGCTGAAACATAAATATTTATGTTAAATAGAGAATCGAACATACGACCGTTAAAACAAAGGTCTGAATCAGCTAACTATATGTGATAATCACGTAGGTAAAGGTATTAAATTTAGATTCAGCTCAGTTCTCCTTGAGCGAAATAACTTTTATAATCTAAGTGTAGATCTGCTCATTAATCCATATTCGTTATTCAGTTAGACAAAGTCAAACTGAGCATATATTTGCATACAAAGCCACGAAAACTTGGAACCCATACAAAATCACTAGCTTCAACATGGAGTGTATGGTGACATGCACAAAATTCACTGCAATAACCTACCTTAATCCTTTACGCTTAACGCGAATATTGGATGACATATCAAGCGTTAGACGCAGCTAACTAATCTAAACAATCGGGATCTAAACGAATTATTTTATTATCAAACCTTTGGTTGTTGGGATAAAGTTGAAAATTCAAGGTACTATGTTCTATACGTCATTCCCTGTTTAAATATAGTCAAGCTTGTCCAAACCTCAGTTTGGTAAGGTTTTATTTAATCCTAGGGGTCAAAGAAGAATGGCTGCGCGTGCGCATAACAGGATGCGCAAGGGACGCAGATTGAATGTTTAGAGAAACTTAGATTAAAATTTTGGCAATATGTTGTCTGTCTGAGATATTATGGAGTGGTTCACAATTTATGTGTTTATGCAAGCAAAGAGAAAAAAGGGCATATACAAGGAATAATGAGAATGAAAATACGGTACAGGCTATTTATTGGCATGAGAAATTCTTAAAGTAGACTACAGAAGACCTCAACACCTAGTGTAACAAGGAATTGGAAATGTAAATTATTACACACTAATGTTCGAAATATTATAAATTTTAGAAAATAAAAGAAAAGTAAAGACTTTACTCTTCACTTTCCCGCCAAGAAGTCTCATGCATTTGATAATTAATTCTTAACCTAATGTTACTTTGTCTACGCCCCTGGTTTACGATACATAATACTTACTTTAAGAAATCTTGTGTATTTTATTTGATACAATAGAAGTGTTTGCTAAGTTCACGTTTCGAATAAGATACCCTGTCTCCCTATAGATAGTTGTTGCATGTGTCTTCACTCACATCGTCAAAAGCAATGCGTATATTGTTATCTCACTTTTCAGAGGTAAAAGGTATTTCATAATAGGTTTAGTCTATTCAAAAGTTACCCCCTAGATATCAAATAAAAAGTCAAATAAATTTTACTTCTTGACATTAATGTAGATAGTGTTTAAAGACTGGACATATATTAGACGATAAGGTCTGTGAATCATAAACTTGCTTAAGGAAGCCCGTGTCCCGGAGTGGTGCTTTATGATAAACACATAATGAAGATGATGATAGACAGATGTATAGAGATCCTATCGAGATCTGAGAAGCCCAAGCCAACCTCACCTGCAAGTGGAGTTCTTGCTGAACAACGAACGTGGCTCTGGCGATCATTAAGGTCCCCGTTAAGCGGCAACAGACTCGCCACATATTACGTGGGGCCAACAATACAATTGGAAAAATTGAGGCGAATAATATCCACCTGCCTACCCTTTCAGGGAAACAGGCGTAAGATTATATATGTGTGTAAGATGGAAGTGTTAAAAGACTGAATAGACATTAGACGATAAGGATTTCAAATCATCACCTTGCTGAAGAAGGTAGCTCGTGTCCAGTAGTGGTACTATATTTGGCATAAATGATGAAGATTATAAATTCCCTACAAACTCGCTGCGCTCGCAAACAATAAGCAATAACATCGAAGTAAGGTGCGGACACATTAACTTTATAAGTAATGTTTGCTTTAAATGTAGTGAAAGTGTCATAATATTAGTTTTTATTGGCGCTTTCATAACTAATGAAACGCTTCTAGATTTAACTGACGTTCAGGAGTGAATCTTTGCGTGTGCAATAGTTAATTATCGTTTTATTGTAGGTATTTGTGAATTCTTAAAATGTGTATTGTTTTGTATGCCATTATCTTCTTTATCAGCCCAAGGGTAGACGTCCCCTGCTGAACATAGACCTCTTGGATTAGTGATGGGAATGGCTGTATGTGGTTTGACTTAAGCATTATCCTGCGGCCTTAATCAGCTACATTGGACGCTCCACGTTACATTTCCTATCGAAGGACCAACAACCCAGAAGTTTTCTTCCTCAATAGCCGTAGTTTTTTCATGCTATGTGTGCTGCCCACTGCCAATTCAGCTTGTAAATTAATCGCCTTTAGAAAATCCTAGAGCAGAAATTGGGTGATTGAATTCTCGGGAGGTGTCGCTATCACATTTCCTTTATTGTACGTACAATTATGTTCTGTAGATTTCTTAAGGAACTCTCACACCATCCGATGTAATATCAATTATTATCAGATTTATACAACAAAATAAGCGACACCTGACCATCGCCTCTGGCTCAGATTAAATCTCATAATGATAGATGAGTAACGCTTGAGTTTCTTCATTCAAACAATCGTGTTCATTAATCAGATTAATGTTACATTGTTCTGTTAATTTCTCACATTTTTTGCGTTCATGTGAATCACTTAAGTGCAGCTGATGAGTTAAGAGGTTATGGAGTCAATGCAACTGTTAAAGGTGTAATTAAGGTTTTATGTTTACTTTCTAGGTTTGAAGACGTTTTTGATCACGTAATAGTTGCTTAAGAATCTACCTTTTTTATGTGTTTTTAAACGGACTGTGTGATTGCAGCAGTGCTGTGTGGTACCTGCTCCTCCAATGATTTCTACCACCCTTGCTATACGAGTGGCGGGATTGCCCGAGAGTGTCTTAGGTGACTAGGGGAATGGGATTTAGTCTAGTGTTGACACATTTCATCTAGACATCTAAAAATGCTATGAGAGCTATGCTCGGAGTGTCCCTACGTGATCGAATCAGAAATGAGGAAATCCGAAGGAGGACTGGAGTGACCGACATAGCGAGGCGAGTTTGCAGGCTGAAGTGGCAATGGGCGGTCCACATAGCTCGAAGAACCGACGACCGATAGGGCGTTAAGATTCTGCAATGGCGACCGCGAACCAGCAAACGTAGTAGAGGACGGCCTTCCACGCGATGGACCGATGATCTGGTCAAGGCGGTGGGAAGTCGATGGGTGCAGGCGACCCAGGATCGCTCAATGTGGAAATCTATTGGGGAGGCCTATGTTCTGTTATGCACTGCTGTGGACGTCAGATGGCTGAGATGATGATGATGATGATGATGATCTAAAAATGAACTTTGTTACAAACTATACAAATTTCTTTTAAATATTCTACTCACCTCCAAATTGTTTGAAAGTTCTCTGATATCTTCGTCAATTGTTTAACGATTACTATCACCTGATTCACCAGTTCCATAACTGCAAGCACCTCCCTAAGGACACGTCAATTCCCTATTGTTCCACAACTTCGGGCTCGCTCACCGTCAACACTATATCAACTGTATTGTCACTATACTTAGGTTGATAATGACGTTTGCACCATTGTTATGTATAAGGTGCGATTACGGAAACACTGGCCCGTGTGTGACCAGAATCGGGATGGCTGTCTTCCGATGACCAGAATACGTGTTATTTAATATTGCGATCCTTTAGTAGAACGATGAAAGTATTGCTTTGCCATAGAGGTCCTTCTTTGTACAAATAGGGGCATATTACAAAACGTGATCTAAATTTAGACCAGGTTTAAAACTAGTGCTGTCATGCTTCCACTGTCTTCATCTTATCAAATGAAAGTGACCGCCTTTTAAACCTGGTCTAACTTTAGATCTCATTTTGTAATAAGACCTTTAATGTTCGTTGTCACAAAAAGTAGTGTGAAAATAACGACTCTGGGTGAAAAATCTTAGAAAATCGTTTATTAAGGTATGGGCATATAAAAAACAGAGGACAGTTTGAAGGAGAGTTGTTGTTTGATCTCTGGGTACTAGAAATAAAATGGGTTTTGCTACACACTTTACATACATTTATTTTAGCAAGTTTGTATCGAAAAGATTAAATTTATTAAAAATAAAAGAGGTGTTTTAAAATGGCACCTCAAATTTATCATGAAATTGACATTGAACAATTGGTTAAACTTGCTTGTGGGCACCTAACAGGCGTATGACATGTCCATGACGTAAAAACTGCCATTACGCAATCTGTGGTTCAAGGCCGGACGTCATTGAAACGTCTCGATGCAGCCGAAACGGCGCTGTTGAATGTCTGATTGATCACTCCACGTCCGAGACTTCAGATTGTTTCAATCAACCAGGTGGTTGGCGCGTTGATTGAGTCGCTGTGGATGACGAATGATCGATCGCCCGAATGTCGGACACCACTGCTGATTTGATCAAAGCGAGTAATTTTACTGTTAATTGCACTGCTTTATTTCTGGATTTTGGAGGACTTTTAATACATATTTTCACTCCTTATTCCTGTAGGTTTTGGCAGAGATATCAGCTTCATTTTATAAGAATGTTATAAGAATTAAGCCGAGAAGCTTCCTCATAATTCTGTTCTTTACCTTTTTCCGATATCTGACATTATTCTAATTCTATTTGAAAGTGTTATCCGTGCTAATACAGGTATTTGCTGGACTTTGATTTTGTTTTTGAACCACAAACTCAGATCATTATGCAACAGATAATGAATAATGTATGATTTACCAGCTCTAAGGTCCAGTTGGTAAACTGCAATGTTTCAAAAGTGGTCATTACTTTTGTTAATGAAATTCCTGCGTTGGCGCATGGTCAAAACGTAAGTTTAATGACGATTATATTACAATTTGTACGAATATCTTAAGAATTTGTAACGAGGTTACTGAAGCATTGAAATTAAGTAATAATGACTGCTTTTTTTGTTTATTTGCATTTTTTGTGGTTTTGTTATGAGTTTGTAAGGCCTTACAAGGGATTGTTAGTAATTGAGCGACTTAATTCAATTCATCTAGAACGTTTCATGTTTTATACTCGTACTACTTATTCGCCTTGGAAGAGACTCCATTTTGAAAATAGCAATCCTGTAATATTATTTTTCTTATTTCGTTTTTGGAAAAATTGTGACATTATATTTCTAGCATGATTCCGATATAGCATCCAGATTTGGTTTAAAATTGTAAATGTTAATATTAAAAACCTCAAATTGCTTTCCACTTTAATCAATCTTGAGCCGTTTGCGTGCACCGGCTTCTTCTTCTCTTCTTCTAGAACTCGATCCAACTATCATATAAAATCAGAATAAATTAGCTATCCCAACCTTTTACGTCTTGTAGTAGGTAAATACTTACCTACCCAAATCGCATAGTTATCTCTTCTGCATTCCTTATCGAGTAGGAAAACACAGCAGATCTTTAAAGAATGTATTTATAGAAGACAGTAAAAGACAAAAAACCAACAACATTACTCATTTATAAGTCGCTATTGAACCTCCTTTTTCATGTATCATCCATATATCAGTATCAATTATTTTTTATCATAACTCGTTGTTATTCAACCTCTTTCAATGAACTAGTACTTTTATAATCCATACTTGTAAAGTAAGAAGTGTTTAAAAACAAAATATTTATAGATTGTGCTATTAAGTAAAAGTACTTATTGTTTATATAGTATGTACACGTTTCCGTAAGTTTAACGCTTTACTTCTTATTCTTTGGACCTGGTTTTAGGTGTTGAATAAATCACCTGAGCTGGAAACTCTTAGAACATTTGGTAAACGAAGAATATTTACGGAAAAAACGTGGTAATTCAGCCGAAAGTTTCAGTCAAACTTATAGTTTCTATTCTGATATTATTTTTAATAATTCAATCTGTTTTGGATGGAGGACAATTTGACGAGCTTCGTACCCGATTCTATGCCAACATATGAAGGGTCGGGTAAGTTTCAAGGATAAACCTTTGTTTCATTTTGAAGTTGAGCTCAAACGTTGCGGGGTTGGCAGAAGTGCCAAGTATCTACGGGATACTAGGTCGGAAAAGGTCATCGAAATTTAAACTTTATAGAAGATAGTCCTTGGGTAGCCGATTGTGTGGCATAGCTTTTCCATACTTAGAAGGATATGCTAAGCAGTTATCCTAAGCTATCACTAATCTGTGATAGGAGGCAGGTCTGCCTCCGTTAATCAGCTCTAGGTCTAGGCTTTGATTTGTTGAGTATAATATCAATGTGTTGTAAATGAACTCGAAGAATACTGTCATGAACTATTGGCGATTTTCGATTTGCAACGGAACCCCAATTTCACGCTTATTTGAAGGGACATACGCAACTCTAAGAGCTTTTTTATAGTTTTTTCCACACTTCAATCAAATGTCACTTGACAGTATCGACCATTAATTTATTACACCTGTCAGTATAGTACACGGCATTGTTCTATCAGGTAGCATCCGACTTGAACCGTCTACGGAAGACTTGTAACTTTTACTGATTGATTTGTGGGTTGACAATTTGACATGTATTAACTGGCCAGGAATTAAATGAGACAAATAAATCGTTGGGTAGGCTGTATTTGGTTAGGCGTTGGCTTTTAATAACAAAAAAGACGTGTCTGACAGTATCGTTTTTTTTTAAAATTAAATAATTACATCCTGCTGTAAATAATTAAAGTTAAAACTACAGCAGACCAGTTCAGTGCATATAATTTAATTATATTATGGAAACTATTATTTTGCTACTCCATTATGATAGTGGAAAAAATATTTAAGAAAACTATAGTTTATTCAGGTTTTGCTCATTAAAACTCTTGTTATGAACGGCAATTTAAAAATGAACGTGGCTATTCACTGCTTGAGTACAGAAGAGTTGGGTGTTATCAGCAGATAGCTGCTAGGCCAAAACTTAAGAACAAAACTAAAGAACTAAAGAAAAACATATTTACTACAAAACTGAACAAAAATATATCTATATAAATATAAAGATATTTTTAATCCATCACTTGCTTAAAAAGTCTAGTTAAATCGTGAATCATTCTACTGTGCCCCACTTTATACTGATTTAGTGGGGCAGATTCCACTATTTCTGAAAAAAGGTGTAAATTCAAAATCGTTTATTCAAGTCTGGCTCAATATAAACGTCAACCTATAACTAACGCGCCCATTCACCACCGGCTAAAGCTTGAATTGTTTTTAAAACAACCAACTTAAATCATTTCGAAATGGTAACTAAAGGAACAGGACTTTAATTGTTTGTGAGTCTAAGTCATCCTCACCTGCTAGTGGTGTACCTGCCGATCAACGGCTCTACAACTATAAAAGCTTTCGGTAAGCGTCAATAGGCTCGCCACTTATTACGAGATCAATTTGTGCTTATATTCTGCCTCTGTCTATCCCTTTGGGAAAACAGGCGTGATTTTATGTATTTTTTTATTTAGTTTACCAACAATTGATATATAAATTTTTATCTTTACATTTTACAAAAGATTAGTAACAGGTGAACATAACATGCTTTTCTAAATTAGAAGGTACAGTAACCATCATAATGTGTAGCAACAAGAAACACAGTTAACGCAATAACAATTACATATAGAAAATAAAATATCTAACATATCTATTTTAAAAAATAAATAAAGTAAACTGATCAATTAACTGTTCATGCAAACTCATGCAGAACTTTCCAAAGGTGTCAAAATTAGTTGATATTAATTTCAGTTCACTTCACCCGTATTACATATTTAATAGCATGCTATAGCATTATATACATTATAATATAACATATTTACCATTTATAATACAATATAATATACATTTAATCTAATTGGTATAGAATTAATTTAATTTTCAATATAATTATTACTGTATAATAAACCGAATACAATCATCTAAATTTAAACTAATCTAAATATAAAAAGCTAGCATCCTCCTCTCTTCCAAGTTGCCATACCCTACAGGGTCCATATTGTATCTGTGATATTATAAATGACATCTTTGTAACATATGGTGTGCAATAAAGACATTGAGTATTGATTGTTTTACACAAACTCGCAACCGACGATTCCGGAAATATTTATATAATTTATATTGTGTATATATAAATTATATACAATCACATTATTTTATTATTATTATTTATTTATTAATTGGTACATTGTATGGCTTCTAATATTAAACATAGTCCCACAAAACTGCACATACGCAGTTCGTCTGTGGGATCAGCAATTTAAATTTATAATTAGACTTAGACTATATTACAGTGTTCTCATAAATTACAATGAAGTGGTTCTTAATTTATTAGATGATAAGTTATGTTATACATAGGCTGAGATGCTTTTGAAGACTTCAATGCTAGTGAAAGTGTCGACTCGTGCGATTATGACTCGAATAAACGATTCGAACACATCGATTCTTCACACCCAAATCGATTAACAGCTGATCTCTATCGGCCTGTCGTCCGAAAGTTTCTGCCCCAAGGCATGACGAGTGAAAACTTTACTCGTTATATGATTCCAGCCAATGTTATACTAGAGTTTTAAGTGCTCCGCCTGTGTTTAAGTTACTACTTTCCTATTAATTGTTATACTATTAACTCTGCTCTGAAGCGCTCGTAGCTCTGCGGTGCTCGGTGGTCGGAAACGATCACGGATGTACAGCAGAGTTTACAGAGGTCAGTCCATGGATAGGTGACCGTTTGTGTGACATTTGATATCGAGCGCTTCCGTGCTTCGGAAGACACGTTAAGCCGTTGGTACCGGTTATCACTAAAATGTGGTAATCGTTAAGCCATGGAGGTTAAGGCTTGATAAATTCTAACAGCAGGATGCCATACACCTGCCTCCGCCAATCCGCACTGGGTCCGCGTGGTGGAGTATGACCCAATACTCTCGCACCTTGGTATGTGACAGGAGGCTCGTGCTCAGTAGTGGGACGTATATGGGCTGATATGATGATTAACTCTGTGCTAATTAATGAATGTCTGGCAACCATATTTGCCGTGTGGTATCCTTGAATAGTGTTACCCCTTCTCATTCCACAGCGAGTCGTGAGAGTCGATTTAGAGAAAACCTACTGGATAAATGGGCAGCAGCGTCATCCTGCGTACTGACTAGAACTGCGATCACCAACCCAGCGTGGTGATTATAGGCAAATACCCCCAATTTATTGTGATAGATTGGGGAGGCCAATGTTCGGCAGTGGATTTTATTTATTTATTTATTTGTATTAGTTACACGGGTTTACAATTACAATACAATAACTACATTACAATACAATTATTATTACAATAACTAACTTAGTGAGCAATTTTACATGCATGATATAGTTAAAAATATAATTAAAATTTCGGGAATCAAGGAAGTGACACAACATTACTATTTAAAAATGTATTTATTGTCTTTAGAAGTATTCTCCGCGAAATTTGACACAATTTTCCATACGATGGAACCAATCGTTGAAGCAACCATTCCATTCGGAAGTAGGGGGCTCCAAAATGGCCGTTTTGTACCGACATTCGTTTTTTGAATAAATAAATGGTATTCGATATTTAAAAGCAAGTAGTTTTCGTTAGATTTTAATATGACGGGAACAGTGGAAATATTCCATTCCCGATACTATCGTAGTGGCCTAAAAGCACAATATATAACAAAACACGCTCTTACGCTCTTGACAATAGAGGTGTGTGACAATCTTTATGGAGCTTTTTGTGTTACAAACTATATGAGGCTGACAGTACGTAAAGTCAATATCATTTGTTCAAGTTTGGCTCAAAAGAGTTCTCATGAAAGTCAAAATTAAATACTAGCGTGTTAAACGGGCGAACCCATGTATGGGCGATAGATTGTATTATTATTTTTGTGCATACATACATTTAAGACCAGTTGTTTTGTAATGTTTACAACACGCAAATTTTCTAATTAAATAATATTTCAATAGGCCTGCCTTCGAAACTCCAAAACAACTTTCCCAAGTTGTTATCAAAGGCTGTTACTATTCATTTAAGACTAGAAGATGATCTTTTATAATACTTTAATAGCAATTAAAATTGGTTTATGTAATGTTGAAGCTTTGAGCAATGTGTTCATTCGATGTGTGGAATATTACATGCTCATATAAAAGATTTACGACTTGAGTAATTTATAAATTTAGCATACATTTTAAGACCTATTTTAATTAAATTTAATTTAAATTATTACTGCGTATGTCGTGGTGTTTGTTATATTAAAAAGCTACTTTTTATCCCAAAAATAACTATAATTATTCGATACATAAAATATATATATTCGCTTACAATGACATCAATTATTTAGTTCCAAGATAAATACCATTAAGAACTTGTGTTATGGGTACCAAAGTACGTAAAAACATACTTAACTTAAAATACTACCTTTTTATAGTTGTAGTTGTTTTTTTGTAGTAGTAAAAATAGGCAAACACTCAGAACAATACTAAAACTCATTTTTATGTTAAAAAATATTTTTGTCCTGTGTGGGAATCGAAACTACGACCTCTGAAGTGAAGTGCAGATAATTATAGTGACTTCCACGCCATTATGGCCGTTATGATATTAACATTCATTTGAATTTATCTTATATTCTTACGACTAATTACACAGTTTTTCTCCACCTTTGTCATAAAGAATAATAAATGTAGCTATATTTATTACCATCAGAAGATCAATGACCGATAGTTGACTAAATTAAAATTTTTCTTTTTGTTTTATTTCGGTAACAAAATTCATTTACGCACTACCTTCCGGCCAAAGGGGGGCGGAAAAGGGGTGTGGGACTCATCACCGGCAGACGCTACTGCCAGCAGTAATACCCACTAAAAATCTTATCATCGACGACGACGATCATCGAGTATCTGGGTTGCAGCGTCTGACATTACCTACCCGTGCGACCATAGCGTGCGTGGCCGACTTCTCGGAGGGTCCATGGTTAGACAGCAAGGGCCCCCTGCCCCGCCCCCTAAGACCCTCTTGGGGCTGCTTGACGGGCCCTCCTAGCACGCCCGCTGCGCCCTCCACAGCTCCCTCTTAGTTTCCCCTCGGTAGGCAGTACTAAGGGAACATAGAATCTCTGGGTGTTACCTTGTTATATTTACGTATTACCTTTTTCCTAACGGCTTCTCCGCCGTTCCGGGAAGTGTTCAGCCCCCTCACCACGACAAGGTACTAAATTTAAACCTAACAATTTAGACGCAACTGGTTCCAAGCTGTTTAGCTGCTTCTACTTAAAATTACGAGCTTATAGACTGGTTATCAAAATGACAGCGAGTAGTGACCGTTGTTTCATTGTCGACCACGTGTGGGCTACCGGCTTAGCGGTCGACTGGCTAAATGGCTAGCTGATCTGTGTCGAAATACGCGCGGGTGTGGCCTGGTCACGACCTGACCTTCAAAGAAGCTGCATTTGAGACTGCTACTACTTACAGCAGCTCAGTTTCGATACCAAATAATAGCAATTCGGGATGGAATCTTTAAGCCGGTGCGTTAAGCTGTCGTTCATAGTTCTGTAGCCTGATTAAGGCCGTGTCCCCAGCAGGCAAACTGTTAGCGGCCGACTGGGTTGCAAGACTGAGAGACCGACGCTGCAAACTGCGTATTGTGAGCGCAAAACTAGCAGACTGTGGACACTCCATTTCAAATATATGGAAGGGCGTACTAAATCGGTACGCCGCAAACTCAGTCGGCCGCTAACAGTTTGCCTACTGGGGACACAGCCTAATGCCCACGCATGGGGTACTGGTTAGCGGCCGACTGGCTGACCGATGTGTGTCGACATTGTTAGTGATTGCGAGGGCGTGGGGCCCGGTCACGTCTTGACCTTCAAACATGCTGGTTGACTTCTACTTTACTTACATCAGCGATAGTCAAAACCAAAATACTGCAATGCAGAAGGTGTTGGAAAATTTTGGGCGCACAGTCTTGTCTTTTAGATGTCATGTGAGTAATTTTTTTCAACCTCGAAAAATCTAAGATTTTTGTCTAAGTATCTGTTGTGGATAATATCTGAAACAGCCGGACCTTTGACGGGATTTTTACTTGCAGATACATACATACATATCGCTTAAAGGAACATCGACCCATTAATAGATAGGTCAGGTTTGAGTTACGTACTTATACAGTCTTTCTATTTTTTACTGAGATCGAATCAATGTTAAT
This sequence comes from Musotima nitidalis, assembly GCA_949126915.1. Taxonomy (NCBI): domain Eukaryota; kingdom Metazoa; phylum Arthropoda; class Insecta; order Lepidoptera; family Crambidae; genus Musotima; species Musotima nitidalis. The sequence continues at coordinate 818,627 of OX421434.1, read as the reverse complement.
CAAACGTTTAAAACACATGCAGAATTTCTTATAAATAAATCAGTATCAATTTAATGCGCTTACAAGTAAGACAAGTATTCTTAAGAAGATCTTCTTTTGTGATATCCCAAAAATCGTCTTTATTGAGTTAAGTCACTATTCCATTAAGCATGCGATATTGTCACGCCTGTTTTCCCGAAGGGGTGGAGGCATATTTGACGCCCACACTTCGCACATTGTTGTGTTGGTCCCACGTAATAGGTGGGGAGCCTATTGCCGCTTACCGGGAACTTTTGTTCGCCAGAGCCTCGTTCGTTGATCAGCAGGTGCACCATTTGCCCCCCCCGACTGGTCTCCACCTTGTCGTGGTGGGGGGGGCTGAGTACCTCCCGGTAGGGCGCAGGAGGCGCAAGGGAAAAGGTAACACCCAGAGATTGGCGACTCTGGGTGCCCTTAGTACTGACTACCGGGGGGGAAACTAAGAGGGACCTGTGGAGGGCGCAGCGGGCGGGCCAGGAGGGCCCGTCAAGCAGCGCCGGGAGGGTCTTAGGCAGAGGGGCAGGGGGGCCCTGCTGTCTAACCATGGACCCTCCGAGAAGTCGGCCACACACGCTATGGTCGCACAGGGAGGTAGGAGGGGCGCGTCCACTGCGTCTCTCTGAGGAGGTCCTCCCGGTTTTGGTCCGGGGGACGTTGGCCGCGGGCGGGGTGTCAGAGCTGCAACCCAGGTACTGGCGCCCCGCCTCTTTCTCAACAAGCGGCGGGCGTCGTCGGAAGATTTTTAGTGGGTATTACTGCTGGCGGTCGTGTCTGCCGGTGGTGAGTCCCACACACCTCTCTCGGTCCCCCTTTGGCCGGGAGACAGTGCGTAAATGCATTTTGTTACCGACGTAAATCAAAAAAAAAAAAAAAAAGGTGCACCACTTGCAGGTGTGATTGGCTTGGGCTCCTTAGGTGATAGCTAGAGTTACTCCATATAGAAGTAACTTAGCTAACTGTTTAACCCAAAAACTATCAAAGTAACTATAAATTACGCGAGCGAAGTGGCGGGAAGCCGCTGCTTATTATAAATTATTTACAAATATCAAATTAACTTGAGAGTTAATTAACACGTAACCAGTAGTTAACATTGCACTGTTTAACTCAGCGACGTTGATTTATGACGCAACCATTAAGTAAGTGAGACTCAAAATTGAATTTGCGAAAGTGAAATATGAATGAAATACATTTTTTTATGGAAATTTTATATCATCTCAGCTTTTCAACTAAACCGTGATGAATATTAAAGCAATTTTATGCAGATTTATTAATAACTTGTTAAACAATATATCAACGTAGATGCAATTAAGCTCATGAAATATAATCACACAGTTCACGATCTCTCAGTATATACAGTCTGTAAAAATATTTCGTTCAAAACCAATAGCTGCACATTCTATACATCATAACCAGAGACATTATCTAAAAATCATTGTTAGGACATTACTTTTAGTTTAAAAAATAACTGTAAATAGTAGCATACAATAAAATGTGGGACTTGTTAGCAGGAAAGTGAAGCGTCACGTCTGCAGTTTTGTTTTACTTTATAAAATTTGCGATATTTCGAACATTAATGTGTAATAACGGCGGATTATTAACCGTTAAGTGTTTGTGAACGTGTATGTGTGTTGGTATATGAAAGAAAACAGTGCAACTTCACTTTTCAAATTCTCTCAAAAAGTCCATGTGAGATCTCAGTATAGTCCCACATCTTTACTAAGGACTCAAGGGGTTTTGGGGGAGGGCATCTCATTTACCATTTATAATCTTTATCACCACTTATTCTCATTTCCTATAATTTATATGTTAGTAATATATCTCTTGCTTGACACTCACTGTCTGACTTGCCTCTGCCTACCCTTTCGGGGAAACAGGCGTGAATGTATGTATGTATGTAGATAATTTTTTAGCAACCCATTTATCCTAGTGTTAGTTGTTGTGAATTTTGTACAATCGCTTTAATCTATGACGCACTTTGTTTACTGATACAAACCACTTGACTATGCCAAAAGCATGTGAGTGCTGTGACTAATCGATCCGTCCTCAATGTCGATTAACGATCGATCGTGAATCGATTCATCGACCAATTATCGAGATATCGATCGGTGTTTACGTCGCTCTGAGTAATCTGCAACTGATCCTTTATCGCGATAAGATACAAAGATGTTCTCGTCTTTATTGCTATTGCGTTAAGGTAGTTAATCTCTGTATTGTTTATCTGTCCTTATTGGTATAAATTTGTTTAATGTTTCGCTGCTGTACTGTTTATGGCCATGAAGTTCTGAATGAACTTAATTTTAGACTTCCTTCTTTTCCAAAAGAGTGTTATTTTTGTTGATTGAATGTAAACAAAAACAATATTGTTACATTGATAAAAACTAGCATTGAAACGCGACTTCGCTTATATGGCATAATATAATATAAACACCTCAGATGATGGCACACGCTGAGACATAACTTAGTCAAAACAGTAATAAAGCAAACTTTACATACATAATACCACGCCTATTTCCCCGAAGGGGTAGGCAGAGACATATTGTATAACCACATTTCGCCAATTATATTGTTGGTCCCGCGTAATAGGTGGCGAGCCTATTGCCGCTTATCGGGAACTTTTGTGTTCGCCAGAGCTTCGTCCGCTGTTTAACAGCACCACTTGCAGGTGAGGTTGGCTTGGGCTCCTCAGATCTTGGTAGGATCCCTATACACCCATAAAACCAATATTCGTCTTGTTAAAAATTGTTTGATATATATTTATGTCTAATAATCCTCTTTTTCTGTTACAGGTAAGTTCTACATCTTCTTTTGGATTAACGAGTTATGTGTTGTGGATAATATCCGGTACACGCAACACGGTACACGGTACTGTGCAAGTAAGTAGATACGTATGGTCAGCTGAATTTTTATTTGTGACTAACTGAGAATTATTAAAGTGCCAATAACTATTGTATTTGCATAAGTATAATTGACGGCGTTTGGAGCAGAACAGTTCAGTAACGGGCGGGGTGCAGGAAGCAACAAACCCAGGCACTGATGCCTCGCCCCTTTCAACAGCGGTGGGCGTCGTCGGATTTTTTTAGTGGGTAGGACTGCGGTGGTCGTGTCTGCCGCAGTCAGCGCCACACTCCCGTCTCGATCCCCCAAATGGCCGGGAGGCAGTTCTTAAGCAGCATTTTTTTACCGACGATAATAGAAAAAAATATTATAAAAATATATATTTTTATATATAGTGTATAGGGATCCTACCAAGACCTAAGGAGCCCAAGCCAACCTCACCTGTAAGTGGTGCACCTGCCGATCAACGGACCAGGCTCTGGCGAACATAACGGTGCCCGGCAAGGGGCAATAGGCTCGCCTAAATATATAATTGCGAAGTGTGGGCATATAATATACCTCTGCCTACCCCTTTAGGGAAACAGGCGTGAATGTATAATGTACGTATGTAACGATATACTCAAAAAGTCTATAAAAACTTTTAAAATGAAGGTAGATATAAGATTACTTTATATTTTACATAATTAAAAAAAGGAATATTTTTATAAAATAACAAAGTTTATTTCAAATTTTACACCATAAAGAAACAATTCAATAGCAATTATGCATAATTAACTATAAAATGTATTTACTGTCTAACGATCATAACATAACGTAACCCATGATTATTGATGCAAATGCAAATATATATTATAATAATAAGTATCATTTGATTACTGCGCGGTCTGCACGACCCAGGCTAGTGTTTAAGACATTATTATCGTTATACTGTCTTGACATCCTGACCTACCTGCTTATAAATATACTTCAGATACTGGATGTCAAATGTCGCTAAAATTACGATAAAGTTATATTGAATAACAGTATTGTATTAGATTTTGATGTTATTGTGGAATTTGTGTTAGAAGTAAAGTTTAACCATAGATGTTCCTCTCTGGGTTGCGGAGGTCGGACTGCAGTCGCTCTACTAAGGACTGACATTCCGCCGAGTAGACCCTGGGCCCTGGGCTTGAGTTTGGGGAAACCTGGATAATCATCATCATCATCATCATCATCATCATCTCAGCCCATTAACGTCCCACCATTGAGCACGAGCCTCCTCTAACATATCAAGGTGTAAGGGTATAACGCTAACCTAGATAATGCTATTAGTATATGATGATGATATAAGTAAAGTCAGTAACTTTATCAGTAATCAATTAATTAATTAATTATTTGTATTCTATAAGCTTTTCTATGCCGTTTTTTCGTGTTTGATGAACTGGATATCTGGACACACAATTTTATATATTAATTTTATAATCATCATGTAATAAGTAATTTGTCCCCTTGAAGAGTCTAGATAAAATTAGCAAATATATTGTAAATGGTAAGCGATAAATATTTTTTCTTTTATTATGAACTCACTGGCTTAGTATATTTGCCAGTGTTAAATTATTTGATAATTCAATTAATTTGCAACAATGTGCAGCGTAACTTGAGTCTAATAAAGTCCGATATAGTCAAAGTCAGACCCCAATAAAGTACTCGAGATTTTATGCTGTGAATTTATTTACCTTATTTTTAATTTAAATTTTTATTAGTAACACTTTTCTTGGACAACATTTATCCCGTATAACTATTTAGTTTACAACTGCAAGAGTTGGCTGGTAGAGATCTCTTCTAGAGATAAACCCACCATTGTACATGTTATTTTATATACCTCATTAATTATTTTGTGCAATAAAGGATTATTATGGAGCTTTGGAATTAACGCAGAAATTCACTGTAGTATGCCATTTCCTTTCACTTGTGTTCGGTGCCGATGAATTTATTATTAATAATTAATCGATTCTAATTGCCACAAGTATTGGAAAAGAAAATTTGACCCGAATTGTCTTATACCGCGCTGGTGTCAAAACTCCAAAAAAAATTTACTCTGTAAATAACAATAAGGACTTCTTGGCGGGAAAATAAAGCGTCATGTCTGTAGTTTAGTTTTATTTTCTAAAATTTGTGATATTTCGAACATCAATGTGTAATAACAGTTGATTATTATAACGGTTAATAATCCAGTGTTTGTGAACGTACATAAGTGTTGGTAAATGAAAAAATACAGTGCGACATCGCTTAACAAATTCTCTCAAAAAGTCCATGTGAGAACTCAGTATAGTCCCACATCTTTACTGAGGACTCAAAGGGTTTAGGGGGAGGGCATCTCATTTACCATCTTTATCCCCACTCATTCTCATTTACTATGATTTATGTCATTAATATATCTCTTACTTGACACTGGCTAAATGTGCTAAACGCACGAATCCATTATTTAAAAAAAAAAACAATAAAATTGAAGGGTGATTCTGATTCTGGTAATGTCAGCCTCGGTAAAACCTTTCAACTTATCTGATCAGAGGGAACTGACACATGACACGCGATCTGTCAAAAAGTGACAGAATGCAATCGAATATGGTAAATGACTCTTCGTCTCTCTTACTTATATGGTAACAGATAATAACTTTTGTTTGTTGTGTGTATGTGGAAACGAGAGTTTATAATTATGACTGATTATTATCATATCAGTTCATGAATGTGTCACTGAGCCTCCTCTGAGGAACCAAGGTGAGAGGGATTCAGGTCACTCCTCACCACGCCGACCCAGTGCGGATTAACGGAGATAGGTGTGGCTTCCTGCTGTTAGAAACGCTTGTTACTAAATGTTAGACACTTGGTTACTCATCCAAGATTATCGCTCGGAAAGCACGTTAAGCCGGTCTGAGCTGAGATAAACATCTACGGCAGTAGTTATATGGAAGTCAGGGCCTTCTAACATTTTCACAGCTGGCTTAACCATATTTCTCTCTGGGTTGCGGAGGTTAGGCGGCAGTCGCTTCATGTAATAACTGAAATTCAGCCAAATCTAAATATACCAGTGAGTAGACCCTGGGCCCTGGACCTGGGGCAACTGGGATAATGGATATGATGAGGAATTGGTTACTCATCAGCTTTACTTCAATGATCGTTTCCGATCACCCACATGTAGTATCTTCCTCGGTGTTTCCTATTATGTTATAAGAATGCGGTAATAATCAAATGACCAGTTTAGTGTCGCAGTAATAAATATTTGAATACGAAAAAAATCAATATTTTATTTCAATTACTCCTATTATTTAGTTACAAGATAAGAACATCATCATTAAGAACTTGTGTTATAGATACTAAATAACGGTTTTTTGTTTGTTTTATACTTGTATATATTTGTTGTGGGTGGGAATTGAACCCACGAGCTTGGAGCAGAGTGAGGGTATACTCGCAACCACGCTACATCGTTTGTCATCAAAGTACAATAAAATTTTAGAAAAATATTCAAGTTTACCTTAAAAGAGCTCTTATCAAGGTCAAAACTTGAAAACTAGCTAACTTAAATACAACAATACAATCATTAAAGTAACGTCTCATCTTTTTTCAGCCATTTTTCTCCTAAACTTTTGACATTATTTTCCTGAAACACTACATTAATGATATCCTCTTCATCAACAACATTAGCTCATCTTCATCCATTGTCGGACATACCCCACTCTAATGACTACCAAAATCAAAAATTAAAAAATTAATTTATTCAAGTTTTGCTCAATAGAGCTCTTATGAATGTCATGCTTATAAACGAACGCTATAAAGTTACATCCCCGATGTTAGAACTTTATACCTCACGACTGAACTTTCAACTAATGGACTACTACGAGTATAATACAATTAACTACAAAATTACAATTTATCTATTAACTTCTATTACGAAACCCCTTAACTTATATTAATTGAATAAAGTTGTTAATTGAGTGTAATTTTAGAGTTGACCTCGTCGAGAGAGGTTCATTAAAGCGATCCGTATCCATCGGCGCCTATTTCTTAATCCCAGGCGGTGCCATTCATAGCCTGGACTGGTGTTCAACAAGTCCAAGTATTTGGGCCTTTCCATGTGCGGACTGGGGTTTGATACCGAGCGATACAATCTATGTAATATAACTTGTATCTATTACAGTTAATTTTATTTTAATATTATCTGATTAATTTAATTATTGTTGCTGAGTTTAGTTTTGAAATGGTTGAATTATATTTTTGAAATTAAATAAATAAATAAATATTTTCTGACAATTACAAAACAAAATTACGAAATTGATTGTTATCTTTAATTACTGTAATTGGTTTTCGACACCGTTTTAATTTAAGCAAAATTAAATAAATAAAGAAATAAAATAAATGTACTTTTTATTATCTGGGGGAAAATAAGCGGGACAGAATAAGTATGACACAAATTTAGTGTTATAAACATGTGAAACATACAATAAAAATAGTAATTTATCACAGGCCGTCATGAGTGGGTGGTTTTTACCGTGCTTATTTCACGGTATGAAACCTTCATTTTTTTGTACTGCATCGACTGCTTACCGTCAGGCAGGATGTAGTCATTATGGCCTGTCAAAAAAGAAGTATAACATATAAATATTTCATACAAATATTTCAAAAAATGTCTCAACTCACATCTTGATATTCACAGGTGCTCCTTGGGTGCCCATATGGAATAAAGCATTTAAAAATCTTGAATAAAATATATACTTCATTGCTTTATTCGTTACAAAAAAATCTAATGTACAGTGATCCTACCAACACCTTAAGAGCCCACGCCAATCTCACCTGCATGTGGTGCACCTGCTGATCAACAAACGAGGCTTTGGCAATATAAAAGATCCCGGTAAGCGGCAATAGGCAATATCAACCTATTACGAGGGAACAACAGTATCATTGGCGAAGCGTGAGCGTATAATATCATCCTGCCTACCCCTTCGGGGAAAGGGGCGTGATTGTATTTACGTATGTAAAAGTCAAAGTCAAAGTCAAAATACTTTTTATTTCATAAACTATTACATAGTACTTGAAAACGTCAAAATTATAAAAAAATAACAAAAACAAATAAAATATAATTATACTAAAATCACGAGGCTTAGATTCACTTGCAACCAAACAATTTAAAAAAACAAAAAATATTTAAGTGCAAGTGAATCTAAGTGCCAGTTCCGAGCCACCGCTCTGTAAGAAGAACTGGCAAGAAACTCACAGGCTATGCTCTTTTAAATTATCGATTGGTTAGTTACAATCTTCATTTGTCTGTGACGCTATACAATGCAACATAATATAACAATATTCATTCAAAAATCTATTTTCCCAAATACCCTTATGATTTCATATATCAATATCCAAAAACGCTTATCGCTGAAAAGGTTGTTTAAGACGCGGCCTCCCCGCTAGCTCCCAAACCTTATCCTTAGCATCAACAGTCTATAATTAGAAGCTCTCAACAACCATATATGATTAAGCTATTGAAGAACTAAAAGGGTGCAGTGTAGCCGTTTTTGGACACGCTAACACTTTTATATCAGATACCGCTATAAGCTAACCCACTAACATATAGCAAGGCCTTTTAGGCGCAGGCTTAAAAGATTCTTGTGTGTGTTTTTTATTTGGGGTGTACTTCTTGAGATAAATAAAGTTTTTGTGGGTAATGTACTTTTCGATGGTAGATTGGAGAATGTCTAGGCGAAGATTCTATGAAATGATCAACCCATGACTGTGACGTGAATGCTAAAGTGGTGCATAAAACGTATGCAGCTCTTGCCACTCACAGAACAAGGTGAAATAAATAAATTCAGATCATTCTTCTTCACTTGCACCCTGTGGAAATTATTGAAAGTAGGAGTGTGTCTTACTGTTACACTTTTTCTGATGATGTCCGCCCAATGGTAGGCACCACTAACCGAGCTAACACTAACGATGCTCACAGTAATACCTGACATGATGGAACCGAAGAAGAGGCACGTTCTCCTTCGGTTCCACTGTGTCATCATCAAATTCCAAGCATTGATCTCTGTAATCGCAGTATAACTTCTATAATTGCTTCTGCCCCACGGCGTTTCGGGCGCTTCGCAGCACATACGTTAAAAATCTATCTTCTAAGGCAAGAAGACTGCGCAAGTGTCACATTATCGGGTCGCAAGCGAAGTGCGGTGAAATGCACCCCATGTAACCATAGCAACGCGGCGACACTCCGTCATGAGTGGGTGCGCTTTGTACCGTGCTTTCTTCATGGTATGAAGCGCCTTAAATTTTTTTGGACTGCATCTGCTGCTCACCTTTAGGCTGGAGTAGATATATGAGGTGTCAAATAAGAAAACACACTCGACGCTTTCCTCGCGCTCATGCAATTAGTAACTTTCTATTTCTTTTCTTCTTTCGTTTTCGTTAATACTCGCTCCCACTTATATCTTATTGACATCTGTCACACTGACATGTCAATAAGGCGCCACTCAGCATAATCATTATCTCAGCCCATCAACGTCCTACTACTGAGCACGAGCCTCCTCTCACATACCAAGGTGCGAGGGTATTGGGTCATACTCCACCACGCTGACCCAGTGCGGATTGGCGGAGGCAGGTGTATGGCGTCCTGCTGTTAGAATTTTTCCCGCCCATTTAGGCCTCTAACATGGCTTAACGACTACCACATTTAGTGATAACCGGAACCAACGGCTTAACGTGCATTCCGAAGCACGGACGCGCTCGATATCAAATAGCACACAAACGGTCACCTAAGGCGCCACTATACCACGTAAATCAGTTACTGCCGAGGTCAAAGCATTTACTACAAGCCATGGCGTAACATAATCATTACTCTCATTCTTCCGTCCGCAGTCACGTCTTCCGAACATTAATAAGTTGCAAGACCTTGGTACAGCTGGTACTTACTTACACACATACTTAGCTAACAAGTATCTGGTAGGCAGTTGTACAAATATTTGAGTACAATTACTTGGAAAGATTGGTACAACTTCATTGAAGTAGGATGGCCTTGAGCGATTCTGTTTGATTTTCTTGGCCCTCGAGTGTGAAACCTGCAACCGATATTAATACCCCTTTTGAGAGGCAAATTAGTTTTAAATATGTGAATTGACAGAATTTTTATTTCTAATATGGGCTCCATTAGATCGCAGTAGTCAAAATGACTCAAAAACTAACGCGACTAACGGCAAGGGTGAACTTATCAAGTGGCGGGAGGACAAGCAAGACAGATTGAATTATAAAAATAGAAAGATAATTTGGCCAAGAAACTTAAAAATTACAGATTACAATATTAAAAAAAAAAATTTAAAGCCAATCTAGGCGGTCTTATCGCTAAAAGCGAATCTCTTCCAGACAACCAGACGCAAAAGAGAGAACAAGAAAGCAGTAGGCAGAGCACACAAATTTTAAAAAGAATAAACACAAAAACTATTTGTTAAATATGAATAAAATACACAAATACATAAAATACTACAATAATACATATATTATTTAAAAAACTGATACAAACAACTAATCAGATATATTCAAAAAGTAAGACTTCACCCGCTCCTTAAAAGAGTTTAATGTCTGAGCCTGTCTAATGGAAACAGGTAAGGAATTCCAGAGACGGATAGCCTGAAAAAATAAAAAAAGATATATAAAGAGCCATTGAATCAGTAAATTAATCTGCCTTGTTATGTGATTTTCATTTAAAACAAACCTTAGTTTTCACGTTAGTTACAATAGTTACAATCAATAATCTTGATTTAAAACAGAAATACTCTAAAAAGGTCACATCAAAAAATGGGTGCTGATTGAAGATTTATTTCACATGTCACTAAGTCACTAACTGTATCGTGGTCAACTCTTCATAATAACCAGACATGAAAAAATAGTGTGTCACAAGTCCACTAAATAAAAGCTATTAAAAACTGCGCGTGGGCCGCCTCTGGTCACACGGATGAATAACGAAATGATGAGGCGTACCTAACATGCTGACTTATAATTGTACATGTTATCTATCATAGTAGAAACAAACAAGTACAATATCTTCATACGTATGCATCGTTCACTTAGCGCGCATATGTATTCGACGCACACACTGACAAAATTAACCTTATCGCTGCTAAAGGAGCGCCAGTCTTGGCTACGCCGGTCTACGAAATACCGTCCGCGCTCCTGTACGCTCCGCCGCTACGACTATGCATTTATGACGATTTCATAAGTTAATGGCAACATTTAACCATAGAATTATGTTTCCCTCTGGGTTGCGAAGGTCAGATGGCATTTGCTTAGTGTAACAACTGTAATCCAGCCAAATCTGGTTAAACTAGAAAGCCAACCCTAAGGCACAACCCGGATAATGCTTGTGTTGGTTTACTCTTTTATTTCTAATATGATAGCATTCTTATTTAAGACAATCGAACGCTAACGGATTCTTTCGCCTCGGTTAAGTGTGCGTTTACCTTTATTGTACATACATTGCTAGCTCATTACAACTCATTGTCTTGTTCATAAAGCAGGTGTGCGGCCCACGGGCGGTCTCAGACAACTGTGATGCATTGGAGATTGTATAATTATACAAAACCCATCTAGGAATCTTTGTTTTATCATTTCCAGCTGGAGTCGTCGGAATGATCTCGTATAGTTTAATATCTTCAATTCTAGATTTGTTTACTTTTAAAATATAGCAACACCTTTAAAATTCAAGCAGTCCTGGACCCTTAGATCTCTTAAAAGACTTTTCCTCTTAGTGCGTGTCCTATCGCATGAACTGTGAAAGATGTGCCAATGCCCTTTTCTATTATTGTACAGCTCACAGATGGTTCATCCCCATTCATTTGATTTTGATTTTAAGACTGTGTTTTGCCAAAATAAATGAAAATGAATAAAAAGTTACAGCTTGAGGTTCAGTTCAAAAAATCTTGAACGATTTTGATAGTTTCAGCAACTTGCTAGTTGTGTCACTAGCATTACAGGCGTCCAGAGGGGTATGGTGACCACTTTTAGGACATACAGCTCTCCACGTATGTCTCTTCTGACAATATATGTGCAAAACCAAACCTACGGACCAAAACCCTTGACCAGTGGCCGTCCTATTTACCTCTCCGGCTGTGACAGACAGACCGACAAACGCAGGAAACGTCGTCAAGTATCACCAGAACAATGGCCGACGATAGACATAATACGCCATATTGTTTTGTATTCAGTTAAATAGCGCAACAACTGCTTGTGTCTTTAATGTTCGCGTAATTACTTAATAGTCGTTCTGATAATCAACTTCTTACCATATAGAACCATACCATACCATACCATATAGGGTGTATAGGGATCCTACCAAGACCTAAGGAGCCCAAGCCAACCTCACCTGCGAGTGGTGCACCTGCCGATCAACGGACTCAGATCTGGCAAACATAACAGTGCCCGGTAAGCGCAATAGGCTTGCCACCTATTACGTGGGACCAACTATATAATTGGCAGAGTATGGGCGTATAATATGCCTCTGCCTCCTTCAGGGAAACAGGCGTAAATGTATGTATGTCCATTATCTGGTATGATTTCCCTTCATCAACGCTTAAGAATGAAACATGTAAGATGAGAAAAGTGTGACTAATCTAGCCAAAAATATAGGAAGCACCTAAATCAAGAATAATACTCTTATTTACTATACCGCATTGAAATAAGTGGATACTGCGTGGAAATGATGTTACGTGTTTATAGGTAATTTTCTTCGTAATTCCAGTAGGTTTTTTCACGTGAAACAAATCAAAGTTACATGAAGTTAGTTATCTATAATAATTATTAAAGTTTTTTTACATAAATACATCGAGATTACGTCACTTCGTATGTTGTTACGTGATTCATATCTGCCTGTGTATCAACAATGAACGTAAGCAGTCATTTGTATGGCAGGAACCTTTACGCCTGCTGGACGCACGAGACATGTAACTTAGTAATTGTTCTGAAGAACTGGTATGGTTTACTAACGTTTTACTTACTTACGTTATCTAAACTGTATTTTTCTTTACCTGTTCCTTGATTTCATCCGTTAGCTTTAAAACCAAATTGTGTCCAGGTATATTTGATATTCTATCGTTTCCTGTCCGACAATCGTCCGCTAACGCACATATTAAACTCCACTCAGAAATGGTTGGAAACGAATTTATGAATATGTAGTTTTTTTTTTTGAATCACCATGTTATTCTCTGGTATAGCATAACCGACCCTATAAAAACCGTTTCATGCCTGTTTTGAGCCTCATTTTGCTCATCTCTGGAAAACCTTGTCAAAGAGCTCATTCTACAACCCAAGGGTTCGCGGCAGAGAGATTCTTTATTAAGTACATTTCTAATCCTCACAGGATTCCCTCCCTGCCGCTGATAAGCGGTGCGATGATAAAAAGAGGGTGTGTACATCATTTCAGACAGTTCCTCAGAATATACCTTGTTATACAACAATCTGTGTCCAATCAAGAGAACTGTCTCATTATTATTTAAAGCGGCTTTTACTTATGGGCTTTTCTTATCAAACATTAATGTAAATTTTACGAATAATTAAAGAAAACATCACTTAGTTTGGCTTGCACATATATACATACTTATACATACATATTACCATCATAATGTCACGCCTCTTTCTCGTAGGGGTAGGCAAATCACATCCTTCAACCTGCTACGATCTTGGCACACTAGCTTCATTCACACTCATTAACCTCCTCATACACGCCCGTCGCTGTAGGGTACGTGTGACCTTTTTTTTTATCGTCGGTTAAAAAATGCTTTTTACGCACTGTCTTCCGGCCAATAGGGGGATCGGGAAGGGAGTGTGGGGCTCACTGCGGCAGACGCGACCACCGCAGTCCTACCCACTAAGAAACTTCCGACGACGCCCACCGCTGTTGAAAAGGGGCGAGGCACTAGTGCCTGGGTTTGTAGCTTCTGGCACCCCGCCCGCGGCCAACGTCCCCCGGATCAGAACCGGGAGGACCTCCTCAGGGAGGCGCGATGTAATGCGCCCCCCCTACCTCCTTGTGCGGCCATGGCGTAACTGGTCAACTTCTGGGGGGGTGTATGGCTAGACGGAAGGGGCACAGGGTACTTTTGACCTGCCCTTTCTCTGAAATTGCACAACAGTTCTTAATTCGATTAAAGCTAAGTTTGATATAAAATATCATTGTATTTCAGTCGTTAGAAGTTGTGAGGGACAGAACGATTTAGCTCTAATCATGATTTGTGACCATTGTGCAAGACAACTACAAGACCCTTAGACAACTCTCAATGGTTCGTCATCAGCAACTTCCATCATTAAGTCCACTGCTTAACAAAGAATTGGTCAGGAGGTGCCTGCATCCAACTATTTTATGCCGTCCTCTATTACTAAAAACTGCGTTTTTTTTTTCAAATAGAACCAATTTAATCAAGCGAGCCTAATTGTTACTTAGATTATTATCGTCAGCTGAAGTCAGTTGAACGCCAGCGGTTCCAAACACAATTGAAAACCTATTGTCTGTCAGTCAAAAATGGCGTTTAAAAATTTAAACGGTCATGACATGATGTACTTTGGTTAAATTTTTTCACTATGGCACTATGAATAATTTAACAAAATGTTACAAATGCAAAAAGCCACATAATGAGATTAAAAGCTCAATTTGTGGTTTAAAAGTGGTCACTGTGGTGGTCACGGAAGCAATAAGTGAACTTGTACCGACACAAATGGGCTTTAATGTCCAAATTGTGATGGATGCTCCGTGAAACAACGTCTTTACATCCGGGGTCTTGATTTATGAATGATCTGAGAATCCCAAATTGTTTAGTTTGTTTGTTAGTTCAACTATTTTATAAATTTAGTTGTTGTTGTTTGTGTAATAAACTGTGATTGAATCTATTTTATTGTTTTTAAGATCAACAGAATCATTTAGACATGAAAATGGAAATCCGATATTTTTTTTAACAACAATGAAGGAGTACCATAATCAAGAAATAGAGAGAAATAAAATCTTTCTTCATTAAGGTATCTCCTGCAATGTTGTTGACATTTATTTATGTATTTCCACTGTGTTTATTTCCATTGACTTTGTTGATCTTATAGACAATAAAGTATATTTTATTTTACTTTCCGCGGCAACAAGCGTGCTTTATACGGAATCGAATGTCAATCAAACAGTCACTTATCCAAGTAATGACCGCTGTGAACCGTGATTGTTGCCGCAAGCAAGTAACTCCCCTGATATCGCAAGCGTCAATAGACTGCGGTGAACATCTACCATTAAGTTGGTCGCATGCTTGAGTCCAGTCCAGAGAAAATTTACGCCTAAAAAACACTGAAAAAAAAAAAGCAAATTAGATACTATACAAACATAAGACACATAAATTAAAACAACTTGTCCAAAAAGGACCGTGCACCTATTTATGCGTATCCAGCTTGACTAATAGTTGTAGCGACGTGGGCGGCCAGGTGTCTTGTTCAGAAATGATCTCGATTATCCAGATATTAAGAACATGCTTGTAATTAAATATTGAGCAAACGCTTGTCGCTTGGTTATTCATTTTGGCTAGTCATAAGTCAGAAACGGTACTTGATATGAAGCTATAAGTCCACTTACAGCTCTAGACATACAGTAAAAGCAATAGTCAAATATAGAATTACATCATAATGTCGGTCCTTAGAAGCGTAAATCACATGCTTAAGAATTTTAATGATATAGCAAAATATATAATATACTCTATTGACATAAATACATATAACAAAA
This sequence comes from Musotima nitidalis, assembly GCA_949126915.1. Lineage (NCBI taxonomy): Eukaryota > Metazoa > Arthropoda > Insecta > Lepidoptera > Crambidae > Musotima > Musotima nitidalis. The sequence goes on along the minus strand of OX421434.1, from coordinate 803,017 downwards.
AAGGTAATAAAGAAAAATAATTATGCCTTTCGCCGAAAGAAATAATCTTATCGCCAAAGATAATTATGAAACAAATTAGAAAAAAATTAGATAAATTTTTAATTCTAACATAAAAACTCTCGATTGGAGGTTTCAAGTAGCTTCAACAGAGACACTTATCACCATCTTCATCCTGTTCTACTCGAAATTTAAATGACGTCGACACAGCATATCTTTTCATTCCATTTGCGTTTGTAATAATTCATCATCGACTTGTCCACCCTGTTGCTGACCATCAGAATATGAAAATACTTTTTATATTTTAAATGTATTGTGTGTTTTTTGTTGAACTTTGTTTTACGTTATGTTATGTCAAGTTAATGTTGTGGGTATGTCACATTTTTATTGTTTTAGGTTCTATAAATAAATTATAATTATATAATATAATATAATACTATATAAGATATAATATAATATAATATTATATAATATAATATTATATAAGATTGACACAAGTTGTGGATATCCACAACTTGTGTCAATCTTCATTACCATCAGGAACAGTCATCCTCACTCTCTATCGCCACACCCCCTTTGTCTATAATGTAATTATTCACGCACACAATTTCATCTCTTTTCGGTCGACTTCTTCGTCTTTGATAGATAGATAGATAATACGTTTATTTCGTTTAAATAATACAAGTTATATAAAAACATATCCCACAAAACCGTTTGACTGGTTTGTCTGTGGGTCACAGTCTCTTTTATACTACTTTATACATTACAACTAATTTTATATATAAATAACTTACAATTTTTCACTTAAACCAATATAGTGCTTTTTTAAATTTGTTTTGTACTTATTTTTGTTTGTTATTTTTCCGGTAACATTTTGATAATATTCTTTAAATACTCGAGTAATATTCATTACTCTTCTAGTCACATTCTGTTCGGCTCTTTTCAGTAAATGCCCATCTCAATGCCACATGGTTTCTATTTAATCGATTTTTAGTCACAGTTGCTACTTTCTTTTTATGTCAAAAATATTTGGCCCTTATCTTATTATGTCTTATCCTAAATCTATCACCAGCGTGTTGCTGAGTTATTCCTGTGCAACATTAAAACATGCGGGTCGGGCGAGTTTGTAGTTATACTATTACACGTGCCCAAGACAAAGGTCGCTATACTTCAGTGATCATTTCCAATCAATTAGAATCACCGCGTTGCGAAAGGTTTGTTTAGTTTCATAATTCAGCAACGTTTTGTAGATTTTTTACTTGAAAGGGTAAGTGGCAGATCCTAATTACTAAGGTGTTACTTAAGATTATTTTGGTCACGCTGAATAAACCACTAAACGATTTTACTAAAATTTAATACAAAAATATGAAGAGACATCATTATCAATCTCAGCCAGTGGAAATTCAATGCATGAACATAGGCCTTCCCAATAGTTTTCCAGGTCGAGCAATCTCGAGGAAAAATATAGGTCTAAAAGGCCAGTCTTGCACAACTCCATTGAGTTATGCAGGAGAAGAAGCGAGCGTCGGCTAGTACAACAATAACTTTAAAATAACGATGCATATTCTCATCGCGGCTAAAATCTAGAATTGCAATGTTTCCAAAGCCGCATTTTTGCTAGCGACAAAGCATTGTCGTTTGTCGCCCGGGGAGATTAAATAATAAATAGTTACCGCGGCAACATTCCTGCATTCCGATCTGATCGTGTTGCCAATATTTCAAAGCGAAATTCCCGATAAAACGGGCAATTCAATTTTATGGTTAATAAACAAACTGTTATACAGGCCGGCAAGTAAGTTGAACATAATGGAGGTTGTTTGTGCTAGTACAATCGTAAACAAAAGAAAGAAAGTGACTAAACGCATAAGCAGGAGCGTAACGTCGCCGCGTGGCTGTAGTTGCTTGCAACCCCCCCCCCTTCCGCACTTCGATTGAGACCCGATAATGCGTTATTGCGCATTATTGAAGGTCATTGTTTAACTTATGTGCTTACCAGTATTACAAAACGAAATTCACGATAAAATTGGTAATTCAATTTTATAGTTAATAAACAAGTAGAATTTTAAAATTGATTGTTCTGATAACATTGTGTTAAAAATTGTTCTTACAAATTGAATATGGTATTCTCGGTTCTTGTGGGTTTGTGTTGCTGTACCTGTTTAGCCTGAAGCAAATTAATAACTCACAGAACCATGTTTTTCATTTTTGATGAAGCCGTAAAAAGTATAGGTACATATGGTAAAAACTATGTAAATACATTCCTCGGAATCTCTCTCAGCATTTTGGGTTAAAATTAAGCAGATCTTGTTACTATGTGAATTGGACAAGGGACAAATTTCCGGTGTACTTTTACACTTGTAGAAAACACGCCGATAGAAAAAAGAAGAAGCAATATAATATTTATGATTGTACACTTAAAAAATTGTTTGATCGACGTAATGTGGAGATGAATTGGTAAGTCTTATATAGACTGGTCATATTTGATTACATATTAAAAAAATGCTGTTCCGCAATTCCAGCGGGGGTAGAAGTTATGTGAGACTTCAATGGTGGCTTGCTTGCCCCGGCCACCAAACCACTATACAGATGACGAAACCCTTAACTATCGAATAATAACATATAAACAATACCGGGATAAATCTTCAGATCAGGTACCTTTCACTTTCTACCAGGATTCCTTTCGTTTTCAATATCTTCAAATCAAACTCACGATATTCCCGTAAAACGCCATTATTTGTCGGTAGAAAAACTGGAACTTTAGTATCTACCAAGGCATTATCTGATCTACCATCTAGTTTTTACTTAAGTTTCGTTTCGTTAAAATGACCATCCTAATGGTAAGCAGTTGACGCTATCCAAAAAACATGAGAGCGCTTGATACCTGTTAAATAAGCAAAATAACGAGCCCACTCATGATGGCCTAAATAAATGCCGTTTATACGCCTCTTATAGGACTTGGGACTTTTCGAGCAGAAAACTATATTCGCCTAATGAGAAATCCAAAGTATGATGGTCTTGCAAAATGTATGTTTTAAATTTTATTTTGGCCCGTGCTAAACCGAGTAAAGTTTTATCACTAATGCAATATATTAACCAATATTTCAGGTGTACTTTTCAGAAAATGAGAGGGATTGGCTCTGAGCGATTCCGAAGAATTTAACGTTTCTAAAGTCAGAGTTGCCACATCATCTCGTTATTAATGTCCTGGCAATGTTGAATTATTGCACCTCGCAACACTGCGACTATGACAAATGTGCTCGGGTGTTTACTGAAATCATTTCAATATAAATCCTTAATTCTATACAAGTACGTACAATTTATTTGTCAAAGCCTTTAAAGATTTATCCATTCTTAAGGCAAACGACGTATCGTAGACCGTTTAAGTTAGTAGTCTGAGAAGATTTTTCTTTGTTTTCTTTTTTTTGTAATAAAATTTTGAAAAAAATTGTCTTTTATATTTTCATCAAAATTTAAGGTTTGTTCATTAGTAGGCTTTTAAATTTTTAATTTAAATTAGAAATTCAAATTAGGGACCATCCTAGATAACTATTATTAACTATACGAACCGGAATAACTATTATGAAGTTGTTAAGCACAGAATTTATACGTACCATGAAATCCATTGTAGCCATATAACTAAAAATCTAACGGAAGTGCTTAACAGAATAGACCCTTCAACTTGTGAAAAAGCGATTAAAAACTTCGATGAAAAAATACACATCTTTAATAGTGGTATATTTTAATATTTATCAGATATAATATAATTTTATTTATATTCGTCTAACCACAGTTTTCCCGAAACTTCCAATAACGAAAGAATAAAAGACAAAACTTACTAGCTTCTTCCAGATTTCGAGATTTCGAGATTTCTTTTCCACTCAAGCACCTGCCCGTAGTGAATGAAAACGTTAGTTGTTAAGTTATTTATTTTGACATTCATAAGTGCTTAATTGGAGCCCGCATTGCCATTTACTTCAAAACCTTATATTTGTCTCTCGCTCCTTTATGCTTGTTAAATACTAATGTCAGCTCCTATTTCAGCCACTGTAGCTGTCGATAAATGAATTGTTTTATTAGACCTAGTTGGACAAGCTCCATTAACCACGATTTACATAAATATTTGTCTGATTTAGTCACAAGTCGTTAAAAGTTTTGGTTAAGTTATTATATTGTTTTGCCTATAGAATAAACACTGTTATTTATATATTCGAGTCAATTTCTGAAAAAAAAATGCTAACATCAACATTAGATAGTCGAAACGATTATAGAAATTAAGCAGATTTCACAGAAGAGGTTTCATTTGAATGTACCTGAATCACATTCACCTTGGATTGTGGATGAGTCCTGTTCCCAATAACCTGAGATCATAACTTAGTAGATGTAACGTTCTTGAAAGTAGACCTAGGTGAATTACTCATATATTGTATTGCCAACTTACATGCTATCATACTATCACGCCAATAGGAAGAGGCTTACTATACACCCAAACTTCGCCAATCATATTTTTGGTCCCACGTAGGTGGCGAGCCTACTGCCACATCCAGGAACTTTTATATTCGCCAGAGCTTCGTCTGTTGATCAGCATGTGCACTACTTGCAGGTGAGATTAACTTAGGTTCCTTGGATCTTAGTAGGATCCCCAACACCACCAACTGCATTTGCAACTGCAACTTCAATAACATATAAACCAACAGCAATTTCTAAGTCCGTAAACGGTAATTTAAGTGACCCCACAAATTTCTCCAAACCCCAGCGCGCGCTGTTGTGTTGTGTTGTCAACCACAATTAGAATATTGTCCATTCAAATGGCTCGACACTGTATAAGGAAATCCCTGCTTATAATAAGGGTGACAGTGTAACGGAAACAGCTATTTTACTTGGTTAAGATAACTCAGGATGTCTGATTTAGTTAAGTGTTCAAAAGAAAAAAGGATTAAACGTAACATAATCGTCATCTCCTATGGAGAATCATGCCAAAAAAATTAACAAAACTTCGACTGGCTTTCTGTTTGTTTGTACCCGGTTTTCTTCATACATATATGTAAATACATGCAGTTACTTGTGAGTAATTGAACAAAAATACCATGTCATCTTTGCTTTGAATTTGTATATACAATGACAATATATATTACCCGTGATTTTGTCCGCGTAATCGTGTTACACTTGGTGTTCTCCAAAAACAACATGGAAAAAATTATGGTTGTATGGGGTTCCTACCAACATTTTAGTAGCCCAAGCTAACCTCACCTGCAAGTGGTGCACCTGCCGATCAGACAGCCTCAGAACAATGATGTCAACACAACCAACGCTGAAACAAGACCGGAAACAAAATAGCCTTACAATTGGACTTACTTTCAAAGTACAAAACTGGTCTAGCTGTACACCATAGGCAATGCGCAGGGGATCTAGAAGTCTAGACGACAATGCCCTTCGCCCTCTGATCTCCCAATTTGGAGCCCGGCCTCCGTGGGAACTGCGGCCAATTACGCCGGTAACCGGCACTAGGACGATGGTTGTGGCTGGTGGCGATCACGGCATGCAATAAGGGAACCATTGTTACGTTATGAGTACCTGGTTGTTTGATTCTTAAGTGGTTGGAAACAATATTTTAATAGGTGTCAAACTATGGATTACTATGGGATGCAAGATTTTTTTTATGGCGATTAGTATCAATCGCTTATGGCTTCAGAAAATGTTGTTCCCGGTTACCACCACATTTGCCCGCGTGGTATTCAGTCCAGTTGACACATGGGCTCGCTGTAAGGACCCACTGTTACGTTGGTTACGTTATAAGTGACCGGTGATATGATTCTTGATTTGTGGGAAGATTTTTTTATAAAGTGTCGAAACTAAGGGTAACTAAGATGAAAATGGGATGGGTGACCGTTTTGGTAGCATTTCATTTTGATCCCTTCTGTGCCTTGGATAGCACGTTAAAATTTGGATCCCGGTACTACGAACTCCGTTTTTAAACTCTAGGTAAACTCTGAAAATAAACAAAATTACCGTACATGTTAACCTGAAAAGAATTTTCTGCTGTTTGTTCGTCTAATACATTCGTTGCAGTATCTAATATAAATGTAATTCAGATCTCGGTTTCCTAAGTATTATCAGTTGTCCTGGTTGTGCTCAATACTTAATCATCATCAACCATCTTATCATCAACCATCTTAAAATCATCAACCATCTTACAATGATCAACCATCTTATAAACATCAACCATCTTACAATCATCAAACATCTTACAATCATCTCATCATCAATCAATCAATCAATTGATGATATGATTATAAGGTTATCTAAGATATCGTGTGACCTGACATACCTAAATCGGCGGTTGTTTCAACTTCACTGAGCCAAACCTAAACAAACTAACGGAAACTTTTTATAAATCCATCACTATTACTGTCTCTTACAAAACGCCTCTGGGGCAGTATATCTCAATAGGCGTCGACTGCGGCACAGATAACTTACTATAGCACTTTTGTGATTATAGCAATTTAATTTCGCTACTGTAAGTCTGTTTGTTTATCTATCTTTGCAACTGGTACTTTCTCTCGTTTGGCGTTGACAGGCCTTTGACGGGTCTTTGACGAGTTATGAAATTGTACCCTTTGGAAGTGAAACGCAAAATCATTAAAAATGCATTGAATTCTTTAAGTAGATGTTTAGGTTGTAAATTGTGTAAGCTATGGAGTAATCGTTAAAAACTATTCATCCATATCAATTTATAAATGATACATTAATTAAAAGAATATTTTGTCTGCCACTTTTAACAAAGAATTGCCAGGAAAGAAGCAATGTTCTAAGAGAAAATTTTAACTTATTTTTATGAATGTCTTGGAGACCAAGTAGTAAGTCTGTTGCAAGATACCGCATTAGACAAGTGTTTAGAAGAATATTACGAACTAAATGTTTTTTATTTGAAATAAAAAAAAATGCTGAAAGCATTATTTAGCTCCCAACTAAACAAAGCTTACGGGTAATAGAAATTTTATTTTGAAATGCAAACTTAAAATACATATACTTATATAAATATTTGTCCGTTGTTGGAGGGAAAAACTACGACCTTTAGAGCATATCTCCGAGAACGGGTTTTCCGACATCCGCACCATATCGGTTGTCAAATAGCAGATTTGGATTTATTTGGACAAAAACAATACGACTGCTGCAAATTAAACGCAAATTAAAAGATTAACCAAAAAGGCAATTCTCCGGTCCTGTTATCTTAATTTATGAAGTTGAATTATTGAAAAGTAGTCGAAACGCAGCAAGGAGCAGGTAGCAGGTGAACGGCCGGCCATGCGCGCACGCAGAGATAAACACAATCGTCCTTGATGTCCTGTGGAAATATTTGGAAAGTGATACTTTTTTAATTCATGTGACACTTTATAATAACCACATCTTGCCCAATGGTAAGCAGTCGATGCAGTCCAGCAAAGTGAGAGTTTTCCATATCGTGCTGAAAGCGCACCCTCTCATGACGGCCTGCGAAAATGCCGTTTCATGCCCCGCCATCCGCAAAAACAAAAGTGCTATGACAGTTGGGAAACGCATGCGCCGGTAGAGAATTCCAAAGCCTAACTCTTCCTTTCCTTTCCTTTCCTTTCGTGAAAAGTGACTAATCAGGGAAACCGGACAGCCAAGACGCAGAGATATACACAACCGTCCTTGACGTTCTGTGGAAATACTTGTGAAATGTATACTCATTCCATTTCATGTCGTCTAAGTTAGCAAACATGATAGGAAGTATGTGCTGAGATATTTTCTAATGAGGATTCCAATTAAATGAAATATTTAGCATTTCAGAGCAAAATTCTTCTACAGGTGCTTAATCAAGCTTATAGTGTGGGTTAGGATTTGTGTGTAGCAAGTGGAAGCAACTGATGTCTTCCTACCCTAATGGTTCAAAAGAAATCTGGCCTATTGGTTTTTGGAGGATCAGCAAGAGACGAGTATACGCTACGGTATCCCTGGTTCATACGCGGTCGGGACCAGTTGGTTTGCATTGAGTGCCATCATAATGGTTTTTGAAAAATCTCCGAAAACTTGGATCATGCATGAATATTATTTTTACTAAAGACATAAATAAATTGACTTGTACTCTATAGAATACACTAAAGTATTGGTCTCCCATCAGCCCCGGCGATGAACGCTGGCCTCAAAAATCTAGAAATATAGAAGAGACTTAAGAACAGCAATATATGTCTAAGCTGTGATGGAGATACAGATTCTGCGTATTAGAAAAAACTCAAAAATATCTAGACTAATATGAATAGTCTGAAAGTAACTCTGTCTGTCTAATGATTATGAATAGAATGCAACAGTAAACTTTTGTCACAGCAATTAAACATTACAAAATCAATAAGTGAATTTCCAATTATTTGCATAATTCCGCGTAGAAGTTTCTAACGAGATAATCATTCAAAGCACCTATAGTCGGTGTAAAGTGTTAGCTTAATGACAATGTTTCCCAAGAGATACTCCGAATAGGTGGAGAGAAACTTCACCATATTTAGTCGTGGATACACATCATAGAAACTGGTCCTGCCTCAGAATACACAGTCAATAACACTAATGAATCACCGATTTAACAACCAAGAATGCCGGTTTGATGTAAACAATTTCCTACTTCAATTAATGTAAAAATTTAGATGCAATTATACCACGTGACCTGGAAGCGTGCAAAGCGCAGGCGCGCGATGTTCCATATAAGGGTCGGACCGCGCCGCCCCGCGCCAGTCGAGGTCAAATCGTCGACGCAAGGCCACGCACCTTCCTCAAACGAACCAGGGGTGACTGACTCATATAAAAATTCACACTATCCAGCGAGATTTACGATTTTGATAACCGAAAATGGGATAATACGGAAGAAAACAGCCATTTAATGAACGTAGATGATCGTTAAGTTTTGATGAATGGGACCGTCTTCTTGTTTGTTTGGTAATTTTTAATGGTAATGTTTTAACTCTTAATTCATCACCATCTCATTAATGTCCAACTAACTAACTGGGCATAGAACCACAGGCCTCCATACACACAAGCGAAGACGAATGGGGTTCACTACTAAACTAGTTAACTAACTGCTGCTGATTAGCGGAGGCTTAGCTTATAAGTAATTAAATCATTGTACATTTGTCTTGCGTGCAACATTCACTAGCACATTAAATGGAGCTTATATGAAGTTAACGGTGAATAAAGAATTTAAGTAGGTATCAGAAAATAAGTAATAGAAAACTGGAAAAAAGTTTGTCCGAATGTCTCTCACGGAACATTCTGAAGCTCATTTATGCATGCAACATTATTCAGCTTATTAACTCAGTTTCAATGTAAAAATATTTAATAATTAATGATGTTTGCACTACAGTAGATAAGTTCTGTGTAGAAACAAAAGTATGGGGCGAAGAAAAACTCCAAAGTATTACTTTCATTCTAATATTGCATTTTGACTTTGTGACTTGGCTGTATTTTAATATTTGTTTCTAAACGATATACCGACAAGTAAAAAGTGACTTTTAATTTTGAAAGCACAAACGGTCAGCCGTTCGAAACTAATTATATCTTTCCAATCTACTTCAAAACGCTGATCATATTCAACATTATTATTTCGGCTTTCTAAACGGAATTTCTCTCCACATCTGCATAAGTTTATCAGAGTTCAGTATCGATTTAGCGTGACTTTAATCAACAACGAAGTATAGTGGGACCATGAAACCGCATTCCCAAATATGGAACGCTCGTGACATTACTCGTACTATAACAATATCTTAGATCTTTGCCAAAGACCTGCCAAGCAGGAATCGAGATGTATCACCATTTATGATATCGCCAAGCGCAATAGTCACCTTGATGTCCAATCGTTAGTAGATCATAACTTCCCTTTTACGGTGTTTTGTATTTTAACACACGGCCTTCCGTAGTTTTATTTTTATTTCATTAAAATTCTTGTCATTGTTTTTTTTTATAAATAACTTAGATTAACTCAAAGCGATACGCTTTGAGTTATTTTGCTGCTAATGTCACTTCAGACAGTAGTATTGATGCTTTAAGTAGTTTATTTGTCGGGATATCTTTATTCGCTGATAATTTTATCTTTAGTCGCAATATTAAGTGTATTTATAGAAATGTGATTGTTGGAGTATTGATATTGGCTCCGTTATGTTTAGTTTAAGACAAATAGAATAAGGAAATATTATTTATTTAAAAAAATTACAACACACATTCATAGGCATGATTCCAATTAAGGTAACAGATATTTTAGTTCTGTCTTCCATAGTAAATATATTTTTTATTCTTTTTTTCGATTCTTTCTTACAAAATTAACTTTTACATTGTCGTTCAAAGCCAAGTTGTCTATTTATGGTGTACCCTTACCTCTTCGTGACACTTTTCATCATAACGTCCGCAATTTGTGCTTGTTTTTTTAAAGTTTACGTAGAAATATTAAAGATGTAAATTATGCTAGAATTCATTCTCATATACGCAGAATCTTTTGGCTAATGTAATGTAATCGAAAGAGTGTACACGTTGTTCACGTTTTTATTAACGGTTAAATGAGTCCACATTCATCAAAACTATTTGCTTTTGAAATCCGCTTACATTTCTAGGCTTGGATATCTTCCAATCTATCTATCAATGTGAATGCATTATTTACGAACAATGGGATATGAGTCTACATTCGTTCAAGTTTATCGGCCATCAGATTTAATGACATATTGTTGGTATCGTTGAATTCGCTATTAGTATCGCCATCATCGTAAATGCCCATTGAGATTAGTTTTTCTCATTGATTTCTAAATTGGTCAAAGTTTTCTTTATTATTTTTAGTAGGCTATTTTTCTAAATCTGTTAATCGTTACCAACTCATAAATGTCATCTCAATTTAGATTCCTTTTGGTGCAGCTGGGACAACTTTGTGTTTTGTATGTACTTTATTATTCCTAGTGTTAAGGTTCTTTTCTTTTATGTGTCTCACCTTTATCAGATATATGTTTTTTGATTTTGATTTGATTTGAATCGATAACGTTTTCATAGAAATTACTATATAAAATCCCATAAACAAATATATGGTACAATGGGCGGCCTTATTGCTAACAGCAATTTCTTCCAGGCAGGAGGTATATGCAAAATAGTAAATTATCTATAAATTGACCAATTTCATTATGGAACATAACTGCATGATGTGGTCACCATGACATGTCACATTAAATAAAACTTCAAATTGCTTGTGATGGCTCTCTTTAAACTTTAAGTTCAGATACAATGTATGTATGAAGCATCAAATCAAGCAGCACAATAAAATTTCTCGGTACTAAATTCGATTAATACAAATTTTATTGGAGGCCGAAGAATGAGTCGTCAAAATCGTTGCCGAATATGGCGCCTCGGGTAGTGCGAATAATGAGTGTGAGGTCACAGTGGGCAGCGAATGGCGAAGCGGAGCCTAATGCATCCTGCACTTTATTTAAACTTTGAGTTTTTTTTGGACTTTACCTCTAACGTTTAACAAAACAGGCACATTATACTATAGATTTTATCAAAATCACCATATGCATGAGGAATGCAGGATTTCTTGTATAGAAGATGATTTACATTGATTCCTGCGTACCAGTATTAACATATGTTTGCCTTTATCTCAGGATAAAGGCAATCATATAACAGGTTTGGTAGTTTAATTACTGTAGATCGGATCCCTGGACAAACGGAAACACAGCAGAAATGATTTTTCATTCAATTCTAATTACATTTTCTCAGTACTCAGATTTTAGTTATATGAGCCTTAGAGTCGCTCTCCTTTTGTCGGACGGCACCCCGTTCCCTACCGTATTCACTGCCTTAATAATCGACACATCTCTTACACTAGACTCGGTTACAGTGCAATCACAGGGGGCCGATACAAGGCCGCAACACCGTCATGTTCTCTTTCACATTCTACTAATAAAATGATGTTCCGAGGGTTACAATAGTACCATGTTAATCCTTGCGTGCATAATATATATATAAAAAGCCCTAAGCCTAGCTCAATAGAAATCCAACACCTACTACAGTTCGATCACAGAACTACTATAGCTGCTCATTTCCGACCGATATGGCGTGGTGGCGAGTATACCCGCATTCCACTCCTGAGGTCGTGGGTTCGATTCCCACACAGGACAAATATTTGTGTGTATAAATATTTGTTCTGGTCTGGGTGTTTTTCTATGTATATTAAGTATGTATTTACAAAAAAAAAAAAAAGTATTTATGTATGTTTATCCGTTATTTAGTATCCATAACACAAGTTCTTAATGATACTTATCTTGGAACTAAATAATTGGTGTGAGTGTCTGAAATATTTATTTATTTATTTCATGCAGGCATGGCAGGGATGTGCATAGAATAATAAGGAAATTTCTATAATCTCTAACCTTGCCACATATATTCTTGCATTATTTCATCACTTGCATTGTCGCACCGCAACCCGCTCCCTACTGTAACCGCAGCCTTAATAATCGACACATCTCTTGCACTTGACTCGGTTACAGTGCGATCACCGGGGACCGGTTCAAGGCCGCACCATCGTCTTGTTCTCTTTCACTTTCATCGCGATGAGCGCGAAAGTGATCGTGATCAGCGCAGCTCGAATATATGACTTTCTGATGATAATATTTAATTGTTTTTGGTAGGTTTTATTTATCCTGTGTTATTTTTAGTTGTAAGTTACAAATACTTCAAGTTTTAAAAAACGTTATTTTCTTATTTTTAGTGTTTATTCATTTCAATCAATCAATCAAAACAAAAAACTTTTTATTTCATAAACTATTACATAGTACTTAAAAATGTCAAAATTATAAAAAAATATATGATTATATGATTCACTTACAACCAAACAATTAAAAAAACAAAAAATATGTAAGTGTAAGTGAATCTAAGTGCCAGTTCCGAGCCACCGCTCTGTTAGAAGAACTAGCAAGAAATTTTGATTATTAATAAGATATTCCGACAGTACACATACAGAATCATGGTAAAATATATTATTACAAAACTATTAATGGGCATATGCATGCAATTAGCAGGAATGTACGACATATACTTAGTTGCTTAAAATTCAAATAAAATAATAACATGCGGACAAACTTAACAACAAGACGACACAAACACCTTCATTCCCGCAACAAGATAACAATTAATAGATAATTATGAATATACCCACACGGACATATACATACATATATACATTTACACACATTATAACTCATATAAAATGGATCAATGTTAATTTTCGTATCGCACTCGTTGTTAAGTCTAAACATTCGGTTTAGGGAGGTTTGTTCAAATTTAAAAAAAAAAAAAAATTGCCAAACTACACAAACCTGTTAGTTGGCATTGTAACGTTGCACAATATTTTTCATAATACATTAGTATGTTTATTTGTAGTTTTACTTAATTTATTTATACCTCCGATATTTTCGCATTACTGAATAATATTTAATAAATTTGATATAATAATTTAAAAACGTGTCTTACATACTATATAACACCTTCATTGTTTAATGACAAGAAAAACAGATAATAAAACGTAATCCAGATAAAAAAGCCAGAGATGAAAATGTTAGCAAAAAAGGTAGTAATGAATGCATGACACCTACGTTCTACAAAATGCATTTACAGATAAAATCCGTTCAGAAAGATGGTCGGGCTAACATGTGCCGTCTCAATCGACCGCTGTCCATTTATTTTATGTTTTCTTGATCTAGATAAACCTCGAGCTGGATAGGAATGTCTGTACTTAAGTGCTTGCTTATATTTTTATTATCTAGCGGCTGCAAGCGAGAACTTAAAGTATTAACTTTGTACTTTTGTTTAAATTAGCACAAAGCTGCACGGTTCTTAAAACGTGGAGCTTTAGACCAGTTAATCATTGACATAATTAACGTCCAATTATAGACGGGCACGAGCCTTTTTTTTTTTTTGATTTACGTCGGTAACAAAATGCATTTACGCACTGTCTCCCGGCCAAAGGGGGACCGAGAGAGGTGTGTGGGACTCACCACCGGCAGACACGACCGCCAGCAGTAATACCCACTAAAAATCTTCCGACGACGCCCGCCGCTTGTTGAGAAAGAGGCGGGGGGCCAGTACCTGGATTGCAGCTCTGACACCCCGCCCGCGGCCAATGTCCCCCGGACCAAAACCGGGAGGACCTCCTCAGAGAGACGCAGTGGACGCGCCCCTCCTACCTCCTTGTGTGACCATAGCGTGTGTGGCCGACTTCTCGGAGGGTCCATGGTTAGACAGCAGGGGCCCCCTGCCCCCGCTGCCTAAGACCCTCCTGGCGCTGCTTGAGGGGCCCTCCTGGCCCGCCCGCTGCGCCCTCCACAGGTCCCTCTTAGTTTCCCCCCCGGTAGTCAGTACTAAGGGCACCCAGAGTCGCCAATCTCTGGGTGTTACCTTTTCCCTAACGCCTCCTGCGCCCTACCGAGAGGTACTCAGCCCCCCCACCACGACAAGGTGGAGACCAGTCGGGGGGGGAGACGGGCACGAGCCTGCTCTCACGCACTAAGGCATTTAAGTCATACGCCACCACGCTTCCTAGTGAGGATTGGTGGAGAAGTGTGAGTTTCATCATTATCAGCCCAAAGTACCTCCTTGTGCGACCACCGGCGTATGTGGCCGACTTACCGGGGGTCTATAGTTAGACGGTAGGGACCCCCTGCCCCCCCCCCTGGCAATTAGAGGAATGTCCTTTGTGAAGTCTATTCAACTTCAGTGATTGTTTTCGGCCACCGTGCTGTGAACGCATTAGTAAAATCATTTAATAATCCGTGAAGATGACTTTTGTTAAGATTAAAATTTTCTTTATTTCGGTGTTGACATATTTTGAATAATTATTAGCATATGATTAACGTAATAACTAATTGACATCTTACTATTTTATATTCGAGCTGACTTATACAATTTAATGTTACAATTATACAAGTTTATGCTATTATGTATTGTAGCCATTATTCCCCTTCCAGGGTTCATGTGTCGGATAATTTTATGTAACCATCTTAACCACATTAAACAACGGAATGTTGTGCGGAATCTTAAAATGTGTTGTCATGTGACTTTTAAGTAAAATAAAAAATGGAGTTCAGGTCAAAAATTTTCAGAAATTGAGAAAAAATTGATAACTCGATAACTACACAAAGTCCCGGAACTTAAAATGGGCATGATTCAGGTATCCTAGGGATGTTCTTTATTTAGACTTTTGTTTGACACTCGTTTCTGAGATACCATTCAAGGTATTCACGAGTTAGTAATTAATATTGGTAAATAGTTAAGGGGGTTATTAAGTAAACATCTTCTTTTTTTTTTTAAACGATTTGTGTCTGTTACTTGTGTGTGTTATGTAATGGTGGAAACTTTATTGATATATGTATTGTATTCTAAGATAAACATAGATAAGTAATAATACATTGTATGTTTCCCAAATAATAAATAAATAAATACCCTTGATGCCCTGTATATATATTACCTAGTATTATATTATCTGTGGATAGCAGGCAAGTTTTACTGTACCTTGCTGGAACAGACGGTGAGAAATACATGACATATAAAGTAGTGTGGGCCGCAATTTGTTTTAATGAGCTAATTACGAGCCCTAACTTATCGCCTGTTACATCTAACTTAAGATAACTTCGATTACTTGGACTATTAATGACTGTTTACTTTGGTTAGTGAATGGCGGCGGCATGTTAGGAAATTCAACGACGACCGATATTGCGTGGTGGCGAGTATACCCGCTAGTGGGTTCGATTCCCACACAGGACAAATCTTTGTGTGTGAATATTTGTTTTGGTCCGGATATTTTCCTATGTATATTAAGTATTTATTTACAACAAAATAAAGACTAAGTATGTTTATTCGTTATTTAGTATTTATAACACAAGTTCTTAATGATGCTTTTCTTGGAACTATGTACCTAATTGATGTAATTGTCAGAAGAAAAAAAAAATTATTGAAAACTTCCTAGTAGAAAAATGTTTTAAGACTTATGTGAATATTTACCTAATCGACATAGTTACTTTAAATTTGTATAATTATTGTATTTAATGTGATTTAATTTTAACTGTTACTATATTTTGATTGTTATTTTATTTTTTCATATTTTGTGTTATTGTAATTTGTAATGTAGAATTTAAAAATATTATTTGTAACTATTTTATAATGTTTCTTGCAATACCCGAGGGTATTTTTTAAAACCATTATGTATAACATTAACATCTTTATGTACAACATGACGCAAATAAAGAACTATGAACTGTTATATGTTTAAGAGCTTAAATGCTTTCGGTTACGGTCATTAAGTTAGTTAACTTTAAAAAGTTTAACAGCTAGGCCATTTTTTAGAGATATTTCTCTGTATTTATATTTTATATGATGTAAAAAATAGCAATGTATATGTGGTTGTTCAGGAATTTATTGTTAAAAAAATATATGCTGCCTAAACTTAATCTACAATAGTGTGATAGCTCTACCATTTTTTAAAGGTTTTTTAACATTTTAGGGTCAGCTAAAAGTGCTATCTAGGCTAGGTAATGGCTATCATCTCTTTATTACCATATACAGTAAGGTGTCATGGTGTTATTTTTAATAGAAGAAACTTTGAAAAATTGGTAAACATCTTAAACCGTATCAAAATGGTTGAACATCAGACACTATATTGATATTGTTCTTTGAGAGCTGTTTACACATATGTGTTCAAATATTTGTTTGATAAATCACTTTGAAGCGTTCGTAGCTCCGCGGTGCACGGTGGTCGGAAACAATCACCGAAGTACAGCAGAGTTTACAGAGGTCAGTCCTTGGATGGGTGACCGTTTGTCTGGCATTTGATATCGAGCGCTTCCGTGCTTCGGAAGGCACGTTAAGCCGTTGGTTCCGGTTATCACTAAATGTGGTCGTCGTTAAGCCATGTTAGAGGCCTAAATGGGCGCCTTGAAAAATTCTAACAGCAGGACACCATACACTTGCCTCCGCCAATCCGCACTGGGTCAGCGTGGTGGAGTATTATATTATCTGATCTGATCTGATTAAATTACCTATTTTCCACAAGTAAACACAGCACAAAAGCGAATTCCACTTTGGTAGTATAATAATGCAACTAGTGGAGAATTCCCAAGTAACTAGAAATAATGACCACTTCAAATGTAGGTGACAGTATCCTTGAAGCCATTACGAGAATTCGGAAATAATAGTCTGTCGTTCGGTCGGTCACCACCGATAACATCGAGCTGTTTGTATCGATTCTGTATTTAGTATTTAATCGATTGCGCCCTCGGCGAATGCTTATTTACGAGACCTATCTATTTATTGAGTTTATGTCTTATAGAGCAGCGATGTTGGAAGAAAATATTGTTGTACTAAAGTAACATAAACACTGATCTATTATTATATAGCATAAAATTTAAAGTACCCCAAACCGACGGGCGTGTAATGCGCTTAATGAGTGTGAATGAAGCTAAGAGTGTGTCCCAAGATGTAGCAAGTGGAAGGATGACGTGATCTCTGCCTTCCGCTACGGGAAATTATGTATGTACGTATGAATGAAATTTGTAACTAATTCTAGAACTGATTTGTCACTTATATTGACAGTTGCTTGTTACATCTTAAAATGATACATTTTACTTAATGACAAAAGGTAACTCAATTGAGTTTTAATTTGCAGTCCTATCAAATAACAGCTGATGATGTTAGCTAATAGCTGCCCACAGCTATAGGCATATTGCACAATTTCTGGAAACTGTGAACTTTCGGACATATTGATCTGCTCACAGTATTTTCATCTTGCCAATCTAATGGGCTATGTAGAAGACATGATGGACAATTAATAATACATAAGTAAATTAATGGCTTTAAATACATATCTTAATGCGATTGTAAGTAATTTTTAAATATGAACAGTCCTATCTTTCAGACGCACAATATGGCGTGGAGGTCTGTACATCTGCACTCCCCTTCTGAGTTCGTAGGTTCGATTTCCAAACAGGACAAATCGATGGGTGCTTGAACATGGATATTTGTTTTGGTCTGGATGTTTCCTATGTATATTAAGTATGTATTTACATAAAAAAATGTATGTAAGTACGTTATCCGTTCTTTTGTATTCATAACACAAGTTATTACTGAATGATAAAATATTCTTGGAGCTAAATAATTGGTGTGACTATAAAAGGATATTTGTTTATATATTTCTATAAAAGTTCATAATTAACTAAAGTTTGTATTTATGGTATGTTAAGTCTCTTTAGCATAGAATTACATTAAACCCTAAGACTACTTAAGTATCAAATTTCTCTTAAGCAAAAATCGTGATCGTGAATGTCGCAAAAATATCCCATTACGTCTCTATATAGCATTCGATGCTTTTAGCACGTACAACCATATAACAACAATCGATATTTTAATCGATCCAACTTATAACAATAAATCACATTGATATGTATATTACCGCACGTTGACAGTTAAATATCATAATTTTAACAGTTAAAAAGCCTTGATCTTTACAGTAAGTGTTTTTTAGTATATTAAATGATATGTTTTCAGGGTGTCTGCGGCGGTGACCTACATGTGTGTCATTAAATAGTAAATGAAGCAGTTTTTTTTGTATATTAAACAAGCATGTCGGCTTTGATGTATGCTATTTGGGTAATTTTAAGATAATTGATATTTTCCATGATGTCCTCGGTTTTAAGTTCAGTCGACTATCAAGTTCGGTGCGTTTTACAAGATACTTTCTTCCGCGTGGTGGATTAAGCTCCATGGGGCCCTACCGCCGAATTCGATGAATTTCAGCTAATTCATCTAGATCTAAATTTTCTGAGGTGCATCAATCCGTACCGGGGAATCTGCCGAAAAGATTATTCATGACCTTGGCAGACTACTGAAGCGAATAATTAATTAAATGATTATTATTTGCGTTTCAAGACACATTTTTACCTACATATTAATAATTTGTAATATAATTTTTAAAAAAACACAGATTGAGACTGTCAAATATTAGGTTAATCCTTCAAAATTTGTGTGTAAATGGAGAACGCCATCTTGTATCGAGTTCCATGTGTTCGGCGGTACGACAGAATCAATTCGAAATCCATACATACATACATAATGTCACGCCTCTTTCCCGTTGGGGTAGGCAGAGATCACATCCTTCCACTTGCTACGATCATGGCACACACTTTTAGCTTCATTTACACTCATTAACCTCCTCATACACGACCGTCGGTTTAGGGTACTTTCGAAATCCATTTTGCCTAATAATCGATTACCAGAAAGTTAGGCGGTAGGGCCCTGGCGAGGTTTCCCCAAGAAAGTACAGCATGGGGCTCTTTAAAAAGGGCGTGAAACAGTTTTTACAGGTTCGGCAACGTACTAGTGATACCCGTGGTATTACCGCTTTCCATCAGGGAACATACGTTTAAACGCCACCTACTAGGCATAAAAAAATCTTATGAAATTTCTATACTATTTTTGGTGTATAGGGGATCCTACCAAGACCTAATGAGCCCGAGCCAACCTCACCTGCAAGTGGTGCACCTGCCGATCAACGGACGAGGCTCTGGCGAATATTAAGTTCCAAGATCATTAAGAGCTTGTGTTATGGATACTAAATAATGGATAAATATACATAAATACTGTTTTTTTTGTAAGTACATACTTAATATACATAGGAAAACACCCAGAGCAGAACAAATATTCATGTTTATGCACACAATGATTTGTCCTGCGTGGGAATCGAACCCATGACCTTAGGAGCGGAGAGCAGGTATTCTCGCCACCACACTATATCGGTCGTCAATTAATAAGTAATTTAATCCAGCGGAAAATCCATATAATCAACAGAATAATTTTATTACTTGACGTAATAATATAAACGTCCTCCACTCAACAGATGGAACCTTGATTTTCCAACCCTCGAAAAACGGCCCTGAACTTGTGACCGCACAGACATCCTTCAAAGCCGGCCTCAAACCCTGACCTTATTCCCTGGCCTCCAAGCAAGGACGGCCCTGGATTCTCAGGGACAAGGTTACTTGCGAGGTTGTAGCCTTGCTCACGAGGCTGGTGAGGTTCAAGGACTGGGAAGTGGGAGGGGGGCTTGAACTTCCACCCTCAAGGTTTAGCCTTGGTGAGGTTCAAGGACTGGGAAGTGGGAGGGGGGCTTGAACTTCCACCCTCAAGGTTTAGCCTTGGCGAGGTCGTTACGTCATTTGTAAGCTTCTGAGGCGGGGGTTGCGAGAAAGATATTAAAATAAGCCTTAAAGATTGTGATACGCTTTAGAATTTACAAGCTTCTCAAACGACTTTGAATGTATGGAAGTTGGTTTTGTAATGTCTTGTTCTCCGTAGGAATAGTTAAAGTCGATTTCAAACATGTTAATACAAGTTTGGCTCAATAAAAGCAGTATTCGGCTATTTCCTGTATTCCCGCGGAAAAAACGGTAAACACAAATTAGGTTTTAAAGAGCTTATAAAAGATCATATGAACGTCTGCCCACGAAGTTCTGGTAGGTAAATATTATACCGCGTCTGCTCATGTCTACTATGTTTACCCGTAATTATGTTAAAATTGGTAAAAAGAGTTTTGTCTTCTTTTCTTTTCAATCTTGTGACTGCAGAACACAATTGTTTTAATATTATGTATTTTTATTGTAAATAGCGGGAGAAAAACCAACCTTGACGATTTTCTTGCCCGTTCTTTTACGATCAAGCTCCCGCCCGCAGTGAATGGGCGCGTTAGTTTATAAGTATGACATTCATAGAGACATAAGAGCTCTATTGAGCCAAACTTGAGAAAATTAAATTTTGAATTTGAATTTTTGAAAAATTGTACGTGTAATACTTACTCCGAGGCTAGAGGCGCTAAATGCTGAAATACAGGACTAACATCCTACTTTGGCAGCATATGTTACAATTTAAAGGTCGCATGGAACTCACAAAAAACGCTGTTTTAAGTTTTGATTTGTAAAACAGTTTCTACTGACAGCGAATGCTCTAGTAAGTAATTCATTTACTTTACAACGTTGCGTTTTTTGGATTAAAAACACAGTAGACGAATTATAATCGAATGACGAAATGTGAGATCTGCATTATGCCAACGTATAATTGTTATCTCATATCCTAGCATTATCCCGGTTGCCTCAGACATAAGTTTAGGGCCCAGGGTCAACTTACAGGCTTAAGATTTTTCAGAGTTTCAGTTATTACATGGAGCCATCTGACCTCTGCCACCCACAGAGAAACATCATACTATGTTTAAACCAGCTGTTAGGATGTTTGAAGGCATTACTGCCATTAACTTTCATGAGAGCCGGGACCAACGGCTTAACGTGCTTTCCGAGGCACGAAGCACATAGCACATAACTTCAAAAAATCATAGCGTCGGGGATATTGCAAATCCGCGTAACTGACAAATTTTGCTAATTTAAGTTACTGTGCGTAATTGTCGCAGAGCCTAATTTATGTACTTTCAGAAATATCTTAATACAACAAGAGATAAAACATATAACGAATTATAGAATGTGTAAAAATGAGCCCAAACTTAGTTGAAATAATAAACTCATTAAGTTTTTTAACCTTCCCCTGTAAAACTAGATTTATTGCAGATACGCGTACTTTACGTATGGTAGTTTCACGGATTTGCACTATCTCCGACGATAGGGTCTTGCCAATGGGGTATCGCCGCTCCTGCAATATGAAACAGCACCTATTAATTAGTTACTTAAAATATCTTAATTGTTTCCACGTATCAGAACCCACGGAGAGTGGCGCTGGTGATTCATCGCCAGACGTTAACACCAGAAAGTTACCGTTATTAATGACTTCATTCGGAGCATCGCTGTGGGATGCCGGTGGATCTCGGCGTGGGAGTGTGGGACACAATGAGTTAACTTATACTACTTACCTTTTGACTTGTTTTCGCTAGCTACTTCGTTTGCGAAGATTTATATAAAGAGATATTAGTATTTTTATTTTTTGTCTTTACCAATCTTAAGCCAATATGGACCCGTAATTTGAACGGCATACGTTGGAACTAAGCCAACACATTTTTTCAAAGAAAATTATCAAATGTCTTCGCTCTGGGTGGAGCTGAAGGTTATGTCAGACTTTTACTAATTAAAATAATTTAAAAGAGCATAGCCTGTGAGTTTCTTGT
Source organism: Musotima nitidalis (assembly GCA_949126915.1). Lineage (NCBI taxonomy): Eukaryota > Metazoa > Arthropoda > Insecta > Lepidoptera > Crambidae > Musotima > Musotima nitidalis. The sequence goes on along the minus strand of OX421434.1, from coordinate 780,837 downwards.
CAGTTCTTCTCACCGAGCGGGGGCTCGGAACTGGCACTTAGATTCACTTACACCTAGTTTTTATTTATTTGCTTAAGTAACTATTATTTATTTTTTAAGCTTTGTGATTTCAGGGTTGATATTAAATATTTTTTTCTCATGTATATTTTGTTTTGACGTTTTCACGTGCTATATAATAGTTTATGAAATAAAGAACTTTTTACTTTACTTTACTTTACTGATTTAAAACCATCCATGTTTCTTTTTGAACCATGTTCCCTAGCTGCCGTTACTTTGAACTTACCACGAAATAAGATCTTGTAGTTTCAAAACTGCAAAAGCACAGAGTCTGCAATTTTGCATGAGGTTTTCATAAATAAAGTAGGTGGAAACCATGTCGCGGGCGGCCGCTAGTAATAATATTAAATACGAGAAATAGGTTTTTCTAATAATTGTTCACCAGAGCCGTTGATCGGAATGTGCATCACTTGCAGGTGAAGTTGGCTTGGGCTTCTAAGATGTAGGTAGAATCCCTATATTCGTAGTATTCAATAAGCAACAAACAGACGGTTACTGAAAAAAAAATCGTGCAAAAACCAAAAAATGTCTTGTCGTCAAGTGAATAAAAGCTTCAATTTAAAATTATAGTCTCTTCGCGAGACGAAAATTTGGCTTTATGGCTTGTAATGAGGCGGCTTGATCGCAGACGACTCAATACCATCTGATGATACCAATTACACTATGTTGTATTAATACTAGTGCTTTTTTAATACTCAAGCACATTTTGACAACCGATTTGGCGTGGAGGTCAGTATATCTGCACTTCACTCCAGAGGTCGTGGGTTCGATTCCCACACAGGATAAACCTTTGTGTGCATGAACATGAATATTTGTTCTGAGGGCCTACCGTCGAATTCGATGGATTACCGGTAATCCATCTAGATAAAATTTTGTTTACGTTCATTAATCCGTACCGGGGAATCTGCCGACAGCCACCTCTCATTCATGACCTACAGTCCGTGACAGACCAATAGGTAAATAGAGAACGCCATTTTGTTTCGATTTCCATGAGTTCGGCGGTACGTCAGAATCAATTCGAAATCCATTTTGCCTTATAATCGATTGCCATCGAACTCGGCGGTAGGCCCCCTGGTCTGGGTGTATTCCTATGGATATTAAGTATGTATTTATAAAAAAAAGTGTTTAAGTATGTATGTTTATCCGTTCTTTAGTATCCATAACAAAAGTTCTTAGTGATACTATCTTGATACTAAAGAATTGGTGTGATTGTAAGAGAATATTTATTTATTATTATTATTATTACATGGCTTTGAGATGACTACCTAATAAAAGATCTGGAGAGGTAACTGAGAGAGTTATAAGACGAAATTTTTGACGAAAGACGAAAAGTGGCAAACCTATTGCCGCTTTACAAACACAAAATTTTGTCCTGTGTGAAATCGAACCCACGACCTTGGAAGCGGGGTGCAAGGTATGCTAACCTCAACTATCTCATAATATATTTTTAAATTAAAAAAAACAACGCAATTCGGCTCCAACGTAAAACTTAACAACATATCTGGTAATTAAATACTGTAACTTACGTAATTAAAATAAATAAGGTAGCATTAATGTAATGTTTTATAATTATTAATTATCGAAAGGTTATTTAAAAGATCACCGAAATCAAGTATATAGATAACTTATGTAATTAACATGGAAGGTGGGCTCAATCACAATGTACTAATTATAACTTACAGTCAGTTAAGACCTAGTCATTACATACATTCGTTAAAGATATAAATCAAACAGGTAGGTTTAATAATGAGTACGCTATACGCTTATTATTTAACAAAGCAATTATCTCGGTTTTAAGCGCAGATTAAGTTACATTAAATAAAAATGGGTGATTGTAAAAACTTAATGAAAAATTACAACCTGTTTTTATGGAATATCGTTATATTATAGAAAATGGAGACAATGGGTCCATGGGGGCCGGAGGCAAAGCAGCTTGTCAGGCATTTAAGTTCTCGCCTTATTGATGCCTCCGGTGACAAGAAGGCTGGCAGCTACTTCTGCCAGCTTATTAGCCTGGCAATCCAAAGAGGAAATGTTGCCAGCGTTCTTGGCACCGTACCCATGGGCCCACAGTTGGAAGACATCTTCTATTTATAGTTTTAAGTTAAGGTAGTTTATTTAAGTTGTTTAGGTACTATAATAATATCTTTTTGGTGTTCTTAATGTTATATGTCAACTTTGTATTCACGTAAATAAATAATTATGTTGAGTTATTTACATAACTAGTTAAATTTATAGAAAATTAAAAAAAACGCTTGTTGTAATATGATAGTTGGTTTTTATAGAATATCCTTAAATGGTTTCGGTTGTTTTAATCTGTTATTTATAACATTATTATTTACTTGTTGCTACATGTGCGGTCTGATTACATATCTTATTATGTACTTTATACATACATACCTAATGTCACGCCTATTTCCCGTAGGGGTAGGCAGAGATCACATCCTTCCACTTGCTACGATCTTGGCACACACTCTTAGCTTCATTCACACTCATTAACCTCCTCATACACGCCCGTCGGTTTAAGGTACTTCTGACCTGCCCTTTCTCTAAAATTTTTTCATATAAATACAAATTAAAAAAAATATTCTTTAAAATATGAATCTGGAGTAAATGAACTTATTTTAAATCTCAACAATAATTTTAAGGCATATACGTAACGTATCATCAAAATTAATAAACTACCAACCTAGGTTAGGTTTGTAAGGTAACTTTATTGACCTCAATAATACTAACTCTTTCCCCTATTAGGTTAGTTTATTGCATTCCCTTATTTTAATAATCTCTATCAAATTAAATGTCGTAATTATATACTTTTGGGAATATACTACTATGGGAATACATATACTTCGGTTAACTGGTGAAATATAATTAACTACATACATACATACATTCACGCCTGTTTTCCCGAAGGGGTAGGCAGAGGCATATTATATTGATATTTTTTTAGTATTATAACTCGGGAGAGAAATAAAAACAACGTGCTCGTTTTTGACAACCTGAAGAAGAAGACTTTATTTTTTTTATAAACACACACATAGACAATACTGGTTTCGCTACTCTGTAGATGGCGCTACTATGTAGTTATAGGGATGTTACATTAATTTTGAGTACAATTTTAGCACCCCCACTCTCAAAATACAGATATACATATCAAAATACTACATCTAAAATACCTAGCATTTTCACAAATTTATGGTGCTTAACTGAGTTAAGGCTTTTCGTTAACATGTCTGCTGGCATATCACCTATGGGGAAATAACTTACTTTAACCCAGACTTCGCCAATTATAGTGTTATTATACACCTTATCCTGCACTGTTGTAACTACTGAGTAATAAAAACATGCAGTATTATATTGTGAAATTATGATAATTTCATAAACAGTGCGCAGGCGCCGCGCCCGTAGCCGACGGGTGTTAGATCGATGCAAATGATCTATAATAAACACTTTATAAATCGATCTCATTGTATAATCACTGTTATTATCTATGTTTGGTAAAACAACTTGTAAATTACTTGTATGGCTTTTACAAGGGGTTATTTTGATGAATTAATTTTAAAATAAAGGTAAGGTTTTTCCTGTTATTCTGTTTAAACTGATTTAGTTTGTTAGTGATTGGTTTAGTAAGGTTATGAAATACTGAGGATATAAAACTAATTAGAATCTTCAATAGAATGCCCATACAGATATTATTTAAAAAAATGGCGTTTTGACGGATAAATAAACATCGAGGCAGTTTTTTATTTTCCAAAAATATATAAATGTGGAATCATAATTATTACAGTACATACACATTGGATATAGAGGCATATTATACGCCCACACTTTGCCAATTATATAGTTAGTCCCACGTATTAGGTGGCGAGCCTATTGCCGCTTACCGGGCACTGTTATGTTCGCGAGAGCCTCGTCCGTTGATCGGCAGGTGCACCACTTGCAGGTGAGGTTGGCTTAGGCTCCTTAGGTCCTGGTAGGATCCCCCCCGACTGGTCTCTACCTTGTCGTGGTGGGGGGGCTAAGTACCTCCCGGTAGGGCGCAGGAGGCGCTAGGGAAAAGGTAACACCCAGAGACCGACGACTCTGGGTGCCCTTAGTACTGACTACCGGGGGGGAAACTAAGAGGGACCTATGGAGGGCGCAGCGGGTAGGCCAGGAGGGCCCGCTCAGCAGCGCCAGGAGAGTCTAGGCAGCGGGGGCAGGGGGCCCCTGCTGTCTAACCATGGACCCTCCGGGAAGTCGGCCACACACGCTATAGTCGCAGGGGGAGGTAGGAGGGGCGCGTCCACTGCGCCTCTCTGAGGAGGTCCTCCCGGTTTTGGTCCGGGGGACGTTGGCCGCAGGCGGGGTGTCAGAAGCTGCAACCCAGGTACTGGCCCCCGCCTCTTTCTCTACAAGCGGCGGGCGTCGTCGGAAGTTTTTAGTGGGTATTGCTGCTGGCGGTCGTGTCTGCCGGTGGTGAGTCCTACACCCCCTTTCGGTCCCCCTTTGGCCGAAAGGCAGTGCGTAAACGCATTTTGTTACCGACGTAAAACAAAAAAAAAAAAGTTTTGGTAGGATCCCTATATATATCCCTATATATATATCCCTATCCCTATATCCCTATGCACCTAATTATTACAGTGAATTGTTATTTTATATTTTAAATTCTCCATTGTAAAGTGTCTATTACTTTACTGGTGTTTGACTCGACTATAACGGACTTCAGTTTAACTTAAAGACGCTGCATTTGTGCAAATAACTTGCTTTACAAAATTATTTGAGACTGGCTAACGCTCAAAAAAAAGGTTTGAATTATATAGTCAAATTATACTTAAAAAAGTTTTAAAAATAGCATTGCACATGTAATAATATATCAGCGTATTGTATCTGTATGTGCAAATAAGCAAACTTAGGATTATTAATATTAGCCAGGATGTCTTTTCGCAAGTATGAAGCTCTACACTTTCTTTTTTTCAATTATTAAACTTTACAAGTTAGAGATTTCATATAAAAATATTTTCATGACAAATATTAGCACCTTTCTCTGAATTTAGTGGACTGTAGTAATTTATTTAAATGTATATATCTATGTTAGGTCTCACATAGATATATAAATTTATAATTTTACTTTAGACTACGTGCATTTGTTTGGGAATTATAGTGTTTTTTTTATGTGTAATTTATTCATTTTGTATTTGTTGTACTTATTTTTAGTTTTTTAAATTTTTTTCTACTTCTCGCGATTTGTGACGTTCGACATAGACCAGTCATGCTGTTCACACATGATACAGCCTACTTATAGAATTTAGCATGTAACATAATTGTGTCTTTACTGTAGCTCTGTTTTGTGTGACTAATAAATACATAAAGTCAAGTGAAAACGTCAGTACAGTTTGATAACTGGCAATTTGATCGTCAGTTAAGTGCGAGATCATCTGCGTGTAGTGTGGTGCACGAAGCGCCCCGGGCTGCGGTGACCAGGGGTACCCACACAAGAACCGGAGCCCTATTCCAGTCTCATCTCATAAGTCAAGACGAAAGTCAGGTACATGCACTGGGTCCACAAGTACACCCGTGCATGCGTTCAGGCATTCAGGCATGCGACTTACCTTGTAAAATATTGCATTGCATAGCTTCACAGACAAATGAAGATTGTAATTCAAGTACCAAACCAATGGATACATTTAAAAGATCATAGCCTGTAAGTTTCTTGCCAGTTCTTCTTACATAGCGTTGGCTCGGAGCTGGCACTTAGATTCACTTACACTTAATTATTTTTTGTTTTTAAATTGTTTTGTTGCATATAAGTGAATCTAAGCTTCGTGATTTCAGTGTAATAATATTTCGATTGTTTTTTTATATTTCATTGTGACGTTTTTAAGTACTATCTATAATAGTTCATGAAATAAATATTTTTTTCTTTTAAAAAGTGATCACTGAGATTATTGGCGCATCTCTAGTTCGTTTTACGTTTTCCACCTTTTTTGAAGAGCCTTGGAAAAAATCTCGTTTACGAGTTTATTCCACAAGGTAAGGGTACACGGCACAAAGTTTCTAAATAAAAGAGATAATTTAATATGTATATCAATTTGAATATACAAGTTACTTTACTGTTATATTTCCATTAAAAAATGTAATATTACTTTTTCGAATTTAAGTATTATTTTAACATTATATTTACATTTTCACTCGTGTCATCGTAAAGTGAAGCGAAGTGATCTTAAGTTCGAGAATAATCCTGCATAACAGGAAGCTTTTGTGATATCTGCATTGTTGGAACACGACAAGTGATGAAAATGTGCAATTCCGTCCGACTTGTTACTTTGTTCTATCGGCGATGTCGTGAACTTACCAACCAATTATGATTACGTGTATTGTCAAGTATTACTGAGTACTTTGTGATGTAAAAGACTATACTATAATAAACTGATGCTTGAAAATACTTTTATGATCATCTAAAATACATTTGAGCATCCAATAGGAAGTTTGGCGGCTAAGTTAGTTTTTCTGATTTACAATAAGGTTAGGTTAGATTGGCACCCCCCTGAACAGGTCACCATCTTGGCGTGGTAGGGGAGCTGAGTACATCCCGGTAGGGCGCAGAGGGTGCTAGGGAAAAGGTAACACCCAGAGGATGGCGACTCTGGGTGCCCTTAGTACTGACTACCGGGAGGGAAACTAAGAGGGACCTGTGGAGGGCGCAGCGGGCCGGCCAGGAGGGCCCGTTCCTCTTTCTCAACAAGCGGCGGGCGTCGTCGGAAGATTTTTAGTGGGTATTACTGCTGGCAGTCGCGTCTGCCGGTGGTGAGCCCCAAACCCCCTTTCGGTCCCCCTTTGGCCGGAAGGCAGTGCGTAAATGCATTTTGTTACCGACATAAAACAAAAAGTATAAGTTGGCAATTTCCAATAAAATTATTGCTTTTGATTACACGTTAAATACAAGTCTTTTCGTTTAGTAACAATATAAATATAATTTATCAATTTGGTTGAATTTGCAATTGCTCACATCGTCAGTTATGGCAAAGGCAAGTTCAGATGACGACTGTTTTCCCAGGGCCTAGTCTTAATGTCATCTTCATTATCACGATCTCAACTATATCCTACCAAGACCTAAAGAGCCCAAGCCAACCTCGCCTGCAAGTGGTGCATCTGCCGATTATCGGACAAGGCTCTGGCGAACATAACAGTGCCCGGTAAACGGCAATAGGCTCGCCACCTATTACGTAGGACCAACTATATAATTGGCGAAGTGTGGGCGTATAATATGCCTCTGCCTACCCTTCGGGGAAACAGGCGTGAATGTATGTATGTATCTATGTAACTATATTCTATCGGCGATGCCGTGTACTTATTAACAAATTATAATTACGAGTTAAGTCAAGTATTATACTAAGTTCTTTGTGATGCAAAAAGACTCGCAAAATTTTCACTTCGCAAACTAAAGTAAGGTAAAGTAAAAAAGTAAAAAAAATATTTATTTCATAAACTATTACATATTATATTACATAGTACTTGAAAACGTCATGATTACAAATGAAAAAAAAATACAATCGAAATAATATTACACTAAATCACGAAGCTTAGATTCACTTACATGCAACAAAACAATTTAAAAACAAAAAATAATTAAGTGTAAGTGAATCTAAGTACCAGTTCCGAGCCACCGCTCTGTAAGAAGAACTATTAAACAATTTGCAATCGTAAGTTTATGGGGGACGCTTATGTTCAGCAGTTGACTTCCTTGAGTTGATGATGATGGTTTGACCCAGGCCTCTTCCATAATAGCATCTTCGTTACTGAAGGTAGACTTCTAATGTGACCAATCACAAGAAGCCTTCACCCAGCGTGATCGGTTCTTAATGGGATTGTCTGACCATCTTGTATCTAAACTTTCCCTATCTTAGTGCCTCAATTCCAGGACTTATCTGCTTGCAGCTGCTTTTCGTGCTATTTGGGTAGAGCTCACTAGTTGACTTGTGGAGCAACAAGCTTCTCAATTATGTAGTCAGTAATGGGTGTCAGACATTTATTTTCATTTATTTAAGGATCGCCAACGGGAGATACACGAGAAATATACAATAACGAATACAAAAAAACACGTCCTAAGCATTTCCGATTACAGGAAACCACAAATAACTCGAAAACTTATACTATCTATCAATATAAGACACAAAGAGAAGAAACTAAAAACTGTAAAAAAAGATAAAATTTTTAAGTAACATTAAAATAAAAACTACATACTAACATAAATGAATTAGCATCAGACATGATGTATCTGCCAATTTAAAGTACATTAAAGGAACTTCACTGTGGACGTCCCATAATAATTTAAATAGCAGCCAGATTAGTATGCAAGGTGATGATAATGTATGTTAATACGAATGCACAAAATTAGCATAAATATTTCGACTTTACCGGTGCATTCATTTGCAAATTGTCCCCAACACTGCAAAATGCTTTTAGTTAATGTTCGTTTTGCAGCTCGTTGTTATTCATGGCATTTAGCTAACTAACATTCGGACCTTAGCCATGGAGTCTTTCATTACATCTATAACTAAGTTCTAAAAGCACCTATGGTATGTCTATAAAAATTTACAACAATTTACCCCATTCTCTACAAAACGAGCTAAGTGATGTAGCATTTATAAAACAATTAAAACAAATTTTGATTGATCAATGTTATTATTAAGTTAAGGAATATTTAACCGCCAAGATTGTTAGAGATAGATTGTAGAATTTATAAAGTTTAATGAAGTAAGATATTTGTTTTAACAAGATTATTTTTAGTATTTCGATAATTATTGATTACAACTCCCCTCTCTGCACTCTTAAAGTTGCGTTCCCGACAGGGTCCCGAAATTTGTTTCCAAAATTGTATAACATCTATGTACACATCATGGTTTAGCAATAAATATTTTGTATTTGTATTTACTATATATCATCTCACGCTCATTCCATTTCGGATGGGCAAAGTTGCTGCAAATAAAGGCGTGAAACGGTTCTCAAAGGGTCTTGATGCCCTGGTATTACTAGCGTCCTTAGGCAGCAGTGAACTCTTGCCATCAGATTTCTCATGCTTGACCTCACCTTGTGGTAATAAAGATATCTTCACAGTTGTAGCAAATTCACTGCTGACTTCTCGTCTTCAATTCCTCTTCAACTATTTAAAAGAAATGCTTGTATGGGTAACAGACCTTTAAAGTGCAAAGCGAAGCCTATGCCATCCTTGACTTGGGTTTCTATAACATTCCTAGTTGATACTATCTATGTGAATAAAATAACAGCCATTATGTATTATGACATCAAAATGTATGCTAAAACGGACTTTGGACTTGGCGACAGCATAAAAGAAGTGTACAAAATTATTATTTTTATATTTTTTTCAATCCACGACTTCAAAACTATCTAATAGCGTTTAGGATGAGCCAAGAATATGAAAGGTGTTAAAACAATGCTTAGTATCAAAATTAACCAATTCGATTTCTTTGTTGCAGCACGCGAACGCAGTCCGTGACTCAGCCAGACTGATCCTGGACTCACCAGCACCAGAATCCGAAGATGCCGTCACCCTGGCTCAGGCCCTCCGCTCCAGGGCACCAGTCAACATGCTACCCGCTGCCAAAGCTGGCACTTTTTTTGCACGAGACAACCTCTCAAACTTTATCAACTGGTGCCGAAAGGCTTTGGGCATTCTGGAATGTCTTCTCTTCGAAACCGACGATTTATGCTTAAGGAAGAATGAAAAACACGTGGTTTTATGTCTCTTGGAAGTAGCAAGAAAAGGGGCAGTGTTAGGAATGCCTGCGCCTTTGCTTGTGCAAATGGAGAAGCAGATTGAGAGAGAGTTGGCAGGAGAAGAACTGAGGCCTGATGATTCAGCGTTGGGACTGGTGCCCTTGGGTCCTCAGCCGCAGTTGGTGACGAATGACCTGAGGAGCTTGGACGAGAGAGTCAGGGATTTGGTGGAGAGGTGCTCCTGTCCGACACAATTCCCTATGGTGCGGGTTTCCGAGGGAAAATATAGAATTGGAGATACGAAGATCCTTATTTTTGTTAGGGTAAGTTTTAATTTTATCCCTATTTATCACTACAAGAATTATTCAGCATTAGCTTTCAAATCTGTACGCCTAAGTTTGTCGTATCCCACTTGACTACTGATATGGGGGGAAGGTCTGTAAGCCTGCTCTTGCTCTTAAGGTCATGTGATCGATTCCTGAGCTATAGAAATATTTGCGAGCATAAATATGAATCTTACTCTTGCTGTGTACCTCATAAGGTATTTACAAAAAAAAAAAAAAAGTTGTCTATTTTTGTTCATATAACTACTTCTCCTTTGTTTGGAATTAAACTATAAATTTTGAGGATAAGTATAATAGCTGATCCGGCGTTAACGTATGGAGATTATGAAAATAACATATAAAAATTGGGCCCACAGTTAGAAGACATCTTTTATTGATAGCTTTTAGTTTTTAGTAGTTGTTCTATTCAATAATAAAGTTACATTCTTTTTCAATAAGAACTTATGTGATTAAACAACGACAAGCAAAGTTAGTTAGTTAGTCAGTGAGTTAGTAAACAGCAATTAGTGCCAGTAATGTATGTTAAGCTGCGCTTACGCTTCCTGCTCACCTCCACACCTACTAATTAATTACATTAACAAGTAATCAGTACACTTCTAGGCACTTAATATTATTGTATCTAACATTGGTTATTTTTTATTTATGTTTATTCTTTAGAAATTATCTTCTTTTATATCTTGTTGTTTTATAACTTGGAAGCGCTCGTAGCTCTGCGGTGCTCGGGGGTCGAAAACGATCACCAATGTACAGCAGAGTTTACAGAGGTCAGTCCTTGGATGGGTGACCGTTTGTGTGGCATTTGATATCGAACGCTTCCGTGCTTCGGAAGGCACGTTAAGCGGTTGGTCCCGGTTATCACTAAATGTGGTAGTCGTTAAGCCATGTTAGAGGCCTCATGGGCGGCTTGGTAAATTCTAACAGCAGGACGCCATACACCTGCCTCCGCCAATCCGCACTGGGTCAGCATGGTGAAGTATCACCCAATACCCTCACACCTTGATATGTGAGAGGAGGGTCGTGCTCAGTAGTAGGACGTTAATGAGCCGAGAGGATGATATCTTGTTGAAGAACACAAGTTTTTGTAGACCTATTAAGCCTCCGTCAATCCGCACTGGGTTCGCGTGGTGGAGTTATGATTCACTTACAATGGTCCGTAAGAGGTGGTCTAATCACTATTGAGAACACACATTCACGCCTGTTTCCGCGAAGGGGTAGGCAGAGGCATATTATACGCCGACACTTCGCCAATTATATAGTTGGTCCCACGTAATAGATGGCGAGCCTATTGCCGCTTACCGGGCACTGTTATGTCTGCCAGAGCCTCGTCCGTTGATCGGCAGGTGCACCACTTGTAGGTGAGGTTGGTTCGGGATCCTTAGGTCTTGTTAGGAACCCAATACAGCTAGGTTAATTATTATATTAAATAAAAAACATTAACAACTTCATGATTAATTTATTTTACTGATTCAGGGTTTACTTTGCGGAAAGTGATGCATTAAAAATATCAAAATTCCAACGAATGTTGAATTATTTATCTCAATTATTCTGGAAATAATAGTTGAGCGGGAACTATCACAAAGATATTTTTAATCCATTACTGACTTCATAATAATTGAAATACTTGATGCAGCTGTGTGCACAGAATATATGTTGATGACACACAGTTCTGAAGGTACATTTTTTTAAACCAGTTTTTGTTCTGATAACAAAATTACTTTTAATGAATCAACCTTCACTTCTTAAAATAGATGTCACCTTATTACTATCAAATTTATCTGCAGTCTTTTGGAAGTGAAATTAATTAAACTTAATAAATATATATCCTTCAACAACACACACAGCACTATGAATAATACAGAAATATATATAAAGATCCACAGGACGTGGGTTATATTACCACATCGTACACATATTGTGATTTTTTCTCGATCTAGTGTATTTTATGTGTGTTTAGCTGAGAATTAACTAACAATAAAAATATAAGGTTTATCCGTTGGTTAGTAACTATAGACAATAGTACTGCTTGAAACAGCCTTGTAAAGAAAAGTGTTATGGGAATGGCTCTTGTTATTTTTAACAAACAAATACAAAAATACAAAATACAAAAAGTTTATTTCCTCAACAAGTACATATTTTTTTAAAATCGTGATTGGAGCCTCCATTTAGACTAGAGAAAGTCTGTGTTAGGAGACTCCGCACTTCCATAACTTCAGTACAATAATTGATGAAATACTTAATAATCTAGTTAATATGAATCTAACTTTTATTTAGCTGTGTTTAATCGTGTATGCCTTTGTGAGGGTGTTGTGTATGTGAGTGTGGTGTGTATGTGGGTGTGGTTTTGTATGTGGGTGTGGTGTGTGTGTCGATGTGGTGTGTGTGTACGTGTGGTGTGTGTGTGTGCATGTAAGTGTGTGTTTCTATGTCATATTTTTAATAACAGTTCAGTATCGTCATAAGTTACAGGTTTAATCCAACTTATTAGTGTTTTTTTGCATTCATGTAGCTGTTTGTCATGCATATGTAATTTTTTATTAATCCTATTGTATAATATTGCAGAAAGTTTGTTATATTGTCTGTTTGCAAATGTTGTTTTTGTTACTGGTATTATAGCAACGTTACATTTACGTCTTTTTAAAATTGAATCTTTATTATACGGCAGATTTTTATGTTTTTTTCAGAACAGTAGATGTAATAATAATATATAGTTTCCTGACCGATAACAAGTCACAAGTTTTATAAAGATCCTCTGTAGAATGTCTCCTTTTTTTAAAATACATAATTTTGATCAAGGCAAACAACCTGACGACATAAAAAAATTTAATGGTTATTTGTTTAAAAAAAATTTAATTATTCCATTAATGATTTTGTAAATGACATTGTAATTTGATACAGTTTTATACTTTACATGCCGTGAATTGGTAAAATGCATATGGGACATCACATAATTGACATCTAATAATACCGGCATTATAGTAAAAAAATAATTTGATTGATAGCTCTGCATAGTTCGGTGCTAGATAACGGTATAGAAAAAAGAAGTACTCAATACTCAATGTCTTAATTGCAGTCCATATGTTACAAATATGTTATTTATAATATCACAGATACAATATGGACCCTGTAGGGTATGGCAACTTAGGAGAGAGGAGGATGCTAGCTTTTATAATTTAGATTTTAGTAAATTAATGTTATTGAAAATCTTACACAACGCTTAAACTAAGCAGAAGCGTAATTAGAAATGGATATTCTGGTTTTTAAAGTTAATAACATTATTCAACAATAAATCATAACCGTATATAAATTGAGTCCGTTATATAGGAAACCTTTACAGATAGATCATTTAGTACTTGAATGTGACTTAGGTATACCTGGAAATCTATATCAGCGACACCTGTAGGCGGTGGTTGTCCTTCACTCAGACTGTCTGTTGGTCAACCGATACAATACCAGCACTGTTTCAATAGAATAGTTTATTAACGAGATCATAGTACAATCAGCTTCAAATAGTTGGTGGCACAAAAAGTACAGTTAGCTTCAAATAGTTGGTTTCACAAAAAGTACAGTTAGCTTCAAATAGTTGGTGGCACAAAAAGTACAGTTAGCTTCAAATAGTTGGTTTCACAAAAAGTACAGTTAGCTTCAAATAGTTGGTGGCACCAAAAGTACAGTCAGCTTAAAATAAGTGGTGGCATAAAAAGTACAGTCGGCCTAAATAGTTGGTGGTACACAAAGGGCCATATCGCCTGTTTTTCAAACTGCTTATGCCCTATACGAAAACTTTATAGGAGGAAGAAAAACCTGTTTATTTGTCATAGTTTAGGCACTAATTGTGTTTTTGTTTTATTACATAAATATTTATTTATTGGACTTGAGATCGATCTAATCTAATTGATAGATCTCGAAATTTTATGACAATAAAAGTCAAGTTTTTTATTTTTTAGACTTACGCTGTTTGAAAATTAGACTATATAAACAATTTGATTCAGTTTTTACTTTGCCAAAAATCCATTGTAAACAAATGATGAAAAAACCTCTTTTTTCGATAATTCACGCGCAGATGTAATTTCCCTGTCGAGAGACAAAAACAATCTCTCTCTTTTTAGCGTTGGTCGTGAAAACATCGTTGTTCGGAGGCTGTCTGATATCCAGTGCCGTAACTAGCCTTTTATGCACCCGGTGCGAGCTTTCAAAACTGCGCCCTTGAAAAATGCTCTGACCAGGCTCTGAAAATACAGGCCAGGTACAGTAGGGCGCGTCTACACCATGTTCGCTATTGCGATTATTAAACAAAATTAACCTACTAGTCACCATGCATGACATACAACTAGATACTAGTCTGGTCATTTCTGCGCCCCTCCAGGGTCTGCGCCCTGTGCCTGGGCACTGCTGGCACCGCCCTATTTACGACACTGCTGATATCTTACTTATTCCTTTTTTAATTGATTTTGGTAACAAAATGTCTTTACGCACTGCCATATGGCTAATAGGAGACCAAGAGGGGAGTGTAGGGCTTTCTGCGGCAGAAGCGACCGCCAGCAGTCCTACCACTAAAAATCTTCCGACTACGCTCACCCCGCCCGCGGCCAACGTCCCCCGAGATCAAAACCGCGAGGACCTAATCAGAACGGCGCAGTGTAACGCGCCCCACCTAGCTCATGCGACCATGTCTGATATTTTACCTGAATATGCCATGTGTAAGGTCGAAACACGTGTTGTGTTGAATTGTTTCTTGATTCGAGAAGTAACAGTTGCGCGGGCAATGCCACAAAGATATTTTTAAGCCATCACGTGGCCAACCTTACCTGCAAGTGGTGCACCTGCCGATCAACGGGCGAGGCTCTGGCGAACATAAAAATGCCCAGAAAGCGGCAATAGGCTCGCCCCTTATTACGAAGGACTATCTATACAATTGCTGTAGTGTGGGCGTATAATATGCCTCTGTCTTCTCCTTCGGGGAAACAGGCGTGAATGTATGTATGTACGTTGATGTAAAATACAATCTATATCCATCCAATCAAATCAAATGAGTCTCGTGGGAAAGTAGTATTTTAATAGACCTTGATTACAATTCGATACACCAACTAACAAACAGCCGAACGACCTCCAACCACCTTCGTTTAGACCCAACCTTGCATCCCTTAATATGGACCTAGCTGACCAAAATAGAAAAGCCAATCTAATGGGGCCCTTTCATTCAAAGCAACACCTGCTCGCCAAAGGTCAAGATGAATCAGCCACTGATTCATATCACAATCATTAAATGATCTAAATTGGTATACAGTTTGTTACTGATTGCAGTTTTTATAATACTGGTTGTTATTTTACAAACGTTTCTTTGCAATATTGGCATAGATCGATTTGACCAAACATGGTATTGTTCGTTGAGAATGATTCATATGTCGATCTTTAATGGTTGTAAACATATTTATGTGACCTTAAATGTGACAGGGTGGACGAAAATGGAGATAGATCAATCAGAGAATTATGCTAGGGTAACTCTAGTTATTAATTATCTGGTGAAGGGGACGGAGCGGTGATAGAGCAATGGCAAGACCCATAGCCTTCAAATTTAAAAGGTCTCGGATTCAAACTCAATTGACGTACGTTTTCAACGTTATGTGCGTAATTATCGCTTGCTCCATGCCTCGGAAAGCACGTCTAGCCGTTGGTCCCGGCTGTCATGAACATCTATGGCAGTCATTATTAGGAAGTCAGTACCTTGTATCATCCTGACAACTGGTTTAACCATAGAAGATATGCTAAACAGATTTTTTTTCTAAAATTACAGATCCTCCGATCCCACGTAATGGTCCGCGTCGGCGGAGGCTGGGACACCCTGGCCCATTACCTGGACAAACACGACCCCTGCCGGTGCCGCGCCCAGCATCGCACCTCGCTGTCCGCCCGCCTGGCGCGCCCCAGGCAAGACCTGGCCGGCGCCACCGTCACCTACGAACGACCAGACCCTGGCCCAACCTCCTTACCGTACACCAAACTCGACAAGAACTATGAACCAATGTCTCTGCAGTACACTTCCAAACTTTACCCCGATGATCCAAAAGTCAACCATTACCAATCACATACAAGACTCAACGATGCCCCTGCAAGTCTTCCTTACTTAGGAGACCTGGATAGATCACATTCTCCAAGCAGGAAGCATTTAGCTCCAAGATCTAACAGTCCTGGGAGGAAATCCTCTTCTCCAGATAGAAGAACGAAAGTAATAGTGACTTCTAGCCATTTGGTGCCGACTCCTCTTGGGTTGAGGAACAAGAGCCCAAGACCAGTCTCCCCGGCTCCTGCTGCAGAGAGCGCGTCTGACAATGGTTCGGAAGTGTCTGATGAAGGGTACAGGAGCTTGGGGGTGGTAGCAGGATCCACACAGGGATCGCCGTCTACGAAGACTACGAACAGATACTCGATGCATAGCCAGAATTCTATCGAAGACGTTGAATACAGTGGTGAGTAATCCTATCTACTTAAACCATACTAATATCATAAATGTGAAAGTTTGTGAGTATTTATTTATACTTGTTACTCTTTCACGCAAAAACTACAAAACAGATTTAAGTGAAATGTAGCACACAGATAGTTTATATTCCAGAGTAACACATAGGATTTTTATAGGGTGTATAGGGATCCTACCAAGACCTAAGGAGCCCAAGCCAACCTCACATGCAAGTGGTGCACCTGCCGATCAACGGACGAGGCTCTGGCAAACATAACAGTGCCCGGTAAGCGGCAATAGGCTCGCCACCTGTTACGTGGGACCAACAATATGATTGGCGATGTGTGGGCGTATATTATGCCTCTGCCTACCCCTTCGGTGAAATAGGCGTTAATGTATGTATGTACATAGGATTTTTAGACCAGTATTCCCATAAAAAAGGGGAACACGCTGGAGACACTGCAGGGCGCTGTTAATCTTTTATAAAAGGCATAGTTATCTATACTAATATTATAAAGAGGAAAGATTTGTTTGTTTGTTTGTTTGTTTGTAACGAATAGGCTCCGAAACTACTGGACCGATTTCAAAAATTCTTTCACCTTTGGAAAGCTACATTATCCCCGAGTAACATAGGCTATATTATATTCTTAAAAAAATTAGGGATCCTTACTAAAAATCCAATAATGTAACCCAAGGTGTAAAAAAATGACCTGAAAAATTCCTTACATAGCGTGCGCAGCGAAAACTATTGATGATAGAACAAAATTATGTACTACGACTTTGCAGTACTCATCATTATCTACAAAAAGTGTCGCGACAGCATATGTCTATATATTATAGTTACGTCACAGTAAGCGGTTTTTTATTCTAAAAATTTAATTTATATGCCGCCGCTTGAAAAGGCTCTATATTTGTACCTTGGTATTAATCCTTATCAAAAAAAATTACTTTGTATTCAAGACGGCTTCAATACCTTTTTATAACTTTTTGAATTATTCAATTCAGACATTTCGTTTGGAAGATATCACGAGTTTAAAAATGCAAGTATTAGAAAAAAGTCGCGTGGTTGCCGCTCACCGCGCTCAGCTAGCCAGCATGCGATGTAGGCTCCATGTAAGCGTCAGTGGGGTACGGGGGGGGGGGAGTCAATGTAATCTATATTATAAAGAGGAAGGATTTGTATTTTTGTATGTAACGAATAAACTCAAAAATTACTGGACCGATATTAATAATTCTTTTTTCATTAGAAAGCTACATTATTACGATTTCCGGGCTCCCGACCATCAGTTTATTTTGTCACCTAAAAATAATTTAATGTCAAGTGTTGTTTATGGGGAAGATTTATAATAATCGCTTTAGTTATCTATCCCAAAACAACAGGTTGCTCTCCGGGACTGCCGGTAAGCGTAAAAACTAAGTATTAATTAGATTTCAATATTTTCATCATTAACAACTTCAACATCCACATAAAGACAATCTATGCAGCCTGCGGATAATGACTGCGTCGTCAATGTTAGTGTCCGTGTCTGTGATTTGATCTGGAAATCATTTTGCTGACCGTGTCTTTTCTGAGTAGGCATTTTACAGCGGAAGCCGACATCCACGCGGGCGGAGCCGCGGGCGACTGCTAGTGTTTAATATTTGTGATGGTGGATACTGAGAGGCAGGAAACAATAGAATTGCCGTAGTTGGAAAGGTTTATCGTGGCAATGGATGTATAAGGCGCGAGCAGGGTCCCTTTTCTGATAGGTGCAAATTATATTCGAGTATTTATTAGTGCACACGCCTACACTATGTTACAAATAAATTGACCACAGACCGAGCACTGAGACCACTCAATCTTGTTACTGTTTCTGATTTCTCACGTCTGTTTACAATATTAGAATAAATATTAATTAGTATAAGGACAATTATAGAGATATTCTGGAATTTAGAAGTGCCATCATCATGTCAGCCACATTCCACTGCAGAATATTGGCCAACCTAATGGTTGCAGGACATATCGGGTTTAAGAAGGAACATGGATGGTTTTAATGAGTAAAAGTCAGACAAACCCTTCTGTTCAACCCACAGCGGGAGCGGGGCGTTTAAGGATTTCCAATTTATAAAGGCTTAACTGAAAATCTTGGCCTGTATACACCAGCAGCCTTGTAAAGATCACCAGCCCATGGCTTTAAAATTTTTACGTTGTGCATTTCCAAAACGTCAAGTTACTTGGAATGTGTTCAATTATTTCATACCCGAATGTTGTGGCAGTATTAGTATCATTATCATATCAGCCAGATGTAGTCCACTGCTGAACATTAGCCTCCCCAATAGATTGTATTCTATTGGGGATATTCGCCCGTAATCACCACGCTGGGCAAGATGGTTGGTGATCGCAGTTCAAGCTAATTCGCAGGATGACGCTGCTGCCTATCATTCGGTAGAATTTCTCTACGTCGGCTCTTACGACTCCCCGTCAGACAAGAGTGGGTGCCACTATTCTAGGCCAATACCACACGGCACGAAGTAGTATGTAGTAGCAGAAAGTATGCTTTGTGTCCAAAAGGTGCTCCAAGTAGATAAACATTGTCCGATAAGATAATGGACATAATTATTTTCTTAGTAATCTGCAGAATAACACTTTCTATGAATCATAGCAATATAAAGAACGATAGATGACGCAAATCAAACTCACAATCAATTTACTCCTAGCTTCTTTCCGTAGCACTTGTGAATGTAACATAATTTTCGCTGGTTTTCGCTGCAGAGAAACTCAGCAAGGTTCGAACTCCCATCTAGTCTAGTCAGGTATTATTGTGGAGGTAGTCAATGTATTTTATGTATAAAGAACAGATTTTCTACATAATTATGTTACCGCTAAATATGCGCTTTACGTGATATCGTAGTCCAGTGTGTCGTAGGCTAGCTAGTCAAATTAATGGTCTTGTGAAACTTAAAAGCTCTCACTTCCCATACAACAATTACCCTTTTTCCAGCATTGAGACTAGAATGAAAGAATTCCAAAGGAGTACATAAAGATGATGATCTCAAGGCTTCTATGGCGCTGCCATGTTTGTTGCACTAATAAAAAAATATTAAATTGAAGATCATTTTGCATCTTTTAAATCGCTCTCACAAACGGTCCTGGAATGTACTGTCTGGTTTTCCCAAGAGATGACAGATACAGCATGGGACTTTTCAAAAACTCAACTTGAAATGGTTTTTGAAGAGTCGACAACGTGCTATTGTTGTCTCCGGTGTTGCAAACCACTTTTGATCACGTTGGCCGTATGCTTGAGTGCCCACCTTGTGATATTAACAATAATGTCAAATTGTGGGTGTATAGGGTTCCTACCAAGATCTAAGGAGCCCAAGCCAACCTCACCTGCAAGTGGTGCACCTGCCGATCAACGGACGAGGCTCTGGCGAACACAAAAGTTCCCGAAAAGCGGCAATACGCTCGCCACCTATTACGTGGGACCAACAATATAATTGGCCAAGTGTGGGCATACAATATGCCTCTGCCTACCTCTTCGGGGAAACAGGCGTGGTATTATGTATGTATGTATTGTGGTATTAGTTGCACGTCGAGGTGCAAACTAATGATCAGTACAGTAGTGTGCATGTTTTGAAATGGCGTTGAAATGAATATGAAGACGGGCGTGGCACTTACCATGAGAGGAACGTGTCTCTCGTGTCGACAATCATTGAAATAAAAACAGAATACTGTTCCCAATCACACATTGTCTATGCATTGTCTTGAAGTGTCGCAAATGTGTCTATGACATTACAATCAGCATCCACATTGTTGGATGACTGCTGGAATGCTTTTCCATTGGTTCTTATCATATTTGATTTCAACGACTAACAGAAAATTTACAGTCGGTATGGAATGAAAATGTGTTTTTGAACAATATTTTGTAACATTATAATCGTTTGTACTATATGAGGCAAATAAGCACCCGAATCTGATTTAGAGATCTAAACAGTACCTTTGGGACCTGGGAAAGTGGTAGGCCTGTCGATCAACTCTCTGGCATATATAAAAATTCCCGGTAAGCGGCAATACGCTCGCTACCTGTTATATGGGACCAAAAAATTTGATTGGCGAAATTTGGCTTTAAATATGAGTTTGCCTACCCTTCGGGGAAACAGTCGTCATGATACCAGTTGTTGTTGTACTGTATTGTAAGTGCTACCTGTATGTTGTACCTATGTGGACAATACATCTATCACTAATTATCTTTTATTATTTATTCATTTAATACCTTATATTTACAGATTTTATTTTTAATATGTAAGTAAGTAGGTAATTAAGATTCATAATTGTTATAATTCTATTTTTGTTTATTTAGTTTAAAGTTGTCCTATTATAAATCATAGTAATTTCTTGCCAGTGTCCAATTTGTATGTCACTAATAGTAAAAGTGAAATTTAGAGCACAAGTCTTGCAATAAAGTGTGTGAAATACTTCAAGTGTTAAAAACCCACTTTACTTAACAGACACTTTACATTTATTATCCCATTTTCATAAATATCGTGTGACAATGGAGACAAAGACTTGCAAAGACTCTTTAAGTGACTTATGTAACAGTTCGTACGCAAATTGAGTGTCATCTCACCGATTGTGTTATTGTGTGACAGTATTGCAACAATAGGTGATTGTAAGAACCCTCATTGCACCTCGTTACTCTGATTTGGTAATAGACTACACTGCGATGTCTTAGTCAAATACTCTTCGAGGCTGGGTCAGAGGTTCCTTCCTTTTCTAGACCGTTACCCCTATGATCTATGTAGATAGATAGATACAATAAAATTACACTGTAAATACCAAAAAAATACACATCTGAAATTATTCAATAATCTTACTGACTAAATAGTATAGGGAAGTGCGCTGCAGCCGTGCAAAATGGTTATGGCTCAGTGAAATTTTACTTCAACGAGCAAACACTGATTTTCAGCCATAGACCAAACTAAAAGTAAAAAATAAAATAAAAGTTTTGTGGTTAGATTCTTGTTAGATTCATCGAAAGTAAAGCGTTTTCCCTAAAAATAAAATAAAAAACATATTATTATTATATTATTATATCCTTTATTGCACATTAAACAAAACAAAGAAACACTTATACAAATCAAACAAGTACAAAGGTGATCTCTAAGAGAGATCTCTTCCAGCCAACTCTTCGTTTTATAATAAGCCCTTAAGTGTTTATAGCCTTTAGCGATAAATAACTTTATTTACAACCTTATTTTTAATATCGTATTGGTGGCCCCAGTAGAAATCGAACCTATGAACCACTTTATAATAACCGGGTAATAATTCACGAGGCTCGTGCACAGCAGTGCTGATGGGCTGAGATCGATGATGATGTTAACAAAGTGAGTCTAAGGGTGCTCGCACACGTCAGATTTTGTAGGACCGATATTTTTTCTTTTTTATTTCTGACATACTTTATGTAGAATGTGTGCGATGCGCAATTGCAATCAGTACGTCCTATTTTTATCCTACAAAAATCGCTCACTGATTGTCTTACGTGGCCGAGCACCCTAATTCTACTCCTGTTAAGTACTAGAATATTTTCATGCGTATAGATAAAAGAAATCAGAAATAATTGACGAGTAATGGGCCCTTTCACTGGGCCTTGAGCACCTTTTCAATAAGTAGCTGTTTCATCATTCCAAGCTATCGAATCATAGATCGATCCGACCACGATCGTTCGACTCGATTCGGCATAATCATACAGATCATACAGATCCATAATCGGCGTAGGTGTAAATTGAATTAGGGTTGCTACTTATTACAATTTATTAATATAAATTATGCATACAGCCACAAATTAATTGCTAATTACTTATGTAATTTTTATTATTTCCCAAATGTATTATGTAATATTTCTTCAATAGGATTAAAAAAGGAAGTCTTAAAACCCTATTTCTAATTATTCTCAATAAGTCTACTTCATGTGTCAGATAGCAATATACCGATCTTAATGAACCCTGTCGGGCGTCTGACAGTGTCTTTTCGAATGAAGTCAACCTGGTCAAATAAAATTAACTAGGTATCCCATGAGGATCATGATCATGTAACAAGCAATGATGTATACAACATATTAACATACAAAAAAATCAAATATATTTGGATAGTGGGACCACTTATATTTATAAAATGGGACCACTTATATTTGGATAGTGGGACCACTTATAATTGGTTAGTGGGACCATTTAAATGTGTACAGTGAGACCACTTATATTTGGACAGTGGGACCGCTTAGGCGCTTAAAATATTATGTTATCGCATATCACCAAAAATAATTATTACGTTGAACTGTACGCAAAGAAATCACTCACCGAGCGTGAGG
Source organism: Musotima nitidalis (assembly GCA_949126915.1). Taxonomy (NCBI): domain Eukaryota; kingdom Metazoa; phylum Arthropoda; class Insecta; order Lepidoptera; family Crambidae; genus Musotima; species Musotima nitidalis. The sequence goes on along the minus strand of OX421434.1, from coordinate 757,924 downwards.
ACTGTTTAAACTACAACACAGTAAATACATGTCATGATTGACTAGTCAACTGTCAAATTACTGTTATGATTGACAGGTATTTGACAGTTAACTGAAAAGTCTTTTATCCAATCACTGAACGAATATGCGAGCATACAAAATTATAACAATTATTATTAGAAAAATTGAATTTGAGACAGCCCTAGCCCACGGTTACAGTAACATTGTCAGCGATCTGGTGTATGCCTTTTCGGGCGAGGAATGCGGCCCGGACCTTGCTGAGAGCCTCTCAAATAAACAAACTCAAATACATACATTAGAAACATAAATATATAAAGATATGTAAATTATCCCGCGAAGGGGTAGTAAGTACTAAGCGGCTTAGGCAGATAGATTTAGTAAGTGTTCCTAAAGGACACTAGAATAAATAACTTTTTCAAAATGCATATTAATTTCATATGATCCCATAAGTCGAATATAAAAGAGTTATTTCACACTTCGCAGAGCAAAGTACTCCTTTTTTTTGACTTCACTTAAATTAGGAAAATTATTATTGATATAAATATACTTTTGATATTTTCCAAATTTTTCTTTCGGCATCTTTCATCATCACAGCCCATTAACGTCCCACTACTGAGCACGAGCCTCCTCACACATATCAAGGGGCGAGGGTATTGGGTCATACTCCACCACGCTGACCCAGTGCGGATTGGCGGAGGCAGGTGTATGGCGTCCTGCTGTTAGAATTTTTCAAACCGCCCATGAGGCCTCTAACATGGCTTAACTACCACATTTAGTGATAACCGGGACCAACGGCTTAACGTGCCTTCCGAAGCACGGAAGCGCTCGATATCAAATGCCACACAAACGGTCACCCATCCAAGGACTGACCTCTGTAAACTCTGCTGTACAATGGAGATCGTTTCCGATCACCGAACTCCGCAGAGCTACGAGCGCTTCAAAGCAGAGCTACGAGCGCTTCGGCATCTTTAGAAAGTTTTAAAATTTTTGGCCAGCAAAGACGCTTCTAGAAGTAAAACTCGTACACCATACTTTGTGTGAGTCAGTACTCCAAATAAGGATACCGGTCATAATATTATCATAATCATATTGAGACAGAACACTCTGAAATATTCTCCCATTAAAATATGCTGACACGTAATTTATTAGAACACGTATTTGGACAATAGAGTGAAAATTTGGAACAAAATAATCGATTTGTTGCTGATCCTATAACAAATGAAATAAAATTAAACCAGATACCTTTAGCGTGACATCAAATGTTTACAGCGTAACCAATAAGGAAGTAATTAATGATATCTGATGCACATTTATGGCAATATCTGATTAAATAAAATAATGTTACATGGAAGCTTGTTATTTATTAGCATGAACTAATTTATGTACACGAGACATTACAAAGAAACCAAAAATGGAAGCTAGAGTGATTACGTATTGTAATTCGATTGATGTTTTCGCAATCATATTAACGACTACTGATAATAAAAGATTTAGCGATTTGAATAAATTTGTTGTCAATGAGAGCTTTAATTTTGAATCAAGATGATTTATAAACTAATGAGTCATTTGATAGCATTTAGATATGTATGAACTTAATTTACTATTAAATACTAACTGCAGTTATATGTTTTTGATTACAGAACGTCTCGATCAAGATGATGGCTGTCATATGGATAAAAACGAACGAGTAGATGACTACGTGAGTCTTTCGACAGGTCTTAGAAAAACAGACTTTTCTGACACATTCTACGGAGGTAGAAAACCTAGTTCTATAGAAGACCGTTCAAACAGAGGTAGTCCTGAAAGAATAGTCGCCATTGTGAAGAATGATTCTCCAAGTAAAAGTCTGAGACCTTCCAGAGATGCAACAGAATCCCCGACAAAAACTATAAGGAGTAGACAAGCCAGTCGGATTCCACATTCCCCCGTTCGAGCTAGGACCCCAAGCCGCGGAAACACTCCAAGTCCGAAACATGTCCCTAATAATGTTCAGACATCTCCTAAGCTGGTTCCAAAACTACCTCCAGTTTCCAGGAACACTTGGAGTGGTAGGACAGCTCCTAATCAAGCAAAATCCAAAGCTAGACCGACAATAGGTTCTGAAACTTTCGATAATCCTAACAAATCACCGACAGCAAAATTGAAGACTAATGGGCAATCAGAGGCTTTTAAAAGAAACTCCCCTTTGAGGGCTAGCAGTGCTACTTTAAGATCCCCACCTAATCAGAAACCATTAAGTCCATTGTTAGAACAAATTTTAAGATCTGCTGAAACAGCCAAGGATGACGCTACAGTCTTGGAAAAAATGAAAGAAATAATAAGATCATTTTCAAAGGGAGATAACGATTCTCTTTCAAGGACAAGTTCAAAGGATTCTGACTACGCTGATTTTACATCAGCTTGGGTCATGTCTGATGGGAAATTGGAACGGTCAATGAGTACAAGGCAACTAGCTGCACCTAGAAAAGATCCGAGGAATGGTCCATCAAGGATACCAGCTCCAGTTGCGATCGGTTGCCGAAGGTCAACCTCTACTTCACAGTTCCAATGACAGGGAGAATCTGAAGAATCAGAGGAGATATTTGAAAAGTGACCCAAAGACTAAGCAAGACAGTTGGTGCACTATAACTGTTTAATTATGTCACAAAACTCATTATGTTGTCGTTCGGTATCTTAGAGCCTAACCTAATTGAGTCGTTGTTTTCGTAATAGTTTCTAGAATGTGGAATGTTCTGTGGTTTCAATAATCACTTTGACGTCAAGGCACTGAAGTTTTTATCAATAGTTTCTCTGCGATTACTATACGCCGCATAACGATATATTTTAATTGTTATAAATTTGCGGGTGACAAATATTCAGTAACTCCTGCAATTATGATAAGACTCTTTTATTTATCAATAAAGTAATAATAAAATAATCATATCTTTATAAAGGTAGTGCTAGATGTGATTCGTCATATAAAACATAAAAAAATATATCTACCGCAACGGTAGCTTGTAATATTAACAACCTAACTTTGTTAGTAAAGTAGAATTAGTTAATCAATTGATTAGTTATTTGTATTAACATAAAACAACTCTTTTTTCAGTAGATTTTTATTCAAAGAAACAAGCAAAGGAAAATATTGAAAAAAAAAAAATTAGTTGATAAGGAGTTGTGCTCTAACCACCCTAAAGTCGGATAAAGATGGTGCTAAGTATTGAAGAAGGTTAATTTAGTTTTTTATTTTATTTAGTTAATGTATGACAATTATTGTTTTGTAGGAAATGTAGAAAAAAGTATACTATTGTTTGATTTATTCAATAGAATATTTTTTTGTGCAGAAATATTTAAAAAATCCAATATTTTGGAGTTAGATAAGTTTTATAACAAGACATTGTAGAAAACATTTTATATTTTGTGTCTTTCGACATATTTCTTAAATGTTTATTAAGATTTAGTTTCTAAGAGATTTATCCTCCAGAACTATAATCGTTGATTACAAAAACAAAACTGTGCATTTAAGGAGAAACAATGTTCATTCCATATTGTCTTTTTGAGCCGGGAACTTTGGCAATTACTGTGTTCTATATTATTTTGAGGTAAGTTGTAAAGGGTGTCGAGTATGTCGAGCTTGAAACAACCACTAGTGTAACTTAAAAACATAATAATAACTTAGGTTACATTTTCACATTTTTTAATAAAATAATTGTAGTAAAAAAACAAAAGACATCCAAAATCATACCTCATAAAGTATACGTGGAAGAAATTAAATTGAAGAAAGATATTTTCTGAAATGTTTTGCAAGAGAAAACAAAGCCAATTCAACCGTCCGTATAGACATGGCATAGTTTTAAACAGATCATAAAGTTTTTGGCATAAGAATCTAAGCTAAGTCCATGTTTTAATGTAAATTAGTAATTTCACCTATTACTGCTATTTACATTTATCATATTTTAGTTTATAATCGCAGTTAAAATTTTTACTATACAATTTAGCTCCACTCTATAGTCTCTACTTAATTTCAATATCTTCAATTATACAAAGGCATTTGCGCTCGGTGCTCACAATCCACAAAAATAGTTAATAAATGCTCATTAAGCTTATTAGCAATATTTTTGCTACAATCACAATGGTGTTACATTGTCGTAAACGATTCCAACAATTTGTTATCTTTGTCCAAGATATAACTATATAGATTTTATTTGGTTTCATAGGCAATCCCTCAAGGGAGTGGTCTAATTCCTGTAATCAAAAAAATATATGACAATGTATGTATGTTTAGCTTAGAGGCTAAGTGAATATTAGTTAAGTTACTGTTTCATAAGCGTAACGTTACCAGTGACTATGCCATAGAAAATCGTTATTATTTCACTGAATAAAATAAAATTTTAAAATACTTTATATGTCTTTTTATTTATCACTTCTACGCTACACATGAAATGAAAAAAATATTTATATTTGATTATGTCACCGTAAAATTGTAAATAACGTTAAATTATAATCTATCCCGCGATATTCGTTCTGTCGCATGCCATTTTACAATCTGACGGTTTGTCTTCGATAGATTATAATCTATCGAAAAATAATGCGTTAAATTGTGAGCAGTTTGTTACGGATCACAATTTTTCGACAGATTACAATATCGCGGGATAGATTATAATTTAACGTTATTTACAATTTTACGGTGACAATTATATATGATTGTTGTTACATACATAACACATTCACGCTTGTTTCCCCTATATAGCCGCTTACCGGGAAATGTTATGTTTGCCAGAGCCTTGTCCGTTGATCGGCAGGTATACCACTTGCAGGTGAGGTGGATTGGTGTCCATAATAAGGACTTCTTAGTTCTTGGTAAATTAATTAATTTAATAAATTTCTTTATTTCATAATCAACCTGGTACATTAGAATATCTAGTAGCTGGTGCCTCCTTTTAAGCTTGAATAAGCCTGTGTCAGGAGACACCGCTCTTCAATAACACATATTCTAAGTTTTGGTTTGAGCAACAATTTTATATTAGTGTTAGACAAACAGTGTTTTACTTATGTTAATGTTAAATAACAATTTTATATTAAAAATTAAAAATTACAATTAAAAAAAAATTAAAGTTTAGTGAGTAAGTGGGTAGATACAATCTACAGCACGGCAGGGTACACAAGATGTAGTATTAGGTAATTAGTAATGACGATAACATTGGCAGTGGACTAGCTTATGTATACCGACGCGCTGCCGACAGCCACCCAATAAGTTACTTAAATTCTACCTTTTGATTTTTAATAAGTTTGAGAATAGGTATGTATATAGGTAGGTATTAGTGAATAGAAGCAATTTGGTAAAAGTAAAAATATCATTGAATGCAACATAAAACTAGACAACGCCATAGGTACTAAAACATTGCGCTTATAAAAACGCTTATAATGCCTATTAAAGATAGATACAATGCACATCAAAAATTGAGTGAATATGCGCGCGAGCCTTGGTGCCCAGTGCAAGGTAGGTATGAATCAAAGACATTTAACTATTACTATAGACAGGACATTGAGATCAAAACTGTAATCCACAACTTATTACCAAGTGGTAACAAGTCGCTCAGTATGATTTTATGCGCCCTCTAGTGTAGTCGTGTTTGTGCGGGAACAGATTTGACAAATTTTATAGAAAATATGCCAAATTGCGTACTGCGATATTGCAAATCCCGTTATGGTAAAAAGGCTGAACGTGATTACAGTTTATTTTCGTAAGTATTTTTTATATTTACTCAATAATCAGACTATATAATAATTTTCAATAAATTGTTCTAGAACATTACTTATGCCCTTTGCCGACCTCTAGCGGTGAGAAGCAAAAGCACTACTTTTAGGATCTCGCCACAGTTGTCGATGCGGAAGTAGATGATTTAGTGATGTTCAAGTGATGTCGTTTTATTTATCGATTAATGTAATAAATAATATTTTTAAATTGTAAGTATAAGTTTGATATAAGTAGGAATATTCTGATTCAATAATAATTGCGTTGGGGGATGGTCAGTCTGTTCAATGTTTGCCAAAGTTCAAATTATTTCATTTGAAGAATAAAAAGAGAAGGTGTGTCAGTACTACTTCCCCACAAAATAATCCCGTGACTAAACCTTGCATATGCATAGGCATAGTATGTAGTTAAAGCTGTTTGCAAATCTGTTGTTCTTTTAATTTATTGAAGGGCATAGGAGAATCTGGATATCTTTTATTATCGAAGGTTTTTAATGTGGGTCTTCCAGTTTAAGTTACTATCTATGGTTATGCCTAATAGAGAGAATTCATTAGTATTTTCTATTGTGGAAGTTAATTATTAAGGGTGACTGATAAGGATAAAATGAAATTAATTTAGTTTAGAACATCCCTACTGCAAAGCGACGCTTACCGTGGAGTAGGTAAAACTTATTCTAATTGTTTTTAATATGCTGTTTTGCTTTTCAACGTTAGATAGCGCTACTTCCGCGCCAGCTCAAATTTTTTGTATGGAAAAGTCTCTAATAGCCGCTCTATTACTATATTAAATCTCTTTGGTATGAATCAACGTTAGCTTGCCCGCGCAGTAAATACACGTAGGTACGCGTCGCAGTCGAGCGGATCAAAATTCACAAGATACCTAGTCAGCAGTAAAGTTATCTTGTTTTTAGATATATATTTATTCTTGATTTAATAATTAAGAAAAGTTATTAATAAATTAAGTTTTATTTATTTAATTTAGTAATTTTCGTAGGATCCCTATACACCCTATATAATTATGATTGTGGTTGTACACAAATATTTTTCACAATGTATGTACTTAGGCACACAAAATTTGTCTTAATCGATGAGAAAGAACCTTCCTTTGCCACGTGTTGACACTACTTATTATTATTTACTGACTGATAGAAATCAATAGAGAAACGGCAGTTCAAGTACCCTAAGCCGACGGGCGTGTATGAAAAAGTTAATGAGTGTGAATGAAGCTAAGAGTGTGTTGATATGTAGTAAGCAAAGAGATTTAATATAATAATAGAGCGGCTATTAGAGACTATTTCATACAAAAAAAATTGAGCTGGCGCGGAAGTAGCGCCATCTAACGTTGAAAAGCAAAACAGCATATTAAAAACAATTAGAATAAGCTTTACCTACCCCACGGTAGGTATCGCTCTGCAATAGGGATGTTCTGTTTAGAATTCGACGTATCGACAAATACTACTTGTCTAGCCTTGGTTAGAAACTCGGAAACAGAGATCCTAGTCCCCTTTTATAAAGTTTTGTTGTTCCAAACTCTAGAACGAAAACCAGCATCCACATACCGAACCAAAATAGGTCTGGGGACATCTCTTCATTCCAAGGCGATGACAAGCCTCAAAGGATGAATTTTAAGTAGATGCTATTTTCATCTGATCACAAATAAGCCTGCTTACTCTGCTTGAAAGATTGTCGTCTTGCTCTTCTAGTACTCCATGAAATGGTAGAACCTTTCTGCGTTAATGACACTCTAGACGATTCAACCCTGTCATCAAAATATTCAGCTGAAGCTTAAATGTTGACAAGGCATATGAAATTCTTGAAGTTTTAGAGCTTTTAGTGTCTGTGGGGCTGGAGAAGGTGAAGGTGCAGACTGCTCCCGCAACTGCTTTTCAAACTCTTCCATCCGTGAATAAAAAGTGTAGTCATTTCGTACATATTTTTTTGTGAATCAGTGCAGATGTATTTATAGTGAGAGATATTGTACTATCACTATTTCATGTAGAATGTCCACAAATAACAAAATATAAATTTTAAATAATTAAATGTCTCTTTAGTAAATTTCAAGTGTGTTGACTGTTTCTATACCTACTCTCAAAAAAAAAGTACTTATTACTACTCATAATATTAAACTTATACTTACGATTTAAAAATATTATCTATTACATTAATCGATACATAAAGCGACATCACTTAATCATCTACTTCCGCATTAACAAGTGTGGCGAGATCCTTAAAGTGGTGCTTTTGCTTTTCACCGCTAGAGGTCGGCTAAGAGCATAGGTAATGTTCTAGAATAATTTATTGGAAATTATTATAAAGTCTGATTATTGAGTAAACATAAAAAATACTCACGAAAATAAACTGTAATCACGTTCAGCCGTTTTACCATAACGGGATTTGCAATACCGCAATACGCAATTTGGCATATTTTCTATAGAATTTGTCAAATCTGTTCACGCTCAAACACGACTACACTAGAGGGCGCATAAAATCAAACTGAGCGACTTGTTACCACTTGGTAATAAGTTGTGGATTACAGTTTTGATCTCTATGTCCTATCTAAGTAATAGTTAAATGTCTTTGGTAGTAAGTAGATGTATTAAGTTAAGTCTATATAACTATCTATAATATGTCGTGCACTCAGGGTAATCATAAATAACCAGAGTTTATTAAATAATCAAACAGTCTTCTGTCAACATTCGGTTGGTTCATTTTCTCTACATCCCACTTCTTTACATAATCCGGTCCAACTAAAAAGGAGCGAGCTTCATAAACATTGCACGGTGTCTGCATTAAATTACGATGGATAATTTAGGTATTATTTGTACGTGTGACAGTGCTAGTCGCCTATTAGCTCAATCACACTTTACTAAGTTCCCAGTACCACAGGAAAATGGGTAAACAAGTGGTAATCGCGCACAATGATGCAGGAGCCGAGGTTGTAGCAAGTGGAAGGATGTGATCTCTGTCTTCCCTATGTATGAAAATGATAGTAAAGCTCATGCTCAGAGATAAGATTTATGATGTAAAGGTTTTAAAAAGACTGCAGTAGATATTAAAGTCCCTTTCTTTCCCTCTGTGTCGCCGAGGTCAGTCGCTCTGTGTAATAACTGAAATTCTGTACAAATGGTGATGAAAATCACAATCCCTCTCTTCTTTTCCAAATGATACATTGTTCTTGCTGTTGCTAAATTCCTATTGCTCCCACCAAGACGAAGGAAACACCAGGATGACGGGTGTACGTCAATAATCAGTGATTCTATACACATGAAACATATGTTTTAGCAGTGTGAGTAAAGTTTGTGAAATTTAAAACAATGTGCTTTAAATAAAAAGCTATTTCAAAAGTAAGTTAGCCTGATATTTAAGGATGAAAACATTACCATAGACATTTTTCGGCAATGTCCTAGATCGTATGGATTGCCGATATGAAATCATTAGGTGTAATTTTTTTATTTTAAAATTTATTTTTGAACCTGACACCGTATCTGATTCTGTTTCTGATAATATTGAGCAAATTGCTATGGTATTGTTTACGTCCTTAAATATGTTATAATTTTCTCGTATTAAAAATACACACATCGTTCTGAATTAACTTTTTGAAATAACTCTTGGTTTTTTAAAAGCACATTGCTTAAAATTTTACGGAAATTCCTAGAACATTCCTTCCACGTAAAATGTATAGAATCGGTGTTCATTGACGTATACCCTCTAATGATCACAAGACCAGCCCTGTCATTACTTGCCTATCGTTCATTTACTCGTATTTTAATAATGCGCTTTGTAGTTCTTCTTTACTCATATATCTTGCGTGCTTCAAAATAAAATAGAGTAGCGCCTATGCAGTTCTCGTAGCACTATTGCAAGAAGTGCATATTGATCATAATCATTACAAGGCAAAATAAATAATGTACATAAATAACGTTGAATAATAATAATAAACAAATACGGAAATCTAGGGCCTAACTTTCTTTTTGATCCGTTTGCGGTGGAGACATTGGGTCTATGGGGGCACGAAGCAAAGCAACTCGTGAAAAAATTAATAATTAATAAATATTTTCTAACATTTACACCAATGATTTAGTTCCAAGAAAATTATTTAGTCAATAAAACCTTGTGTAGTGTACACTAAATATTCTTCTTCACAACTTCTTGATGAAATGAGAAAGAAAACAGTTCTGTCAATGTCAATCAGATCAAAAGCCATCAAAATGTTTGACAAAATAATCTAGAAAACCTTAGGTTTAAATAATTTGATACTGAGCAATAGACTTTGATAAGCTTTGGATGACTATTTTGTACATTTATATACGTAAACTACATTTTCGAGGTAAGCGCCGACTATCGAGAATAATCATGCTGTAGGTAATACATACAATCAGGCATTTTTTCCCGAAGGGGTAGGCAAAAGCAAAAAGGCTGTGTCCCCAGTAGGCGAACTGTTAGCGGCCGACTTTTTGCGGCGTACCGATTTAGTACGCCCTTCCATATATTTGAAATGGAGTGTCCACAGTCTGCTAGTTTTGCGCTCACTCTCAGCGTCGGTCTCTCAGTCTTGCAACTCAGTCGGCCGCTAACAGTTTGCCTACTGGGGACACGGCCTAAACGTCCACACTACGCCAGTTATAATGTTGGTCCCTCGTAATAGGTGGCGAGCCTTTTGCCGTTTATCGGGAACATTTGTGATTACCAGAGCCCCGTCCGTTAATCGGCAGATGCACCACTTGCAGGTGAGGTTGGCTTGGGCTCCTTAGGTCTTGATAGGATCCCACGCACTGTTGGTAATAACAGGTAATTTAGACCTAAAATTGTCTTCAAGCAAGTATTGCAATGTGTATGGCTTAGAAAAGTGACGCCCCCTCTCTTCTCATGGGGAGTTGTAAGAGTTAACGAAGGGAAATTCTACCATAATAATAATAAGATCGCAATGGTTCTTTCAGCTAAACATCACTTCACGTAACAGCACAGGAGCGCTTTCACATTTGAAAAGATTTATTGCTACAGACTGCTATGATGACTGAGGAGTAAATCAATGTTGTGGGATTTCAACAGAAATTTTATCTGAAGACAAAAAAATATTTCTATGTAATTTTTAGTTATGGAACTATATGCTATTCTTTTGGGATTAGTTATTTATTCACTTCTAGTTGGAATACGTAAGTATTGCAAGATAAATTAGCAATTTTATGGCGTCGTCTGTTGATTACAAGCTTTACCAAAATAAGAAGTGTTATTTTTGTATATTGCAGTTATAATTATTAATGAAGCATTTTGTAAAGCAACTTGCATTAAAAATGCACAGGAAATGATTGAGAAACATGAAACTGATGTTGAGCTTAATGAAAGATGTCCATCAAGGTATGTGATGTCCCAGAAAAAATCTAACAGAGGTAAATCAGGATCTCGCATTGACAACGTGAATCTTATTTAACTACCAAGAAGTGTCAATAAAAACTAACAGATGGCGCTCATTTCACTTTTGAAAATGTTTCTTTCTGTTGCCAAGAGATGTCGCAGCCAACATGAATGTAAATCATATTTGGGAGATAACGGAAGTCAATGACAGATACTAAAATTACTGTAAAAATTACATTTATTTCCTTAAAAATTCTAATTAAAGCAGGTTTAATAAATAACCTATTAGCTTATTTCCTACATTCTAAAGTATCTTAAACGTAAATATGCAGTCAAATCACATAATCATCAATCTTCAAGGAAGATTTTGTTCATAGGAACCTTGTCGAATATTTTATTTGTAACGTCCTGGAATACTGAACTAAGGCTTTTCTCGTAAGACTCTTTTAATTCGTTGAACACAAGGTCGGAGTTCTCGTTTAGGAATCTGTAAAAATAAAATGGTTAGAAAAAAATATCAAGTAAGTAAAGGCAATTCATATTTCAATTTTCATAATCAAAATTAAGAGCTGAGAATAACTAAAACATTGAAGCTACCGAGTTTTTTAATCAATAAATTGAGAGTTAATTAAAGTGGAGAAATCGAAACTGACAATAAGTTATTGTAAGGCGTTAATAGTTTTTAAAATTGTGTGCATAAACTATTTTCATGCACACAAGATGTCGCTTGCTATCTGTTCCTATTATTGCAAGAATTGGACACCTGTGAATATGATGAACATATTACCAAACGTCTTTCATAAACCTTACCTCATTTACACAATAGTAGGTAAAACCAAGATTCGAAAGAATTGGACCAGTCTTATGAAAAGACATTAAAAAAATTATTTTAAGAGTGGTCTTATTAGAGTGAGGCATAATTATCAATCGAAAATGGATCAGAGATTTATATGTCCCATTAAAATGGCCCAAGTCATTCTCCACCACATAAACCCAGTAGGATGAGGAGAGGATTAGCCAGGTCAGGCATCCTACGATTAGGATTATTCCAGCTCTGCCGTCCTTAATCTAGAAAGCAGCTAACTGCCAGTGGGTAATTTTTGGAATTTAAACGCTGCTGTATTACCATAGAGTTAACATTTGAGAAATTACCCTATGGTAGTTATCGGTTTTCTAGCTAAAGAGCGGCAGAGCTGCCAAATAAAGCTAAATCATATTGCTTGGCTTTACCATGATGAGTTATTCGAAATACGAAAGCGCTCGGTTTCAAATGCCACACAAACGGTGACCCACTTGAGGAGCTTTATGAACTCTGCTTATATCCAGTCATCCCTTACGACCTTCCTAATATAATCTTTGCTGAGCCGTATTTGCTTTAATTCAAGGCACTCAATTCGTACTTGACGAGTATTTTGTCCAAATTTGCTCCACTCAAGCCCACCCGCAGTGCAATAGCGCGTAAATTTATGATAACATATACATGTTATCTTGAAATTTACAAGTGCTTCATCCATTGGATGAAACTCATTGATCATCAAGATAAGTGCTCTCTCGTCAAACCAGTCAAACGGTTTTGTGGGATATGTTTTTATGTAACTTGCATTATTTAAAGGAACTAAACGTTTTATCTATCTATCGTATCAATATAAGCCATTTTCAATTTGCCAAATTTTTAAAAGATTCTATTTGTAAGTTATTTTTGTCGATCTTCTCTCAGTGGCCCTGACAGGTAATAATTAATAAATAGTAGCCACGGCTCGTACCCAGTGACATAATAGGAGAGATCCGTGTCCAGAAAATTTGCTTATCTACTCACCGGTTCATCTGATCTCCGAGCCTCTTGTCTCCATTGAACAGGTTGGAGAAGTAAAGCAGGACTTTCTTAGGGATGAACTTGACTTTGTATTCCTTGATGTGCATGTACGTCTGTCCGTCTCGGGTTACCGGTTCGCCAATCAGGTCGTGTTTCACTACTAGGTTTACTGGAAACATTTGAGAAACAACTTTTATTATTTCTGCTAGTTACAGTGGTAATTATCGATTTACCAGAGCAAATTAAATATACGTAAGACAGTGACAAGATCATGTGCCCACAAGGCAATGCGTGCGAAATGGTTTAATATTAATTGAATCAAGAAAAAAATCTGCCTTTGTTTCATTTGTTATGAAATTAAGACATCTAACATTAGGAAAATTCTGCGCCTAGCAAATTTGCTTTTGTTGCGACAAAACAAATGAATCCTTTAATGTAATTAAAATACATAAAAACTCTTTACTGACAAAGCTTAAAGCTACAGGTACAATTGTAAATCTAGGCAGTTTTATCGCTAAAGCGATCCCTCCTAGATAACCCGCAACAGATTTAATTTCATACTTTAAATACTCCTCTGCTTACATACTGTCTTCTTAAATAGTTTTTTTGACATAATGAAATAACTTCTTTATCATCATCATATCAGCCATTTGAAGTCCACTGCTGAACGTAGGCCTCCCCATTTGCTTTCCACGTTGATCGATCCTGTGTCGCCTGCAACCACCGGCTCCCCGGTGCCCTGACCGGGTCATCGGTTCATCGCGTGGGAGGCCGCCCTCTACTACGTTTCCTGATTCGTGATTGCCTTGAACCTTAACTCCCCATCGGTCTTCGGTTCTTCGAGCTATGTGCCCCGCCCACTGCCACTTCAGCTTGCAAAGGCGCTTCGCTATGTCGGTCACTCTAGTTCTCCTACGGATTTCCTCATTTCTGATTCTATCTATCACGTAGGGACAACCCGAGCATAGCTCTTTTCATTGCACGCTGAGCGACTTTGAGCTTCCTTATGAAGCCCGTAGTCAGGCACCACGTCTTAGTCCCATACGTCATCGCTGGCAACACACACTTGTCGAAGACTTTCGTCTTGAGACACTGAGGTATTTTTGACGAGAAGATTTTGCGTAGTTTCCCGAACCCAGCCAAACCGAGCTGGATTCGACGATTGACCTTATCCTCGAAGTTGGACTTACCTAATTGGACTTTTTGTCCCAGGTATACGTACTCGTCGACAACTTCGTTTCTTAGCCACAACATGGATATATGACATGATTTTCGTCTTATTCATGATCATTTTTAGACCTACGAGTCTCCGAGCATTGTGCCCCGATCCACAAGCGACTCCGCTATGAAAAATAGGTCGTCGGCAAATCGAAATCGGCAAAATAAAATAACTTACACATTGTAATATTGGCGATACCCTTGCCCTGAATTGGCAGCACCAGGATCCTGCCCTTCAACACGTAGTCAGCAATGAACTCCATCTTGGGCGTCAGTGAGTCCGTGCGGAGTCTGTAGTGCTTCAGGTCCGCCCTGAAAGAAGAGAAGGATTCGCCAAAGTATTGTAAGGTGTAGTTTATATGGTGAACGAGGTGGGTTGGTTATTAGCAACACATCACTGTGTCTCAAAAAATACCACCTAAAATTTAAGAAGTGGAAGATATAATCGGATTTACCGCTTTATATAAACTTCATCAGGCATTTGTTGTGTAGGTATCATTTGTAAGGTCTTTACAGAGGACATCACACGCTGAGTGAAGACCTTTAAGGCATATTTCTCAATACTTTTAGAATTTGTTTACTTCATTAACATCTACATACAATATCATTCTCGAGATGCACCTCGCACACACTTCTTGCTCAATCCCACTTTGGTTTGTTGTATTTCTACACAGACTTCAGTTCCAGTCTAAATTGACTGTATGATTGCAACATGCGGTAATAAGTCAGTCTAACGTCTTAATCTGACTTTTGAAGCATGAAATATCTCGATTTCAAATGCTATACAAATGTTTATCTATGTTAATAGTCACCTTTGTAATATTTAAGTGACTGTTCACATGCTGACGCCACTGCGCTGGTTCTGATGATCTGAGTCTCGCTTATATTGGCTCGTGAGAGGAGACCCTCTGTCATTATTATCATCAAAGCGTTATCCTGATTAACTTACGGGACCCCTGGTACGCGAGCTCAGGGGGCTCAGTCATCATATTCAAGCACTATCCCGGTTGCTCTAGACTTATGCTTAGAGCCGAGGGTCTGCTAACCAGAAAGCAGATTTTGCTGG
Organism: Musotima nitidalis; assembly: GCA_949126915.1. NCBI lineage: Eukaryota > Metazoa > Arthropoda > Insecta > Lepidoptera > Crambidae > Musotima > Musotima nitidalis. The sequence goes on along the minus strand of OX421434.1, from coordinate 742,742 downwards.
ATTTCATTTATGCCATCAGGCGACTGCCATCTGACCTTCGCAACCCAGAGGGAAACGTTCTATGATTCAGCTGTCAGCATGTTAAAAGTCTGACTCCCTAATAACGACTGCCATAGATGTTAATGATAGCCAGGACCAACGGCTTAACGTGCTTTCCAAGGCAACGAGCAAGCGACATAACTTCGAAAAGTCATAGGTGCTTCCAGGGTTAAAGGTCTTGCCACTCTCGGGAGCGCAGTAGTGGGTCTTAAATATGCCGAGATGATGACGTCTCAAATAACATAACAATACTTACTTATAAACAGTAAGTTTGGAATCCGTCAGTCCATGAAGCCTGATGTTCCGGTAGTTCTGTGTGAGGACCACCGGCCCGACTCCTGCGTCGATATCGATGGCTACCACCCTGAGAGGCTCCATGCGAGGCACTTCTAGCGAGGGTACTCCTGAAAAAGTAAGGCGATCGGCTGATTAGATTTTCATAGTTATACACGGTCAGTAGTTGTATTTAAGGCTTTGTAAAGCAGTGGTAAAAATAATCCTACCATAAATATAACCTAATGGAGTTTTAGTTAAGGTATAAAAGCAATGAAAATCTTTAACATGTTCTGCCTGATGAAGGGTTAACAGGGAGGAGCGAGGATACGCAGTTTAAAGTTGCTAGCTTGACAGCTAAATGTTTAAGTTGGAAAATTTAATTATCTTGCTTGATACACACATTCACGCCTTTTTCCCCGAAGGGGTAGGCAAAGGCATATTATACGCCCACACTTCGCCAATTATATAGATGGTCCTACGTAATTGCCGCGAGCCTATTGCCGATTTCCGGGCACTGTTATATTCGCCAGAGCCTCGTCCGTCGATCGGCAGGTGCACCACTTGCAGGTGAGGTTGGCTTGGGTTCCTTAGGTCTTAGTAGGATCCCCATACACCCTCATCTTGCTTGATACAGGCAGTATTAGAGATAAACTCATCTTTGTTGTATGGACCTTTAGTATAGGTTGTCCATGCAATAAAAAAAAAATATATAAAACACAAAATTCAGTTCAAAATCATTGGCCCAATAAAGCCCTTATTAAGAGCTGTTATTAAGGTCAAATCGTAAAAGAACGGCCAAGAAAATCGACAAGGTTGGTTTTTTAGAAACTTACAGACCAAAAAACTTGTGCTTAGCTGTCACAATGTTTAAGAGAAAATAATAAGCTCTCTTTCTTTAGCAAAATGAACATAATTACGGATAAAAATAGTAAACACAAAAAGCGGCATAAAAAGCGGCGTTATAAGAAAATAATAATAACATGGGATAATTTAAACACTTATAAAAAAAATATGATAGCACGAATGGCAATATCTCGCACTCCCACAGGATCACTAGGGCACCTACTTATGAAGACCAGCAGATACTGTTACACGCCCTGGAAATATAGGAGCACGGAAAATTCGCCAGAAGAGAACTTTCTAGAAATAATAATGGTTCTCGACTGATGCTGATGATCTGCACAGTATAAGGATACTAATTCTTAAAACTAGACTATGCCTTGTCTAAAAGGAAAAGAGGTTGAGGTTAAATAGAAAATATCTCATCGTTTAAGCCTTAAGGAATATAGGCTTGTACGGAAGACCAGCGCCGCGGGGCCATAGTGACCCCTCGGCATATGCTGAGTATAAGCCTTTTCGGTGCCACATGTGTATATTCATTTTTATTTTTGTAAACCAATGTATCATGCGTCACAGAATAAATTATTTTCTTTCTTTCTTTCTTTCTTTAAAATGTCCACTACTAAACATTTGCCTCCTCTATAGCTTTCATTAAATTGGAGGTATCTAGGCGGGTTGGTGCTCACAGTTCAAGAAACGTTGGATGTCGCTGCTGCCCATCATCCGGCAGAATTTCTCTTCGTCGACTCTTACGACTCCCCGTGTGATGAGAGGAGGAAACCTAAGGAATAATTGGTGAATGTAATTAATGGTAAATACCTTCTTTCATCTTGCTGAGCGCATCGGACACCGCCGCTTTTAAGCAGTCGTTGAGTTTTGGATCTTTTTGTCGACATTGGTGGAAGTCTTCAGCTGAAAGTAAAGAAACAAAATACTGTCAATTAAAAAAAATATATAATTAAACTCGTCACCGTGTCTTTTTACTTGTAATTACGGCACACATTGTTAGATATTTCAGTAATGACACTAAAATCTAGTTTGTTTGATTTAAATTTTACAGTACTAATATTTTGTTTTAAATATTAATTAAATAAATCAATAAATTGTAATTCGATAACTTTAATCACACATAACAGCACTGTTGTATTCTTTAATAAAATTGTTACCATCTGTATAGAATCAAAATAAAATATAATGTAAAAAAAACTATACATAAAATAACACGTGTTAAATACTTGAGATGTTTTAGGCGATGCAAATAAAATCATCAACTTATGTTTAAGGTCACAATACGAGGTGAATGACACATAACACAAATGTATATTTATATAAAAAGATCGTTAAACTTATGTTCAAAGTTAACCTTGTAACATATTTCTTGGGTAACATCACAACTCGATACCGCAACGACGATTCTCAAGGACAGCCATTCGCGTTTTAAATATACGAAGAGAGTTAAGTAATAAATAAATATTCTCTTACAATCACACCAATTCTTCAGTTCCAAGATAAGTATCACTAAGAACTTGTGTTATGGATACTAAACAACGGATAAACATACTTGAATACTTTTTTTTTGTAATTACATACTTAATATACATAGGAAAACACCCAGACCAGAACAAATATTCATGTTCATGCACACAAAGATTTGTCCAATGTTTATTTAAAGATATCTTATTGGTTTCTTCTAGAATGCTCCGTTTTATACAACGAAAAAATTGTCATGCATAACATCGCCAACATTACTAACCGTGTAAGGGGGAATTGAGGGCACTGAAACAGGTTTATCGATCTGGAATAAGCTTAGGTAAGGTATGAATGGTATTTTTTTAGTTAATACATAATATCACATAGCATATTAAACACTATTTCACTAGTTATACTGTTAATCCCACGAAATAGGTGGCGAGTCAATTGCCGCTTACCGGGCACTGTTATGTTCGCCAGAGCCTAGTCTGTTGATCGGCAGGTGCCCACTTGCAGGTGAGGTTAACTCAAATGATGGTTTTCAGGTAGTATTGCGTGCTGTATACATACATAAAAAAATCCATACTTTCACATTTTGCCTTGTCGTTTTGTAAAATGCCGCATCTCTTCAATCTGCCTTCGTTTGTCATTCACAATTAAGCCGCGTTACGCTAAGCGTGTTTGAGTAACTGGCGGCGACCTGGAGGCACTAAGTGACCTTCGGCTCCGGTCCAGATGCTTTGGCAACGCGTACCGGTTGGTGTGTAAGTGTCTCTTTGCGACACGACATCATGCATTATAGTGTGGAGAGCCTTTTACTTTGGTCTAGACGGTTCTGGCATTTCCATGACACGCTGTGATTTCGTAAACAATTCGCAAGATGTATTGAGTTTGTTACTTAGGTATATTAAGTTGTTAAATTCGACGATAGCAATTAATAATGTAGTAAGTGAAAAGGCGTTACTTTAAACAACTCTTTTCCTGACTCAAGGGATTCAAAGGGGAGGGCATCTCATTCACCATTTATCATTTTTATCATCATTCCTTCTCATTTACTATTATTTATATATCTTTTACTTGGCACTGGCTAAATGTGTTAAAAGTACGATGCCATTATTTAAAGAAAAATCTAACTCTTATATCCCTTTTGGAATGGGCAGTACACTCGCCATAACTTTTTAAGTAATCTGTTAATTTTTGGACGTAGCTGGATACCAAGAGTCGGTTTCATAACTTAAAACTTTGGTTCAATAGCTACTAATATGGTCACTAAACTATCATTTTTTAACCCTTTGTGAAGAGAGAAATAAAATATTCATTCATTCATTAAATATATAATACAAGTAAATATTTTACAATCGCAGGATATAGTCATATAATTGAGTTCAAAATATGTATCAATAATTTTCATGCACACAATGACTTGTCTTGTGTGGGAATCAAACTCACAAACTCAGGAGAAATGTGCAGATATACTGATCCCCACATGCATACAGGTCGTAATGTATATTAAAATAAATAATTCTACATGCATTCTACCTACGTTCACTTGGGGTGAGAAGTTACCATGCTACAACAATTTAAATAAAGTGTTTATTTGTGGAGTTGGCTACAAGTTTCCACACGCTGGTAACCAAGAGTGGGTTGCACAACCTAGAACTTGTCCAGCCCACATCCTTGATCCACTCCGTCCCTCTGTTGCAAACTGTTGCACCTCTGTTGCTACAGAAGGTCGCTACATGGCGCCTACCTTAGGCTCAATTTACACCGATTTATTTAATATATTGGAAACTACTTTTGGCGTATATAGCATAATGAACTTTATGTCAGCGGAAGAAGCGTGGTTCTACCGTTGTGGGCACGACGAAAGGCATGTTTATTAAATTAGGACTTCAATACTTTTGACTTCAAATTGCAAGTATAACCCCGCTTGGACGCTCCCTATGCGTTTTTCAAACTAGGATTAATCTGTAGAAACACTGACGAATTTTAACCTTTATATGTAATAAAATCTCTTAGCGTGTACACTTCACTCACTTCACTCCAGAGGTCGTGGGTTCGATTCCCACACAGGACAAATCTTTGTGTGCATGAACATGAATATTAATTTGTTCTGGTCGGGGGGTTTTCCTATGTATATTAAGTATATATGTACATAAAAAAGTATTTAAGAATGTTTATCCGTTGTTTAGTATCCATAACACAGGTTCTTAATGATACTTATCTTAGAACTAAATAATTGGTGTAGTTGTCCGAAAATTGAGGCTGAAATAATACAAATTACCCTGCAGTATAACAACAAATATTAATAAATAATAATTAATTTATTTAGTACGTATTAATGTTTATTAAGCCAAACTTAAACAAAAGATCTGGCCTTGAATTAATTGTCTAAAGTACAAAGGACGAAGAGCAATAAAAAGTCCGCGCTCCAGGAGTCTTCTCACGTTCTTCAGAATTCCCTAGCTACTGTCAGCGTACCTTATACAACTGTTTTTAAGTTCCTTATGCTATGTACAATTTCATTGCACAAAGTCGCTTCCATTCCATTCCGCGGCGGTGCAAATTCAGCCTTACACAAACATGGTTTCCACATTCTAAAACACATCAAAAAGTAATAGTGTATTTCGAGATTGTCTGTATATTATCTCTTAGCAACAAATAATCTTAAACATCTAATATAGCTCCAAGTGAGCAGAGCATAAGAGACAACCGATCAAATAAATAAATGCTTTTTTAACATACATATTCATGCCTGTTTCCCAGAAGGGATAGGCAGAGGAATAATAAACGTTTCGCAAATTCTATTGTTGGTCCCACGTTATATAGGTGACGACCGATATGGCGTGGGCGAGTATACCCGCACTCCACTCCTGAGGTCGTCGGTTCGATTCCCACACAGGACAAATATTTGTGTGCATAAATATGAATATTTGTTCTGTTCTGGGTGTTTTCCTATGTATATTAAGTATATATGTACAAAAAAAAGTATTTATGTATGTTTATTCGTTATTTAGTATCCATAACACAAGTTCTTAATGATACTTTATCTTGGAACTAAATAATTGGTGTAAGTGTCAGAAATATTTCTTATTAATTACTACTTATTGGTAACTAGCGAATCTGTTGCCGTTTACCGGTAAATTTTATGTTCCCAAGAGCCTTGTTACTTTATTGACCTGATCTAATAGATTTCATTCTTTTCGGGGCTTTTGACCAGAATCACCACACTGGGAAAGCGGGTTGGTGATCGCAGTTCCAACTAGAAAGCAGGATGACGCTGCTGCCCATCATCCGGTAGGATTTCTCTTCGTCGACTCTTACGACTCCCCGTGAGATGAGAGGGGGTTGCATTATTCTAGGCCGATACCACACGGCACTTATATTACTTAACCCCATGTTATTAGAAAATATTCCATCATCTTCTACTTCAGATACCCTCCCCTAAGCCCCTTGAGTACTCAGATGTGGGACTATAATGAGATCTCACTTGGACTCCTTGAGAATTTGAAAAGTGATGTTGCACTGCTTTGTTTGATTTACCAACACTCATGTATGTTCACAAACACTTAACGGTTAAAATCCACCGTTATTACACATTAGTGTTCAAAATATCACAAATTTTTGAAAATACAACAAAACTGCAGACATGACGCTTCAGTTTCCCGCCAAGAAGTCCTCATGAATACTTAATAACGAACTACGACGACTTTCACGAAATGGCGGAAGAGTACAAGTCACTCAATTGTCACCTTGCCTCGAAGGTCATTGATCAAAGGCAAGTTTCACTTGACTGTGGTAAACTGGGGTCATAATCTGTTTGTTTTGACGTTTAAAGCAGGAAGCACGGGTTTTAATGACTCGTTGTCAATCCATGTGTCAAAAGTTTTGTTGTTACGAAGTCTTATTATAATTTACAAGTATCAGCGATTTCCGCTGCGGACCCAAAGTTATCACTAAATGTGGTAGTCGTTAAGCCATGTTAGAGGCCTAATGGGTGGCTTGATAAATTCTAACAGCAGGACGCCATACACCTGCCTCCGCCAATCCGCACTGGGTCCGCGTGGGGGAGTATGACCCAATACCCTCGCACCTTGATATGTGAGAGGAGGCTCGTGCTCAGTAGTGGGACGTTTATGGGCTGAGGTGATGAGATGATGACCCAAAGTTTTATTAATTAAAAACTTGATAAAAAAGTGTCTTCGGGGATTCCGTACTGCAAAAGAAAAAAACTGGACTTTGTTGTCCGTCTGTCTGTTCTTAAGATACAGTCATTTGAGCATTACTTTCTACCATTTTGCGGTAGAATCAAATACACAGAGAGTACTTCAAGTAGATCTAGAATCTACAAATTTAGGAAGAAAGGTCTTATAGTACAAGTGAATTCCGACGATTGTAATTTGTTGGTAAAACCGCGACCTATGTCAATGTATGACGACAATACATTATTAATTGCAAAAACAAGTTTGTACAGAACTTTTTTGGGGCATAAGCCTCAAAAGAGTACTTGACCGGTTTTTTTAATTATTGAACGGTGTTTAATTTTATATTTAACAAAAAGTTCTTATTGTGATTTTATAAAGAGACACTAATTTATTTGTATAGTTAAAGATTACACATCTATTGGGATAATAGTAGATTTAACCCGAACTAATATTATAAAATATATGCGAAAGTACCTCTGTTGGTTTGTCTTGTTTTCACGCCAAAGGTATTGGACCAATTTAAATGAATTTTGGTACACAGATAGTGTAGACCCTGAGAAAAAACATAGGCTACCTTTTAATGCGATAAAATGGTTGTAAGGGGCTTATAAAGGGGATTTTGTTATTTTTGTGATTAGCTGATATGAATATGATATTTCAAGTTACTGTTATTTGAACAAAATGCGCGACAACATGTTTCATACCCAAATTATTAGTTAAAATGGTACGGATCGACTCGTGAGATACAGAAAGTTCAGCGGCCATCTCTCTCAAACTTGAATGAGGATTTTCAGACACTATTTTCTTCACTTTTGCGACGTTAACTTCAGTTGCAAACGTTGATGGCCTACCAGAACGAGGTAAATCTTCCATCATTCTCGACCTCTTTTGAACGCACGTTTTTTTTGATACAGTCCGTAAGCCTTCTAACATTTTCAGTGTCTCCGAACACGACATTAAAAACACGACACAAAATTTAAAACAAACTCTTTGTTCGATGTTTTTGTCCATTATGAAATTCGCAATAGACGCTAGATATTATAAAACTAAAAACAGCACTGTTTTTAATATAATATAATGACAGATGCAACCCAAACTTCGCGCCAAAATGGAAAACAATAGTGCCAATCTAACAACAACAAAGCCGATTTCCGGGCACTGTTTTGTTAGCCAGAGCCTCGTCCATTGATCCCTATACACCCGACATAATATATATTAAGTTTGCAATATTCTAGTAAAAGTATATTACATTTATTTTGCATAAACTCATGCTAGAATGCTTTATGGCTCAGTCTATGATGTCACTCAGTTAATGCCTTTTCTAAGGTCACAGTTTTATTAGAGTTTTACAGAGCACAGTAGACACTTCAAGCTACACAATTAATACTTAGAGCATTCATTGCCGTTTTATGGCATACTAGTGGTCCGTCCGCGACTTTGTCCGAAATTTTAGCACCTAACCTATTGAAAATTTAAAAGAACATAGCCTGTGAGTTTCTTGCCAGTTCTTCTTACAGAGCGGTGGCTCGGAACTGGCACTTAGATTTCCCTTACACTTTATTTATTTTATTGTTGCATATAAGTGAATCTAAGCTTCGTGATTTCAGTGTTTATTTCGATAGTTTGAAATAGTTTATGAAATAAAGAATTTTGCAGTGTGCTGTTTTTTGTGTAATGAGTAGGTGCTCTCCTGTAGTATAACGATGCGGCTTAGGTATAATGGAAGTTAGCATAATAATGCTAATTCAATGACACTCGAAACATAACAATGGCGAGCGGTTCGCATTATAGGGGATGCTGAGGTAACAGCCTCACTCTAGGATCTGTAGCTGCGTAGAGACATTGCATCTCTAAATGTTTTCTACCGGAACTACTATGGCGAGTGTTCTGAGGAGCTTTTCGATCTCATCCCGCCCTCTCCTTTCCTCTCCCGAACAACACGTGCTGGTCTTAGAAACCATCCTCATACTGTGCAGACTATCAGCACTCGAACCAAGAAATTTGGGAAGTCGTTTCTGAGCAAGACCACTAAGCTCTGGAATTCGCTACCGGCTCATGTATTTCCTATTTCCTATGATCTCGGGCCTTTTAAGCGGGGCGTGAAACGGCATTTTGCAGGCCGTCATGAGTGGATGCGCTCTATATCGTGCTTATTTTACGTTATGAAGCGCTTTAATTTTTTTTAACGTGTCACATATATAATTAATATAAATATACATAATACAATATGAAATATATCTAGTTGTAATGAAAGCAACGGTCATTGTAATTACCTCTATCTCAGTGGAGAAAGCGTGAAATATTTTACGTAACGTGACGTCAGAAGTGGATGTAATGAGCGTATTGTTACATGAAGTAACACTTTCTTACGCATTCTTATCATAATTTATGACGACCGATATGGCGTGGGGGCGAGTATACACGCATTTCACTCCTGAGGTCGTGGGTTCGATTCCCACACAGGACAAATATTTGTGTGTATAAATATGAATATTTGTTCTGGTCTAGGTGTTTTTCTATGTATATTAAGTATATATTTACAAAAAAAAAAATGTGTTTATGTATATTTATCCGTTATCTTGGGACTAAATAATTTGTGTAAGAAAAAAAAATCATTGAAAGAAAGAAAGAACATATTCAGTACAAATAAACATAGAAATTAAGTACACAAAAAAGCAACGATTAAATTTACACAAGCAAAATACAACATGTACTGAGACGGTGTCCACTCAGCACACTGTCAGACACCATAGGATGTCACGACGCTGATCTTCCGTGAACACCTAGGCATGAAGTGTTACTACGCGCAGTATTTGTGAAATGCATCTATTTAAATAATTAAAAATAAATTATCATACATATAATTATAAAGTAGTTTGTGTAAAGAATGGAATACTATAATAAAAAGTTTAATAAAGTAATAAGTATACATATGAATATAATGAAAAAGAAGAAGAACGAATAGTAGTGAAATGCAGATAACATTGAAACTAACTATTGCTGCTATTTACATACGAGGTATGTACTGACATACCGTGACTGTGCCGTGTGGTACCTACTGGTCTAGAATAGTGCCGCCCCTTTTTATCTCACTGGGAGACGTAAGAGTAACCAGCAGATGGGCATCACCGATGGGCTGGAGCTGCGATCACCAACCTGCCGGCCCAGCGTGCTGATTATGGGCAAAAACTCCCAATAGTATGTATTCACTTGGGGAGCCCAATGAATAATATGAATGTAAGAAGGTAAAAAGGTCTCCTCAAAATACTTTAACTAATCAAATCAAGCAAGCATTATATCTTATTATTGTCGTTACAAATACAATTCCAGGACTAATTTTATTGTGTGTCTACTATTAACACATTAAAACTTCCTTCATCATCCCGTCCTAAACGATCCTGTATAACTAAATCATTAGTATACCCTTTCTCGAAGACCAAATTCTTTCACAGGTCTTATTCCGCCCGTGCGGCGCAGTTGTGGAATAAGCTACCGGCTGATATCCGTGAGAGTCTGTCAGTGATGTCTTTTAAGAAGAAGATAAAGGAGAACTTCCTTAAGAGTTTATCACAGAGTTAAGAGTTGTATATATGTACTTTATTTATTTATATATATATATATATATGTGTATAATATTATAGTTTATTTGTATATTAATTATTTTTTTTAAAATTTGTTTGTATTTAGTGTCACTGTTATGTTTTGTCCTATTGTAATATTTTTTTTTATCCCATATACAAAATTCTCACTCCTGTTAAGGTTGGCTGGAAGAGATCTCTCTTAGAGATAAGCCCACCTTTGTACTTGCTTAATTTGTATATGTGTTTCTTTATTTTGTTGAATGTGCAATAAAGGATATATTATATTAAAATAAACAATAGATACTTAGGGACAGTATTATTAGAATTTAATTAAAGTAGTAAGTATTTTAAATAGGATATAATATGATAGTTCTAAATGCATTTTCAGACAGCAATTCTTGAAATCAGTCAAAGCATTGAACATAAAATAGTTCTGTCCTCTAACAACTGCAATTTTGTGGCTAACCAAAGGTCAATCGTGCAATAAAGATGCGAATGAGAACCGGAGCCATTAACGCCGCGGTCACCCGCCCCGGCGCAGGTCAAGGGTTTCTCGGTGCCCAGGCGCATGGTAATCACCACATTGTTCTCTAGATGGCGCTGATTGGCATTCCGATCAGGACCCTGGGTGACCTTCAATTTTGCTGCATCTTTGTATTATAGGTAGCTTAAGTAATTTTTGTGCCATTCCACTGCTTTAAACAAATAAATAATAAATTTAAAAGAGCATAAGCCTGTGAGTTTCTTTGCCAGCTCTTCTTACACAGCGGTGGCTCGGAACTGGCACTTAGATTCATTTACACTCAAATGTACATGTATTTTAAAATTTTATGTTTTGTTGCATGTAAGTGAATCTAAACTTCGTGATTTTAGTGTAATCATAATATATTTTAATTGTTTTTATATTTATATTTAATTTTAACGTTTTCAAGTACTATGTAGTGTCAGAGTCAGTGTCATGTTAGAGGCTTGTAAAATTCTAACAGCATGACGCCATATACCTGCCTCCGCCAATCCGCACTGGGTCAGCGTGGTGGAGTATGACCCAATACCCTCGCACCTTGGTATGTGAGAGGAGGCTCGTGCTCAGTAGTGGGAACTTAATGGGCTGAGATGATGATGATGAAGTACTATGTAATAGTTTATAAAATAAATGATTTTCTATTTCGATTTTAACAATTACAGCAATAATTTTATTCCAAGATAATTATCATTAAGAACTAGCGTTACAAATAGTAATAACGGATCAACTATATAAATCACCTTTTATGTAAGGAGATTTTAGAATATTTGTCAGTTTTAAATAATAAGTTTAAACAGCGTTTTCGTCATTTAGTCAAAGTCAAGTAAAGTCCGTCATAGTCGAGTCAAGTCAAAGTCATACCTCAGTAGAATAGTGCAACCTTTACTGGAGGCGTCACGGAAAAATCATAGTTCGCTATAAGGCTCAGCGCACACAAATGCAAAATGCATCCAGCCCATATAAACGATTTTTTGAGATACAGTCATAAATGGCACTTACAGAACAAACTTGGAAAATACAAAAAAATATCCAAGCCGCATAGTATCTTTTTTCTAATAACATACACAGACGTAATGATACCAACAGAATTTTGTAAATTATCGCTAAGTTAAAATAAATAACGGGTTAAAGGACAGGGAAAAAGATTCAAAAGTACCTTAAACCGATTTTTATTACTTTTAGTTAAATACCTTTACTGTTCTTATCAGCGATTTATTTCCTAAACTTAAAATAAAAGATCGTTTTTCATAAATGTTAAAAAGTGGATGTCAATTTTATGGAATAAAAGTATATTTATTAACATGAAACCTATTCAAGCAATACCAGATAGGAAGTAGATAACAATACCCAGTATTCAACAGAAATTCGAAAAATAACTAGCTTTCATTTATGCTATATTAAATTTACTAAAACTCCTGTTTTCTCAAAACTAAGTTTTTGTGGCTGGATCCATTTTGCATAACTACGTCCAATTCAATCGATTTTTTTTACTTTACTACCTTACTTACTTTACTAACTTTAGAATTATTACAAAGATACGCGGGAATCTTCGAGGACGCGCCAGCATTTTTTGTCCGGTTCAAGCAGGTTTGTAGTTTATTTTAAAAATGTTACAGTTGATTTTCGAGTGCATTATAAAAATCCTCTCCGCTGCGCTCCTCTCTGTCTGCGCTGAGCCTAAACGCTTCTTTCCTACACTTGTGTAAATTGCCGAAAAAGGTTGGTCTAAAATTTCACTATAATTACACATAAAAGCTTTACTTTCCCGCCAAGAAGTCCTATCACACAATTAGTTCGTCTCCTTCTCTGTGCCCAAACATATACTAGTAACCACATTGTTCTCTAGATGGCGCTGATTGTCATGCCGATCAGGTGGACCCTGGGTGACCTTCGATATCTTTCGGGCACCTTTAAATTTAGAGCTGTCATTGTCAAATATTAGTTGCCTCCTGAGTGGAATATCAATAAAATTCGTAGATACATAAATTGAATTACAAATGGCGTCATGTCGCGTAAAACGAAGAACATAGTATAGTTCGTATAGTTTTCTTTGTATATTGCATAATTTTGTAAATCTGTTTGTGTGTATATATACATATCATGTAGGTATTTAAGTTTAATGTGAATACCGCTAACTATCTCTCTCTATAAAGGGTGTATCGAGATCCTACCAAGATCTTAGGATCCCAAGCCAACCTCACCTGCAAGTGGTGCACCTGCCGATCAACGGACGAGGCTCTGGCGAACATAACAGTGCCCGGTAAGCGGCAATAGGATCGCCACCTTTTTAATACGCCTTTAATAGGCGTTTAATACGCCTCTGCCTACCCCTTCGGGGAAAAAGGCGTGTTTATATGTATGTAATACATACATACATACAAACTATGTATGTATAAAGGTAACTATCTATCTCTCTCAATACAGTTAAGGTTTGCTGGAAGAGATTTCTCATAGAAATAATCCCACGTTTGTATTTTTTTCTATGAAACACTTCATTATATTTTTTTATACTTTTTTTGTACAATTAAATATATGTATAACCTAGATTGGTTCATGGGAGCCAAACGCAGCTTCAAGAGGTATTATGCGCTACACTAAACCTTATAAGTATGTGTATAAAACATGACATAACACAGAATGCTCAGCATATTAATAAAAGCTTGATACTCCTTGAATAATACAATAAAAGGGTAACTTAATCCAAAAGGTCTTGGAGGAAGGCAGAAGGAAGAGCAGGTCCCGTATCCTAAGCTTATGAGAAGGTTAATGAGTGTAATAGAAGCTAAAATTGTGTGCCAGGATCTGTAGCAAGTGGAATGCTAACAAGAACAAGGCTTGTCAATATGTATGAATGGGAATCGAACATACGACCATAGTAAAGATAATTTATTTAATTTCAAAAAAACACCAATATCTACAAAAGACAAGTAAAATAACAAAAAGTAACACCTCCACTCCACTTCATTGTTAACAGTAACAAATAACACATGAGAGAAAATAAAAGACAATTACAAAAATCAAAATAAAATAGTGATATTAACAATATAAATGCAAAGATTACAAAATACACTAAAATTAAACTCTTTTAGGTCTATCTAAACTTAAAACTTCATTCCAGAGCCTTTAAAAAGGTCAAAATCAAAAGTAATACTGAGCTTATTGAATTGATCTAGTACGCCGTATAATGTCATTCTGCCTATAGTTTGTACGAGTAGGTATAGGCCTGGTGTAGAGATGACAGTGAGTTAACATTATATTATCTGTGGTGGGTGCAGTCAAAACTAGAAACATGGGGGCTTTAGAGTGTGAAATTACTTCTTGGCGGGAAAGAGAAGCGTCATGAATTGTCTGCAGTTTTGTTTTTTATTTTGTAAAATTTGTGATATTTCTAACATAATGTGTAATAACGGTGGATTATTAACCGTTAAGTGTTTGTGAACGTACATGAGTATTGGTAAATGAAACAAAACAGTGCAACATCACTTTTCATATTCTCTCAAAAAATCCATGTGAGATCTCAGTTTAGTCCCACATCTTTACTGAAGACTCAAGGGGTTTAGGGGAGGGCATCTCAATTACCATTTATCATTTTTATCACCACTCATTCTCATTTACTTTGATTAATATATTTTTAATATATCTCTTACTTGACCCTGGCTAAATGTGCTAAACGCAAGAAGCCATTATTTAAAAGAAAGAAAAAAAGTGTGACGTAGTTAATCTTCTCCTGCGCGAGCAAAGTCCCTATTTTAGCTAGTGCTTACATAAAACTTAAGATTCTGAGTGCAAAACCAAAGTGAAGGGTTTAAGAGAGTCGGTACTTAAATTAGCCCTACCTTAAACTTAAGTTAACGGTACAAGTAACAGACAGTTAGGTAATGTTATACGGAGCACGTAATGTTGGATCTATAGATCGTTGCATCATAGATCATTCAACTGTTTACCTACTATAGTTATCGATTAAGCGAGCGCACGCGCTTGTTGCTCTGCGGTAAGTTGGAAGTGATTACAGAAGTAAAGCAGAGTTTACAGAGGTCATTCCTTGGATGTGTGATCGTAGCATGCTAGTTATGCTGTTGGTCCTGGTTATTACTATACTAGTCTATAAGCTATGCTAGAGGCTCTATTTGACGACATAAACAAATCTTACAACAGGACGCCAAACACCTGTCTCCGCTATTCCGCAATGGGTCGGGTGGAGAATGATCTGACTCCCTATCACCTTGGTTCATTAGAGGTGTACTTAAGGGTAGGGCATGAATGGGCTGAGATAGTGATGACTATGCGCATTATTGTAATTTACGTCGCAATATCAATCTACGCTCATTTCATTATATCATGATTTTAAATTAAATATCCATGTCACAGATCCTTAAGAATAACTATTTAAACACAATTCACCCAACTATATTACTTTTTGCATTTTTTATACATACATACATACATTCACGCCTGTTTACCCGAAGTGATAGGCAGAGGCAAATAATAAGCCCACACTTCGCCAATTATATAGTTGGTCACACGTAATATGTGGCGAGCCTATTGCCGCTTACCGGGTGTATAGGGATCCTACCAAGACCTAAGGATCCCAAGCCAACCTCACCTGTATATGGTGCACCTGTCGATCAACGAACGATATAATTATATATCACCTGTTTTTTGATTTATGGCCCAGACTATCAACTGCCGGTGATCATTAAATGCTGAGTTTTGGTGTATTTTTTTAAGGAATATAATCTATGTTTTCTAAACAGTATCAAGCTCATATTAAAATTCTTTGCCCCTTTTGTTTGGTCGTTTAAATAATTCTCCCGAGGATATGTGTTCAGAATATTGATATATTCGATGCTACCATGTGTAAAACATTCATATTTGAGTTCAACTTCGCTCTTCTCAGATCGCGTTTGATCCTCTATGATATATTAATAACCACATTAAGAATATCACACATAATATAACATTTTAATTTTAATGACATCTGATATACTTAACAATTACGGTAAAGTAAAGTAAAAAAGTTCTTTATTTCATAAACTATTACATAACACTTGAAAACGTCAAAACAAAATATACATGAAAAAAAAAATTATATTAACCCTGAAATCACGAAGCTTAGATTCACTTACATGCAAATAAATAAAAATTAGGTGTAAGTGAATCTAAGTGCCAGTTCCGAGCCCCCGCTCTGTGAGAAGAACTGACAAGAAACTCACAGGCTATGCTCTTTTAAATTATTTTTATTACATGACACACACAGTGTAAATTTGATGATACTTAAAGGATCCCCCGAAGCTGTAACCAATAAAGTAGCACTAAGGGAACCTTCCATCACAGTCAACTAAGTATGTATTGTGAAACTGAGCTGAGCCTGTACAATAAGGGATGGTCACGACAATGATCTGGTTGACTTTTTATTCTAATATACACATACAAGTTGAAAATGTTAAGCCCAAGCTTGTTTATCCGATAAGTAATCATTAACAGCATAATACCCCTTTTAAAGAAACTGCTTTTTAACTACAGTTTTAAAAGTTGCCAATGGTAGATCAATTATTTCCTGCGGAATTTTATTAAAAAATCTGATACTATTACCCAAAAATGATTTTTTTGTTTTGTGAAGTCGACAATTTGGCAGAGAGAGCTTATTTCTATTCCTAGTATTAAAATTATGTACTTTTGAATTTTTATCAAATGTATTAATGTTTTTGCGAACATACATTATATTATCGAATATATACTGAGATGCAACCGTTAATATGTTAATTCTTTTAAACATCTCTCTAAAAGAATCTCTGGACTTAAGATTATAGATAGCTCTTATGGCGCGCTTTTGTAGTACAAATATATTATGTATGTCCGCAGCAGATCCCCACAATAACATACCATATGACATAATGCTATGAAAATAGCTAAAATAAACTAATCTAGCTGTTTCTTCGTCTGTTATGTATGAGTCTTATCTTTTTGATGGCATAGCATGCTGAGCTAAGCCTTCCGGACAAATCCATTATATGGGGGTTCCACTGCAATTTAAAATGTACATAACATTCACTATGAAAAAGTATTTTTTAAAGTGCTTATTGCACTTAACTATTTTATATAAATGTTAAACTATAAACTATGTAAACTATTTCAAATAATAACTATGTGATACTAAATTGTTCGGGATGAACAAATAGATTTTCAGTCTATTTAGGTCTCCCTGGGAACGAGCCTTCTCTCAATACATGGCTTAGTCATTTTAGTGTTAACTCGTTTGCTACCTAACGGGGTCCCCTTTCGATCTGCAGGCTAATATGTTTTTTAGCTCTTAAAATCCCGAATCTTTTAAGCGGGGTGAAACAGCATCTTAGCAGGCCGTCAAGTGTAGGAGCGCTTTTATCCATCAAATCAAATCAGCGTGCGTATCTCAATAAATAATATTGGCAAAGCTTCACATATATCGCCGAGCACAATGCGACGACAAATCAGCTTTTTCTGGACTTGAATGGAGTTGCCATATCGTGTTCAATGTCATACAACATATTATAATATATATAACAAAAAGAAAGTTTAACATAAAACAATCAATAAAAGTAATACTTACTTAACGACTTGCAGTAAGTGTGCACAAAATTGTGAGTAGTGTTGCTTTTGTGATTGTGTCATTAAAGTACTGCACGTCCGAATGTTTTAATAAATTATGTTTTTAAATGCGGATAAAACCTTGGGCCAATTATAATATTTAAAGGGAACACTAGGCAGTATGGACAACGACCTTAACCTGGCGCAACAATGAAAACAAGACTTGCGATAAAATCAGGACCCAAAAGCTGTACTTCTTGGCGGGAAAGTGAAGCGTCAAGACTTAAGTTTTGTTTAATTTTCTAAAATTTGTGATAGTTTGAACATAAATTCGAAGATATATATCCTAAGGTAAATATATAGATAATTTTGACTGTAAGCTCTATCGTAGTCAAAAATAAAGCTTAACCGTAAGATTAGTATAAGTAAGATTTTTTTTATTTATGACGTCCCACGGGGATATGTAGCAGACCAGCGTCTAGGAATCCTAGAGATGCTCCAACATACTTTGAGTATGTAGGTATATATTGGCATATTTACCTACATACAATCTATTAATTTTTTTTAAAACTCTTAGAGAAAATTCGAAAAAAAATTGCCGTGTACCCAAAGAACTTTTATAATTTTCATGTTTAAGTTATATTTTTCATTAATTTTAATTCCCAAATAACTATGTATTTATTTAATTCAAAAAAAACTTACGTAAATTATTATCAGCAGCCCGCAGCCCTCCCAACATCACGATAAACATAACCAAAAAGTTCCTCATTGCACTTGGCATCGACACAACCTCTTTAGTTGTTCAACGTTGACAGTTCACTGACACTGACAGCAGCTTTGGCGGCAACAAGCCGGGAGAGAGCGTAAAGACTGGCGCGGCCGCGGTGAGCCACTCATATTTATTTGCTACGATTGGTTTTGCAATTGACCGATGCAAGATGGAGAATTTGCGTACATATATCTTTTTTGAAGTGTATTAATGGCAGATTAATAAACAACAGTAACTGTACATACCAATTACATAGAGCTACCAGGTATTTCATTCATTTCTTAGAAAGTTTAAGTACCTAATATAAATTTCAGTTTGATTTTTCAGGTAACTACTTTATTTAAAGATAGTTAATTAATTTAAGGCTTACACTTGTTTAATATTATTAGTTTTCTATTTGGTAATTAATTTTCTAAATAATCTATTAGAAGTTATTATTGTTTGAAGATTATATTTTGGTAATAAACATTTTTACACCGACTTTCCCATGCTCGCAGTGTCAAAAATAGAAAAGAACTAACCTTACCATTTTCGAATTTGCATATTGTTAGATCGGGAACATATCATATGTCAATAAGAATAATAATATACAACAAGGTGCCACACGATATAAAAAACGTAAAGGAAGACTGTTTATTTTATAAAAGGCTCAAAGACTTCCTAGTAGAAAAATGTTTTTATGACTTATGTGAATATTTACCTAATTGACATAGTAACTTTTAATTTGTATAATTATTGTATTTAATGTGATTTGATTTTAATTGTAAAAATATTTTTATTGTAATTTTGTTTTTCATTTGTGTGTAATGTTAATGTTAATTTGTAATGTAGAATTTAAGGATAATAATTTCCACTATTTTATAATGTTTTTTGCAATACCCTTGCAGGGTTCATGTTGTAGAACCACTATTTATATGTAACATTAAGATCTTTATGTACTACATGACGCAAATAAAGAACTATGAACTATATTTTATTTGACTTACAATTATAAGAACTTACAATTAAAAGCTTTTCATTGTGAGGTATTTTTTGTAAGTCACCTTTATTCTATATATAGATACTGTTCTATTTTAGTTATGTAGGAAATATATTTTATTAAAGTAAAAAAAAATAGACAACAATTAAATTGGAAAAGAAAAATATATTGTAAGTTCTGAAATAATTAAATTATTCTTCAAACCTTTCTTGGAAGTTCTTTCGGAAGTGACAAAAATATATCAGCAGGAAGTGCAAGACCCTAATTATACAACAATGTTATGTATAGTCCTTGCAGAATTAACAAACAATATGTATGTATTCGTGACTGACTTTTGTAATATATTTACAAAGGTGTTTAGCGGCGATAGATTTAGGGGGTCTCGGCGCACCTATGACTTTTCGAAGTTATGTGCGTAATTACCGCTTGCTCCGTGCCTCGGAAAGCACGTTAAGCCGTTGGTCCCGGCTGTCATGAACATCTATGGCAGTCGTTATTAGGAAGTCAGTGCCGACAGACTGACAGCTGGTTTAACCATAGAATGATGTTCCTCTCTGGGTTGCGGAGGTCAGACGGCAGTCGCTCTACGTAATAACTGAAATTCAGTCAAATCTGATTGAACCAATGAGCAGACCCTGTGCCATAAGCTTAAGTCTAGGGCAACCGCGATGATGCTAGGATATAAAATATAGTTTAGGTGTTGGCAGCCCTTTATATAGATAATCACATCCTATTCAAAAGTAATCCATATAGATGTATCAAAGATTACTTTTATCACAGAGACCTTCAGATGGAACGTCTAAAACGATAGCATGTAGTCCTTTACCCAGATATACGTTAGAAGTATGTGTCAATCCAGTTTCTTAATTGTGTAAACATAAATGAATTTTAATTGCATATTGCCGACTCCAAAACTTTCCTCAAGGTAACATTTGTTGCATTCTCTGGGTTAAATGAAAACAACATTAATTATTTAAAGCGCTCGTAACTCCGCGATACTAGGTGATGCTTTGAAAATATCACTGAAGTTAAGCAGAGTATATAGAGGTTGGATGGGTGACCGTTTGTGTGGCATTTAATTTCGAGCGCATCCGTGCTTGCACTTTAATTAAGAGGTTAGATATGTAACAGGTTCTATTAGGCGGCTTGACATTACAGTCATTACATTTACAGTAGAACGTCAAAAACCTGCCTCTGAAAATATGCGCAGGGTCTGCGTGGAGAAGTTTTTTTTTTTAAAATTTATTAGGAACAAACAACAGTAACTCAATATAATATATTACTAACAACACTTAAAACTAGTGTACAGCATATGACTCAAAATGTATTAAATAATTGTGTAACCAGTTACATTGTTCACATGTTACTTTAAGCTTTAAAAATTTTTTTTTCTCCCCAATTGACAATTTTCGGCTTTAAAATTAGTATGCCATAAGTTTCTGTCACAATTCTCGTGAGGCCAGACCCATGCTCTGTAGAAGGGCGTTATTGGGCAGAGATAAGATACTAAGGATATTAAAACATCCAGAAGTAGTCTTAAACAAAAAAATATCCAATAAAATATTGTTTTGAAATTCTATTGTTAATTGGATTTTATGCACAGTGAATTTTTGAAATATATTTTTGTAGTATTTAATGATATATTTATTGTGTTTTACAAAATATAGTAAAATCTCAAATAATTAAAACATCTTCTCTTTTCACTCCTTTATAGTTGAAGCTGCTACAATCTTTCACTTCATGATAACCTTTTTGGTACTTCAAAGCATAAGAATCTGTAGGGCGAGTGGACTTGAACACAGAATTGCCAAAAGAATCCAACTTTACCACTCCAAAGTACATAACCTCGCTATCTTCCTTGATCTGTCGTCTTTTCTCTTTCATTACAAGAGTATCCTTCACAGGTAATAGTAAGACCATATCTCTAGCTTCATCATTCAGTTTCACTTTGGCTTGTATAGTTCCATTCACTATATCATCTTCTTCCATCTTCAAATGAATAGGCAGATGACATTCTATGCACCTAGCATTACCATTATGATCAGAGCTAATAGGCACAGGAAATAATCTATCATTTAAATAAAATCTATAAACACATTTATGATCTTTCAAACTAATAACACTGCCTTTGTTGTCTATTCTAGATTTAACAGAATGACATTCAAAATAGTTTTTCTCTCTAAATTTCTTTAAATTTTCTATGTTTTCTGAATCGTTTGTGTCCAAAAAGCCAATTTCTTCATCAGAATCTGTATATACGTCATAAATATTAATTCCACTAGCAGATGGATTATGTGTCTCAGACAATTCTTTGATAGTATCTAAAGATGTCTTTCTAATATCGGTATCTTGAATAGAATCTGTTGATTGGAAATTTTCATTTCTATAATACTGCTTTACTCCGTTTGTTTTGCTAGGATTAAGTTTGTCACTTCTTGTTTTGCTTTTAGGTTTAGAAATGTTAACCTTATTACCTTCTACATTAGTATATTTAGCACTGGCAGTAGATTTTGTACTTACTTCTTTTTCTACAGTACTATTAGTGCCGTTGGAACTATGAGTATGATCACCACACTTATTGCAAAAGTCGATAGTGTTCTTTTTCTTGCTTTTTGGAAAGTTAGATTCAGATTTGGTTGATTTTTTCGTCTTGTTGTTATGACTTTCTTCTGCGATTATGCCTGTGGAACAACTTTTACCGTTTACTGTGGTCTGACATATTTTCTTTGATTGACAAACTCTTTTAGGTAGCACTCGTCCTATTTGTCCTGTTTTGTTGGAATAATTGAAACCTTTTACATTATCGCAACTGTTACGATACATTATTTCACAATGTTTTCGTTTTAACTAACCACAAATAAACTGATACAAACAAACGGTTGCTATAACAACGGTTCCCATTTCTACAGTTAAAAACAGCCACTTCTGTTCAAAAAGTCACACATATAAATACATATATAATAAAAAATAATAAATAAAAAGAAAATACAAGATAAATAATAAATAACTAATTGGTTTTATTCAATAAAGTAAGTCAAAGTAAGGTCAAATTATAGTCCTACCTACAAAATAATTTACACTTTGGAGGAATAGGGTCCCAATTTTTACTTATTTATTTTGTTAAATTAAAAAAAACAAAACATTTCTACTTTGTGTCAACGACTTGTTTTAAATAACCATAATGTATAGTTTTTTGAATGTCCCTGGTTTTTAAATTACAATTTTTATAATTCTTTATCAAAGTTAAAAGTGTCATTGCCTACGAACTTTTCATATTTACTTACAATTTCTTCTCGTAAAGTTTTTTTGGAAGTTATAAAATTTATTAGACATCATACTGATGATGATATCAAACTGTAATTTTAACTTAACTTTAATTCTCTTTTAACATTTAGCAAAGCTTTTGTTTCTTTATTTTTATTTACATGTGAAGTCATCATACGAGTCTGGCTGAATTGTCGTCACTACCCTTGATGACATAGTGCCATTAATTATAAAAAGAAGAAGATAATTTATAGTTTACTTCATGTAGAGAAGAATTACTTTAGAGTAATAATAACTAAGTAAAATCGCATTGAGCGCAAACATTATATTAAAACGGCTCTCCTGTAAAATTGCACATACTGCAATTCTGCCCATGTCTTACCGAAGGTGCGAAGTGTATAATATTTAAAGTTACTTAAACAATGATAAATCTTAATAACCTACTATCTTACATAATAAAAACTATATGTCTTCCAAATGTAGGCCCGTGGGTATGGTGCCAATAATGTTTTTAATATTTTTTCTTTATTGCCAGGCCGATACGCTGGCAGAAGTAGCTGCCAGCCTTCTTGTCACCGGAAGCATCAATGACGAGCATTTAAGTTTTTCACGAGCTGCTTTCCATGAACCGAATGTCTTCACCGCAAACGGAACAAATAAAAAGTTAAGTTAACAAATAAATTTTCAGCTCTTACCGCAGCAGCCCCTACACGCCGCGAGTTCGTGCATACGTGTGTTAAAATGTAATTTAAATGGGTTTTACAAACTTTTCTTCAATCATTATTGTATATGTATTAATAAAAGAAATTAATTTTATGAACTGAAGAACAACCTCTACATTGTTACCATAATAACATTCATACAACCAACCCTATTCGAAAGCAATTCAATAAAATGAAATAAATATTTTATATTAATCGCAAACTATTAACTAAGAACCATACTATTGTTTACGCATTTGAAGTAAAATAATATTTTTGGTAATACTTTCATTACACAGCGCCATCTAGCACTAACCGTGAGAACTTTGATCTAAGAGTATGCCTACATGCTTTATAACATTGCCAACAAATTCACACCCTGCTTAAACTAAGTTTACACTAATAAATAGAGATGCCGCTTTTATTGACATATTTTTTTTAATTTATGTATAAACAAAAACAAATACATTAGGTGTTCATGAAAATCGATATATTATGTATTTAGTAAAACATTACCTACTAAAGTCGGTTACAAAACCATTTTGTTAACCTTAGTAAACATTGTAAAACTGTAAAAATTAAATGTTTTATTGTCTTTGCCATTTTTTCTACAGATAGGAATGTCTATCATTTCACATACATAATAATTCCTACCCTCAGACCCAAACAGACCGTCTTTCGAAATAGTGAAGCTGTCGACCTACTATTTTTGGTATTTTTTTATGATACTCGTGTCAGTGATCACATCCTGCCTGATGTAAAGCAGACGATACAGTCTAGAAAAGTAGAAGCAATTCATTCCGTGTAACAAACACTATAACAAGCGCCCTCACACAGGAGAGCCTGCAATAATGCCGTTTCACGCCCCGCTTGCCACTCCAACGGTCACCCATGCAAATATTGACAACTATTTTCCTTGTTATCCCGCTCGTTTTAAGTGGCTTCTAGATTCAAATGACGTTTTAAAGTACTATAAAAAAAATGAATTTTAAATATATTTTTACTTCTTAACTTAACTAAGGTTTAGTACACAACAGCAGATTAGCAGACACCAGAAAATGATAAGCTTCCAGAAAAATCTATTGTTTTTAAGATTTGGGAGCTGTAAGTAACGCCTCTCCCATTGGTCCGTGGGAGGAGAGCTGTGCTCAGTATGAAGCAATTGCTTGCTCTGTGCCTCGAAAATCACGTTAAGCAGTTGGTCCCGGCTGTTATGAACATCTATGGCAGTCGTTATTAGAAAGAAAGCAAGAAAATAATTTCATTCAGTACAAATAAACATAGTAAGTACACAGTAAAAGAAAAGATTAAATTTACACAAGCAAAATACAACATTAAATATGTACTGTCACTACTGAAACGTTGTCCACTCAGCTCACGGTCGGACACCATAGGATGTCACGACGCTGATCTTCCGCGGACACCTAGGCATGAAGTGTTACTACGCGCAGTATTTGTGAAATGCATCTATGTAAATAATTAATTTTTTTTTTTTTTTTATATATCTACAATCAGCCTTTTGGCTTTAATCAGATTTTTTGTTGCTAATATAATAATTAAAAATAAATTTTAAATAAGTATATAAAATAGTCTGTGTAAATAATGGAATACTATAATAAACAAATTAAATATAAGTATTGAGTATATATAGAAAGTCAGTGCCTTCTAATATTCTAACAACTGGTTCAACAATAGAATTATTTGTGCCTTTGGATTGTTGAAGTCAGATGGCAGTCGCTCTATGCAATAATTTAAGTTCAGCTAAATCTGGTTCAGCAAACCCTGTGCACTGGGTCAGCCGGGATAATGCTAGGATATGATCCTCTTCCCCCCTGGACCGCGTCAAGTGCGAACGTATTTTACTGCTCCGTATCATAATTATTTATATTTTGATAAACATTAAGTCATTTACAAAATCACGAAGGCTACTAGGAGTGCATAACAAAAAGAAGTGATCTGTTGGATTGATTTGGTGCGTACTACGCGCCACTAATACCTATTGAAGCAGCGCACACGTCGATCTAGAACACAGTTTGCAAGTGTGAGTATTAATCTGACTTTACCCTATGTAGATTTGAAATATCCTCTATTGCATAAATAAAAGAGCTTAAGATTGCGGATCTGGGCTGCACAGAAGTGCACACTATTCACACTTCGTATAAATTTGATGTGTGTTTAAATTTATATTAACTTTATTTGGAAGACATACATATACACCTGTTTTCCCGAAAGGGTAGACAGTGGCATATACGCCTACAACATGCCAATTATATTATTCCCAAGTAATAGGTGGCGAGAGCCTATTGCCGTTTGTCAGGAACTTTCATGTTCGCCAGAGCCTCGTCCGTTGATCGGCAGATGCACCACTTGCAAGTGAGGTTGGCTTTGGCTCTTAAGATGATGGTAGGATCCTTTAGTCAGAAATTAAATTAAATAATTTAATATAAACCAAGTAAAGCTTGTGCAAGAGATAACAAGAGACAACGGGTAAAACCATTAACCATTAAACACAAAAAAAAATTATAAAAAATAAAATATATGTTAAGATCAACAAGATCATTTGGATTAGTCAAAATTTTACAAACTGGAAAAACTTTTTAACAACAATGAATGAGATATGGGCGGTACCCTAATCAAGAAAGAGAGAGAAATAAAAGCTAAATCGATTTTCGTCAGAATATGTCAAGGTGCGATATAATTATTAACTTATACGTTTGTTTTTAAGGACACAGTAGTCAGGATTGTGGAAATCGAACATCGTATTGATTGTCGGTTGTATTTAATCACGTTAACAAGCTATTTAGTAACTTTTAGGTTAATACATTATGTCAAAATAAGCAATAATGAAGTCATCTGATGTAAAATGATCAATATCAAAGGCTATGTTCCTGAACGCACTCAATTGTGTTTTCATACCGCGTCTTTTGCAGAGAGGTCGCAGGTGGCTAGGGTGACCACTTTTTGTTGAGACATTGATGTATTTTTGTTTTGCCACTGGGCTATCGCCGCTTTTTAAGCACCCAGTGGCAAGACCACTTGCCTTTAAATTCAGAGACTCTCGAATTGAAAACCTAGAAGCAATAACGACTATTCGGAGTTAAGTATGTGCGTAATTATCGCATGCTCTGTGGCTCGGACAGCACGTAAGCCGTTGGTCTCGGCTGTCATGAACATCTATGGCAGTCATTATTAGAAAGTCAGTGCCTACTAACAGACTGACAGCTGGTTTAACCATAGAATGATGTTTCCCTCTGAGTTGCGGAGGTCAGACGGCAGTCGCTCCACGTAATAACTGAAATTCTGTCAAATCTGGTTAAGCCAGTGAGCAGATCCTAGGCCGTAAGCTTCAGTCTAGGGCAATCGGGATAATGCTAGGATATGATGATGATGATTGATGTATGTTTGTTGCTTACTAAGCAACATTGCTCTAGGAACGGAAGGCTGATGGGTATTCTTCAATAGCGACCGTGAACCAGCAAACGTAGAAGAGTACGGCCTCCCACACAATGGGCCTGTGGTCTAGCTGGTCGAAGCAGCAGGAAGTTAAAGCACCAGATCGATCTACGTCAAAGGCTATTGGAGAGGCCTTTGTAGAGCTCCATACGGCTTAAGTGATGAATTTTATATGTACACACTGCTTAATGTGAGTAAGACACGAAATGACTTAAACTTGAACAAGATAAGCATACTTAATTTCTAAATAATACATAGAAAACATCCAAACCGAGGCAAATATTTACACACACACAAAAATGTTATCTCTTGCAGAAATTGAACCCACCCACTACATATCGAAGTGAAGAGCGGATATACTGGCCTCAAAATCGAATAGCAGAATAAAAATTTCTTCATTCAACAGCACAGTTTCAAAAAATAATTTTGAAATATTTTAAGATCTATTTCCTTTTTTATTTTTCAAACAGCCTGCTAGGTTGTGTAGTCTAGCTGTTGGTTGTCTTAAATATATATTTTACTTCCAGACCATGGCACTATGTCGATTTACTTACTAAAAATATAAATAAAAGATAATCGCTAGCCATCCAGGAACAGCCTACATTTAGATCGCAAAATTTATAAGGTTCAGCCATTTTTAAACCAAAATTATATTTCTGGATGATAGAGGTATGTTTTTCATAGCACTTGACAGACTGCAACGGCGAGCGGTTCGCATTATAGGGGATGCTGAGGTAACAGCCTCACTCGAGGATCTACAGCTGCGTAGAGATATTGCATCTCTCAGTGCCTTTTACCGGTACTACTATGACGAGTGTTTTGAGGAGCTTTTCGATCTCATCCCGCCCTCTCCTTTCCTCTCCCGAACAACACGTGCTGGTCTTCGAAACCATCCTCATACTGTGCAGACTATCAGCACTCGAACCAAGAAATTTGGAAGGTCGTTTCTGAGCAAGACCACTAAGCTCTGGAATTCGCTGCCGGCTCATGTGTTTCCTAATTCCTATGATTCCGGGGATTTAAACGGGGCGTGAAACGGCATTTTGGCAGGCCGTCATGAGTGGATGCGCTTTATACCGTGCTAATTTCACGTTATACAGCGCTTTCATTTTTTTATTGGACTGCATCGACTGCTTATCATCAGGCAGGATGTAGTCATTATGACGAGTCACATTAAAAAATAAAAAAAGCTTGAATTGCTTGTGTGTGATTGCTGCCTTTTGAAAGATTTTTTTATGATTTGTTACTTTTGTATTACTGTACATGCCCATGAAAAAGTAATTAGAATTAAGTACTTAGTTTAGTTTCATAATTGATGTATGTCACTCACCGGAAAAAATATGATTATTACTTTATGCTACCTTTTCACAAACTGTGGTCACACTACCAACAGTCCCAAAGTGTCGCCGAAGATGCGCAAGCGCCGTGCATTTGGTGACAGATGTGCGCGCGAGTGGGTCGTCTGTGGAGGCTTTGGCGGCTCAAGCGAAGCAAGAAGCTGAAGGTACTGCGGTGGCTATGGTGATGACGGGCGCTGCTGCACTTGTGTTATTGCTGGTGAGTAGGTACTATTTAATAAGATATCATAATATTTGGGAATGCTGATGTTAAAACCTTTTTGTAGACCTCCAGCTATGTTAAGACATTGCTTCTATCGTGGAATAAACACGGTAACAAAACATATAACGTAAACGTAATAAACACACCCACTTATAACGGCTTACATAAATGCTGTTTCAAGACCCCGATTAAAAAATCCGGAAGAATAATATATATTACACTAATTATTTAGTTCCAAGATAACAAGATAGGTAAGTATCATTAAGAACTAAAAAACGGATAAACATACATAAAAACTATTTTCTTTGTACACACATACGTAATATATATAGGACAACATCCAGACCTGAACTACTGTTCATTTTTATGCCCACAAAGATTTGTCCTGTGTGGGAAATAAACCCAAGACCCTTGAAGCGGAGTGCTGGTATACTCGCCACCACGTCATATCCGACGTCATAAGAACTCACAAACACACACACAATTAGCACACATTCGGTACCAACTCGACATGAGCTTTGGAAAAACAAATAGTCGCTTCAGCTGGCATAATTGGACCATAAACTCATATTCTTCTCAGTAATCTCAGTGAAAGTGAACTATTAATAGAAAAATGCTATTATAATGTCAAAGATTTTTTAAACGACTTATCGCTATAAACTTTTGACTAAGTCCGGCTTGTTAGTATTACTTTTAAAATCAATAAAATCTGATTTCGTGTTATATGAAATCGCAACTAATTGTACGCCCATGAGGCAGACCACAGCTAGATCTAAACCTGTACTGTAACACCTAACCTGTAACCTGTGTTCGCAACAAACGATTATAATTGATTGAATTCTCTCAATCGACTCTTACGACTCCTATAAGATGAAAGAGAGGTTCAACATGGCTTTATTATTCTCATGACCCTGTTATTATGCAAGGATATGGAATCCCAAACATTTAAAAAAATCCACGTAATGTCTATTATCCTTGTCAGAACTTTAAGAGCAGGAGTTGTTGAACATCAGGTTTTAGTTATAGTTCCTTATAAAACGTTTTAGCTCAAAGACTTCTTATCCAACCTTTATATGTTGGATTGTGTTTATTGTTTTGACCTCTCAAACGACTGGCAGCCCGCGTGCCCGGACTTTTAAACAGTTTTCCGTGACTTAACTTTTCCTCTCCAACGACATAATGTGGAAATACAAGGGTACAAACCATTTAATCTGTATGAAAAGGTGAAAATCTTATCAAATGGGATCTCATTTATGGATACAGGGAAATTATCTTTTATTATATTTCGAAACTAAAGTAAAAACAATCAGCGCCATTATTAACTTATATATACGGTAATAAACTTACAAACACACATTCACGCCTGTTTCCCCGATGGGGTCTGCAGAGACATATTATACGCCAACAGATGGCGAGCCTATTGCCGCTTACCAGGCACTGTTATTTCGCCAGAGCGTCATCCGTTGATCGGCAGGTGCACCACTTGCAGGTGAGGTTGGTTTGGGCTCCCTATAGGATTCCTATACACCAACTTGTTAAACATAAATCAGCATTCTGAATCATTTATTCATTCATCCGCTTTTAGATATAACCATTCTGATTTTCCACTTGCAATGATTTCTACGAAATTGCATTAATAATATCTACAATGAGGCTTACTTTCTTAAAAGGCTTGTAGAAAGACGACCGGATTTAATATTTATCTAACTATCCCTTTAATATCTTTTCTACCACAGACTCATGCCTTTTTTCCCAGAACAGGGGTGTGTTTAGGTAAGAAGATTTCAGGTCTTATTTAGTATTGAGACCCTTTTCGCGGAGACAAGTCGAAGTTAGAGTCTTACAAGCTGCTTCATCATCTGACCTCACTAACGTCCCACTACTGACCACGAGCTTTCTACCACTGGCCAAGGTGAGAGGGTATTGGGTCATACTTCACCACGCGGACCCAATGCGGATTGGCGGAGCCTGCAGATAGATTTTAAGCTGCATGGCTTAAAGACTACCACATTTAGTGATAACTGGGACCTATAGCCTAACGTGCCTACAGAAGCACGAGAGCGCTCGATATTAATTGGTCACCCATCCAAGAACTCTGCTTTACTTGGTTTCCGAGCACCTAGCACCACCTAAGGGCCTTTAAATGTGTCTAACGTCCACCAAAATTTTGCAAACCAATAACCAATGGGTTAGCATTCGAAGCCACGTAAATGGTTCCCTATCCATCAACTTTACTGAATTTCGGAGATCGATTTCATCATTATCATTAAGTTTAATTGAGATTCAATTCAATTCAATTCAATGTTTATTGCACTCCATAATGTTTTACAATAAGGTCTTACATCTACACAAGTTACAATTATGGACCCTGTTGGGCACGGCAAACTTAGGAGAGAGGAAGCATACTAGGTTCTTTTTTACAATTTTACATAAAAATTAATAGTTCACTACATCAATGTCCTAAATCAAAATATAGTTTATTTATTAATTAATAATTATTGCGCATATATAATTTAAATGTCCCTATATACATATTAGGTCGGGGAAAAAGTCTTTTCGCATAACGTAGGTATAAACTTATTATAAATTTTTTTTGACTGTACTATTTGTGTCTGGCTGGTTTTGGTAACATTAAAAAGGTTCCATTATAAAGAAAAGAAAAAAATTAAAAAAAGTTGTTTCCCGCTATTTTTCATTTGTTTTTCTCTCCGTTAAAATGAGTGAATCTAATGAAGAAATTCGATACATTTTAAAATTTTATTATAAAAAAGGCAAAAATGCAACTCAAGCAGTGAAAAAAATTTGTGATGTTTATGGACCTGATGCAGTGTCAGTAAGAGTAGCACAAATTTGGTTCAAACGTTTTCAGTCCGGAAATTTTGATGTTAAAGATGCACCTCGCTCTGGTCGCCCTGTTACGAATAAAATGGACGCCATTTTTGAAAGAGTGGAGCAAGATCGGCATATTAGTAGTTACGATGTAGCTGAAGAACTGGGAATTGACCACAAAACAGTTTTGACCCATTTGAAGAAAGCTGGTTATACAAAAAAGCTCGATATTTGGGTGCCACACGAGCTCACTCAAAGAAACTTAATGAACCGTGTACTCATTTGCGATTCATTATTGAGACGTAATGAAACCGAGCCGTTTTTGAAGAGATTGATAACTGGCGATGAAAAGTGGATCACGTACGACAAGAACGTGCGAAAAAGGTCGTGGTCGAAAGTTGGCCAGGCTTCACAGACTGTGGCCAAACCTGGCCTAACACGAAATAAGGTGATGCTGTGTGTATGGTGGGATTGGAAGGGCATTGTTTATTATGAGCTTTTACCGCCCGGCAAAACCATCGATTCTGATCTTTACTGCCTGCAACTGATGAGATTAAAGGAAGCAGTCGAGAGAAAACGGCCGGAATTGATCAACAGGAAGGGTGTGGTCTTTCATCACGATAACGCTAGACCACACACATCTTTAGCCACTCAGCAAAAATTAAGAGAGTTCGACTGGGAGGTCCTAGTGCATCCACCATATAGCCCTGACCTTGCGCCTTCAGATTTTCACCTGTTTCGGTCTCTGCAGAATTCTTTAGGTTCTGTAAGGTTGACCTCAAGAGAGGACTGCCAAAACTATTTGTCCCGTTTTTTTGATCAGAAGTCCCAAAGTTTCTACAGTAACGGGATAATGTCTCTGCCCACAAAATGGCAGAAAGTTATTCAACAAAACGGTACATATATATTGTAAATAAATGTAAATAAACTTTGAAAAAATGTCTTGACTTTTCATACAAAAATACGAAAAGACTTTTTCCCCAAGATATTATATTATTGCATTATTGTTTAAAAATTTTCATGATGTAAAGGCTTATAGGAAAAGTCTTTGTAGATGAAGTTTTTTTTACATAAATACGGCCGGTTTTTGTAGATAGGTAGTAAAATGCTTCATCGATTCTGTAAGTAGGTCAATGAAAACCATTCGTTCCAATTTTGCAGCTATCATCTCGCCGTTCCTTTTGATTTAATTCGAGTCCATGAAGTTTATTCAAACGTTAAACGCCATTTATAAATAGGGCGACATTATCAGGGAATACAGATTGTATGATAAGATAAGTATTGAACAGCTTCATCACTCACCGGGTGAAAATCATCAATGCATAGGTTGATGTAATTATTACTATTTATTGTTTGTAAATTTAAATTCACGTTTCTCACTTTTTGTTAAGATTTTGTATCATCTGCTTAATCTTGTTTAGTTGGGTTATTTGATTTAATTTAGTTATATAATTTAATTTAATTTTTAATGTTTTATTTTAATCTGGTTTGGTTTATTTTATAGATTTGCAACTTGCTCTTGGATTACTTATATTTGTGGGGATACAGCCCACATATTATTTTTTACTAATCAATCGTGAAAAGACTGTAATGACTTTGCTGTAAACCTGTATGGTGTAATATAAAAAAAAAAAAAATTGATTCAAGACTTACTTTGCGGAAATCCATTGTAAACATGTGATGAATAAAAAAAATGTCTCGGAAAGCCGTTGATCCCGGCTGTCATGAATTAGGAACTCAGTGCCTTCTGATCTGCTGACATTATAGTTTAACCACCCTCTGGGTTGCGGAGGTCAGATAGCAGTCGGTCTGTGTATAATAATGTGTATATTTCAGCCGAATTTGGTAAGAGCAATGACCTTGGGCGCAATAGGAACTCAGTGCCTTCTGATCTGCTGACATTATAGTTTAACCACCCTCTGGGTTGCGGAGGTCAGATAGCAGTCGGTCTGTGTATAATAATGTGTATATTTCAGCCGAATTTGGTAAGAGCAATGACCTTGGGCGCAATAGGAACTCAGTGCCTTCTGATCTGCTGACATTATAGTTTAACCACCCTCTGGGTTGCGGAGGTCAGATAGCAGTCGGTCTGTGTATAATAATGTGTATATTTCAGCCGAATTTAGTAAGAGCAATGACCTTGGGCGCAATAGGAACTCAGTGCCTTCTGATCTGCTGACATTATAGTTTAACCACCCTCTGGGTTGCGGAGGTCAGATAGCAGTCGGTCTGTGTATAATAATGTGTATATTTCAGCCGAATTTGGTAAGAGCAATGACCTTGGGCGCAATAGGAACTCAGTGCCTTCTGATCTGCTGACATTATAGTTTAACCACCCTCTGGGTTGCGGAGGTCAGATAGCAGTCGGTCTGTGTATAATAATGTGTATATTTCAGCCGAATTTGGTAAGAGCAATGACCTTGGGCGCAATAGGAACTCAGTGCCTTCTGATCTGCTGACATTATAGTTTAACCACCCTCTGGGTTGCGGAGGTCAGATAGCAGTCGGTCTGTGTATAATAATGTGTATATTTCAGCCGAATTTGGTAAGAGCAATGACCTTGGGCGCAATAGGAACTCAGTGCCTTCTGATCTGCTGACATTATAGTTTAACCACCCTCTGGGTTGCGGAGGTCAGATAGCAGTCGGTCTGTGTATAATAATGTATATATTTCAGCCGAATTTGGTAAGAGCAATGACCTTGGGCGCTATGCTCAAAAATAGGACAATCGGGAAAATGCTAGGATATAATGAGGATAGATTAAAAAACATAATTAATCGAGTATTCATCACTTTCTAATTAAAGAAGCGCTTGTTTCGCGAGGTCAGACGATCGGGAACGATCAACAACGTTAAGCGGTGATTACAGAGATAGATCAACTCGAGCAGCCCAGTGGCGAGACCCCTTGCCTTTAAATTCAGAGGGCCTCGGGTTCAAACCCTGGTGGGGCACCTATGACTTTTCGAAGTTATGTGCGTAATTATCGCTTGCTCCGTGCCTCGGAAAGCACGTTAAGCCGTTGGTCCCGGCTGTCATGAACATCTATGACAGTCGTTATTAGGAAGTCAGTGTCTTCTAACAGACTGACAGCTGATTTAACCATAGATGATTTAACAACCTCTGGATTGCAGAGGTCAGACGGCAGTCGCTCCACGTAATAACTGAAATTCAGTCAAATCTGGTTGAACCAGTGAGCAGACCCTGGGCCCTAAGCTTAAGTCTAAGGCAACCGGGATAATGCTAGGATATGATGAAAGAGATAGATCAACTCTAGAATGGGTGACCTTTGGTGTGATAACGACAGGCAATCCAAAATGTTACTCCCTGTATGTAATCCAAGCTAAGCTTGAATCCTATTGGGTAACTTGCGGACCTTTAACAAGCAAGTCAATACACACAATTACCTCCGCCAATTATAAGTGGATCAGCTTGGGGAACCTGAATACTAGTCACCATTGGGTGTCGCGTGGGAGTTGTTACTGGTCTACCTTATAATCCCCCCCGACTGGTCTCCACCTTGTCGTGGTGGGGGGGCTGAGTGCCTCCCGGTAGGGCGCAGGAGGCGCTAGGGAAAAGGTAACACCCAGAGACCGACGACTCTGGGTGCCCTTAGTACTGACTACCGGGGGGGAAACTAAGAGGGACCTATGGAGGGCGCTGCGGGTAGGCCAGGAGGGCCCGCTCAGCAGCGCCAGGAGGGTCTAGGCAGCGGGGGCAGGGGGCCCCTGCTGTCTAACCATGGACCCTCCGGGAAGTCGGCCACACACGCTATGGTCGCACAAGGAGGTAGGAGGGGCGCGTACACTGCGCCTCTCTGAGGAGGTCCTCCCGGTTTTGGTCCGGGGGACGTTGGCCGCAGGCGGGGTGTCAGAAGCTGCAACCCAGGTACTGGCCCCCGCCTCTTTCTCAACAAGCGGCGGGCGTCGTCGGAAGATTTTTAGTGGGTATTGCTGCCGGCGGTCGTGTCTGCCGGTGGTGAGTCCCACACCCCCTTTCGGTCCCCCTTTGGCCGGAAGGCAGTGCGTAAATGCATTTTGTTACCGACGTAAAACAAAAAAAAAAAAAAATGGTCTACCTTATAATGAAATGTAAACTCATAGCATGGAATTAGCATGGTAACAAGTGCATACGTATCACGCCCCTCTTAAAAGACCCGCAGAATTGCAAAGATGGGTGGGCGTGAAAGGACTGGCTGACTTTACCAGGCAGTGGTCGATATATGACCACCATAAATTAAAA
This sequence comes from Musotima nitidalis, assembly GCA_949126915.1. NCBI lineage: Eukaryota > Metazoa > Arthropoda > Insecta > Lepidoptera > Crambidae > Musotima > Musotima nitidalis. The sequence continues at coordinate 707,450 of OX421434.1, read as the reverse complement.
AAAAAAAAAATGAATGAAGTATTTATTTAGTTTTCTTAGCAATGATTACATAATATTCTACGTCTACCAAACTGTACAACAGTTTGTTGGCAAATGTAACTCCCTTAATAAAATTGTTATTTTAGCTAAGATGATTTACTTTATGCGCTTAGCTTAAGGTGGAAAACTGTAATTATTTACATCGATATCCTATTTAATTGTAGTATTCTATAAACACTAGCGCCATCTTCGCTGGCAACATAGAAGTAGCTTTGTAATTGTAAACACATCAAGTTGGTCTATGGTATAATTTTTGCTTTATGATATCTTATCTGTGGAATACTTCCTGTCTGTAATACTTGTTGAATAAAGCTGTTTCAGTAAGCTTTTTTTTTATTTTATTAATTAAAATTTTTATTAATTATAAAAACCAATGAATATTTTCAACGTGCTCTGCCTGTTAAAGGGTTAAAGTTCGAATACTGGACGTGTGCACCGTCATCGGTTGTTACCTATAACCAGCACGTGTGCAACAAGACGGCAGATAATTCAATTTTCAATTTTATTTCAATCATAGCTTCATTTTGAAGCACTTGTGAACATCTAGGAGAGGGCGGGATTTGCTTGAAAAGTTTTTATAACACATTCTCCTTGATTGATTGAATAGTAACACAGCGGATTAGGTATAATGTCTAGCAACAAAAACGTCATTAAAAAAATAAGACTGTCTGTATGTAAAGCTTGTCAGTTTTATAGGTAAAGAATGTGTAATTATGACAATTTAAGGCTCTCATTATTACAATGACGTTAAGGAACAGCAGACCAAAAACGGTAAACAATGCAAAGTTTTATGTTTTCCTTACGTCACAGAAGCAGGATACAATAGAAATATTATAATACTTAATAGATTATTATGTAGATCAAATGGATGCGCCGTCTTTTTTTTAATAATGCTAGCATGACTTTTTTGCCTGTCTCACCCTTATGCAGACTTAATATAATTACTAGGCAAGTACCAGGCAAGCATAAAAACGTAGGCGGGGAAGGGTTACCCACGGAAAGCCCTAAAAAAACTACCAATTAAATAAAAGAATATTGCAATTTAAAAAATACTACAAAAGATGTGAGTGAACTGATTTATTTATTCTAATCAATAGAATTTTGATGCTTATCAATTGAAATAGTACGAGATACGAGAGATCCATATGAATGCTAAAGTCAATGACATAAACCGATGAGTCCATATATAGCATAAACACGAACTTACCCAACCTGGACGTTTTTAGTGTCTCGCAGACAACACTAAGCAACACTCTCCTGAAGCTGCTTGCGCCCACGTTACGACATTAATGTTAGAATTAAGAATTAACCTAGTTGCTTATTATGTAATAAATAAAAAAAAAATTTTTTAGACTAGATTCGTTTAAACTTAGGAGAACGCCGTGTAATGTAATATAAAAAAAAAACAATAAATTAATTAATTGATTCAGAGGGCCTACCCTAATTCAACGAAAACGAAACTTCGTTATACCCATCCCTTTCACTCGATAATACTCAGGGAGTGACAGAGATAGGCGTCACGAAGTTTCGTTTTCGTTGAATTAGAGTAGGCCCTCTGGTCTTACTTTGCGGAAATCCATTGTGAGCATGTGAGAGATAAAAAAAATCCTCAGAAAGCATTTCAAGCCGTTGATCCCGGCTGTCATGAATTAGGAACATGTTATTGGGAACTGATCTGCTGACATCTGGCTTAACCACAAAATGACGTTACCTTCTGGATTGCGAAGATCAAATGACAGCCGCTTCGTGTATAATAATGTGTATAATAATGTGTATAATAATGTGTATAATAATGTGTATAATAATGTGTATAATAATGTGTATAATAATGTGTATATTAATGTGTATAATAATGTGTATAATAATGTGTATAATAATGTGTATAATTCAGACGAAATTGGTAAGAGCAATAAACAGACCTTGGGCCCCATGCTCAAGAATAGAGCAACCGGTATAATGCCGGGATATCACATTCTATTTGGCTTTCTGATAATTTACTTACATTAAACACTACGAAAACGAAATACGTATGTTTTCATAAAACCGCAATATCATCTCCATTGACCACTGCTGATCTCGTGATTCACGACCGTAATTGCAATAAAATACCTGATGTTGGTTCCTGTAATTGTAACTTTATACAACGAGTCCATACTTTAAAATATTTAGGCGTCAATATTGACGAAAAACTCACATTCAGTGATCACACCGCAGCTTTATCATCTCGGGCTAGAAAGTTAATATATGTTATGAAACAAATCAGAGACGTAGCAAACGCAGACCTTGCTAAAAATATTTATATCTCTCTTTGCCAATCGATTCTGACGTATTGTATCAATACCTGGGGGGGTGTAGCTGCGTCTCATTTAATTTCTTTGGAAAAAGCTCAGCGGTCGGTGCTTAAGGTTATGTTGAAGAAGCCCTTAAGATATTCCACAGCACATATTTACAAAGATACGAACTTGCTAAGTATTCGCCGCCTTTACATAAAAGCTGCTGTCTGTGTTACACATAAGCTTATATTAAGGTCTGAAAATTACAAAGAATTGCTGACTAATAGAATATTTAGAGTCTCGGTACCCACAGTCAAAACGTCCTTTGCACAAAGATTTTCAGATTTTTTATTTCCTTATTTATACAACAAAATCTGTAAAATTTGCGAATCTAAAGAAGACACTGTGCGCGTAATGCAAACAAAAGCTACTAAATATTTAATTAACTTAACATTCTACGAAGTAGAACAGCTACTAAAACCTGCACTGTAAGAAGCCGACCATTTTGCATATAACAAACACACCCACACACGCACACACAAACACGCACACACACACACACGCACACACTCACACGCAAACACTCACACATTAGTTATCTTTATGTTATATAATTTACTTAAGTCTTGTATTTAAATTTGAATTTTGATCTCTTTAGTCCTAAGGAAACCGTATTAATGATGGCCGCGATACAGGCTTCGCCTAGTGCGATTATCATTGTAAATGATTACTGTAAACACTGGAATGCGTAATAAAGATTTATTATTATTATTATTATTATTATTTAAAAAAGCGCTTGTTTCTGAAGGCCAACATATTATTATATGTAATTTTGTGATTATGTTATGATTTTGTATACGTTTGTATATTTAGCTGTTAGCGTACCTATATATAAATAAATAAATGAGTCAGCAAGCTGAAGTGGCAGTGGGCAGGGCATATAGCTCGTAGAACAGACGGCAGTTGGGGCAGAAATGTTCTAGAAGAAATACCCTTTGAGAAAAAGCGTGAAATGTGACGTCCACGAGCAACATGTACGGAAGATTGAATATACGCTGGATCACTCTGAATGCAGTAGGCTACCTACAATTGATCACATTAATCATAATTATATTATTATAGTCACAAAATTTATAACAGAAGTATTTAATATAAGTATTGTAAGTTTACGAACGAGGTTTATGTTTAGCAGTAGACTTATTGGGATGATGAGAAACTTAAATTTTAGTTGGTTTGGTTCAAGCTTTTTTAAAAAATTCATTTTTAGGTTAGTTTTTTAAATTACATTTTATTTCTAACGTCGTTACTTATATAGAATTACTTATTTATGGTACGGTATCCGGTAGTAAAAATGCACATCGACCTTATAATAAGAAAGTAGTTTTAAAGCTACGAGTAGTTCATGTCAAATCAAAATTCTTTGGATGAAAATGTCACACAAACGCATTTTACTTTAAAAGCTTCGAATCGATGATAACTTTAGACACTTGATAAATTTTGTGTTCGTTTCGTTCTTTGCTAGTTTTCTTAACAAAGGAAGAGGAAAACCGCTAGATATCCTCAAAAGTGGCATTGTCACCGAAAGGACCAACACACGTGATTGCCCTATACAATTCTGATGACATTGTTGTCAAGGATCAAGAAGCAGTAGATGTTTGGTGTTGGATATAATAATAGGTTGGGGAAAAAGTCTTTTCGTATTTTTGTATGAAAAGTCAAGACATTTTTTTCAAAGTTTATTTACAATATATATGTACCGTTTTGTTGAATAACTTTCTGCCATTTTGTGGACAGAGACATTATCCCGTTACTGTAGAAACTTTGGGACTTCTGATCAAAAAAACGGGACAAATAGTTTTGGCAGTCCTCTCTTGAGGTCAACCTTACAGAACCTAAAGAATTCTGCAGAGACCGAAACAGGTGAAAATCTGAAGGCGCAAGGTCAGGGCTATATGGTGGATGCACTAGGACCTCCCAGTCGAACTCTCTTAATTTTTGCTGAGTGGCTAAAGATGTGTGTGGTCTAGCGTTATCGTGATGAAAGACCACACCCTTCCTGTTGATCAATTCCGGCCGTTTTCTCTCGACTGCTTCCTTTAATCTCATCAGTTGCTGGCAGTAAAGTTCAGAATCGATGGTTTTGCCGGGCGGTAAAAGCTCATAATAAACAATGCCCTTCCAATCCCACCATACACACAGCATCACCTTATTTCGTGTAAGGCCAGGTTTGGCCACAGTCTGTGAAGCCTGGCTAACTTTCGACCACGACCTTTTTCGCACGTTCTTGTCGTACGTGATCCACTTTTCATCGCCAGTTATCAATCTCTTTAAAACGGAAAACGGCTCGGTTTCATTACGTCTCAATAATGAATCGCAAATGAGTACACGGTTCATTAAGTTTCTTTGAGTGAGCTCGTGTGGCACCCAAATATCGAGCTTTTTTGTATAACCAGCTTTCTTCAAATGGGTCAAAACTGTTTTGTGGTCAATTCCCAGTTCTTCAGCTACATCGTAACTACTAATATGCCGATCTTGCTCCACTCTTTCAAAAATGGCGTCCATTTTATTCGTAACAGGGCGACCAGAGCGAGGTGCATCTTTAACATCAAAATTTCCGGACTGAAAACGTTTGAACCAAATTTGTGCTACTCTTACTGACACTGCATCAGGTCCATAAACATCACAAATTTTTTTCACTGCTTGAGTTGCATTTTAACCTTGTTTATAATAAAATTTTAAAATGTATCGAATTTCTTCATTAGATTCACTCATTTTAACGGAGAGAAAAACAAATGAAAAATAGCGGGAAACAACTTTTTTTTATTTTTTTCTTTTCTTTATAATGGAACCTTTTTAATGTTACCAAAACCAGCCAGACACAAATAGTACAGTCAAAAAAAATTTACAATAAGTTTATACCTACGTTATGCGAAAAGACTTTTTCCCCGACCTAATATATCTAGATTATCTAGTTCTTTATTCGTTACTAGAAATAATGATGCAAATAAAATCGATATTTCAAAAGAGCTTTACAGAGCCAAATTTTATAAATAAAGCGTGTTTACGTTTTGCAACAAGTGAAAAAATTACTATTTTTTTTTTTTGATTTGCTATTGCTTTTGCTATTGCTGATTAGCGATATTTTTTAACAAATAACTGTGTATCTAATAATGGCGAAGATGTTATAAGTGGGAATCGGAACAAGTCAGGTCTAAATCGGGAGTTCGATATGTTATCCGTAGTTGCACTGAATAAAAATAACAAAGTCTGATTAGACAGATTTTGAATTATCTAGAATTATGAACTGCATTTTCACATTGTATCAGAAATAAAACTCCATCACTAAAAAGCGGTAAAAACGTAGATTTATTTATTTATTTATTTATTTATTTATTTATTTATAATCTTATGCTACCATTACAGGTGTCTTAACCTAATGCGATAGCAAAGCAATGTTTATAATAAATACAATATATTATTAATCTACAATATTATTTAAATGTAATATAATATAACATAAACTAGCCTACCTGATATATAACTTTAGTATTACATCCTATATTAACAAAATAAGTTCAATAAAATAAGTTATTTAACAACATTGCTGATACAAAACGTAAAGGAGCTGAAACTAACACCCATAATTATCTTTTACTACTTTTGTAATAATTAAAATAAATAAATATTTTTTGACACTTACACCATTTATTTAGTTCTAAGATAAGTATCATTAAGAACTTGTGTTATGGATACTAAACAACGGATAATCATACTTTTTTTTGTAAATACATACTTAATATACATAGGAAAACACCCAAACCAGAACAAATATTCATGTTCATGCACACAAAGATTTGTCCTGTGTGGGAATCGAACCCACGACCTCTGGAGTTAAGTGTAGGCATACTAACCTCCACGCCATATCGGTCGTCATTATTATTTTACTTTCTTCCGCCCCTAGTCTTAGTAATCTACAGTATAATTATCACGCTCTTCTAGAACAATTCGTTTATTCTGAGGTTTAAATATTTTGCATTCTGAATTGCATCAAAGTTTGTTTATGCGTTTATAAGTAGGCAAGTTACATTTGCATTCAGCGAAGACACGATAATTTTAACAGTAATACATACATACATTCACGCCTGTTTCCCCGAAGGGGTAGGCAGAGGCATATGACACGTCTAAACTTCGCCAATTATATATTTGGTCCCACGTAATAGTTGGCGAGCCTATTGCCGCTTACCGGACACTGATGTTTTCGCTAGAGCCTCGTCCGTTGATCAACAGCTGCACCACTTGCAGGTGAGGTTGGCTAGGGCTCCTTAGGTCTTGGTAGGAACCTTATACACCATTTATTATTTAAAAGTAATATTTGAAATTATAATTATAATTGATGTTATACGAAGCGCTCGTAGCTCTGCGGTGCTCGGTGGTCGGAAACGATCACCAAAGTACAGCAGAGTTCACAGAGGTCAGTCCTAGGATGGGTGACCGTTTGTGTGGCATTTGATATCGAGCGCTTCCGTGCTTTGGAAGGCACGTTAAGCCGTTGGTCCCGTTTATCACTAAATGTGGTAGTCGTTAAGCCATGTTAGAGGCCTAATGGGCGGCTTGAAAAAACAGCAGGACGCCATACTCCTGCCTCCGCCAATCCGCTCTGGGTCAGCGTGGTGGAGTATGACCCAATACCCTCACACCTTGATATGTGTGAGGAGGCTCGTGCTCAGTAGTGGGACGTTCTTTTGCTGTGATGATGAATGTTTGAAATTATTGCAAAAATGATATGTCAATAATGACACAGAAAGCGTATGTAAATAAAAAAACAATTGGGCCTTCTTTTCAGTGAATTGTATCCCGCATTGGTAGTACATGCATGTTCTCAGCTACGTGAGCCCTCTGGAGGCAGTCGTGGCATTTTAAATGTTCCCTTATCATTCCACTCACGTCGGTTTCTCTTCGTTTTCGCGTATTTCACCAGAGAATTGTCTGATCGGTAGGCATGTGTATTTGAGGGATGTTTAGATTATGTTTGAAGTGTGTGTAGCGGTACTAAGTACCTGGAAACGATCACCGATGTAAAGCAGATTTCACTGTCAAGGTGTACAGGTCAGGTCCTTGGGTGGTAACCGTTTGTGTGACATATAATATGAAGCGCTTCCAAACTTCAGAAAGCACATAAAGTCCCAGTTAGTCCCATTGATATGGGGAAATTTATGTCAGGTTTCGTTTTGTTCTTTTCATGTTAATTTAAAATTTTGCAAGGCAGAAATAGTAAATATGCTGAACTTAATGATAATACTTTTTATCTTCATGATACTTAAAATTTCACAAAGAAAAGAATGTATTTTACGTTTAGAGAAGAAATTGTATATGAAATCATACATTAAAAAGGTAATATAGAAATGCAAATGGCAAATGCTTTATTCAGTTTGGGTTCTAATGAGGCATTTATGAGTGTCAATAAAACTTTAAGCCCGTTCACTGCAGGTAGAAGCCTGATTAGAGAAGAATCAGGCAAGAAACTCATCAAGTTTGTCCTCCCGCTAATAATTTCCAATGTATGACAGAAAGTACATTAGAGGTAACATTGTAATTCAAGGTCTTACATCCCGGCAATGCCAGGCCCTTGGATGAAGAGTCAGTTGTCAGCGTGTACACCACTCAGGCGACCACCAGCGGCCTTCATCCAACCCTCGATGTCTACCATCAAATCGCCAACAACATTGCTGAAAGGATTACTTCACCAATATACAGGTCTGTCTATTTTATTGAATTTTAAATTATATATAATAGAGGAAAGAAACTGTGATCTCTCCATCATTGAACCCAGAAAAAAATATCCCAACTGTAGATGGTCAACCCCATTAAGGGTTAACAATAATCTTATCATAATGACATTAAAATCGGAAAAGAGGTAAGTAAGACTTAAATGCTACGAAGTTTTGTTCTCCTGCTAATTTATACAAGTAGTACTCGTTCAGTCTTAGTAAAATAGATTTAGCCTAAACCTTATAACGAAAAATTGATACTACATAGTATAACAATCGTAATTACGAGTCAAAGTATCTTTGATGTCGGTTTAACTTTCTGTCTTAAACTCGTATACTCACAGGACAGGTTTGCTTGGTGTGAAGCATTTTGATAAAACCTAACTGCGCTTATTAATTGACCTACATATAAATTGATTGAATATATGAACCTTGGAAGCCTATGGATATTAACATGTTCACGTTTAAAAATTCCTCTTGAGTTATACATACGTAAATTACAAATATATATTTTAAAAATAATGTTGCCTAGTTTAGTGAAATATGATATATTTCTACGTTACAGGTTTTTGGGCATAAATCAGAACAAGACAAAGGAGAAAAAGAAGACGAAAAAGTGGGAAAACCTGGAACTGCTTGATGATAGCATTGAAAGTACAACGAAACAAAACAACCAACATGGAGACAATGACATTTCGTCTGAGAGAGAAATTGAAGACATTGTTTTTACACGGATAAAACTAAAGCAAAGAAATCCGGAGAAATTAATCTTATATTCAAATTATTTACCTATCGGCTACATACCAAACGAAAAAAGTACCAACGACGATGTATTTGAAATAGATAATTCTACAGATAACTCAGAATTGAGTGAAGTACTTTTTCAAAACGAATTGGTTGAGTCAAATCTAAACCTGATGAAAACAGAGAGTACAACTGAAAGTCCTAGTGATGAAAATCAACAAATAACTGTTTTAAGTATTTCTGAGAATGGCGAAGATGGTATGGATGGGAATCGGAACAAGCCAGATCTAATTCGGGAGTTCGATGTGTTATCCGTTGTTGCACTGAATAAAAATAACACGAAAGATATTAATTCTAAAAAAGAAGATGGAATAGGAAATGTGTATCAAAATTCTACAAATGAAAGTTTTTATTCCTATGGATCTCTTCAAACTTTTCACGATTCGGAAATAATAGTCTCTAATAAGTATGATAATGTGTCAGACGAAGGCTTGAATAATAAGACTTCAAACAATGATTATTCAGTAAGAGGTTTGGAAAATGAGATACAGAATAAAAGTTTGCCAGGGCTTAAAAGAATTTCACCAAATGGTGATTCAGAAAACAAAAGCAGTGTTATAAAAGAGATTCAAGAAGAACCTGACCAAAGTTTTACTTTAGATGATGTAGCAGATGGTTATGAAAGTACTAAAGAATCAGAGCAGCCTCTAAGTTTCCCTTTATTGCTCAGTAAGTTGCTAGAAAATATAATATATCCATTCAATATAGATATTAGGACACAACCATTTAATAAACCACCTGATACCTTGGAGAGTGAATCGGAATTATCTGATGATGACAACCTGTATCCTCTCCTGCCGCAAGCAGATGTTACTATTAGTAATCCTAATTATACTACTAACCAAAACGATTCTTCTGTGGGAAAAAAATTAAGAACGGATGTTCTTTCTGCTATAAACTCATTTTCTGATTTAGTGAAGACCACGTGGAATGCTGTTCGCTCTTATATATCTAGTATGTACTTCTGATAGCTCAGAAAACAATAGTTGATGCTATCATCTGTTAGATGGCCTAACTGTTAGGTTTTCTTAAATGTTCACAATTTTTTTACGAAGAGGATTAGAGTACTTTTTAACTCAGATACCATGGATTTATGTTCGCCTATTGATAATGGTCTCTGTAGATAATGACTAGCGTGCATCGGGGTGATGCACAAAGGTTCTTCTAAGGGATGAACTACATTTGCTTCCTTCTCTTTTCTTTCTTTTCCATTATTTTTTGTCACTCAGAGCTGACATTTGATGGAGCGAGAAAGAGGGCGACGGAGCAACTGCATGCAGCGGAATCGTTGCGGCGCTAGCAACACTTACTGGAGGGCATAAGAGTATGCTGTATAATCTTTTCTTCTCTGACTAGCCAACGCAAATATAGAAGTCCATGCTGCCCAATATGGTGTCCAATTCCCTTTTAAAAAAAACCTTTAAAAAAAAAACAAAAATGGCTTCCGTACCTTTTAAATAGTATACCTGAAGCCATTAGAATGGAAACAATCAATAATAAGTACAAAACAAATTTAAAAAAGCACTATATTGGTTTAAGTGAAAAATTGTAAGTTATTTATATATAAAATTAGTTGTAATGTACAAAATAGTATAAAAGAGACTGTGACCCACAGACAAACCAGTCAAACGGTTTTATATAACTTGTATTATTTAAAGGAAATAAACGTTTTATCTATCTATGTATCTAGGCCTAACGTGCTTTCTAAAGCACAGAAGCAGTTTTTGTAATGGAATAATAACACACAAATGGTCAAAGAGACAGAGACCTAAGTGAACTCCGCTTTACCTCGGTGATCGCTTGCGAACACAAAGTCTTAACGAGATACGATCATTTGATATGGTGTTATGTCGTAATGTTACTGTTAGTTTGTTTTTTAAATTGAGTTTATACAGTTATTCGGAATTGTGTCCGGCCGAGAATTATTTGTCTAAGTAAGTCTTATGAAGTATAAATTAGTAGAAAAGTAAATAAATGAATAAAGTGCCATGACTGAATTTGATTATTTCTTTATTTTCATTTTAGTCCCAGTTCCTGAATTCAACACCTACAAACAGAAACGAAATTAATTTCTTTGCTTAGTCATTCATCCAGTCATCTAGTAATAGCTAGACATCGGACTATATGGAAATACCATATGGAAAAGCATACAATTGTAAAATATTGAACGCGTTACGATTTATTTTAGCACATTTTCGTTGAAAGCGCTTATTTCAGTGTTTTTTCGTGTTAAACGTGTTAAATTATTCCATCCACACCAGTCAATCTAGACACCAACGTTGTAGGGTTACATCAACGTCGCCTGACGTCGTTACGAATATAAATCCCGCGATGTCTGTTGACATTGGTGGGACATTCCCTAGTGTACTCCTGGCTTAGCACTGACTAGCGACGAAACAAACAACCCTTCACTGAGTTGCCAACGTTGTAATGGGACAAACAGACAGAAATCGGGTCGCGTTCGCAGTCAGTCTCATTTGTCTTGATACCAACTAGGCTTTTGTCACACGTGTTAACGAACCGGATCAATTTAAGCCGGACCTAAAAAAAAGAAGGGGAAAATGAGGAAGGGGGAGGGTCCTACATTTGACTGTATGTATTAATTTTCAGTGCCACCTCATGGGTGTCGAAAGAGTCGATGAAGAGAACTCTTACCGAATTATAAGCGTCATTTATGATGGACAAGTAATTGGAAGTGTTGGGAGGGGAAGACCACGTACCTTCCATGACCAAATTCAGAACATTTTAGAGAAAGGGCAGGTCAAAGTACCCTAAACCGACGGGCATGTATGAGAAGGTGTGAATGAATGGTGAATGAATGAAGGTGGTGTGAGTGTGAATGAAGCTAAAAGCATGTGCCAAGATCGTAGCAAGTGGAAGGATGTGATCTCTGCCTACCCCTACGGGAAAGAGGCGTGACATTGTGTATGTATGTATAAGCGTCATTCTGTGTACTGGCTTGAACTGAATAGACTAAGACAAATATTGATAATTGAAGATAATGATTATATAGATATTAAGACTGAATTGCTGTAAATGATATCTTTCATAAGACCAAAAATATTTGTGGTTTGCAGCACATTTAATAATATAATGTTATTTTTGTTAAAATTAGTTTATCCTGTAGCTTGAGTATGTCATGCTCACTCAAATGTCTTTGCGGTGGTGGCGTCATGCGTCGGGTCGTTGCGTTCCCTAAAATATAGTTGAGCGAAACGATGGCTGGTTCATGCGTCATACTCGTGAACGGGTGCCGCCAGTGGGGACTGGTCTGCTCATGTCTACTATGTTTGTTCGTACTCATACTCGTATAACTTAAAATAAAAAGTTATTTTCTTCTTTTATTTTAAATCATGTGACTGCAGAACACATGTTTTATAGATTTGTCAAATTGTTTTACTACTAAGTACATATTCTTGTAACTGGCGGGAGAAAAAACTAACCTTGACGATTTTCTTGCCCGTTCTTTTACGACCAAGCTCCCGCCCGCAGTGAATGGGCGCGCTAGTTTTTAAGTTTTGACGTTCATAAGAGCTCTTTTGAGCCAAACTTGAATGAATGAATATGAATTTGAATTTAAGTAGCACACACGAATATTTATCAGGGCAGGAGGATGATACTGAAGTATGCGTTTTATGTCAGAATCGAACCTACGAACTCAGGAGTAAAATTTAAAAAAAAACGCCATTTAAGTCGTTTTACTGGTTTACATTTTGTTTTCGTCAGAGCTCAAGCTTTTGTTTTTGCAAGGACTTAGATGTAGTGAGCCGTCGCAAAATTTTCGTCGTGCATTTAGTTCGGTGATCGCTTCCATTCAATAAAGGATATATAAGGAAAACAGAAAGGCCTCGCGACCGTCGGTGTAAATGCGCCCCCCGGTACAAATGGTGACACTCAGCGCGACATTATTGCGGATGGCGGCTCTTTGTCACTGTTATATTCCCTTTTTCCTCCACTCTCGTCGGAAAACACGTAGACAATTCCCCAGGACATGGAGGGGATTCTAAATAAATAGGTGTCTTAGGAAGTAGACATACAGTGTTATTTATAAGGCTTTAGATATCATAATAATTATTGTTAATTAGAGCACTCTATTGCGCTACCCTATGTGTATACTTCTTATCATGTCCTGTCCATCCCGAGGTTGCCTGAAAGAAATTGCTGTGAGCAATAAGGCCGCCGATTGTACAATTAATTTTAATGTATTTTTTTTTCAATTGCTGTATTTCTCTTTATTTTGGTGTACAATAATGTGTTCATTCATTCATTCATACAATCACTCCGGTGTAGGATACCATTTTGCAAACTGGATTTTCAGTCCCACGTAATCCCTAGTCCCTCTCTTCATTATTGAAACGATCTCGTAGTATTTCAATTGATTGGTATGAAAAATCATTTCAGATACATACATATATTTACACCTGTTACCCCGAAGGGGTAGGCAGAGGCATATTATACACCCACACTTTGCCAATTATATAGTTGGTCCCACGTAATAGGTGGCGAGCCTATTGCCGCTTACCGGGCACTGTTATGTTCGCCAGAGCCTCGTCCGTTGATCGGCAGGTGCACCACTTGCAGGTGAGGATGGCTTGGGCTCCTTTGGGCTTGGAAGGAACCTATCCCCTTCCGACTGTACTCCACCTTGTCTTGGTGGGGGGGCTGAGTACCTCCCGGTAGGACGCAGAGGGCGCTAGGGAAAAGGTAACACCCAGAGATTGGCGGCTCTGAGTGCCCTTAGGACTGACTACCGGGGGGGGAAACTAAGAGGGACCTGTGAAGGGCGCACTGAACTGCAGTGCGTAAATAGATATTGTTACCGACATAATCTAAAATGGGTTTAACATTTTGAACTTGTATTTGTGTATATTAGAATAAAAAGTCAACCAGATCATTGTCGTGACCATCCCTTATTGTACAGGCTCAGCTCAGTTTCACAATACATACTTACTTGACTGTTATGGAAGGTTCCCTTAGTGCTACTTTATTGGTTACAGCTTCGGGGGACCCTTTCAGTATCATCAAATTTACACTGTGTGTGTTTTGTAATAAAAATAATTTAAAAGAGCATAGCCTGTGAGTTCTTGTCAGTTCTTCTCGAAGAGCGGGGGCTCGGACCTGGTACTTAGATTCACTTACACCTAATTTTTATTTATTTGCATGTAAGTGAATCTAAGCTTCGTGATTTCAGGGTATTCATATTTAATTTTCTTTTTATGTATATTTTGTTTTGACGTTTTCAAGTGCTATGTAATAGTTTATGAAATAAAAAACTTTTTACTTTTACTATAAAAAAAAAAAAAGGATCCCTATACACCCATATTTACATATACCCATAGTTACAGACACATTATATTCTTATATTACACATTATATTATTCTTTTACCTTTACTCTTTTCGAAAATATTAGAATCTAAATAGATCTTTTAAACACCCCCGGTTTTCTATTAATTTTAATCACACTCAATCCAAAGGTTGCCTGGTGGTAATCGCTATAAGCGATAAATGTATCGCTTTTCTTTTACTTTACCTGTTTTCTTGTGTTATTAATAATTTGGTGTACAATAAAGAGTTTTCTACTTATCTAACTAGATCCGATTTTGACTTATTCGTCTGAAATTATATTCTATTTTTTTGGACATATTATGAAATTAAGTAGTGTTAAACCCCCTGGCTAAAGTCACAATCGAGTGTGTACTGATGCACAATAAAACATCTATGTAGTACACGACAGGTTTCTTGGATAGCTAAATTGACAGCTAATTCGAAACAGTTATATATCTACGGAGCGCGACATTGGTTGCGCGATTCAACTTAGTATAGTGTCATCTGTTGGCAGCCTTACAAACTAAACATACAATGTTCCCTGCATGACAACGAGTGTCTGGTTGACAAGTAAATATTAGGTCGGGGAAAAAGTCTTTTCGCATAACGTAGGTATAAACTTATTATAAAAATTTTTTGACTGTACTATTTGTGTCTGGCTGGTTTTGGTAACATTAAAAAGGTTCCATTATAAAGAAAAGAAAAAAATAAAAAAATGTTGTTACCCGCTATTTTTCATTTGTTTTTCTCTCCGTTAAAATGAGTGAATCTGATGAAGAAATTCGATACATTTTAAAATTTTATTATAAAAAAGGCAAAAATGCAACTCAAGCAGTGAAAAAAATTTGTGATGTTTATGGACCTGATGCAGTGTCAGTAAGAGTAGCACAAAGGACTATGCAAAAAATCGTCCCATATCATCAACAGATGCCAAACATATCTCATTAAATACATCTCGACATTATGATTATTTTTTACTATGGCGACATCACTGTAGGATATGGGGTTATCGTGCAATAATAAAAAATATGTTATACTTATACAGTTTTATTAAGTATTAAGAATCGAATTAAAAATGTACTATTTAACTAAAAAAAACTCGAGAGAGAACAGCCGTAAGACGTACTTTACCCTCCCTCCTTGCTCCGTTACCCCGACCGCACCCTTTCGACTCCTGCGCCCGCGCACCTCCCTCAGTCGTGGCTAGTACGTTCTGCTGTGTTCGCGTTGTTTATTCTTCAAAAATCTTAACAGACAAAGAGTTAACTTTGTGACGATGGAGGCCACCATGCCACATCTTGAGGACTTTCCAGAACTGACTGATGATGATATCATTTTATTCGCCTTGGGGACCTACCATATAAAACTTGCAAAATCCTACTGTGCGGAACATATTCGGAATGGAATTTATTATATTGAATTATTTCGAGAAAACCAGCTAACTGATTTGCCAAGGTATAATATTCGAGAAGATAATGTCTGGTTAATTAGAGGACGAATACAATCTCGACACGTTAGATCGCGCGTTTATTATTGTTACATATTAATAAACCGAAGTGAAACTGGCAGACGTGCTATTGAACAGTGGTATTGCACATGCCTAACAGGGGCGCGTACGGTTGGAAGTTGTGCCCATATAATATCAATTATATGGTATATGGGCAAAGGTCGACATATCGACTTTAATCTACCAGCGGCAATGTTATCGACTATTATAATAGATGAATAATATAACGTTATTTTTGTCTGGATAATAGTTCTGTTGTTATTAAGTGTCTACTTGCACAATTATTTTTGTGTTATTAATACTTAAAATGTCTAGATGAACAATTGCTTTTTGTAATTATCGTCTAAAATGTAATTTTTTATTTTAAAATAAAAATACTTTATTTTTGTCAAAAGTCTTTTTAAAAAAAAAACCCCGTCGAATTCCGAACTAAAAATTGGTACTGACTTTTCATGGGACGTAATAATGATATTGAAACTTGTCCCATGTCTGTTGATGGGATGGGACACTGCCTATACACTTTTTTGCATGGTCCTTTGGTTCAAACGTTTTCAGTCCGGAAATTTTGATGTTAAAGATGCACCTCGCTCTGGTCGCCCTGTTACGAATAAAATGGACGCCATTTTTGAAAGAGTGGAGCAAGATCGGCATATTAGTAGTTACGATGCAGCTGAAGAACTGGGAATTGACCACAAAACAGTTTTGACCCATTTGAAGAAAGCTGGTTATACAAAAAAGCTCGATATTTGGGTGCCACACGAGCTCACTCAAAGAAACTTAATGAACCGTGTACTCATTTGCGATTCATTATTGAGACGTAATGAACCCGAGCCGTTTTTGAAGAGATTGATAACTGGCGATGAAAAGTGGATCACGTACGACAAGAACGTGCGAAAAAGGTCGTGGTCGAAAGTTGGCCAGGCTTCACAGACTGTGGCCAAACCTGGCCTAACACGAAATAAGGTGATGATGTGTGTATGGTGGGATTGGAAGGGCATTGTTTATTATGAGCTTTTACCGCCCGGCAAAACCATCGATTCTGATCTTTACTGCCAGCAACTGATGAGATTAAAGGAAGCAGTCGAGAGAAAACGGCCGGAATTGATCAACAGGAAGGGTGTGGTCTTTCATCACGATAACGCTAGACCACACACATCTTTAGCCACTCAGCAAAAATTAAGAGAGTTCGACTGGGAGGTCCTAGTGCATCCACCATATAGCCCTGACCTTGCGCCTTCAGATTTTCACCTGTTTCGGTCTCTGCAGAATTCTTTAGGTTCTGTAAGGTTGACCTCAAGAGAGGACTGCCAAAACTATTTGTCCCGTTTTTTTGATCAGAAGTCCCAAAGTTTCTACAGTATCGGGATAATGTCTCTGCCCACAAAATGGCAGAAAGTTATTCAACAAAACGGTACATATATATTGTAAATAAATGTAAATAAACTTTGAAAAAAATGTCTTGACTTTTCATACAAAAATACGAAAAGACTTTTTCCCCAACCTATTATTTCATTTAACAGGTAGCTTTTAAATGCTAAAAAGTAGTGTTTGTGTGTCTTAGCTTTACGCCCGTATGAGGATAAAGTAGACTTTTTTGGACCTGCGATGGTATAAGAAAACTCTTAATTAAAAATAATTGTATTATTGTTGTTAACGTTCTTTTACGATCAAGCTCCCGCCCGCAGTGAATGGGCGCGTTAGTTTATAAGTATGACATTCATAAGAGCTCTATTGAGCCAAACTTGAATAAATGAATTTTTAATTTTTAATTTTAAGTTGTGTTTGCTACACATCATGGGGAGGATAGATTACATATCATATAAATTTAATATACTAACATTGCCATCGCTATACATCTATTCCATTTGTGAATTTGTTAGAAAATACCCTGATTTCTTTCCTTACCACCAACGTCCACTAAATTTGAGACCACAAAATAAATTACCACAACCTACCAGCAATTATGAAATGTTTCGAAGTGGCCCCTTATCAATGTGTGTGAAAATTTATAACAGGTTACCAAATGAAATTAAAGATGTAAAGGACTTAACTAAATTTAAATTATCATTAAAAAATATCTCCAAAGAAACTGTTTTTATTCGTTGCAGGAGTTTTTGGTGAAAAATAATTTAGATAATAATTAATTAGGTAGGTATGTTTTTCAACAAATATTTTTGTTACGTAAATTTTTAAGAATTTGTTAAAGTACTATTACGAATTATATTTTATTTAATAATAAGTTACTTTTAATATATATAATAATATGTACTAGCTGTGCCCTTGCAGGGTCATGTTTGTTACCTTCTATCTTTGTTAACACCTGTATATGTACAACATGAATGCAATAAAGAACTTTGAACTTTGGGTAAAAAGAGGTTGATATCTGTAAGGATTTATTGCAATCATTTCCTATCATCACCATCTTTACTGCTGCACCAAGGCAGCTCCCATAGGCTTGTGATCAATAGCAGGCGACCTGCTTCTAGGGTGAGGCCGCAATATGTATATAATATATTATGCTTTACCAAGTAAGTACGACATATCTTTATGTGCATAAAAATTACTATTTGTTCTGGTCTTGGGTTTTTCCTATTTATATTAATTATTTCGACGACCGACGACGACGATTAATTATTATTCGACGACCGATATGGCGTGGTGGCGAGTATACCCGCATTCCACTCCTGAGGTCGTGGGTTCGATTCCCACACAGTACAAATATTTGTGTGTATAATAAGCATATTAGTTCTGGTCTGGGTGTTTTTCTATGTATATTAAGTATGTATTTACAAAAAAAAAGTATTTATGTATGTTTATCCGTTATTTAGTTTCCATAACACAAGTTCTTAATGATACTTATCTTGGAACTAAAAATTTGGTGTAAGTGTTCATTATTATTATTTTATTTATTTACAAAAAAAATGTGGTCATGTATGTTAATCCGTTATTCAGTATCCATAACACAAGTTCTTAAAGATATTGGAACTAAATAGTAGGTGTAATTGTTAGAAATATTTATTTATATTATTCATGTGGAAGATCAGTCGATTGCTAACTAAATAATTCAACATAATGTTATTTTTATAACAGTCGCTTATCTCTATAGTAGTAAGTTCCTAAACAAATACGAGGCACTCGGTGGCGTATTACCAAACTATATACTTGACTAGCGCTGTGGAGGGGAGGTCTGTATGCCTGTTCTTGGACGTCATCTGCATTAGTCCACGATAAACAAAATAATTTAGTCGAATTGAGAACCATGGGAGACAAATTTGTATTTTGACAGTGGTGGGTCAGTTTATTTATGAAAACCTAGTATATGTACATAAGAATATTGATAAATTTAGTAAGAAAAGCGATATACATAACCTAAACACAAGGAATAAGCATAAACTAGTTGTACCTGCCACCAGGCTCCAAATTAACAAATCTTTTAAAGGGCAATGTGTGCGATTCTATAATAAAATCCCAAGCAATTATGCCTAAATAAATTTAAATTAACAATAAAACGCAAGCTGTCTTCAAAGGGATACTATTCTATCAAAGACTATATGGCAGATAAAAATGCTTGGGATTAAACTGCCGTTTCATACAGGCTATTCTAATATGAATGACTTAAAACATGAATATTATTAATGTTATATTATATTGCATTGTATAGCCTCACAGACAAATGAAGATTGTAACTAACCAATTATAATATATTTTGATTGTTTTTTATATTTGTTATAAATTTTGACGTTTTCAAGTACTATGTAATAGTTTATGAAATAAAAAGTTTTTGAAGTTGAAGTTTTGAAGTTTGAAAAAGCAATTTAAAATATATATTAACTGGATTATTTACCATTAATAACTACTTTCTGAATAAATAATAAAATAAAATATTCGTGCACCTTATCTTTTAAACTGCATAACTTCGTTCGGCATGTGCTGCTCTGCAATCTGCATCTAGTCGACTGTGCTCATTCATGGTAGGGCTAGAGTCCGAACTTTGTCTTTTTTAAGACGACTCGATGAAGAAGTCTGTAACTTCCCTTCACAATACTTCACTGCTTCCAGCAGTAAATATTCTTTATTGTCTTTAAGATCAACAGGATCATTTAGATTCGTCAAATTTTTACACACAAAATGGGAATTCGATAATTCTTTTTTAACAACAATGAAAGAGATATGAGCGGTACAATAAAAAAGAAATAAAAGCAAATGGATTTTTTGTCAGAATTTGTCAAGGTTTGTCAGTGTAGTGTTTGTCCTCACAAGTGAGGGTCGCAGCCGGGAGCTACATTACTTTTAGTTCCCATCAGAGAGCAGCGTCTTCCTGGGAGGGTGCTGCAGCTGTTCTTTTTGCACGGAAAATGCTAATTCCGTGTTCTTAATTATTCCGTGTTCTTAATAAGTAATTCTAAATGGTACTAGTAAAACTACTAAACTGCAAATCAGAGTTCAGTCGGTATATCGCGCCCATCAGGAGGAAGACGCTCGCTCTGGCATAAATGACAAACAGCATGTACTCTACCACGTGTAGAGTGAGCGCTATCATGTCCAGGTAACAAAAGTTTGATACTAACATGCCAAAATCGATCACAAACGGCCACAACAATCTAAGGCGTTTTTTACAAGTGATTACAGTATGGGGCTCTTTAAAAAGGGTGTAAAGCGGTTTTAAAGGAGGCCGCAACGCGCTAGTGGTATTCCTGGTGTTACGGGTGAGTCGCAAGCTGGGGTACCTAGTGGTATAAATAAACCATAGCAGCTTTAAAAATAAAGATCTGAATTCCAGTAACGTTTATGCCAATACGCTGATGAGGGAGAGGGTGCTCGTTTTCAGGTTTAGTGTAGCGGCGGTAATTCTGTTTTTGAATCACCAGACGTAATGTTGCCGCTGGGATGTGCCGCCTGACTGACGATTTTTATAAATACATACATATATTATATCCTTTATAGCACGTTGAACAAAACAAAGAAACACATATCGTGGGCTTCAAGCCAGAGGGGCGTAGCGTATAAGCAGGTTAGCAAAAAACTTAATAACGTTTTTTCTAATGTATGTGCTTAGTAATTAGTATTTTTTAAGGTATTTTACCTATAATTTAAAAAAAAGAGGTTGTTTATATCGATAAAATTCCAAAAGATTGACGTAATAAAAAAAATGCATTTTTTTCATACGCCCCTCTGGCTTGAAGCCCGCGATATACAAATCAAAAAAGTACAAAGATGGGCTTATCTCTAAGAGAGATCTCTTCCACCCAACACTAACATTTATTTATTATTATTTATTTAAAGTATAACATACAATTACGCCTATTTCCTCGAAGAGGCATATTATAAGCCCACATTTCGCCTTTTAGTTTACGGGTGTATAGGACTCCTAACAAGATCTGAGGAGCCCAAGCCTGACCTGCATGTGGTGCACCTGCCGATCAACAGTGATGCTCAGGCGAACTTAAAGTTCCCGGTAAGCGGCAATAGACTCGCGACCTATTAGGTGGTACGTAATCTTAGTGACTTGTAATTAATATAAAGGTGTCTCAATTAGGCTGCCTGTCCACTGAAGCGGAGCGAGGATGCGGAGCGGAGAAACGGACTAATATTAACCAATGAGATTTCATAAAATCTTCGCTCCTCTTCTGTCCGTGATTCCTATTGGATAATATTTCTCCGTTTCTCCGCTCAGCATCCTTGCTCCGCTTCAGTGGACAGGCAGCCTTAGAGTGCATTTTTTCGTTTTAAAATAAAAAGTAGTATTCTATGACAGAGTAGTGATATTTAAAAAAAATATTGGATAAATGGTAATTTATTTCTTCCCCAATGATGAAAATTTACTAGTGTTAATGGCTGTAAAAAGTTCAAGTTTAAGGTACCTACTACCGGCAGTGGTCTTAAGTCTAGGCTACTTGTCTACGATTCTACAAAAGCGCTGTTCGACATATTCATTCTTAACTTCTTAAACTAATGCCACAAAAGACGTGTTACGTTACACGTGTGCATAATGTAGATATGCCCTTAACGATTGAACTGATTTACTTTTTAAGCTAATGATTGTCTCACTTAGTGGAAATCTACTGTTAAAAACTGTTAAGATATTAAAGTTATATTTCCAGGAAAGATCGGAGTTATTTCAATCAATCAATCAAAATTCATTTATTCAAATTTGGCTCAATAGAGCTCTTATGTCTCTATGAATGTCATACTTATAAACTAACGCGCCCATTCACTGCGGGCGGGAGCTTGATCGTAAAAGAACGGGCAAGAAAATCGTCATGGTTGGTTTTTTCTCCCGCCAGTTACAATTAAAATACATAATATTAAAACCATTTCTTACAGAAACGCTGCATTTTACTAAATAATTATTACCTTTGACAGGTATTTGGACCGATCTGTTAACAAAAGGGTATAAAATACTACAGCAAAATTCCGCAGGATATATTAGATATGCCCTTACACAAATTTAAATTACTTACCTATTAAAGAAAAATTTATTAAGAATGCATACTATTAAGTACGCGTCTTGTACGCAAGATTATAAAGATGACTAGCTGTGCCCGCCACTTCGTCCGCGTGGAATAGTTATTTTAGGCATCATTTATTATTCTTAAAATATTATATTTTTATTTCCAGTGAGTTAATCTTAAAAGATAGACATATACTTTTTCGTTTTCGGAGCGCTCGCAACGGAAGCCCTCAAGAATGAAATTTTTTTCCGTTTTTTTCACATTTTCCATTATTTCTTCGCTCCTAATAGTTGCAGCGTGATTTTATATAGCCTAAAGCCGTCCTCGATAAATGGTCTATTCAACACAGAAAGAATTTTTCAATTCGAATCAGTAGTTCCTGAGATTATCGCGTTCAAACAAACAAACAAACTCTTCAGCTTTATAATAATAGAAATAGATAACGGCATGGCTGCAAATTATATTTATGTGTTTCAAAGGACAACATTTTGTGGTCTGCAGCTTATTGTCATGCACACTTAAATGTCTCTGGGGTAGCGGCTCCATGTGTCGGGTCGTTACGTTTCCTAAAATATGGTTGAGTGAAACGATGGCTGGTTCATGCGTCATACTCGTAAACGGGTGCCGCCAGTAGGGACTCGTCTGCTCATGTCTACTATGTTTATTCTTAATCATGTTCGTATAACTAAAAAAAAAGAGTAATTTTCTTCTTTTATTTTAAATCTTGTGACTGCAGAATATAGGTTATTGTAGACTTGTAAATTTTTTTTTACTATTAAGTACATTTCCTTGTTACTGGCGGGAGAAAAACCTAACCTTGACGATTTTCCTGACCGTTCTTTTACGATCAAACTCCCGCCCGCAGTGAATGGGCGCGCTAGTTATTATTATTAAAACTTGAAAATATTATTTTGACTTAACATCCAATTATGTAACCTATATTGCACCTAAATTATTTATATTCTAGTCTATTTAATGAACTGGTGGAAACCCTGTGAATGCAGGCGGTAAAAGATCAAACTCTTGTAGACTTTGTTTTAATATTATGTACGTTTATTGTAACTGGTGGGAGAAAAAACCAACCTTGACGATTTTCTTGCCCGTTCCTTTACAATTAAGCTCTCGCCCGCAGTGAATGGGCGCGTTAGTTTATAAGTATGACATACATAAGAGCTCTATTGAGCCAAACTTGAATAAATGATTTTGATATTCTGAAAATAGGATATCCAGACGTGAGAATATTATGAATTAATTTAAAAGAAGAAGATGTTTGATTCGCTTGTAAATTTTTAATTATATACTAAATATAGATTACATATAAGACTTAAGGTAGACACAAAACTCTAATACATATAAACTAGCGGCTGTAAATATCGTATTTCGGAAGAAAGTTTCGACTCGTCTCTAGCCAGCTCGGAAACCATTTCCCTGGCTCTGTTGTTCGCGTAGTCGTGTTCACAATCCCTCCTGTCCAGCATCTTGGAGAGAGCCAGTTTGAGCTGGGCTCTGGCTCCTCCGGATGAGGAGTCTACCAGGGCCCGCATCACATCTGGGGAGAAACCCTGGAAGATGGAGAAAAATTATCGTTAAGAAGGATATAGAAAAAATATACATTAATTCATATTGGGGACATATAAAGTTAATTTTCTTAACATACGTATATAATGTCACGCCTCTTTCCCATAGGATTGACAGAGATCACATCCTTACACTTGCTACGATCTTGGCACACACTTCTATCTTTATTTACACTCATTAACCTTCTCATACATTTGACCTGTCCTTTCTCCAAAACCTTCTGGGTTTGGTCCTGGAAGATTTAACGTGTCTTCCTCCCCAACACTTCCATTCACTCGTCCATCATAAATCACATTCGTTAGGCTTCTATCATTCATCCTCTCAAATGATCGGACCATCTAAGCATATCTTCCTCAATTCTTTTTACTATTATTTCTTTCACCCCAGCATCGTCATCACTCTTATTACTTTTGACGACCGATATGGCGTGGTGGCGAGAATACCCGCTCTCCGCTCCTAAGGTCGTAGGTTCGATTCCCACGCAGGACAAATCTTTGTGTGCACAAACATGATTATTTGTTCTGGTCTGAGTGTTTTTCTATGTATATGAAGTATGTATTTACAAAAAAATAGTATTTATGTATGTTTATCCGTTATTTAGTATCACATCATCATAACACAAGTTCTTAATGATACTTATCTTGGAACTAAATAATTGGTGCAATTGTCAGAAAATATTTATTTACTTTATTTATAATCCTATCACTTAATTTTACATTTATAATAGGTTAAAATACAAACCACGTCTTGCAATAAGATTTATACAAACGTGTATTAAAAAAAAAAGTTAGTTATTTATTTTGGCCTAAAAAAAAAGGTAAGTTTAAGTTTGATTTAGCCTAAAAAATACTGAAAATTGGTACTGAAGTCTGTGACTAGACTATAGACTAGACTATACAGTGCATACCTAAGATTTGAAATAACAATATGCACGGAGTATATCTGAAGAAGTGTTTTATTTTAGTGTGTTTCAAAATCATGTAAATTAAACAAAGAAAAAGTTAGTAAAGTGAAAGAAACCGGAAAACAAAAGAAGGTATGGTTGCCTAAAAGAAATTGCTGTTAGCAATAAGGCCGCCCAGAGTACTATATATATTTATGTGATTTGATTCGATTTTATATTTAGTGTACAAAACAGTATTTATTCAATTTAATATACGTATTTTCAATACTATTCCTTGCTACATTGTAAGTTTCAATCCAGTTAAGTGAGGAATTCTTGACGGCCAAGTTTATCGTTCGCTCGTTTCAATGAAATACTCGTATAATGTCAAAGAAAGCCCCTATTTTCCGCCTCAGTGGTATAAAAATAATAAAATCTTTATGCGACTGTAAAATACAAGTTTCATAGTGCTCTGTGGAACGAGGGGCTGTGTTCAGTGTCTACCGTATCTCGTATAGTAAGTAACTGTCTTGAAAAATCTTTCGACGACGCCCGCCGCTTGTCGAGAAAGAGGCGGGGGCCAGTACCTGGGTTGCAGCGTCTGAAACCCCGCCTGCGGCCAACGTCCCCCGGACCATAACCGCGAAGACCTCCGCAGAAGACGCGCTCCGTCTAGGTAGAAGGGGGGTTCTTTTGCGCGACCATAGCGTGTGTGGCCGACTTCCCGGATGGTCCATGGTTAGACATCAGAGGCCCCCTGCTCCCGCTTTCTAAGACCCTCCTGGCGCTGCTTGACGGGCCCTCCTGGCCCGCCCGTTGCGCCCTCCACAGGTCTCTCTTAGTTTTCCCCCCCGTAGTCAGTACTAAGGGCACCCGAAGTCGCCAACCTCTTAGTGTAACCTCTTCCCGGCCTCCGGGAGGTACTCAACCCTACCACCACACCAAGGTCACCACAGTGGGGCTAAGCTTAAGTCTAGGGCAACCGGGATAATGCTAGGATATCATGATGATATCATTATCATCTCGGCTATATGGAGTCCACTGCTGAACAATAGTTTTCCACGTGCACCTTGCATCAACCGGCTTCCCGCCGCCTTAACCAGATCATCGGTCCACTGGGTAATAAGCGGCCCCGTAATATATTTGATGGTAAGCGGCCGCAATTGGAGAATCTTTATGCCTCAAGATCAAGAATAGACAATAGCTTTAGAACAAAAAAAACATCATTTAAAAAACAGTATCTACACTTTTTTTTTTTATGGAAGCGCACGAGTATTGATAGATAGATAAACTTTTTATTGCAACGAAAGACACACAAACATATAAAACAATAAAAACAAAATTACAATAATTAAAAAAATATATAACAACAAAAAAACTAAAAGTAAAGCATTCACATAGTGTGCATGTGTGTCGCAGCCAATGAGTAAAGAATCCTATGGAGGCGCCCTATTTTACTATATGCATAGATATAGTTATACAAATATCAGTAAAATTGATACCAAAATACCAAACAACGTGTTGTCTCATTTTAACTACTGGTGAACTGCATATGCAATGAGAGATGAGCAATGTTTGCAAATATTTATTTTGGCAGCACTTTTGTGTGACGTCATCCACTCAGCGTTGTGTTGTATGTGTAAAATTAAAATTTGTAAATAATAAGCAATGCAGCAATAAGGTAGATAATAAGAAATCAAATATTTTTAGTTCAGTTCATTTGATTCAAATAATTACCTTAATATTTGTGTGATGAACATAGTATTTGTTCTATGGTCTGGGTGTATATTTGTATATATTTAACATATATAGTGTGTATAATAAGTATTACTATCATTGTCATAGTACAGGGGAAACCCTAGTTTGGGATTAGATAATTAGTGTGAATGTCTGAACATATTTATTATTTATTTAACCGATATCGATATCGGTTTATTTCGAAAAATATGTTACAACACTAGAAAAGGCAGCCATTTTATTCGCCAAAAATTTGTAGGTATGCACGTTGTTTCTGTAGGTATGTCTATGTATGTGTATATAAGTCCACGGGTTTCTAAGTCAGTGGTCGCAGCGCTGCAGAATGGCTACGGCTTAGTGGGTTTTTTGCTCTGAGAGAGCAAAACACTGATTTTCAGAAAAAAACATATTACCAAAAAAAATATCCTGGATCGAATACCTGATGCTACAAAAGTTTATTTATAATTAATTTTAATATCAAAAAATTATAATATTAGGAGGTTATAATAATTATTTCCCGCAGGACTTACAGCGGAAATAGTGACCTAGTTCAATATTTAATTGTTTTCAAAGGTACAATAATCCAGAATTTCGAAAGCTTTCGCCCTAGATTAAACTAGTAAGACGTGGTTTCTGAACTAATCATCGTTTGATTTGCAAAATAATTATTGAATAAAAAAATAAGTCTTCTTGGCGGGAAAGTGGAGCATCAAATTAAATTTAATTAAATTAAAAAAATTAAAAATTCATTTATTCAAGTTTGGCTCAATAGAGCTCTTATGAATGTCATACTTATAAACTAACGCGCCCATTCACTGCGGGCGGGAGCTTGATCGTAAAAGAACGGGCAAGAAAATCGTCAAGGTTGGTTTTTTCTCCCGCCAGTTACAATTAAAATACATAATATTAAAACAATTGTGTTCTGCAGTCACAAGATTTGAAAAAAAAAGGGAGACAGAACTAATAAAATTATAAAATTACATAGACAATGTATGTAAGTAATCGTTATATTGTAAAGAGGGCCGCAGAACACAACTTTTATCATTGTAAATGTTACATCCAAGCGTTTTTGTCATTAACGTAATCATTAACCGTGTAATACCCTTTCTTGGTAAGTGATGTCTTAACGGTTTGCTTAAACTTTTCAAAAGGCAAATCTAAAATATCTTTTGGAATTTTGTTATAATATTGTATACCCTGCCCCATAAACGATTTTCGAATTTTATGCAGGCGTAAAAATGGATTTAATAATTTATTTCTATTTCTAGTATTAAAACTGTGATCATCACAGCGCCTGTTATAGGTTTCTATGTTTCGTTTTATAAATATTATACTATTATAAATGTATTGAGAGGCAACAGTCAAGATACCTATTTCTTTAAACTTTTCTCTAAGAGTTGTCCGTGAGCTTAGTCCGTAAATAGATCTCAGCCCGTTTCTGTAAAATAAAAATTGTTTCTATATCTGCTGCTAGTCCCCACATAAGAATACCGTAAGACATTAGGCTATGAAAGTAACTAAAGTATACCATTCTTGCCGTATCAACATCTGTTAATTGGCGAATTTTGCGAATAGCATAAGCTGCGGAACTAAGTTTGCCAGCAAGAGTATCAATATGTAGACCCCACTGAAGTTTTTCATCTATAGTTATTCCCAAGAAAACAGTAGAATCTACTAAATCTAGTTTCTGACCGTTCCGACTGTTTCTGAATCATGTCCGCAGTTTTGTTTTATTTTCTAAAATTTGTGATATTTCGAACACTAATGTGTAATAACGGTGGATTATTAACCGTTAAGTGTTTGTGAACGTACATGAGTGTTGGTAAATAAAACAAAACTGTGCAACATCACTTTTCAAATTCTCTCAAGAAGTCTATGTGAGATCTCAGTATAGCCCCACATCTTTACTGGGGACTCAAGGGGTCTAGGGGAGGGCATCTCATTTACCATTTATCATCATTATCACCACTCATTCTCATTTACTATGATTTATATATTATTAATATATCTCTTACTTGACACTGGCTAAATATGCTAAACGCACGAAGCCATTATTTAAAAGAAAAAAAAATAAGGTCACAAAGTAGCATATGACAGTGTGAAGTGCCTTTAGTTATATGGAAAATTCACAATATAAAACTATTTTTGGTCACAAAAATATATTTTAAAATTTTAATTATAGCTTATATCTTTTGTGTATATTTTTATCCGATATTTGTTACCAGCTTGATAATTGTAAATATTTGTGAATGTAACAAATATATATCTTCATGCCGTGTATTGGTGATGAATATTTGTGAATCTTCATATAATTAGAAAGTCCACTGCATTAACATTAGCCTTCTCAATAGATTACATTCTATTCGCTAGTTATCAATATAGTTCTGTAAATATATTCGTATATCGTACAGTTATGTTGGCAGATCCAAGAACGCTCTGTGTTTTGAGTGGCAAAACAGTACTAAAAGAAAATGGCTCAGCACTTATTTATTTTCATCAATTCAACCACACTACAGCAGAATAATATAAGCTACATTAGTTAAATAACGTGAACAAAGTCACGAGCAACAACTAGTGGAAAAGCACAAACACCTTTGAATATCTCGACACGTTCACGGCACAATGAACAGACAAAACATATGCAAATATTTAGCAATTGGACCTGACACGACTGATGAGCGAGCGAGTGAAAGTGGTTCCAACATTTGGTACTCCTTTACATTAATATTGACTTAGTTTTCGTCGTTAAAAATGAATTTCTATGTATTTTAGTTGAAATTCAAGAATTCGCGATTTCCCACTTATTTTGCCAACGTTAACTAGTTGACCCCAAAGTGTTCAGCTTTAACAACAAATGAAATCTCGTCTTAATGGTCTTAGAAGGTAACCAACATACATACATACACTCACGCCTGTTTCCCCGAAGGAGTAGGCAGAGACATAATAATTAAATCCCAAGCAATATACAGCCATTAAGCCTAATTAAATTTAAATTAACAATAAAACGCAAGCTTTTTAAAGGGATACTATTCTATCAAAGACTATATGGCTGATAAAAACGCTTGGGATTAAGCTGCCGTTTCATACAGGCTATTCTAATATGAATGACTTAAAACATGAATATTGTTAATGTTATATTATATTGTATTGTATAGCGTCACAGACAAATGAAGATTGTAACTAACCAATCGATAATTTAAAAGAGCAAAGCCTGTAAGTTTCTTGCTAGTTCTTCTTACAGAGCGGTGGCTCGGAACTGGCACTTAGATTCACTTACTTATACTTAAATATTTTTTGTTTTTTTAATTGTTTGGTAGCAAGTGAATCTAAGCTTCGTGATTTTAGTATAATTATATTTTAATTGTTTTTTTTACACTCCCACACTTCGCCAATTGTATAGTTGGTTCCATGTAATAGGTGGCGAGCCTAGTGCCGCTTACCGGGAACAGTTATGCTTGCCAGAGTCTCGTTCGTTAATCGACAGGCGCACCACTTGCAGGTAAGGTTCGCTTGAGTTCCTAAGGTCTTGGTAGGATCCTTCTATACCCCTCCCAATTGGTCTTCACCTTGTCGTGGTGAGGAGGCTGAGTATCTCCCGGTAGGGCGCCAGGGAAAAGGTAACATCCAGAAATTGGCGACTCTGGGTGCCCTTAGTACTAACTACCGGGGGGGAAACTAAGAGGGACCTGTGAAGGGCGCAGCGGGCGGGCCAGGAGGGCCCGTCAAGCAGCGCCAGGAGGGTCTCAGGCAGGAGGGTCTTAGGCAGCGGGGGCCCCTGCTGTCTAACCATGGACCCTCCGAGAAGTCGGCCACACACGATATGGACTCACAAAGAGGTAGGAGGGGCGCATCCACTGCGTGTCTCTAAGGAGGTCCTCCCGGTTATGGTCCGGGGGACGTTGGCCGCGGGCGGGGTGTCAGAGCTGCAACCCAGGTACTGGCGCCCCGCCTCTTTCTCAACAAGCGGCGGGCGTCGTCGGAAGATTTTTAGTGGGTATTACTGCTGGCGGTCGTGTCTGCCGGTGGTGAGACCCACACACCTCTCTCGGTCACCCTTTGGCCGGGAGACAGTGCGTAAATGCATTTTGTTACCGACGTTATCAAAAAAAAGGATCCTTATACACCCAATACAAATAAAAATATATATTATGTTTATTAATCTGGTGACCGTGCCTATCATAATTAGTGATGCCAAATCCGCTTGACTCCTCTAGATTGGGCATGTGAAATTAAATGAACAGACTAAAGCAGATACAGGAATGGACGGGACGGGAGTAGCATTGTTATAAATTAACTTACGCCATAGTCGGTAAGCCGTTGCCTCTTCGCCTCTCTGCTCAATAGATCATACAGCAACAAGAGCCTCAGGTTCGATGATGACAGCTTCACCTTCTTCGTGGGCTCCGGTCCAGCCCTCAGTTCTTCAAAAACATCCACTATTCTATCATCAGTCGCATCCTTTGCCATTTTAATCATCTCTCTAACATTCTGCGATAAGTATTGAAGACTATCATCTCCTAACTCTTCGTCAATATTCAGTAAATCTGATCTAGAAGCTTTGTCTGCATCGAAATGTGGTGGAAGATAAGGCGCTTCTTCAGGACTGGGTTCTATCAAAGGCTTTACTTCTTCATCATGTATGGATAGCAAAGGTTCTTCAGTACGTCTTTCTGGTGGTTGGATGACTGTGTATTCGGAGTTGTTCTCGATAGGAAGGAGGATGAAAGTGCCTTTTGGTATCTGCTGCCTGTCGGTCGATTTTGGAGGAGTAAAGGGCGCGTACAGTCCGGGTTTGTGGAACGGTGTGGTCATGTCTAGTCTGAAATTAGATTTGACAATGGAGTTAATATAAAAGAAGTAAACGGTTACCTACATATTACAATCACAGAAAACATAATGCCTTTACTTAAATTGCATGAGCCCAAAATATCATTATTATTATATAATAATTTAATCTTATATCAGATTTAAATTTAAAATACCACATAATATATTACTAAAATACTTTTTGATTGTATGAAAAAAAATACTTTAACCTAACCCAATAAGAGTTACTTAAATAATCGTACATACTAACCAATAAATTAAAAATGGTTAAATTTTTTTTATTTTAGGGTTAAGTGTTTAGTTCATAATTTTTTTTGGTTTCGGTTATTCGACCGTAAATTATTTTAAATAATTGTTATTATACATAACTTGGCATTTCAAATATAACGTATAACAATTTCGGGTATTTTGGACTCAATCATTTTAAGTAAAGGCATTATTATGTTTTCTGAGATTGTAATATGTAACCAGTAAATTATTTTGGATCATTAATAATTTTTATTAAATTTAAGTTTTACATTTCACAGGACACAGAAATTTTTATATAATGCTTGAAATTCTCAGTACAATTAAACATAAATTTATAAATATAATACCTGCACAGTAACTAACTTAGTATATAATAACATAGAAGTAACAATAATAAAATTAACTTCAGAATTAAAGCAAAAAAGAATCTAATCTAAGGCAATGGCAAAAAGGGGCATTAGTAAGATGGAGCGGACAAGCAAAGTCGTCATTACAAAAAGGAGCTTAGGTGGGAATGTGACGGCGGGAAGGTAATCACTTTCACGGTTTTATTTATTTTCTTTAGTATTACGTAAGTCGTTAGTTTTTAAATAGAATAAAGGATACAACCGAATTATTGTTTTTGTCATCACATCCTAGCATTATCCCGGATAAAAATGCTTGGGATTAAACTGCCGTTTCATATAGGCTATTCTAATATGAATTACTTAAAACATGAATATTGTTAATGTTGTATTATATTGCATTGTATAGCTTCACAGACAAATGAAGATTGTAACTAACCAATCGATAATTTCAAAGAGCATAGCCTGTGAGTTTCTTGCCAGTTCTTCTTACAGAGCGGTGGCTCGGAACTGGCACTTAGATTCACTTACACTTAAATATTTTTTGTTTTTTTAAATTGTTTGGTTGCAAGTGAATCTAAGCTTCGTGATTTTAGTATAATTATATTTTATTTGTTTTTGTTATTTTTTTATAATTTTGACGTTTTCAAGTACTATGTAATAGTTTATGAAATAAAGTATTTTTGACTTTTGACTTTTGATGCCCTAGACTTAAGGTTAGGGCCCGGGGTCTGCTCACTGGTGCAACCATATTTGACTGAATTTCAGTTATTACGTGGAGCGACTGCCATCTGACCTCCGCAACCCAGAGGGAAACATCAATCTATGGTAAACCAGCTGTCAGTCTGTCAGAAGGCACTGACTTCCTAATAACGACTGCTATAGATGTTCATGACGAAAACGACAATTACGCACCTAACTTTGAAAAGTCATAGGTTTGCGTCAACAGGGTTTGAACCAGAGACCCTCTGAATTAAAGGCAAAGGGTCTCGTCCCTGGGCTATCGCCGCTCATAGTTTACGCGCCAAACTGTGTTTGTAATGTTAAGTAATTTTTGGTACCCGGCGGGAAAACAGTACTTGGCGAATTTCTTACCTGATTCTTCCCCTTTCAAGGTCCTGCCGCAGTGAATTTTTTTTTTTATTTGCAAGGATAATCTTGGAGAGTGTTGTGTCCCTCAGATATGAGAAGTACGATTAGAAGGGTACCTTTGACATACTACTACCGCTAAAGGTAGTACCTACCGAGGAAGGTAACAAAATCTTAGTACCACTTAGTTTGTTCTAATTTGACTCGTTATAATCAGTCGATGCATATCGAACCATACCATAGAATAAGCAGGGTAACAAGCACTACCACACATAAAGTCCTACATAAATACTGTTCACGACTATTTAAAAGGTCTAGGAATAAAGGACAGGAGAAACACATGCGCCAAAGGATATATAGTTAGTCCCACGTAATAGATGGTGAGCCCATTGCCGCTTTACGGGCAATTTTATGTTCGCCAGAGCCTCGTCCGCTGATCGGCAGGTGCACCACTTACAGGTGAGGTTGGCTTGGGCTCCTTAGGTCTTGGTAGGATCTTTATACACCTAGTCCTAGTATAGGGGTGTGAAACGGCATTTCTGCAAGCCGTCATGAGTGGTTATTAACGTGCTTTCGGACTGCATCTACTGCTTACCATTAGGCAGGATGTAGTCATTATGACGTGTCACATAAAAAACCTTTGAATAATAAGCAGTGATCGGAATAGGTACAGCCATTTTATATACTTGCGGTACGTTATGTTAGTGTGGATAATCTCAGAAGTGTTCTTGAAGATTCGCTGATGTTTTGACAACACCATGCCATCACTATCAATACACGAGTCTAGCTTATCCTTGTTATTAAAAATCAATATACTTTATATAAATCCCGGAGAAGTCAGTTATAAACCCGGGGTATGTCCACCTAATCGAAGAATCGATCGATCTAAAAAGAGAAATAATTAATAAATAGGAGCTTAAAATTATTTTCAAGATATCGTGTCTAAAGATACACATGCTATGAAATATGTCGCAGGTAAATTAAAAAACTGTGGAATGTTACAAAATGACCAAGCAAATTGTGCAAGTATGGGATACGCTTAGAATAATAACACCTAGAACGATAGTTCCCTTCAAAGTGGTCTTTCAAAAGCGAGGCAAGAAAAAAATCTATGTGTGCGTAAGATACTTGTATTTACGCTCGACGAAACGCACACAGTCGAAAAAATCATGTTGTCACTTTATTCAATTTTCCCTAAAAGTAGGGAAGTTGAAACTTTTACACTTTAGCTTAGCTATTTATTGCATTTAGTTTATGCGAAAAACCACTTTCTTTATGATTTCATTAAAAATTTATATATGTTTATTCTGCCTGGGGTTAATAATTTTTCACTAATTATTTATTTAATATAATAGGTTGGGGAAAAAGTCTTTTCGTATTTTTGTATGAAAAGTCAAGACATTTTTTTCAAAGTTTATTTATATTTATTTACAATATATATGTACCGTTTTGTTGAATAACTTTCTGCCATTTTGTGGGCAGAGACATTATCCCGTTACTGTAGAAACTTTGGGACTTCTGATCAAAAAAACGGGACAAATAGTTTTGGCAGTCCTCTCTTGAGGTCAACCTTACAGAACCTAAAGAATTCTGCAGAGACCGAAACAGGTGAAAATCTGAAGGCGCAAGGTCAGGGCTATATGGTGGATGCACTAGGACCTCCCAGTCGAACTCTCTTAATTTTTGCTGAGTGGCTAAAGATGTGTGTGGTCTAGCGTTATCGTGATGAAAGACCACACCCTTCCTGTTGATCAATTCCGGCCGTTTTCTCTCGACTGCTTCCTTTAATCTCATCAGTTGCTGGCAGTAAAGATCAGAATCGATGTTTTGCCGGGCGGTAAAAGCTCATAATAAACAATGCCCTTCCAATCCCACCATACACACAGCATCACCTTATTTCGTGTTAGGCCAGGTTTGGCCACAGTCTGTGAAGCCTGGCCAACTTTCGACCACGACCTTTTTCGCAAGTTCTTGTCGTACGTGATCCACTTTTCATCGCCAGTTATCAATCTCTTCAAAAACGGCTCGGTTTCATTACGTCTCAATAATGAATCGCAAATGAGTACACGGTTCATTAAGTTTCTTTGAGTGAGCTCGTGTGGCACCCAAATATCGAGCTTTTTTGTATAACCAGCTTTCTTCAAATGGGTCAAAACTGTTTTGTGGTCAATTCCCAGTTCTTCAGCTACATCGTAACTACTAATATGCCGATCTTGCTCCACTCTTTCAAAAATGGCGTCCATTTTATTCGTAACAGGGCGACCAGAGCGAGGTGCATCTTTAAAATCAAAATTTCCGGACTGAAAACGTTTGAACCAAATTTGTGCTACTCTTACTGACACTGCATCAGGTCCATAAACATCACAAATTTTTTTCACTGCTTGAGTTGCATTTTTGCCTTTTTTATAATAAAATTTTAAAATGTATCGAATTTCTTCATTAGATTCACTCATTTTAACGGAGAGAAAAACAAATGAAAAATAGCGGGAAACAACTTTTTTTTATTTTTTTCTTTTCTTTATAATGGAACCTTTTTAATGTTACCAAAACCAGCCAGACACAAATAGTACAGTCAAAAAAAATTTATAATAAGTTTATACCTACGTTATGCGAAAAGACTTTTTCCCCGACCTAATATTTAGAGCTATGAAACTCTTAAATTGTTATAGTTATTCAACTGTTTTATATAGAAAGACCAGAATCTAATAATCGAAAGGTGTAATAGTTACTGTTTTAAGATGTGATTTATGCCATATTAATTGAAATCAATCAATCAATCAATGAAAAAGTAAAGATATTTGTGTTATCGTATATTAAAGAAATTATTCCACGCGAACAAAGTCGCGGGCGGAAGGTAGTAGCAGATAATTGTCAAATAACATTTTGTGCAATTTAATTATTGTCTAATTGAGACGTGTTTCACTGACAACAAAATGTAGGAGATTTTTTCCCCTTAATGGCAACATTTTCATCAACTGTCACGTAACAAATATTGAAATTATTTTTTTCATTTTAATGAATATTTTACTTAATAATTTAAGTTCAAACGCATAATTTACCCGTGTAATGTTATGTTAATATGTTTTATGTGCTTTTCCGACATATTGTGATATCCGTTCATAGCGCAAACCGTCATTTTTAATAAAAATATCAGGAGTAGTTTCCAATACGACACGACCTTGAGCACTGACGGGCCGCGTAACAAACTTAGCCAATATGGCTAGGTTTTAGTTGCCTCACTTTGACGACGCGTACTGGGCTTCTAGGTGTAATTATTCTAAGGGGATACGTTTTTGTGTGTACAGTATTCAACACAATACTTTTAAGGACACCTAACTTGGGAGGGCTTTTAAATAATTGCGCAAGAGTATCTAACAAACCCAAGAATTACTTTGGAAGCCACTTGTTTTGAGTGAAATACAAAAATATTGACCATACTTTCATAATTTGCGTAGTCGTTTTATAAAACGTCGCTTTTTGCAATCTATCTGCGTTAATGTATAGAGCATGCTTAAGAAGTCAATAATCTATACAGGATGGTTATAATAGCGAAGAACAATATTTTTTATTAATCACACTTTTGTCCATTCGAAAAAACCCCACGTGTGTTTCGCTATATTTTATATCTTACCAAATATGACCGTTTTTTTCTAAATTTTAGAGTATTTTCGATTTGAACTACGTATAAAATTATATATTCTAAATGTACTATAGCTAATCCTCTAATTATATTTTTGCATACCAGTTACTGGTGAATTATGCGGACTGTATTAAATTTTAAGACCACTCATGTACCATATTTTATGTGAAATAAAAAGTCTTTGTCTTTGTCTTTGTCTTTGTCTTTGCTACGAGTATAATAAACTTATGGAGGGACAAAGGTGTACGTAAAATAATAAAAAAAATTAAACGTCACTGTTAGGACCATTCTGTATTTAAAGTTCCTAAAGACTCAAGCCAAAGATTAGTTATTGAGATGCATTACTTGATAAAAGATTGGTTTGTCAATCGCAGATAGCCAATTTTAAATAGAGATATATTCATTTCGGGCGTTAGTCGGAGCATGTTACTATATAGCATCCTCTCTCTACCTTGCAATAGAAGAAAAGCAAAGAAGCCGTCACCTATAAGTAGAATAACCCATCCACCATCCATTAGGAAAGATCTGGAAGCTTCCAACGTGGTCTGATGCTGTGACATACAGAGGTTTGTTCGTAGTGGGCTTGCTCGGTGGCCTGGGAGCTTTGGTGGTCTTCGGAGCCTTAGTTGTCGTTTTTGGGGCCTTGGTTGTGGTTCTTGAGGGCTTGGTGGTAGATTGAGGCTCGTCGTGGACCTCGTAGCCCATTTGGTCAGTCAGATGCGCTATGACTTGCATGGCAACTGGGAGAAACGAGTCTGAGAGCTGGACCTTCTGCTGAGCTGTTTGGACCTGCGAAAGAAAATGTTTTTAGAGAATGGTTCAGCGAAACGATGGCTTAATGAGCAGGTGCCGCTTGTGGCTGGTGTTATTAAGTCTACGTTTGCTTGAAAGTTTTTTCTGGTGAGATCAGATTTTTTTATGTTCTTGAACAGATTACTATGTTAGTAATACAATAATTCATGAACTGACGAGTAAGCAAAACCCAGTTTAGGCCACTTTTTTTTATACCGCGGGAACGCGATTTTAGAGAAGTACCTGTAGGTTATGTGGTGATATAAAAACGCCTAGTTTAGGATTACAAGCGTTAGACTTCGAAAAATTTCTATTTATATAAATTACCACTTAGTCACTACTAAAAAACATTGTGACATGAAATGTTGTCTCGATAATATATTTTATTAATGTGTTTGTGGAACAGAAATGCTGTTAAACGTCAAACGACCTTAATGACAGTTAATGGGGGCTGTCATTACTCTAATAAATAATCTTGATTAAATCGCATAGCGTTTTTCATAAGCTATCGTGATTGGGAACAAAACAGTTTGCCTATTACTAAGTTTATCGCCAAGAATATATATTTGTAGACGAGTTGTGGGCTACATTGTATTCGTTATTAGGAAGTCAATGCCTTATGACATCCTGGTAGCTGGTTTAACCATAAAATGATGTTTTTTTCTGAGTTGAGGAAGTTAGCTGTCGCTCCGTGTAATTCTGCCAAATCTGGGGGCCTACCGCCGAACTTGCTGGTAATCGATTTTTAGGCAAAATCGTACAGCCGAAGACATAGAACTCGATACAAGATGGCGTTCTCCATTTAGACACAAATTTTAAAGGATTGACGTAATGTATGACAAGTCTCTATCTGTGTTTTATTTATTTAATAAAAAAAAAGGATCACCAACATGACATTTAAGTTATATTACAAATTTTTAATATTTAGGTAAAAATGTGTCATCGAAACACAAATAATAATCATTTAATTAATTAGTCGCTTCAGTAGTCTGCCAAGGTCATGAATAATCTATGGCTTTCGGCAGATTCCACGGTACGGATTGATGAACCTCAGAAAATTTAAATCTAGATGAAATAGCTGAAATTCGGCGGCGATAGGGCCCCTGGTTAGAGCTTTAAGCAGACTCTGGGCCCTTAGCTTAATAAGTCTAGGGTACAACTTGGATATTGCTAGGATGATGGTGTTGTACACGGATTGTAGACAAAAGATTTGTGGCCACTAAGAAGAGATTTGACCAGGTATTCAAAACTGTATGTGTAACTATATGTTCTTAGTGTAAATAATAGTGCTTATGTTTGCCCAAAAGATGGCAGTGTACATAATTAGATCGCGCAAGCGTTGATTGTTTTCCGGACCCATATATATCCGCCTGTTGTATTTATACATAAGTTACATCCTTCCCGGTCCTTTTATTTAATACCAAGGTTAGTACACCAGGCTTTTATCAATATGATCTGGGTCAGGGGGCCTACCGCCGAATTCGATGGATTACCGGTAATCCATCTAGATCAAACTTTGTTTACGTTTATTAATCCGTACCGGGGAATCTGCCGACAGCCACCTCTTATTCATGACCTTCAGTCCGTGACAGACCAATAGGTAAATGGAGAACGCCATTTTGTTTCGATTTCCATGAGTTCGGCGGTACGACAGAATCAATTCGAAATTCATTTTGCCTTATAATCGATTGCCATCGAACTCGGCGGTAGGCCCCCAGGTCGTTAACTTCGTATTATAATTATGGATTTCTCTAGTTGATGTGTTGTTCGTTACCTAGTAAGCAACATTAGCATAATTTGAGTCTACCTACACGCTGTGTGATCTATCCAATAATATATACTTGAGATTGTTTGACAACCGATATGGCCTGGAGGTCAGTATACCTGCACTTCATTCCAGAGGTCGAGGGTTTGATTCTCACACAGGAAAAATCTTTGTGTGCATGAACATGAATATTTGTTCTGGGCTGCGTGTTTTCCTATGTATATTAAGTATGTATATACAAAAAAAAGGTATTAAAGTATGTTTATACATTATTTAGTAACCATTACACAAGTTCTTAGTGATTCCTATCTTTGAACTAAATAATTGATGTGATTGTAAGAGAGTGATTAAGTAATGGATTATAATATCGCTACTTGCAGGTTCATTTGGGGTAACTGACAATACACGATGTTGCAGGAGATGCATTTAAAGTTTTTTTTTGTCTTCGATCGAACTTAACTTTTTTTTATTTAATATTTTTTTACTTTCTTTTTATCGATATACTTAAAAAACAGTAAATTTTAGGCTTAAATGAAAATATTCTTTAAATACACTCTATTTTAAGAAATACACTTCTGTTACACCAAATTTTTTTGATACTATTGTCAGTTACACCATATGTAACAATTTTGTTTTTTAAGTTATCTAAGTCAAATTAGTGTAAAGATATTTCTTAATAAAATCCTTTTTATCAATTTGATGTAGGGTTGTTGTATTTTAATTGCACATTATAGTTAAATAAGGTAAATATAAAGAAAATAATGAAATATAAACCAGTTATCTTAAACACTAATTTTCTTAGAATATAAAAATGTGATGATTTAGACGGTTGTATTACAAAAATTAAGATAAAATTAAACAATTTATTAATTAAGATGTTTTATGTTTATTACGGAACATTAACAAAAAGTAATCAATTTTGTACTTAAATAAAATAAAATGGTCTTCACTTATAAAATTGCCTTTTTTTATTCTAGACACAATAAGATTTATAACTCCTATATTAAGTAAAAAGTCATCACACTATAATTTTATTTCGATTAACGACTACATTTGTAAGCTTTTTATTAAATAGAGATCAGATAATATTGTATACCACGTTCTTTAAAGTTGTCCGTCAAATATGGAATAATTATGGAATAGTCGCATTAATATAGTATGGTGACTTTGGAAACATGTAAGTATGGAAAATACAACTTTTATGAAAATCGCCACACATTACGATAATTATATTGGTAAAAACCAATTAGTTAAATAACGTGAGTTACTAGGCAGAGCCAAGGGAGGAGTCTTCTTCGTCCGTTTGGTTGAGCATGTCCTGTACTTTTTTTGCATGGGGTAGATTAATGAAATCTGTATGGTACCTGCTAGGAATAACGCCATCATTGCATAATTTCATTAAATCCCTATACTTTATATCTGATATGGCCAATCTCTTTTTGTAAAGGGGTTTCAATTCTTGAAAAACCTTTCTTATTCTTGTCTCTAACGTTTTACTTGAAGTTGATGTTCATTAATATCCCTTTCCTTAACTTTTCTTTTTCCTTTACCCTTTCCTTTAATTACACCCTTTTCTTTTCGTTGAGAATCATGTCCACTTATTTTTATTACATGCGTGGTCGCATCAGTTTGCATCGAATGTTTAGTTTTAATAGTTTCTACATCTGTTTTCTTTATTGTAGCAATTCTAATTGTTGATGTCATTAATTTATCCGAACACGTAGGAAGGCATTCCTGGGTCACTGGGTCCCAGTCGATCTTAAAATTTAAGAACTTTTACATTGTAAGGACGAGAATTTTTTGAGCTAATTCCATATAACTTGGCCATTATGAAGGGCTCCAAGCAATGAGTTTTCTCACTTCACGTTCTATTATCGAGTGCATGCTATCTACGGGCATATAGCTATGCCCCGGCAGCAGGTAATTAATTTGAATAATTTCAATATTTTAAGGTACAGTCAAGAAACCTTTAAAAATCGAAAGTATGGTTATGGTTTTGGCCGCTACAACCATCGCAATAAAATATGTATTTTTTTATTCCCCTCTAGTCAATATTCTGTAGATACTTAAAAAAAACAAGAACTTATCTCTTTTGCGCCTTTTGTTGATTGAAGGTAATAGTTACCTAATTAGAAAGCGTGGGTAATATTTTCGTGTATCTTTGGTTATTGTCTTTTTTACCTAAACCAAAAAAATGTAAAAGCAGTCTTTTTTTAGTCACGTAGATACCCCATTTTTTTGCTCCCTTACACACAAACACTAATTTCACTTGCATAAATTAATTAAATGGTCTTTACCTTAAAATTTTAATAAAATTGTGAAATGTTCATACCCAAAATAAGTAGTGTATCTGAATTTTTTTTAGGGCTAGAGCTTTTCTCAATACATGATTCGAAAGAGCAAAAAAATCTAAGAAAAACTGTATACATAACTCATTTTACGTATTTTGTCAGTTACCCCAAATGAACCTGCAAGTAGCGATATGTTTGTGATAATTCCCTGGAAAATATACTTTTACGACCAACGCTGGAACGAGAGTGAAGACATCGTTGTTCTAAGGCGACCTGAAGATGCCCTGTGTAAGGGCAAAACACGTGTCGTGTTGAATTGTTTCTCGATTTTTCGGAAAGTTATAAGTAGCGCGGGAATTGTCACAAATATATTTTCAATCCATCACTTGCTTATAATAGATTTCCGCAGAGTAACGACTGAAGCTTAACTTATGTGAAACTTAACTTTGAGAGTAGTCAGATTAAACACGTAGCTTAATTTAAGACGATGTTAGTATCTACGGACAAGTATTATCGTACAAAGGGGTTAATTACTACAAGAACATGTTTTAATCTACCTAGGCCCCTGGGTCTACACTTAGTCGATTGTTAGAGGTAAGTTAAGTTACAAGACGAAGGGGCTTATTTCGAAACAAAATCTATAGTTAAACTTAGGTTTAAAACTAGTGCTGTCACTTTCATTTGATAAAATAAAGACAGTGACAGCACTAATTAATTGAATTAAAATTAAAATTAAAAAATCTTTATTTACTTTTTCAGGTAAGTACAACTCAGCTAGTAGATGGAGTCTCCTTTTAGACAAAAACGTCTGTATTAGAAGGCACCGCTCTTCCAGTACATAAAAAATTAATTATAAGTTACAGAGTACCTTAGTTCACAAAGTAATTTAGCTTAAAATTAAAGGTAAGTTTTATAAGCTAGAATAATAATAGTCCTAAAATATACATAATTTAAACGCATGCAAAGTGTGGTGTGTAACGTTAACTACTATCAACTAACTAGATTTAAACCTGGCTTAACTTTAGGTCTTGATTTTTAATAAGCCCCTTTATGTTTAAATCACCCGCCAACTCATAGTTTCAATAAGTATGATATTATACTTTTATGTGATAGGAGATTTTTAGCTGGCTAAACTAAACTAAAATGCGAGGTACTGTTACTCAGTGCAAACACTTACCAAAGTCAATCTGGTCAGCTGCAGAAGTACTACTAACAGCGCGATGTGGCGAATCATCTTGACGTTTCTGTAACAAAAAATTTGGTGTTGATTTTAACAATTCCAGTATTTGCTTCCCGTCTTGACCTGGTAGCCGTCTGTTAGAATTTTTTCAAGGATTAACCTGGTGATGGATTTTTTTCAAAAACAAACCCAACGGTATTCTAATTAAAAGAGATTAGTATCATACTTGATCCTGGAAACTGAGGCGGCCTTTTGAGACAAATGTCGTCATTTGATTTATATATGTCACCGTAAAATTGTAAATAACGTAAAATTATAATCTATCCCGCGATATTGTAATCTGTCGAAAAATTGTGATCCGTAACAAACTGCTCACAATTTAACGCATTATTTTTCTTTAGATTATAATATATCGAAGACAAACCGTCAGATTGTAAAATGGCATGCGACAGAACGCAACTCGCGCTCTGATTGGTTGAATTTCATGTTCCCCGCTCAGCCGCTCGTCGTCGCCATCTTCGGTTGTTATTAGTCAAATTAATTTGTTGTTGTTGTTTAATTTTTCGACAGATTACAATATCGCGGGATAGATTATAATTTAACGTTATTTACAATTTTACGGTGACATATACATTTCATTTTCTACATGTAATCACGCCTGTTTCCCCGAAGGGATAGGCAGAGGCATATTAAACGCCCAAATTTCGCCCACAATGATACGCATTTATCGTTTTTGGTTGCTATGGATACAGCTTAATATGTATTCGTCGTCGTAGGGAAACGAAGTGTAAAATGAAAATAAAATAATATTTTATGTAGACATAAATATATAAGACACAGAAACAGAAAACATTCATCATCATCTCAGCCGATGAACGTCCCACTACTGAGCACGAGCCTCCTCTCACATACCAAGCTGTGAGGGTATTGGGTCATACTCCACCACGCGGACCCAGTGCGGATTGGCGGAGGCAGGTGTATAGCGTCCTGCTGTTAGAATTTATCAAGCCGCCCATTAGGCCTCTAACATGGCTTAACGACTACCACATTTAGTGATAACCGGGACCAACGGCTTAACGTGCTTTCCGAAGCTCAGAAAACATTACAGTAAACAATTTACACAAGTAAGTATATATATATACCTATGCCTAAAAAGAGACTTAACGCAGTATGTGCAGGGGACCACAACAGCGTTGGTCTTCCATGGTGGTAAGTGTGAATATACGCCATCTTCTGGTAAAACATCATTGATCTAACCGCATAGACAGATGAAATATTTTTTTTTTCTCTTTAACTCTAAAACATCATTACCGCATAGACAGATAAAAAAATCTTTTATTTCTCTCTTAAATATGGACACACTCGTTAAGAGTATTAGCCACATAATTAAGTTATTTAAATTAATGCAGCATCTTCAAGGGGATTATCCGACATCAATGAAATAATACTTTTCTATTATATTTATAATTTTTGAGTAATACGAAGAAATAAACACCAGCAAAAAATATTTTGAGCAAAAAGTCAAAAGTCAAAAATACTTTATTTCATAAACTATTACATAGTACTTGAAAACGTCAAAATTATAAAAAAATAACAACAACAAATAAAATATAACTATACTAAAATCACGAAGCTTAGATTCACTTGCAACCAAATAATTTAAAAAAACAAAAAACATTTAAGTGCAAGCGAATCTAAGTGCCAGTTCCGAGCCACCGCTCTGTAAGAAGAACTGGCAAGAAACTCACAGGCTATGCTCTTTTAAATTATCGATTGGTTAGTAACAATCTTCATTTGTCTGTGACGCTATACAATGCAACATAATATAACAATATTCATGCTTTAAGTCATTCATATTAGAATAGCCTGTATGAAACGGCGGTTTAATCCCAAGCATTTTTATCAGCCATATAGTCTTTAATAGAATAATATCCCTTTGAAGACAGCTTGCGTTTTATTGTTAATTTAAATTTATTTAGGCTTAATTGCTGTATATTGCTTGGGATTTTATTATAGAATCGCACACATTGACCTTTAAAAGATTTGTTAATTTTTTGGAGCCTAGTGGCAGGTACAACTAGTTTATGCTTATTTCTTGTGTTTAGGTTATGTATATCACTTTTCTTACTCAATTTATCAAAATTTTTGTGTACATATACTAGGTTTTCATAAACAAACTGACCCGCCACTGTCAAAATACCAATTTCTTTAAATTTATCCCTTAGTG
Organism: Musotima nitidalis; assembly: GCA_949126915.1. NCBI lineage: Eukaryota > Metazoa > Arthropoda > Insecta > Lepidoptera > Crambidae > Musotima > Musotima nitidalis. The sequence continues at coordinate 662,679 of OX421434.1, read as the reverse complement.
AATGTCTACATGGTAGATTATAAATTGCTCGTATGGCCCTCTTCTGCAGTACAAAAATATTTTGAATATCTGCGGCACAACCCCACAGAAGAATACCATACGACATAACACTATGAAAATAGCAATGATAAACAAGCCTAGCTGTTTCAACGTCTGTTAATTGGCGAATTTTCTTTACCGCGTATGCAGCAGAGCTGAGTCTATTCGACAATTCACCAATATGTGGGCCCCACTGTAACTTAGAATCTAATATAACACCCAAAAATTTGGTGGTATCCACAAGGGTCAACTCATCTTCCTTTATTTTAATAGTGGTGTTTACTTGTCTGACGTTAGGCGTCACGAATTTAATGCATTTCGTTTTAGCCCCATTTAATAATAAATTGTTAACGTCAAACCAGTGCACCACCTTTGAGATCGCATTGTTTACATCGTCTGGGTTCTGATATCGCTTTATTTTAAATAATAATGATGTATCATCAGCAAACAATACTATCTCGTGATTTTCCTTTACCAAATGTGGCAAATCATTAATATAAATTAAAAACAAAAACGGGCCGAGAATCGAGCCCTGCGGTACCCCCATTTTTACTACAGAACCCTGAGATCGCTTTCCATTAACTTCAACCCTTTGAATCCTATGACTTAAGTAAGAAGTAAGAAGATCCAATGCGGAGCCTCTTATTCCATAATAATCTAATTTTTTTATCAATGTTTCATGAGGAACACAATCAAAAGCTTTGGACAGATCGCAAAAAATACCTAAAGCGTCCAAAGAATCTTCCCAAGCATCAAAAATATGTTTCAAAAGCTCAACACCTGCATCGGTTGTGGAGCGACCCTTAGTGAATCTTAATGAGCCTTCATGAAATCATAATAAACTTAATTTCGCATAAACAATGTTAGAAAAGATTCAGTGTTATGGTCTTCAATCAACAATAGTTATGGTCAACTAACACCATAAACATTGGCACCACAAAATTTATGATTATAAGCACCTTCCTCATAACTCAATGGGCATTACGGGTATGTTTCATAATGTTGTTTACAGGGAAGGCATTAAGTTGCACGGTTCCAGGTGGATGGAAGCGATCACTGAAGTTAAACAGTTCGCAAAGATACTTCGATGGGTGATCGCTAGTAAGGCATTTGACATCGAGCGTTACCGTGCTTCAGAAGGCACGTTAAGCAGTTGATTCCGATTATTATTTTCATATTATTATGTGCCAAGTTTAAGGCACTATTGAAAAATAACAGCAGGACGTATCAAAATTAAAATTAAATTCATAAACTATTGAATAAAATAAAAACAGTCGAAATATGATAACGCTGAAATTACAAAGCTTAGATTCACTTACATGCAACAAAACATTTTAAACACAAAAATATATTTAAGTGTAAGTGAATCTAAGTGCCAGTTCCGAGCCACTGCTCTGTAAGAAGAACTGGCAAGAAACTCACAGGCTAAGCTCTTTTAAGTCATCAATTGGTTAGGTACTTAAATTACAATCTTCATTTGTCTGTATAGCTATATAATGCAATAGAATATAAAATCAACAATATTAATATCTAAGTCATTCATATTAGAATAGCCTGTTTGAAACGGCAGTTTAATCCCAAGCAATTTTATCTGCCAATATAATCTTTGATAGAATGGTATCCCTTTAATGACAGCTTCCGTTTTATAAATACACACATACTTTCACGCCTGTTTTCCCGAAGGGGTAGGCAGTGGCACATTACACATTCACACTTCGCCATATACATTGTTGGTCCCACATTTTCAGTGGCGAGCCTATTGCCGCTTACCGGGAACTATTATGTTCGCCAGAGCGTCGTCGTCCGTTGATCGGCAGGTGCACCACTTGCAGGTGAAGTTGGCTTGGGCCCCTTAGAAGTTGTTAGGAGTCCGTTTTATTGTAAATTAAATTTATTTAGGCTTAATTCCTGTATATTGCTTGGGATTCTGTTGTAGAATCTTACACATGGACCTCTAAATGGTTTTTTTTATCTTTTCGGAGCCTAGTGGCAGGTACAACTATGACACCTGCCTTCGCCAATTTGCACTGGGCCCGTCTGGTGGAGCATGACATGAATAATTGCTTCGTGCGTTTAGCACATTTAGCCAGTGTCAAGAAAGAGATATAATATTAATAACATATATATTATAGTAAACAAAAATGAGTGGTGATAAAGATGATAAATGGTAAAATAGATGCCCTCCCCCTAAACCCTTTGAGTTCTCAGTAAAGATGCGGGACTATACTGAGATCTCACATAGACTTCTTAAGAGAATTTGAAAAGTGATTTTTCACTGTTTTGTTTCATATACCAACACTCATACGTTCACAAACACTTAACGGTTAATAATCCACCGTTTTTATATATTAATGTTCAAAACATTACAATTTTTTTTAAAATAAAACAAAACTGCAGAAATGGCTCTTCACTTTCCCGCCAAGAAGTCCCTGTAGGACTCTTATAAAGTTTGCGTGCAACAGTTCATTCTTACCTTTCTTTTTTCTTATGGGACCCCATATTCGACCCATTTCACTAATAATTTGTAATTTTGTATATTTTTATTTTATTGACACTATTGATGGATTAATATAAAAAATGTTTTTCTGGATTTGGTCATGGAAGGTCTTACGTGGACTTCCCCTCCTAACGTCCAGAAGATTTTGGGAGAAAGGGCAGGTGAAAAGTACCCTAAAACGACGGGCGTGTTTGAGAAAGTTAATGAGTGTAAATGAAGCTAAGAGTGTGTGCCAAGATCGTAGCAAGTGGAAGGATGTGATCTCTGCCCACCCCTACGGGATAGAGGCGTGACATTATGTATATATGTAAAATAAGTATATCGTAGGTGTATAGGGATCCTACCAAGACCTAAGGAGCCCAAGCTAACCTCACCTGCAAATGGTGCACCTGCCGATCAACGGACGAGGCTCTGGTGAACATAACAGAGCCCGGTAAGCGGCAATGGGCTCGCCACGTGGAATTCATTATATAATTGGCGAAGTGTGGGCGTATAATGACAAAAATGAAACTCACGAGACTTTAGGACTGACGGAGTTGTGAAACTGATCTTTAGTGCGCTGGACCGAACAAAACTTGAAGCCAGTGCAAGTGTGTGGCATCCACATGAAAGCCAATATACACTGCTTTTGGAAAAAGTTCAGAAGGCATTCCTTAGGTTTTTGTATAAACGTAGATACGGTTACTACCCTTATATGTATCCTACTAAGTTTCTCCTTGGCCAATTAGAATACAATTCTTTAGAGGTGAGAAGAGCCTGTGATCAAATCATCACTATAATTAAAATTTTACGTGGTAGAATAGACTCTCCTGATCTTCATTGTGAGCTGTGTCGACTTTATGCACCCGATAATTATTATTTTTTATTTTATTTTTATTTATTTGGAACAACAAACAATTACATAATATTTGCTTAGTTCTAAATCTTAAGATATACACTTACTTATTATGTAACCAACAACGTTATTCACAGAGTAATATATATTATAATATATTATAGGAGCAGGAAACATAAACTGTTTGCTGGGCCTACCTGCCGAACCGTAGCCCGCTCAAAATCACTCATTCCGCGGACACTCAACGCACTTAATGCCATCCTGGATGCAGCACCCGACTGTGATTTGTTTGCGGATGGATGGCCTGAGATTTTGTGAGAGAATGGGATAAAATAAGTTTTTAAGTGTGAGATTTTAATATTATATTTAACTTTTACTGTTTTTGATAATGAGTGTAATTGGTGTATTCCGTTCTGAGTAAATAAATAAATAAAATAAAATAAATAATATCCCTCTGTCTACCCCTTCGGTGAAACAGGCGTGAATTTATGTATGCATGTTTATAAAAAAAATATTCTGTTAGGCCTCCCCAATGGATTTCCACATTGAGCGATCCTAAGTCGCCTGCTTCTATTTTGTGTCTGTGAGCAATGTTTATTTATCTATCTAATACTAACATAACATAAATACTTCACGACTCCTACGCAGGCGAAGTCACAGACTAAGCTAGTATAAACTAACAATCCAACAACTTTCTTACACAACGGCGTCCAGACAAATGCCCTTTCTTACCGTCGCGTAATTGTTTCGCAACGACAGGAAAATTTCTCCTGTCTCAAAATTATAGGTCGTTAAACTGTTTTAAGAGATTGTTAAAGACAGCGTTAATTAAATGTGCACGTGTAATTTGTTAAAATATTAACTAAGATTTAACTGGGAGTTAACGTGTGTTGTACTGTCAGGGGACCACTTTACTAAAACTGCGAGTTAGAAATAATATAATAATAATAGTGTTAGCGGAGGAAAGTTGAAAATGAAAATTACTTCTGGGTGCGATTTATTATTAAAAAATATTTACAGCAAGTATATTTTTGGTAGCAGCGCTCGTGACGAACATTACCAGTCCTTGGATAATAATAATTCTCTTACAATCACACCAATTATTTAGTTTCAGGCATTTTAAAATGTTGGCCCTGGTTATCACTACATGTGGTAGTCGTTAAGCCACGTTAGAGGCAACGTTAAACAATGGTTGACTTAAAAAATTTGGACAGCATGACGCCAAACAGGTTACACGTTGGTATAATTATACACACATCCACGCCTGTTTCCCCGAAAGGGTAGGCAGAGGCATTTTACCCCCCCCACACTTCGCCAAATTTATAGTTGGTCCCACGTAATAGGTGGCGAGCCTATTGCCGCTTACCGGGCATAAATATGGTTGGTACCTACTGAAGAAGAACAATCCGCACTGGGCCAACGTAGTGAAGTATTACAAAATATCTTCGAAAATATGTGGACGTTAATCCTAATCGTAAAGAAGTTTGATCGTATAATAAAGTGCAAGAAAGTCGTCGAGATTGATTTATTCCCGCGAGTTACAAGAAAATATACTTAAAATTTGATTTGATAAGCCTTCAAGAAATGTGTTTTGCAGTAAAAAGATTTAACATAATTACGAATAAAGATAATAGACATGAGCAGACTAACGGGACGTTCACGAGTACGACGCTTGAACCAGCCATCGATTCGCAATACCTAATTTCAGCAAGAAAGCCCAATTTGGTGTAAATTTTCAGGTGTATTATGCAGTTACATAGCATAAGCCGTATTAGAGTCACCGCTCTTTAGTATATGCACTCCCCATTCATGTAACTAGCCCTGCCATATTTCAGGGAACGTACCAACCCGACGCATGACGCCATCACCGTAGAAACATTTAAGTCAGCATGACATACTCAAGCTATAGGATAAGGAAGGGCAGAGAAAGTCCTTAGGTTTAGATTAGTCCAAATACCTTTAGGTTAACAAGTGATTGTATTTGGTTCAGTTATAATACCAGTTTGGAGTAACGGTAACCCAGCCCTACTGGGCCAGGCTAGGCGAGCTGTGTATTTAGGTCTAGATTCGAACAGGACCCGATATCTAGGCCGAAAGATAACATACTTAGGTACTGTTGTCGTTTGGAGAAAGGTTGAGTTACAATAAATAATATTGAATACAGTTTATAATATAGGTTTATTTTTATGTTATTTAAGTAATAGTATTTATTTGTATATTAATATAATTATATATATAAATATAAATTATATATTTGTTATTCTTTTTTACACCCCCGATTTTCTTTTAATTTTAATCACTCTCCATCCTAAGGTTGCCTGGAAGAAATTGCTGTAAGCGATAAGGCCGCCAATTGTCCCTTTTCTTATGCAATTGTTTCCTTGTTTTATTTTAATTTGGTGTACAATAAAGAATTTTCTATCTATCTATCTATGTTTATAGATCTGCCTTCTAAAATTTTCGTATACAAGTAACTATAACGTTTAATTGCATAATTTTATTGCGAACTTTAATTACAGCAATCAGTAAATAGATATTGTTTATTTTAGAAACATTTAAGTTTCTTCGGTAATTCCCCCTAATAAGTTTACGTTACGTTAAGTACCCAACTCATTGTCCATAGCAATCTTTTACTAGGCCGTAAGATCGCTACTAGCCGTAGGATCGAAACACGCACGAAGCCATTATTTTTTAATTAATGGTTTTGTGCCTATGCATCACATCTCAAAAAGTCCACGCTAATGTCTTAAAAAACTTCTCCAAAAACCTCTTTCCATGTGACAAGTGTCCCCGGTAAATGTGTAATTTTTAGAAGAGTGAAATAAACACACATAATTTATTATAAAACCACGCTTATGAAATTTACATCATCAAAACCAAATTGAGCGGTTAGAACTGCTTGACCAATTAGAGCCTCTTTAAAAACTTGTACGGCAAAATTATTTAGTAAAATTATACAGCTGATAAAAATGCTTGCGATTAAACTTACAAGCTATTCTAATATGAATGACTTAAAACATGAATATTGTTAATGGTATATTCTATTGCATTGTATAGCTTCACAGACAAATGAAGATTGTATTTCTAGTACCAAACTAATGGACATAAATTTAAAAGAGCAAAGCCTGTGAGTTTCTTGCCAGTTCTTCTTACAGAGCGGTGGCTCGGAACTGGCACTTAGATTCACTTACACCTTTTTTATGTTGCATGTAAATGAATCTAAGCTTCGTGATTTTATTATAATTAAGTATATTTAAATTGTTTTTAATATTTTATTTTTACGTGGTCGTCGTTAAATTGTTGTTAATGTTACATTTATTGAATTAATATTAATATAAAAAATACATAATTTGATGCAGTAGGATGCCGACATAAGCTCTTTCAAGTTTGACCGGGCATCAGTATTGTCGATTTAGTTACAATACCAATGAGTATACAGTTAAATAATTTATTGATTTAGGGGTTATTTTGCGGAAATCCATTGTAAGCAAGTAATGGATCAAAAATATCTTTGTAACAAATATCTTTGCAAACAAAGATATTTTAAAGAAAAACAAACAAATTGTTTGTTTGTCTCTCGTTTTAGCGTTGGTCGTGAAGACATCGTTGTTCTGAGGCCCCTATCTTACCTGAAGATGCACTGTGTAAGAGCGAAACACGTGTCGTGTTGAATAATTTCTCGATTTTTCGGGAAATTATAGTAGCGCGGGAATTGTTACACAGATATTTTTAATCCATCACTTGCTCAGTATACAACTAATTTAATTTCAGAAATCAACAAAAATTGAAACTTATGTCTAACGGAATCTACACTAGTCATTGGAATCAAGCCGCCTGGCTTTGTGGTTACGAAAAAAATAATTGTACACAAATCATACTGTTATATTTCTAAAAATTTTGTTTCTTTTTAAAAAAACAAAATGATAAACAAAGAAAAGTCTCAATAAATGACACCAAACATTTTAAATTAAAACATATTTTTTCCTTTACAAACATTATTTTTACTCTGTGAATAACTTTGTTGGTTACAGAATAAGTCAGTGTGTACCTTAAGATTTATAATTAAGCAAATATTATGTAATTGTTTGTTGTTCCAAATAAATAAAAATAAAATAGTTTAAATACTTGCAGAGATCTTGTTTATCACCTCGGTGTGAGCGAGTCATTATTAATTCAGAGTTTAACTGAGTCGGTTTTTAGTTTGTATGTAAATTACTAAAAATTTTTACTTTTAGTAAATCGAAAATAACTCTATATATTAATTGGTTTCTATATTCCACTTAAAATTCCAACTCGCCATTGACGTGTAATTAAAGAGTATTCCTTAACTTCTAATCGCTGAGAATTTCGTTACATTAACTGAGTCGGTTTTTTGTTATTAAATTTTTTAGTGAATTGAAAAAACCTTTATTACTTAATGTCTATATTTCACTCAAAAACTCCACTCGCCTTTGACGTATAATCAAAAAGTATTCCCTAACTTCTAACCATTAAGGAGTTGACCTTCCATCATCAGCTCAGGCACACAAGGTGATGACTTCAAGACGCAAATACTGGTTTAAGCGTTGAAAAATAATCACGCGTTACATGCTTCTTAAATTATATGTCTTCATTTCTCTGGGACCCAATATCAGAATTTGACATGGTGTCAATGGGACCACAAGGAAAGCACCAGCTTTCACATAATTTCATTTTATCAAAAACAGCTCATTCGGTCAAAAATTCAGAGGTAACAACGTTAAAATAATTAAGTCGAGTTAAAAATAACTTCGATGCTGGCCTAATACCCCATAATACTTAAGGCTTACATTAATTTTTATTGTTAAAAACCTACATAGTTAATCATATAGTAGTTAAATAAATAGTATATAGTTAGTTAAATATATAGTTCCCAAAATACTAATGAACTATATAAAACCTACTTAAGTACCTAGTTAGAACCTTATTATATAGTGGTTTTTAAGAAATATTTGAATTTGTCGTTCCAAAAAGTTTTATTAGTGTAAGTTTTTATATACTTTGCAGCACTATCGGCCTCTGTGTAAGGCATAAATAATTATAAATATTTGAATTTGTTGCTCTAAGAAGTATTTACAGTGTTAACTACCCCTAATTGACATTTAACTAAACCTACATAGGCACCTACCCTATTAAAAATATGTTTTTTGGTCGTTCCAAAATATGTAGGCACCTTTACACACCTTTAATTTTATTTTATAATATGTTTAAAACCTATTTATAAGTTTAAGCGCCAACGCTCAAAAACTTCAAGGCATTGTTATCTTTCCTAAGCCAGTGTCTTTTTTTTAATCAACTGAATTTAATTGTTTTTATGTGTATAAATACTCACCCTACGTCCAGCAGTACGTCGCGGTGCGCAGGGCGGTGCGCGTGCGTCGTTCGCGCGCGCGGTGCGTACTGGCGCAGGCGCAGCATCCGCGGACGGACGGTGACCCCGCGGAATCGTATAGAGCTGTTATGGAGAAACCTGTTTGGGGCACTGCCTATACTTTAAAGCTAGTGCACTCGAAAATTGTGCCTTAGAACTCGGTAGTATGCGTTGTTGAAGCCCACAGCTGAACATAGGCCTCTAACGGCTTCTTGCCGCCTTTTACCGATCCATCGGGTGGGAGGCCGCCCTTTACTACGTTTGCTGGTTCGCGGTTGCCACAGAGGAACCTTAATGCCCCCTAGGTCGGTCTCTCTGATTATATTACGAAGGGGGGGGGGGGGGGCATATCTTCATTGCACGCTGAGCGACTTACAGCTTTTTATCAAGCTAACCTATTTACCAAAGAAACATACATACATAATATCACGCCTGTGTTCCAGAAGGGGTAGGCAGAGGCATACTATACGCCCACTTTTTGCCAGTTATATCGTTGGTAGTACGTGGCGAGGCTATTGCCGCTTACCGGGAACTTTTAAGTATGCCAGAGCCTCGTCCGTTGATCGGCAGGTGCACCATTTGCAGGTGAGGTCGGCTTGGGCTTCTTAAATCTTGATAGGAACCCTATACATCCACAGGAAGACTGTTTCTTTCCTTTTGAAATTCATCAATAGACTTGACAGACCAAACTAAGTAGCATAGTAAAGAAAAAAGATGATAATCAATATATAAGCAATAATAATAATACTATTGACATATGTCGGGCATGTCATCAGTCCTGAGAATCTCTCAGGCATGTGGTTTCGGGTTGTTCGCATCTTGCTAACGGCGAGTATTTGCACAGGCATAACTTTGTAGCGAAGATCATCCATCAGCAACTTGCTCTTCGGGACCTGAAATGCCATACTATAAGTATGAACCGGTGCCAGTTCTTGAAAATGGTCATGCATTGCTGTACTGGGATCGATCCATCATCACGGATAGAACTATTCTCGCCAATAAGTCTGATATTGTTTTGGTGAACCGATCATAGCGCCAAGCAATTGTTGTTGACATCACAGTTCCACGTGACGAAAATCTCGTGAAGGCAGAAAAGGAAAAAGTAAGTAAATATCTGGACTTGGCCCACGAGATTTCTGCCATGTGGGATGTGGACTCAGCGACGATTGTTCCTATAGTGGTTACGGTCAACGGGTTGATAGCGAAGAGCTTCGACCAATATCTTAAGAAGCTCAAGCTAGGTAGCTGGGTTAAGAGTCAGATACAAAAGGCAGTGCTTCTTGTTACGGCGCGCATTGTCAGGAGGTTTCTCTCTCTGCAGCCCAAGCCGCCAGGCGTTTGGGTTTTACCTCGCGGCCGGTGTCTCCGATTTTTATATTTTTACAGTATTGTATTTTTTTTGTTATATAATAATTGTGAAAAATATAAATTATGTGTAAATATAATAAATATATGTGAATAACAGGATAATCTTTGAGCCTGCCGATAATCAGTAACGCACTTTATTTTGTAATTTCTTATAATATGATCGTTGTATCTGCAACTATCTATTATTAAACGTATAACGTTTGTAAATAACTGAGTGACAGTTAGATATTATAACTACATAAAATAAACTTGAATAGCTGATTTGTATTTGTGGTGGCTATTGATTTGTACAAATAAAATCATTTTGGAGATAAACCAGGGTATTTGGAAATCCGTTTAAATAAAATCACACACAAAATCATCAAGTTGTTCAGAATTTGGAAATTAAAAAAAAATGTTTTCCTAATTTATAACTACTTTTATAATTTAAATTAGATCTTATATGTTTCTAAATACATTAAGGCTGTTTCGAAGTTATTAAAATTATTATAAACGGTAGATTTTTTAAAAATTTAATTGTAATAATACTAATAAAATCAATTTATTTGTCTTCAATTATTCAACAACAATAATGGTTACATTACAAACTTTGAAAAAAATATACCTATTTAATTTTACACAAAGCGGCTTGTGACTTAGTAGTCGCAGAAAAACCACGACCCCTGCTATTTTAAATTAATTAGTGTTTTATTTAATTTAAAATTCAACCTAATTGGTTAAACCAGTAAGCAGACCCAGGGCCCAAAGCTCAAGTTAAGGGCAGCCGGGATAATGCTAGGATATGGTGAGGAGTGTTTTTTATAATTAACATAAATATGTTAATTAGACATTACACAGAACCATGGTTTAAATAAACATATCAAACACGACCATGTTTCTGTGTATCAGGAAAGACTAAAATGGCTTCCTATAAGGCTCCGCAGAGATGTGAACATTCTCTGTATGTTGTACAAAATTCTTTACCATCCCCAGCTCCCCCATTACTTGCGTGTTCGTTTCAATGTTCTACCTACTACATCCCGCCCCAAACGAACTTTGTAACTAAGACCCTTGTTACTTCTTCCTCCGACACTAAGTATTTCCGTAACTCCTTTTCAGCCCGTGCTGTAAGAATGTGGAACAGTCTTCCCTCTCTGATTCGTGAGAGTCCATCACTTTTTTCGTTCAAAAGTAAACCGAGGAATCACTACTTAGTCTTGTCAAATTTGGCATATAATTAGTACTTTTTTTTAGAAATGTGTCATTTGTTCTCTTACAATAATGTTAGCATAAGATGTATGTACCTATGTACATATTTGTTGTATATTAGTAGCATGTAAGAGATTTGCTTTATATTTTGTTCTTATATTAAATTTTTATTTGAAACACTTTTCTTGGACAAAGCTTATCCCGTACAACTATGTGTAAATGTAATACTAAAAATTATTTTGTGCAAAAAAAAATTAAACTTTCAAAACGTTGTATAAAAATCTTACGTTATGTGTTACTTATTAAAGAACTCATAAATTAAATGTAAAGAAGTACTATTAAGTAAAGTTATAGTGAAATATTTTCTTTTAACGCTTGGTAGCACTTCAGCATCCCACCTGATGGTCACCGCAGTCTATAAATGTTTGCAACTCCAGAGGCCAAAAAAGCGCGTCGCCGACCTACCTTCCTTCTTGACGGACCCCTTGCTGCAATCTCTTGGAATAACCTCGCCAGGTAGCTTATCAGCGAGCTGCTAAAATGTTAATTTACCTTTTGTTATAAAAGATACACAAATTACATACGACTATATCTTTTGTCCTTTAAATGGCAGACAATTTTAAAAGTCACGCATTTCTATTCATCACTATATACAATCTCATTCCTATTATACATGTTTTGAATTACTAGTGGCCTCTTACACCTTGATTGATTTGATAATTAATTTGGTATAGTTTATTTTTACTGTTAAAATAAAAGCAAAAAGGTCAGGGGTAATAGGACCCAGGACCAGAACGATGCGCAATTTAGTACCTATAATTCTAACAAAACAGAAAAACAGCAACAGGCATATAATCCATAGACATAGACAAAAAAATCTCCAGCAATCACACTAATTACTCAGTTCCACGATAAATATCATTGACGACCGATATGGCATGGAGGTCAAAATACCTGCACTTCACTCCAGAGGTCGTGGGGTCGATTCCCACACAGGACAAATCTTTGTGTGCATGAACATGAATATTTGTTCTGGTCTGGGTGTTTTCCTATGTATATTAAGTATGTATTTACAAAAAAAAAGTATTTAAGTATATTTATCCGTTGTTTAGTATCCATAACACAAGTTCTTAATGATACTTATCTTGGAACTAAATAATTGGTGTGATTGTCAGAAAATATTTATTTATTTTATTTCTAAGTTGTGTTATGGATAATTAATAACGGATAAACATACCATATATATTGCTTAAAATACTTAATAACTGAAATTCAGTCACATCTGGTTGAACCAGTGAGCAGACCCTGGGCCCTAAGCTTAAGTCTAAGGCAACCGGGATAATGCTGGGATATGATAATAACTTAATATATACATAAGATACACCAAGACCAGAACAAATTTTCATATCATGCACATCAAAACTTTTCATGCGTGGGGATCGAACCCACGACTTTATACCAACGCCATATTAACTTCTTTAATCAACCTTGTTTCAATTCATTTTTTTAAAACAATTAAACCAAACAATTTCATATATTTTTCATCCAATGTTCTCTTATTTACTCTCCACTTCTTTACTGGGTTAGGACTTTGAAATAAATTTTATTAATATTTAAATGCTAGTGATAGTTTTTTTAAATTTCATTAAAATTCATTTATTCAAGTTTGGCTCAATAGAGCTCTTATGAATGTCATACTTATAAACTAGCGCGCCCATTCACTGCGGGCGGGAGCTTTAATTGCTTAGTGTGATTTTTATAATTTTAACTTCATTTAGTAATTTATTGTGAAATACTCTTTCTGATTTTTTTTAAAAATAAGTTTGTTAAATTTTATTATATTTGAAATTGGAAATCTGGTTTTAAATAAAAGAAAATGTAAAATTAATATTATTAAGGCATGATGTGATTTCCTGTAACTGAGAAAACACGGGTATTAACATTTTGATGGATTTTTTGTATTAGAAATGTGTATTTCTTGTTAAAGATCCAAAATAAACAAAATAAAAAACATTGTGGTTTATTTTACAGTTATTCGTGGTCACGGAACACTGAGATACAAGGTTCTCTATATAAAAAGTAACAAATTTAAACCTACCGTCACTGAAACATTGATAATTATACACGTCTGGATTCACACAAAATAAGCTTACTATTTTGTTGTATGTTTGTGTCATTATGTGTTATGTTTTATTTGTAATGTACAATCGAGTAACGAAAAGATTTTTTTTTAACACTGGCAAATATTGTAATCGAATGAGTCCATAGCATATAAAAAAACCACAATAGGCTTATATACAGAATAGAAAAGATTTCTACTCATGAAAAAGAATAGCAAAATTGTAATATTAATAAAATATAAATAAAATATAAATATTTACAATCACACCAATTCTTTAGTTCCAAGATAAGTATAACTAAGAACTTGTGTTATGGATACTAAAGAACGGATAAACATACTTAAATACTTTTTTTTTTGTAAATACATACTTAATATACATAGGAAAACACCCAGACCAGACAACCAACAGACAGACAGACAACAAATATTCATGTTCATCACACAAAGATTTGTCCTGTGTGGGAATCGAACCCACGACCTCTGGAGTGAAGTGCAGGCATACTGACCTCCACGCCATATCGGTCGGTATTTTAATAATTATTATTTATTTGACAAAAGTACACTGGAGAGAAATTAAAAATAAAACTCCCATACTAGGCTAGGCCTGTATCATGGGAGTTTAAAAGAGGTAACTTTGAGTACATTTCACCTAAAACGATAAATTTCCATACAACGATCAAATTTGAGAATTTTAGCAGCTCTCGCGATTACAATTTCGGGTGGACAAGTTCATCGACCAATGCAAAGTATTAGCATACAGGTAGACCACAAACACACACGTACAGTGGGAAAGATAAAACCTGTATTTAATGTTGCCAAAAATATTTGGAGATCACAACAACGTTTTGGGTTAAGGGCGATGGTTGAGCATATTCAAATGAAGGTCATTGTACGTGGTTCATCTACGTTAAGACTGTTTTTACTCATGGAAAGCGTTTTCGATGTAATGTCATATTTCTGTCATAAGTATCTTTTTTACTTTATTGACGATCGATATGGCGTGGTGGCGAGTATAACCGCACTCCACTCCTGAGGTCGTGGGTTCGATTCCCACACAGGAAAAATCTTTGTGTGTATACATATGAATATTTGTTAAGGTCCGAGTGATTTCCTATGTATATTAAGTATGTATTTATACAAAAAAAGTATTTAAGTATGTTTATTCGTTATTTAGTATCCATAACACAAGTTCGTAATGATACTTCTCTTGGAACTAAATAATTGGTGTAGGTGTCAGAAATATTTATTACTATTATTATTATCATCATCATCATCAGCGCATTGACATCCGCTGATGAACTAAAGCCTCATTGACTTCCAATTAGACCCATAGCTAGAGGCCTGAATGCCATATAAAGTCCGCTGCTGAACGTTGGTCTCTCTAATAGTTTATTATCATCACATATCCTAGCATTATCCCGGTTGCCCTAGACTTAAGCTTAGGGCCCAGGGTCTGCTCACTGGTTCAATCAGATTTGACTGAATTTCAGTTATTACGTGGAGCGACTGCCGTCTGACCTCCGCAACCCAGAGGGAAAACATCATTCTATGGCTAAACCATCTGTCAGTCTGTTAGAAGGCACTGACTTCCTAATAACGACTGCCATAGATGTTTACTCAATGTGGTAGTCGTTAAGCCATGTTAGAGGCCTAATGGGCGGCTTGAAAAATTCTAACAGCAGGACGCTATACACATGCCCCCGCCAATCCGCACTGGTTCAGCGTGGTGGAGTATTAACCCTCACGCCTTGATATGTGAGAGGAGGCTCGTGCTCAGTAGTGGGACGTTAATGGGCTGTGATGATGATGATGATGATGATAGATGTTCATGACAGCCGGGACCAACGGCTTAACGTGCTTCGAAAAGTCATAGGTCATAGTCATAGGCGCCACCAGGGTTTGAACCCGAGACCCTCTGAATTAAAAGGGCGCCACTCTCAATTTTTCCAATAGTTTATTATATTGGGGACATTTGCCAATAATCACTACACAGCACGCTGCTGCCCATCATCCGGTAGGATTTCTCTATGTCGACTCTTTCAACTACCCGTGAGATGAGAGATGTTGGCACTAAATTAACAAATTATTTAAAGGTCAATGTGTGCGATTCAACAATAAAATCCCAAGCAATATAGCAATTAAGCCTGAATTAATTTAAATTAACAATATAATGGAAGCTGTCTTCAAAGGGATACTATTCTATCAAAGACTATATGGCAGATAAAAATGCTTCGGATTTAACTGCCGTTTAATATTCCATACTTTATTGTGTTACACAATGGTTTTATAAGGTGAATAAAATATTTTCGGTCCCACGTAATAGGTGGCAAGCCTATTGTAAGGATGTAAGCTTACCCCAATATGTAAAGTGTAACCAAGAGCTCTGCATAAATCGGTATAAATAATAAATGCTTCATACCACAGATATTTTATTTTCCTCTGTATCTTTTTTTAACTTACATTACTTAACTTTTACAGAAATAATTTTAAATGCGTCCATTGGATCACATGACACATATTATTGTTACATTTTATCAATTAGATGTTATTGATTATGATAAACATTATGACTAACAATATAGTCGATAAAACCCTTTTAATTTATTTATCTGTGCATAGTTTTATATAAGGCAACGCATTTCACAGCCAAATAGCATAGGATGCAAATAGCAGAGCAACAGAGTGGGTGCAAGTCCCGTTTTGGACCTAAAAATCAATTTACCAAAAACATTAAGAGAGAAAAATGCATTGTACTGTCATGGGTATACTAAACACTGCGTTATACATATTTTTTGTCTTTAAAAACAAAAATTGAATTGTTAGCACAGCGCCATCTAGTTTCAAACTAAGCTAAGCTTGTACTATTGGTATGAGACAACGGATTAATATATAAATCTTTTTTTTGCTTTAGAGAAAACACCCATTTCCAAACTAAAATCCATGTTTATGCAGACAAATATATATACGACAAGATTTTTCGTTTGGTCGGGGTTTTTCTATAGTATATTTAGTACCTACATTGTTTATGCCAAATTTCAAAGTATAGAAATAAGAGAAATATTTATTACATCCTATTAGAACTAAAAACCTTTAGAGCTAGAACGGATTCACAGACCTCCATGCCATAAAGATTGTTTGTCTTTAATAGTTCTCAAATTCATCACCATCTTCTTCAGAATTGTGTTTAAATAAACTATGAAACTGTTTGACTACTCCCACGGCTTCTTTATGTAAACTATTTAGAAAGGAAATGGGTACTGCTGCTGTGCTTACAACTTCCTTTCTCAAATCTTTCAAACCCTTAACAAATGCATTTTTAATCCCATTAAAATGTTCATTTACTTCTGGTGATGTTTCTTTAATATCATAAAAATCTTCTTCTAAATAATCGCCAGTGTTACCGTAAAAGTTGTTGGTATTATCTTGCTTTTCTTTATTTGTATTATTAGGTATAACAGCTAAATTCAAAGGTTTATTTAAAGTATAATTAGTTAGTATAGGTCTAACTACTTCATTGTTCGGTATGTCTATAATGTTTTCGGTCACCTCGTACCCTTGGTTGACTTTTATAGGAATCAGTTTTGGTTTGACGTTTTCGTTTTCAACTTTAGGTTTATTTGTGTTTTTGTTGTCATTTTCTCTTTCATCGTATTGATCGTTGTTTTCTGCGTGATGTCCTTTGAAATAGTGGTGATAGCGATGATTTGCTGATGATAAACATAAACAGAGTGCCTGAAAAAAAGCAACAAATGGTAATTGATGTAATATTCTCAAATATTTTACACAGTGGGACTCCAAAGGATGTATTATTTCTTTAGTGTGACCTGCGTAAGAGCTCTGTTGAGCCAAACTTAAATAATTGATTTAGAAATTTAAAATTCTTTGAATTTCGTTAATCGTCTATTGAGACTAACTAATTTTCTGTACTACATATATCCATTCATATTATTACGTCTGTTTCCCCGAAGGGGTAGGCAGAGGCATACTATACGCCCGCACTACGCTATTTATATTGTTGGTCCCACGTTATAGGTGGCGAGCCCATTGCCGCTTACCGGGCACTATTATGTTCGCCAGAGCCTCGTCCGTTGATCGGCAGGTGCACTGGAGGTTGGCGGAGGTTGGCTTGGGCTCCTTAGGTCTTCCCCCCCGACTGGTCTCCACCTTGTCGTGGTGAGGGGTTGAGTACCTCCCGGTAGGGCGTAGGAGGCGCTAGGGAAAAGGTAACATCCAGAGATTGGCGACTCTGGGTGCCCTTAGTACTGACTACCGGGGGGGAAACTAAGAGGGACCTGTGGAGGGCGCAGCGGGTGGGCCAGGAGGGCCCATCAAGCAGCGCCAGGAGGGTCTTAGGCAGCGGGAGCAGGGGGCCCCTACTGTCTAACCATGGACCCTCCGAGAAGTCGGCCACACACGTTATGGTCGCACAAGGAGGTAGGAGGGGCGCGTCCACTGCGTCTCTCTGAGGAGGTCCTCCCGGTTTTGGTCCGGGGGACGTTGGCCGCGGGCGGGGTGTCGGGGTGTCTGTGTAGGTATATACAATGGGCGATAAGGCCGCCCATTGTATATACCTACCTACTTTGTTTTTATGTGAAATCTTTAACATGGTGTACATAATTATTATTATTATGTAAAAATTTCATCATTTGCCTTGTATTATATTAATACCAATTTAACATAGGAATACCCTAAATAAGTCTAATCAGCATCTTTAGAAACATTAATGTCTTTTTTTGCTTCACTAACCACGTTTCACGCAATCCGCTGCGTAGCAAAATTGCGATTTGGCGGAGGCAGGAGATAAGCGGGCAGATTTTACAATTTTAAAAGTCGCCCAATTGTTGGCTTCATAATTACATACATTTTACCTGTTTCTCCAAAGGGGTAGGCAGAGGCTATTAGAAATCTTTCAAAATCGTCAATAATGTAAATCAAAGTTGAAAAAACTACCCTCAAATGTCTTTCATTCCATGTGCCGCGAAAACTACGAACAATAAAAGTTAATTACTACAATATTCAAGAACATACCAATATCTATAAAAAACCTCATAGTGCCATAAGTCCAACTATTGTAGTTATGTCCATGTAACTACTTTTCTGAAAGAAGTGTTTAAAAATAAAAACCAAGCGTAAACAACAGTACAACAGATATTGAATAAAATCCTTATCCAAATAAATAATTTCCTAATTAAGCCAGATTTATGAGATTAAGCGAGTGATGGATTAAAAATATCTTTGTAACAATTCCCGCGCTATAATTTCCCGAAAAATCGAGAAAACATTCAACACGACACGTGTTTCGCCCTTACACAGCGCATCTTCAGGTAAGATAGGAGCCTCAGAACAACGATGTCTTCACGACCAACGCTGAAACGAGGATCTCTCCGAGGATTTCCGCAAAGTAACGCCTGAATCAATAAATTATTTATGAGATTACTTTTTGAATTATGAAAATCGGTCATTGCATTGAAAAGATATAACAAGTTCGACAGGACTGGATTTCTTGTAAACATTAGTTTACGACCTTAAAATCCGTCACAAAAGAAGAAAAGATATAGCAGCTCCAACCAAATCGGTAAGGACCATGTTAGTATCCATACAATTAACTACACGGGCAAGTTACTTGTATAACAAAATTAATTTAATCTTAAACATTTATCAGCTAACACTCTACGATTGTAAAAATACACTTGTTAAATAGCTAGAATCACTCACATATACAGAAACTGAGACCCTTTCCAAACTTTACAAAAACATACCTATATCAGGCAGTCACCGCTTATTTAAAAATCATTTGCATTGTGGTAAGTTATAAAGATAATAAAAAATGAGGTGAAAAGCAATCAAATTTGAAATATGTTGTTTGTGTAGTAAGGTGAGTGAATGTGTATGGTGTACGTATGTAAGTAAACTTGTGTGAGGTGTGAGAGTTGATCCCCCCCGACTGGTCTCCACTTTGTTGTGGGGGGGGGGGGCTGAGTACCTCTTGGTAGGGCGCAGGAGGCGCCTGAGAAAAGGTAACACCCTAGAGATTGGCGACTCTCATAGTTTTAGCAATTCAGCGTAATATGCGCCCGAGTTGTCAGACCGCTCGGCTCGCTTCCACTCGGAAATAATATAATTTAGGGATCTGTAGGTCTAGTATTAAGCAAATTAATTTTTTATATGTAAGGACTGTTTGTATCCTGAATAGAATAAAAAAAAACAAGATCTAAAGTTTAGCCAGGTTAAAAACTAGTATTGTCACTTTTATTTGATAAAATGAAGTCAGTGACAGCGCTAGTCTTAATCCTGGTTTATCTATAGATCTTGATTTGAAATAAGCCCCTAAATATGTCAAATTAAGCGTATTAAGGTGGTGATATAAGGAGGTTATATTAGTACTAGCTTGTCGAAAACGATTATCAAAGTGAAGCAGAGTTGACAGAGGTCAGTACTCGGATAGGTGACCGTTAAGTTAGGAGGTTGGTATCGGTTATTACTATGTGGTACTCATTATGACAAAAAATATAAAAACAATCAAAATATGTTTACCTACACTAAAATCACAGAGCTCAGATTCACATCTCATCTCAGCCCATTAACGTCCCACTACTGAGCACGAGCCTCCTCTCACATACCTAGGTGCGAGGGAATTTGGTCATACTCCACCACGCTGACGTGTATGGCGTCCTGCTGTTAGAATTTGTCAAGCCGCCTAATTAGGCCTCTAACATGGCTTAACGACTACCACATTTATTATAATATAATAATAATATAATATTCAGGGACCAACTGCTTAACGTGCCTTCCGAAGCACGGAAGCGCTCGATATCAAATGCCACACAAACGGTCACCCATTGAAGGACTGACCGCCGTAAACTCTGCTTTTCTTCAGTAATCGTTTTTGACCACCGAGCACCGCGGAGCTAAGAGCGCTTGTGGACACAACGCACGTGGCGTGATTAATAAATATTATAATTCTTTCTTTCTTTCTTTCTATACCTACACTTTACTCTAAAGGTAATTGTTTCGATTCCCATACGTCTGGGTGTTTTGCTATGTATATATATCTACAAAAAAAAAGTATTTAAGTATGTTTATTCGTTGTTTAGTATCCATAACCCAAGTTCTTAATGATACTTATCTTGGAACTAAATAATTGGTGTAATTGTCAGATAAAAAATGTTATAAGTGGAAAAACTTTTAACGTCGATTTTTATTCACATTCTAAGTTTTATTTTTCATTTCGAATTACAAACAACGTTATCTTTCATTTTAAAATCCAAATTTTTCACTTAAAGTAAATATTTCAAGTTTACGTTAAAATGCTCTTGTGTACATTTTTTACTACCATTAATGGTTCATGGGATTCTATCTAGACCTTAGGATCCATAGTCAACCTCACCTGACGATCAACGGACGAGGCTCTGGAGAACATTAAAGTTCCCGGTAAGTGGCAATAGGCTCGCCACCTTTTACCCACGTGACCAACAATACAAATGCCGATCTAACATGCTTCTGCCTACCCCTTCGAGGAAACAGGCGTGATTGTATGTATATATGTAAATTTAAAACAGTACTGTTCAATACAAACTTACCAAAACAACACCAGCTAAACTCAAATCCATGACTATTAATCAAACCTTTTATCACCACTTCGTAATGATCACTGCGGCAGAGCGGCACGGCAGCCGCTCCGACCGATGGGTTTTCCACAAAAAATGCGGGCTGTTAGCAAAAAGCTATCAGGAAAAAGTTTCACTTTTTACACTAGTCCGTTGTTTTGTGAAGGATGTATTATCACTTATTGTGTCGCGATGCCCGCCAAATACATTTTATAGTGGGCTTGTGTGAGTCACAAGCACAGACGAGCGAGCGAACTGTACGGAGGGTAAAGGTAAGGAGAACAATCTCGTTGCATTATATATTTTAAGGCTCTGTTGGAAAATCAGCGCTGCTGTGGCGTGATGCTGCTGCATTGGTAAAGGAGGCAGAAAAGTTAAGCAGTTTATTTTTTCAAAATAAAAATGTTTTATTCTTACTTTCTTTCTGTCTAATAGTCAGAAGCTTATAGGACTCTGCGTTTGAAAGCTACATCCATAGAAAAGTCTTTATTACACAGATAGATACATATACTATTTGTTAACATAAAATATATAGTACAACATACATACGCTCATGTGTATCCCAAATTGTGTTGTGCAGAAACCTTGTTATAAATATTTTAATATTTGTAGCTAATATTTTTAGTCGAAACGTGTCGAATAGTGAGAGGGGGCTTGCCCTCAGCCCAATAGACACTAAACAATCCTCTCATTAAGGTCCCACTTCTATCCTAGTGCGAAATTACCAAAGCGCTCAATGAGCCTATAACATGACCTAACCTCTCAAAGTAAGAATCGGCAACAACACCTTAACGCACTTCCCGAGGCACGAAAGTTCTTAATATTAATTGCTCCATTTACTAAAGGCGAATACGAAGATTTGGAGTCAATGCGAAAAAATAACGATTTACATTAATATGCCACTTTTCTACATTTGTGTACGTAGCCGAATAAGTAATTATGTCTAAAAAAAATTTTGTTTTATTTATTTATTTGGTACACCAACAGATTACATGTTTATATTTAAAATTATACATTATAAGAGTTTACCTAGCATGCAACCCAATTACAGGTAAACACAACATTAAAACAAAAGATAACAAAAAAGTATGAAATATAATATTAAAGACAAATAGCAAACAAAGACGCACACAACGAAATCCCAAAAACTGTTTCAGTGACAGGATGACTGAATTTTATTTTAATTTATTGCTTATTTTTATTTATTGCTCAATTTTATTTATTGACGACCGATATGGCGTGGTGGCGAGTATACTCGCATTCCACTCCTGAGGTCGTGGGTTCGATTCCCACACAGGACAAATATTTGTGTGTATAAATATGAATATTTGTTCTGGTCTGGGTATTTTTCTATTTATATTAAGTATGTATTTACAAAAAAAAAAAAGTATTTATGTATGTTTATCCGTTATTTAGTATCCATAACACAAGTTCTTAATGATACTTATCTTGGAAACTAAATAATTGGTGTAAGTGTCAGAAATATTTATTTATTTATATTTATTATTTAAAATCATAAATACACATGTTAAGTTTCCCCATTAAGTAACGCAGTACTTGTGTTGGGGATAACTTGCTCTTTCCCATGGTTTAACAAAGATTTTATTGAGTTAACAGACAAAAAGCAAACTATCTACTAGTATATTAAGTTTTACGTGTATGTATGTGAGTGAGCGTGTATATTGTGTTGGTGTGTGTTATTGTGTACGTGTGTGTTTGTGTTGTGTAAAATTCCTATCATTTAATCATGATGTTTACGATGCTTTATTTATTACAAGTACCTTTTTTAATAGAGGTGTTTATACGTGTATGTAATGTGTATTTATTTATTGTCCTGTTTTAATGTATCTTTAGTTTCGTCATTGTAAGTGTTTTAACCAGTCTGTTAAAATTTGTTTACATTTAAATAAATCTTTTGGGTTTAGGATTTTATTTGTATGGTTATATATACAGTACAGTGCTTGGTCTTCACATGAAGACCAAGCACTGTACTGGCGTTTTGCAAAAACTGTATGAATTAGTCGGGAATGTCTAAATATCCACATAAAAACTCTACACTAGTTTTGGAAAATAAAATAACGCCGCGATGTATTTTTTAACGCGTTGGCGTTAAAACTAGCTTGTTCTTATGCTGCAACCAAAGAGATAGGTAGTAATAGTTTAATGTCTTTGGCTGCAACCGTCCTCCCACAAGATACCTCTTACCTCTACCCTCCACTGTAAAGAACTTAGTAAATAAAGACCGAATTGATTGTATAGCTCGAGTGTTCAGTAAAATAGTTATGTGTTAATTTATTTCCTTTTGAATTACGTGCAATTGTCAAAGTTTAATATTAATTTGTTATCAAGGACTGTGCAAAAATGTTTGGCTATTAGAACCATAGATAGCTTTTGATACGAGTCGTGTGTTCAATATTAATTTGATTAACTTTTATAGCCAATACCTACTGTCATTTTGTAAAAAATTTGATACTTCCATTCTAAGGTCGTTGATTCGATTCCTACACATTTAAGTGCATAAATACTTATACTTTTATTTTTGTCTAATTTGTACTAACGACTGCCCGCGGCTTTGTCCGCGTAACTCGTAACGTTTGATACTTATTTTAAAATTGCGTTCCTGCGTGCAAATAAAAAGAAGTCAGCTAATTATGTTAATGCAAGTCTCGTCAAAATCAGGAAAGCCATTTCCAAGAAATCCTGTCTGGGAAAGTCTTGCTCTGTTGCCGCAAATTTTCAGGGGTAAAAAAAAAAAGTTAGTGATTCCCGCGGGAACTTAATACATTTTTTTCAAGTGAAATATGTTCCATACAAACTTATATCGTCTATTTTTTAAAGGTGTTTTCTTTATAATAATACACATTATGCTTTCCATTAACTATGAAAATTTCCTACTAATACTAAATAGTGAATGGATAAACCTTAATATTTGATCATACCGCGATTTAAGAAACATTTAGGAGGACATAGTAGTCCTACCAAGAACTAAAGAGCCCAAGCCAACCTCACCTGCAAGTAGTGCAACTGCTGAACAACGGACGAGGCCCTGACGAATACAAAAGTTCCTGAAAAGCGGCAATAGGCTCGCCACCTATTACGTGGGACTGCATAATTGGCGAAGAGTGGGCGTATAATATGCCTCTGCCTACCCCTTCGGGGAAACAGGCGTGATATTATGGTATGTATTATTATAATAATCTTGTACTATGTAAAGTATATTATACTATGTATAGCTGTGGAACCCCAAATACCTACACCACAAGGAGGAACTTAAATGATTCAGTGACTTAAACAATGCACCTATGAGTCAGTAACGATTAACTTAAAGTGAACTCTTGGAAATGTCAATTTAACTTTTTTTTTGCGGGTTTATACCATGAGTAGTGGTAAAAAATAATTAATAGTGTTGGGGACTCTGAAAAAGCCAGTTTTTAAAATTTTATTATACTAAGTATTTTGTTATTCTTTAATGTCTTCAATTTTTGTAAGTCACCTAGGACGCAGGCACTTAGTAGGTCTTTTGTTATGTTGCTATGCCCTTACAGGGCGTCACATTGTATCTATCCATATTTGTTGTTACAACCCACTTCCATGTGACATGCAATAAATGATTTGTATTTGTATTTGTAACTGGGCTACTATACTAAGGAAAAATCCTTAAAAAAATGTCTCTTAACCGTTTTTGCAACGCACGTAATTTTTTTTTTAAATTTTTGTTTTTAACTATTTTGATTTGATGCTGCGTTCCTATCTGTATCTGTATCGATACTATTAATACTATCGATAGTTTACTCGCCATGAACAATTTTGATGATACTATCGATAGTATTGCGAATCATCTATAGTATTATCTCAATTTGGGCTATCGGTTCTATCGATACTATCGATAGTCCTATCGATATTCTAACTGATTTACCAAACCTATGGATAAATTTAAAAGAGCATAGCCTGTGAGTTTCTTGCTAGTTCTTCTTACAGAGCGGTGGCTTACTTACTTAATTATTTTTGGTTTTTAAATTGTTTTGTTGCATATAAGTGAATCTAAGCTTCGTGATTTCAATGTAATAATATTTCGATTGTTTTTTTATAATTATTTAATTTCGACGTTTTCAAGTACTATGTAATAGTTTATGAAATAAATAATTTTTGACTTTAACTTTGATTTTCGAGATCAAAATCGATACCCCCTGGAATACCACTTCCACGGAGTTCAACAAGATCCTTTCTCATTCATGCGTCTCCGACCCAAATATCATCTCAACTATGTTCAAGTAGTTTTCGAAATTTCATGATTAGTAATGCCAGCAAATGAATGACGACCAATTTTCGTATTAATATTATTCTAGTGACACGCCCAGTCGCCCACGCTTTGCGTCTACAAACTTTAAACTTCAAAACTTTTTATTTCATAAACATAGTACAGTACTTGAAAACGTCAAATTTTATAACACATATAAAAAAACAATCAAAATATAATTCTACTGAAATCACGAATCTTAGATTCACTTGCAACCAAACAATTAAAAAAACGAAAAATATTTAAGTGTAAGTGAATCTAAGTGCCAGTTCCGAGCCACCGCTCTGTAAGAAGAACTAGCAAGAAACTCACAGGCTATGCTCTTTGAAATTATCGATTGGTGCAATATAATATAACATTAACAATATTCATGTTTTAAGTCATTCATATTAGAATAGCCTGTATGAAACGGCAGTTTAATCCCAAGCATTTTTATCTGCCATATAGTCTTTGATAGAATAGTATCCCTTTAAAGACAGCTTGCGTTTTATTGTTAATTTAAATTTATTTAGGCTTAATTGCTGTATATTGCTTGGGATTTTAATTATAGAATCGCACACATTGACCTTCAAAAGATTTGTTAATTTTTTGGAGCCTAGTGGCAGGTACAACTAGTTTATGCTTATTTCTTGTGTTTAGGTTATGTATATCGCTTTTCTTACTCAGTTTATCAATATTCTTATAGTTATTTATTAAATAATAGCCAACCCGACAGAATCTAAATCGTTTATTGCGAACACAGGTTACAGGATAGGTGTTACAGTACAGGTTTAGATCAAGCTGTAGTCTGCCTCATGAGCGTAGAATTAGTTAAGTCTAAACTATTAATAATTTAAATTTATATAGGTCATCATCATGTCCTAGCATTATCCCGGTTGCCCCAAACTCAGGGCTCAGGGTCTGCTCATTGTTCTAGCCAGATTTGGCTGAACTTCAGTTATTACATGGAGCGACTGCCGTCTGACCTCCGCAACCCAGAGGGAAACATCATTCTATGGTTAAACCAGCTGTCAGTCTGTTAGAAGGCACTGACTTCCTAACAACGACTGCCATAGATGTTCATGACAGCCGGGACCAACGGCTTAACGTGCCTACTTATATAACTTCGAAAAGTCATAGGCCTATGGGTCTCGCCGCTCGAATTAAATGTATAGGTAATGAATACAAAATATATTTCAAATACAAATCGCATAAATTGTCTTGATTTACAATTTAGAAGTTATTATGGTCGTTTTCTAATTTCTTGTGTAACTTCCCCAGTTTGTCTTTTATACAAACATTGTCCTGACATATGCAAAGACAGTAACGCTAGATTTTTTAATAACTTTTAATATTAGGTACTATTTCCAATTTTACTTATAACATATAGATACGCTGGATGTTACATGTTCCTCCCCCCAGACCTTGGCGTGGTGGGGGGGCTGAGTACTTTTCGGAAGGGTGGAGGCTGGGAAAAGGTAACACTCAGCGGTGGGCGACTCTGGGTGCCCTTAGTTTTAACTACCGGGAGGGAAATCAAGAGATTCCTGTAGAGGGCGCAGCAGCGGGCCACGAAGCCCCGTACAGCACACCCCGCCTACGGCCAACGTCCCCCGGGCCAAAACCGGGAGGACCTCCTCAAAGAGAGACGCAGTGGACGCGCCCCTCCTACCTTCTGTGTGTGGCCGACTTCTCGGAGGGTCTATGGTTAGACAGCAGCGACCCCCTGCCCTTGCTGCCTAAGACCCTCCTGGCGCTCCTTGATGGGCCCTCCTGAACCACCCGCTGCGCACTCCACAGGTCCCTCTTAGTTTCCCCCTCGGTAGTCAGTACTAAGGGCACCCAGAGTCGCCAATCTCTGGGTGTTACCTTTTCCCTAGCGACCTCTGCGCTGCGCTCCTCTGCCAAGGTGGAGACCTTTCCAGGGGGGAAGCCAACCTCACCTTCAAGTGATGGGCCGATCAACGGACGAGGCTCTGGCGAACATAGAAGTTCACGGTAAGCGGCAATAGACTCGCCTCCTATTAAGTGGAATCAACAAAATAACTGGCGAAATGGGGGCGTTTATGTCTCTGCTTACTCCTTAGGGGCAACATGAATGATTGTATGTATGTATGTAATAAAACTGTTATAGATACTTATGACTGAATTGGAATAGATGATTAAATAGAATTGAAACATAACAAAGTAAAATAAATGACTTCTTGGCGGGAAAGTGAAGCGTCATGTCTGCAGTTTTGTTTTATTTTCTAAAATTTGTGATATTTCTAACATTAATGTGTAATAACGGTGGATTATTAACCGTTAAGTGTTTGTGAACATACATGAGTGTTGGTAAATCAAACAAAACAGTGCAACATCACTTTTCAAATTTTCTCTCAAAGAGTGCATGTGAGATCTCAGTATGGTCTCACATCTTTACTGAGGACTCAAGGGGCTTTTGGAGAGGGTATCTCATTTACCATTTATCATCTTTATCATCACTCATTTTCATTTACTATGAATTATATATTATTAATATATCACTTACTTGACACTGGCCAAATGTGCTAGACGCACGAAGCCATTATTTAAAATAAAGAAGATGTAAAAGAAATGGGTGACATATAGTTACCAAGCTCTATAAGCGTATTTGCAATTACACAGATCATTTGGATACGCTATAAGTAACACCAACAGGGACAAATAAACCGAATTTGGCGCGAATAAGGTTTTATCTTCAATTCCATTATCGACACGTCTCGTCTCTAATTGAACACGCCTGGAGCCTCGCTAAAATCACCTTCGGGTGGGGTTACATTGGGTAGCGAGTAGCGACAACTGCTGATATCACATGGTGGCACAGAGTGGCACTCAAAGATACGGCCCTCTTGATGGTAACTTTCACATGTAGCTTAAGGACGCTTGAGGCTCATCCATAAATTACGTCACACGAATTTCATGATCTCTTGACCCCCCCCCCTCCCCTTCCGTCCTTGTCACAGCTGGTCACGTTTGTAAGACTCCCTCCCTCCTAGTGTGGTCATATATTTTGCAATACAATCGCAGGGAGAAAGCAGGAAATAATTACAATAAAACAGCATTCGTTTTAAATTTGTTTAGGACCTAGATTTTGAAACGTGACGCCGCGATTTTTAATATCACCCACCATGTCACACTTCGTCAATCCCCTCCCGCCTCTTTAACGTGTGACGTAGTTTATGAATAGCCCCTTGGAATACCAAAGGCATCACAGGCGAGTTGCCATCCCTATACAGACTGCTTTCGTCCTTTTATTTGAGCTCCATGCTATAATCTTTTGGAAAAACAGTTCATTCTACAATCCAAGGGAATGCCGCAGAGAGTTTCTTTAAAACGTATCGTACGCGCTCATTTGTAAGTATGGGGAACTCTTCGCTGATGGCAAGCAGCTGATGGCGAGACGATAATTTTTATTTACCTCAAATAGTTTTACCAATTATTTTGTTGCACAAGCCTATGATAATAATAATTACAATTTGAGCACCTCAGCTGTAGCCTCCTCTCACAAAAAAGGGTGAAAGAGATTCTGGTTATACTCTACCATCCGGACTCATGTGTTTTAGCGTAGGGCATTAATATCATCAAACTGCAAACATAGAAGAAAGCGGCCTCTCTCATGATGATTATTTGATCTAGCGGTGAGAACCCATAGATTTAGGCGGGTCAAGATCGATCGACGTGGAACCTATTCCCAATTGCAATCGTAACATAATACAAAATAAAAGCATTTAAAAACAAAAACATTAATTTATGAAACTGTTAACTGGATAAGTGAAGCTTTCTTGGCGGGAAAGTGAAGCGTCATGTCTGCAGTTTTGTGTTATTTGCTAAAACTTGTGATATTTCGAACATTAATGTGTAATAATTTTGGATTATTAACCGTTAAGTGTTTGTGAACGTACATGAGTATTGGTAAATGAAATAAAACAGTGCAACATCACTTTTCAAATTTCCTTAAAAAAAACATGTGAGATCTCAGTATAGTCCCCCATCTTTACTGAGAACTCAAGGGGTTTACGGAAATAATTAAATACATTTACCAATTATAATCTTTTTCACTGCTCATTCTCATGTACTATGAATTAAGTATTATTAATATATATTTTACTTGATACTGGCTAAATGTGCTAACCGTACAAAGCCATTATATAAAAGAAATAAAATTAATTACACTAGCAATTGAAAAATCGCGATCGATGTACGCACATCCTTAAAGCGATTCCCCATTTTTGGCGTTTTCCTTTTTCTTTGAAACCGTTTCGTTCCCAGATTTACACGTGACGGATTTTTCAATCAATTACCAGAAATTGTAATGCGAAGCTTTCTGTGCTATTTGCCTTTGAATGTGGTTCCAATTTACATGTGTCCTTTTGGTCTTTTTTTTTCTTTCGCTTTTTAAGGTTCAGTAGACAAAAGGCGTTGTTAGGCAGTCATTAATGATCATCGAAGTAACAGACATCTGTTCTTGAAACACGGCCGTACACAGAGATATCAGTTTCGGAATTTTCACCAAAGCAGGTATTCAATTCAATTCTTTATTGCATTCTACATTGGGTAGTTCCTTAATGTAATGTATGTATGTATGTGTATACACAGAGATGTTAATTACAATGTAGCGCCCTGTAAGGACATAGCAATGTGTTTATTACTACATACTATTTATCTATTTATTTACTATTTATCATAAATATTTATAAATCAACACTACATATAATCATTGCACATTTGTTATTTATCTTTTATGTCTAACATCAAGATATAGGATATATTATTTCTTAAAATGTTTTGATATAAGTACACCTATTACTATACACTTTATAATTATAATACAAACGTAATGTGAATTATGTATTAGAGTCTTCAAAAAATTATTTAATGCTGTAATTACTTTTTATAATTAAAATAATGTATAATGTAATGCATGATTAAACAAGTAACAACTAGTACATGCCTGTC
Source organism: Musotima nitidalis (assembly GCA_949126915.1). NCBI lineage: Eukaryota > Metazoa > Arthropoda > Insecta > Lepidoptera > Crambidae > Musotima > Musotima nitidalis. The sequence continues at coordinate 632,381 of OX421434.1, read as the reverse complement.
GCCAGGAGAATCTATCATTTTGATTATTTTTAGTAGTAAAATAGTTAGTTTGAAATAAATCTGAGCTGTAGGAGTTTATAAGCATACTCTATAGTCCGACACACCCAGAACAGAACAAATATTCATGCCTTGGCATACAAAGATTTGTCTTGAGTGGGAATCGAACTCACGACCTCAGGAGCGGAGTGTGGTTATACTCGCCACCACGTCATATCGGTTGTCAGTTAGGATAGGTTGTACTCGCATAGCCTACCTGATATCTCTGTCTAGCGCTCCAAGCTGTGCACGAGTCTTTAGAGTTTATTAATTTAAAGAATAACTAGCGATCGCCCGCGGCTCCGCCCGCGTGGATGTCGGTTACCGCTGCAAAATACTTACCCAGGAAAGACACGGTCAGCAAAATGAATCCCAGGTCAATTCACAGACACCGACACTAACATCGACGACGCAGCCATTATCCACAGGCTGCATAGATTGTCTTTATATGGATGTTAAAGTTGTTAATGATGAAATTTTTTAAATGTAATTAATACTCAGTTTTCACTCCTACTGGCAGTCCCGGAGTGCAACCCGTTGTTTTAGGATATATAACTAAAGCGATCATTGTAGAGCTTCTCTATAAACAACATTTGACGTTAAATTGTTTTCAGGTAAAAAAATAAACTGATGGTCGGGAGCCCCGACCGCCATAACTTTAAAACCAAACGTCCAATTTTGATCATTCCGAGACCAAATATTATCTACATAAACTGCACTTAGTGATGAAATAATTTATTTTTATAAGGATAAATAGCATAAGTAAAATAAATGCGTTTAAATGTAGTCCAAAAAAAATTCAAGATTTTTGAATAAAAAAATGTTCGTTGTGCCTCACCCGACATTGATAAGTATAGTGTGTCGTGAACTTTTAAGTAGATATTTATAAGATCAACAATTAATTTGCACATTTGTTGTTCTATTTTTTATAGTTTAGGCAGCGTACGCAAAATGAGTAACTGTTCTGGTTAATTTTTTACACTTTGTGTCCGAAAAACCCAAATATCTTACGGAATCCTATTTTTTTCAACATGAATATTTAGCCTATGTTACTCAGTGATAATGTAGCTTTCTAATAAAAAAAGAATTATTAAAATCGGTCCAGTGCTTTTTGAGTTTATTCGTTACATATAAAAATACAAATCTTTCCTCTTTATAATATTAGTGTAGATTAAGTACGTAGTTTTGTAATATGTTTAAGTTCCCTCTCAAATTGCAGTGCCCCTACGGGGTATCAGTTTTCATTGTATTACTTAGGTACCTACTTGTTTACTTGATGCAATGAAGATTTATGATTTACATCGATGACGTGAACAGCAGTTACACTGAGAGAGATCTTCTTCAGCAGATTGCTACATTTCACCTTACCGTTGATCAGTTTGTAAAGAAAAGGAGATCCAACAAAGAGCTATGGTCACGTAAAGTCTTAATAAACATTAAGATCTACGTCTATAGTAAGTGAAACAATAATCAAAACAACACGATCACGAAATTTCATAAGCACACGAATGCAACTAAACACTTGCAAACAAACTTTTTCATCGAACTAAGGGAAACAATCTTTCACCCCAAGCAATAAAGTTCCCTTTCCACCATATAGCTATGTCTAAATTTGTTTTTTCCCGATAAATAACCTAAATAAACCTTCACATCGTTGCCATGACAACGGAGTGGCGCGCGCAAATCAGTTCGAAACGAATAACAGACAGAGACGGTCGCGTTACACGCGTTAATGAAAACAAAACGCTCCGAATGCCAATTCACGTGTACAAAACTGTTTTAAGGCGGGATTTTGTGGATTATTTTTTTATTTAGCTGTCGAAAAGCGTTTCGTTTTACGTCAGTTGTGTTGTTAGTGTGAAGCTTGTCGTGTTATGATCCTGGAAGGTGATTGGCTATGGCCGAGGACGTTAAGTGCGGGGGCGGTACGGTATGTGCATTATTATATACTACATAGTATTTTTTAAGATAATATTTCATATACCTATGGGTTAGAAAATTTTGCCTTAAGAATAGTTAGCAATGTATCATAAACAAAGAAATACATTCTTCTTTGTGCATGAAGATGAATTCTTCTGCTCTGAGTGTTTCCTGTGTAATATTAAATGTGTATTAACAAAAAAAAATGTTTATTCGTTATTTAGTAATCCGCAATCCTTTTTTTAGTTTCTGATATTTTAGTGTATATGTTTTTATGTAAAACAATTTTTAGTTCAAAAGTCAAAAGTCAAAAATACTTTATTTCATAAACTATTACATAGTACTTGAAAACGTCAAAATTATAAAAAAATAACAAAAACAAATAAAATATAACTATACTAAAATCACGAAGCTTAGATTCACTTGCAACCAAATAATTTAAAAAAACAAAAAACATTTAAGTGCAAGCGAATCTAAGTGCCAGTTCCGAGCCACCGCTCTGTAAGAAGAACTGGCAAGAAACTCACAGGCTATGCTCTTTTAAATTATCGATTGGTTAGTAACAATCTTCATTTGTCTGTGACGCTATACAATGCAACATAATATAACAATATTCATGCTTTAAGTCATTCATATTAGAATAGCCTGTATGAAACGGCGGTTTAATCCCAAGCATTTTTATCAGCCATATAGTCTTTAATAGAATAATATCCTTTTGAAGACAGCTTGCGTTTTATTGTTAATTTAAATTTATTTAGGCTTAATTGCTGTATATTGCTTGGGATTTTATTATAGAATCGCACACATTGTTGGTTGTTAGTTGAAATATACTTAGTTGTCAATAGCTTTTCGATGGTTGTCATTCTTCATTCTTCAGGATCCTGGGTTCCTAGGCTCCCTGACTGAATGTCATTCAGTAACAATACTTATCTTTTATCTATGTTTTTTTTCCTTTAAATTATGGCTTCGTGCGTCTAGCACATCTACGCGGTGCTTAGTGGTCGGAAACGATCACCGAAGTAAAGCAGAGTTTACAGCGGTCAGTCCTTGGATGGGTGACCGTTTGTGTGGCATTTGATATCACGCGCTTACGTGCTTCGGAAGGCACGTTAAGCCGTTGGTCCTGGTTATCTCTAAATGTGGTAGTCGTTAAGCCATGTTAGAGGCCTAATTGGGTGGCTTGAAAAGATCTAACAGCAAGGCGCCATACACCTGCCTCCGCCAATCCGCACTGGGTCTGCGCGGTGGAGTATGACCCTTTACCCTCGCACCTTAATATGTGAGAGGAGGCTCGTGCTCAGTAGTGGGACGTTAATGGGCTGAGTTGAAGTTTAGGCACAATAGAGCTCTTATGAATGTCATACTTATAAGCTAACGCGCCCATTCGCTGCGGGCGGGAGCTTGATCGAAAGAACTGTATAGAGTCGAACTTCGACGAGTATGCACAAACCTGGGTTTTGGTGTCATTAAACTCGACCAGGTTTTCAGATAACCACTGAGTGACACGATCGAAACTCCGGTTCAATTGGCAACCAGGTCATGCCTCTGCACCAGGATATCGGCTTGCTTTGCCGCAGGATGTCCCAAGTACCGCTCATGTACCGTACTGTCATACGCATAACAATGAACATTGCCCAAGGACAACATGTCATTAATATGCAGAAGAAATAGGGTAGGAGAGAGTACCGATCCCTGCGGCACTCCGGCATTGACTTTGTAGAACTCGGAGGAACTGCCCTCACACAAAACACGAATCGTCCAATCTTCTAGATAGTCAGAATCTTAAACACAATAAAGTATGTTTTATTTAATTTATTTTCGCAGTTCTATTCAGTTCACAGGATGACGCTGTTGCCCATCATTCATTATGATTTCTCTTCGTAGACTCTTACAACTAACTGTAAGATGAGAGGAGGTACTATTCTAGGTCGATACCATACGTCACTGTTAGTTTATTATTTATTTTAATTACCTATTTCGATTTCTGAAGCCCAGCCTCATTTAAACTACATCAGGGGGCCTACCGCTGAGTTCGATGGCAATCGATTATAAGGCAAAATGGATTTCAAAGATGGACGAATTCGGCGGTAGGCCCCCAGTATAACGATTTGAGATTAATATTTAATTCACACAGCCATACTTACTATAATTATAGATATTAAGTCTCCTTTACCGCAATGGGTCATTAAAAGGCTACTAATAGAATTAGAAATAAACTTAAGAGCCATTGAGTTAGTTTTAGACGAGGTCGTAGCCGATCGATTAAGCTTTTAGTTTTGGACCAACTAGTATAGAGTTCAAACTTTACCGATTTGGAATAGACGTTAACTAGTTCAGAATAAATCGCTACAAGATTACAACAATGCGTTTGAGCTCATGAGATTTGTACAAATAATATTAATTTTTAAGCAAAATAATTATAAATCATTTCATTATCATCATCATTTCAGCCATCTGAAGTCCACTGCTGAACATAGGCCTCCCCAATGTCTTTCCACCTACATCGATCCTTTGCCGCCTGCATACACCGGCTCCCAGCCGCCCTGACCAGATCATCGGTCCATCGCGTTGGGGGCCGCCCTCTACTACGTTTGCTGATTCGTGGTCGCCATTCAAGAACCTTAAATAAATCATTTACTAAAGTTAAAATAAAATAAAGTAGAATATGCTTTATTGTCTTTAAGAACAATAAGATCATTTAGATTCGTCAAATTTTAACATACAAAATGAAATTACATAAAAAGATGTTGACAGCAATGCAAGAGATATAGCCGGTACCGTAATCATAAAAGAGAAAGAGAGAGAGAGAGATAGCTAACATAGCTTGTAAGTGTATTATTAACTAAATAAATGATCAAGACTTCTTGCGGGAAAGGAAAGCGTCATGTCTGCAGTGTTGTTTTATTTTCTAAAATTTGTGATATTTCTAACATTAATGTGTAATAACGGTGGATTATTAACCGTTAAGTGTTTGTGAACATACATGAGTGTTGGTAAATCAAACAAAACAGTGCAACATCACTTTTCAAATTTTCTCTCAAGGAGTCCATGTGAGATCTCAGTATAGTCCCACACTGAGGACTCAAGGGGCTTAGGGGAGGGTATCTCATTTACCATTTATCATCTTTATCATGTCTCATTCTCATTTACTATGAATTATATATTATTAATATATCACTTACTTGACACTGGCTAAATGTGCTAGACGCACGAAGCCATTATTTAAAATAAAGAAAGAACTAAATAAATGTAAATCATTTATTATTGTTATCTCTCTGCCTGTTGTAATTCAAAGGGTTTCGAACTCTGGTGGTGCACTCTTCGAAGTTATGTGCGTAATTATCGCTTGCTCCGTGCCTCGGAAAGCACGTTAAGAAGTTGGTCCCGGCTGTCATGAACATCTATGGCAGTCGTTATAAGGAAGTCAGTGCTTTCTAATATTCTGATAAGTGGTTAAACTATAGAATGATGTTTTCCTTTGGATTGTGGAGGTCAGATGGCAGTCGCTCCATGTGAAAACTGAAGTTCAGCCATACCTGGTTAGACCAGTGAGCAGACTCTGGTCCCTGGGCTCAAGTCTTGGGCAACCAGGATAATGTTAGGATATGATAAATATCTGCCTGACTGTACCTTCCGCAAGGTCATTATTTCAGATATGATATACAAACGAAGATTAATAATTAATGGAATATAATAAACTAAACCTCTAAAAAAAGCTTTTTTGATCATAAAAAATACTGAGTGAGCATCTAATAGGTGATTAGGTGCTCAATCAGTATTTTTGATGTACAAAAAGGTTAGGTTAGGTTGGCAATTTATTAATTTTGAAGACACCTTAAATAACACCCATAATTAATCTCTTTTGCGCACAATAAATATTGAGTACTTACTAATATAGAGGGTGTATAGGGCTCCTACCAAGATCAGAGAAGTCCAAACCAACCTCACCAGCAAATAGTGCACCTGCCGATCAGCGAACGAGGCTCTGGCGAAAATAAAACTGCCCGGAAAGCGTCAATAGGTTCGCAACCTTTTACGTGGGACCAACAATATAAATGGCGAAGTGTGGGCGTATAGTATGCCTCTGCCTTCCCCTTCGGGGAAACAGGCGTGATGTTATGTATATATGTACTTACTACTATTAAATACTTTATGCTCAACGTCATCAATATTTAGTCACGCGGACAAAGTCACGCATATAGTACTTTAATTTGAAACATGCGTGACTAAATCCAATTATATTCTAACCTAATTGCCGAACCGCTCGTAGCTTCACTCGAGTAGGTGGTCTGAAGCGATCACCGAAGTAATACAGAGTTCATAGAGAGAGGGCAGTTCTTGAATGGGTGACGGTTGACCTTCTCGGCTCCTAGCTCCTCGACGAGACTAAATGGTCGTAAGCGATCACGGTCGGGGGATCAGCAGTCAATACTTGAATGGGGGACAGTGAGTGTGCCATTCGATTTTTAAAAGGAAAATAATTTATTTCGTGACACATGATACAATGGTTAATAAAAATACAAAAATGAAAAGCTTACAGACACATGTGGCACCAACAAGGTACACTCAGCATATGCCGAGGGTCACAATGGCACCGCGGTGCTGGTCTTCCGTCCAAGCCTATACATACTACCTAAGTAGAAAATGCTTGAAACTATGCGCACCAAGGTTGTACATTTTAACATATAAGGTCTAGGTATAACAAAGCGAGATCTAATGTAACACCAGGTTAAAACCAGTGTAGTCACTGTCTGTATCTTATCAAATGAAAGTGACAGCACTGGTTTTAAACCTGGTCTTACTTTAAATCTCGTTTTGGAACAAGCCCCATAAATTTTACAGTCATAAATAAACAAAACGCAACTCAAACATATTATTTTATTATATGTCACACTTTCCTTTACCATGTACCCAAAACATACCATGTTTTTTTGCAAAAATTGTATTATTATTTACAAAAGTAAGTACCTCATATCAACTACAATCTTAGACTAGAAGATAGACTAAAAAGACTAAAAAGTAATTTTCTTCTAACATAAACTTGTACATATTTTTAATGGGTGTATAGGGATCCTACCAAGACCTAAGGAGCCCAAGTCAACCTTACCTGCAAGTGAGCTCTCGTCAAGTCTCGTCGGCTCTGACGAACATAAAAGTGCCTGCTAAGCGGCAATAGGCTCGCCACCTATTACGTGGGACCAACTATATAATTAGCAAAGTGTGGGCGTAAAATATACCTCTGCCTACTCCTTCGGGGAAACAGGCGTGAATGTATCTATGTACATTTTTAAAGTAAGAATTAGTCCAATAACACTATTCTTATTGTCTCTATTAATGCGAAGAAACTTTCATAAAGTGTGTAGTTACAATTTTGCACTTTACTGACTCTAAACTAAACTAACTCGAAAGGTTTTGTCCTTCTCAGTCTTCTCACTAAACATACAAAATGAAAGTTAATAAAAAAATTAATATGCTCTTACAATCACACCAATTATTTAGTTCCGAGATAAGTATCATTAAGAATTTGTGTTATGGATACTAAAGAACGGATAAACATACTTAAATACTTATTTTGTAAATACATACTTAATATACATAGGAAAACACCCAGACCAGAACAAACGTTCATGTTCATGCACACAAAGATTTGTCCTGTGTGGGAATCGAACCCACGACCTCTGAAGTTAAGTGCGATATACTGACCTCCACGCCATATCGGTCGAAACCAGAAACAAAAACATTAGACCAAAAGAAAAGCAAAAGACACAGCTAAATAAACTAAACTAAAATAACACTTCTGAAAACATAATAGGTACATAAATATTTTTTATAAAGCGAACGGAACGATCTTAAAGTTTTATCGCTGTTAAGGAGACATTGTTAAAGAGATGTTAAGACGTGAATCCCTTCCACCATTGATTGTGATTGCAAACTTAAGCCCTTTAATAATACAACTATAGTTAGAAAGTAAAAAAGAAAGAAAATTCAGACCTTCAAAAGAAAGAAAGTAATATATAATCAAGGACATCACCTCGCGATGATGATGATAAGGTGAATGATATTTCATCCAATGTATAGTTCAACTCTCCATTAAAGTTCCCAGATTTCAATCCTCAGCTTTATATAAATCGGTTTAATATCTGAGCCCGCCGACCCGTTAATAATCGGCTCATCTTTCGAATCAATACAGGCACTCTACAAAAAGAGTTTTTTGTGAAATGAAATATTCTCTTAAATCACAGATTGTTCACTAGCTTCAATAACAATTCTCTTTGTGCCGATAAAGGCTGAGCATGTACCACTGCTATCTCAGTTTTAGGGTTCCTTACCTCGGAATATAATGGAATCATTAGAGCAGCGGTTCTGAACCTTTTTGGTTGGCGATCTATAGTATTTATATATGTAAAGCTCGCAACCCATCTATTTTATCTGTATTGTTATTTTTCATGTATTTTTTGTTTAATTATGTTATTTTTCTTTTTTAATGCACAGTTAAAATAATTATTTTGTGAATAACGCTATTGGTTACATTATAAGTGACTGTAAGTGTGTGATTTATATGTAAGTTTTATAGTTTAATTGTTTGTAGTTCCAAATAAATAAATAAAAAAATAAAACCCTAATTTACTATTATTATTTTTAAGAAACAGTATATTTTTATTTGTAGTGTGTTTAGGCCGTGTGGCGCCGGCCTAGAATAGCGTCACCCCTTCTCATCTCATGGGGAGTCGTAAAAATCGACGAAGAGAAATACTACCGGATGATGGGCAGCAGCGTCATCCTGCGTACTGGCTGGAACTGCGATCACCAACCCGTCTGCCCAGCGTGGTGATTATGGGCAAATACCCCCAAATGGAAAATGGCACACACGCGTATACGGCCCCCAGTCCCCGGCGGCCCCGCTATTCCAGATTACGGTAGCGGTCTTGGTAACGGCGGGGCAGGGGGTGCTAAGAATCACCGGCAGAGATCCGGCTACCAAAACGACGACTTCTGCACCTGGCAACTTATAACACGCGCACACTGAGGACCGACGAGAAGATTGACGAGCTGGAGGAGGAAATAGAGCGGTTGCACTGGGACATTATCGGGTTATCCGAAGTCCGTAGACAGGGAGAGGATACGGTAATCCTTAAGTCCGGCAACTTGCTCTACCACCGGGAGGGCGATCGCCTGTCCCAAGGTGGTGTCGGTTTTATCGTCCGGAAGTCTATCCGTAACAACGTCGTGTCTATTCGGAGTGTGTCGACCAGGGTAGCGTACCTAGTACTCAGAATCACCAAACGGTATTCGTTGAAGGTAATTCAGGTTTACGCACCGACCTCGGCACACCCTGACGAGGACGTGGAGATATTGTATGATGACATTTCTGCCGCCATTCATACTTCACCGACTCACTACACGGTTGTTATGGGAGACTTTAACGCAAGGCTAGGCCAACGAAGCGGTGACGAGCAGAAAGTGGGGCAATTTGGAATAGGGCGAAGGAACCATAGGGGACAGCGGTTGGCTGACTTCATGGAGAAGGAGGGCCTCTTTATGATGAACTCCTTCTTCAAGAAGCCACCACACAGGAAATGGACCTGGCTGAACCCCGATGGTTTCACGAGGAATGAGATAAACTTCATCATGACCACTAAGCGACAAATATTCAATGATGTCTCTGTGATCGCCAGGGTGAAAACCGGTAGCGATCACCGAATGGTAAGGGGCAGATTGAATATTAATATAAAGCTTGAAAGGTCCCGTTTGATGAGGTCTACGCTCCGACCCTCAGCTGCCCATATTCAAAACCCCGAGAACTTTCAGCTCGAGCTTTAAAATCGCTTCGCAGGTCTGGAGAACTGCGTAACTGTTGACGATATAAGCGGCGGGCTGGTTGAGACTGTCCACGTTGTCGGGTCCAAACATTATAAGACCCGACAAACTAAAACCAATAAACTGTCGACTCAAACTCTTAATCTCATGGAAGCGCGACGAGACATGCGATTGCAGTCTTCAGCGGAAGCGTCTTCTTACCGGCTCATCAATAGACAGATCTCGAAATCCTTGCGACTCGATATTCGCAAATTCAATACAAATTGTATTGAAGATGCAGTAGAGAGGAACAGGGGTTCAAAAGTGTTCGCACGGGATCTGTCTATTGGTCAGAGTCAGTTGACACAGCTGAAGACCAACGAAGGCAGTCTAGTCACGTCGAGACCTGAGATTATGAGGGAGATCGAAAGGTTTTATGGACAGTTGTATACCAGTACGCAAGATCCCGCTACTTGTTTGGCTAAAGACCCTAGAGCCAAACTAACTCGACATACCACCGAAGACATCCCGGACGTCAGCCTGTACGAGATTAGGATGGCCCTGAAACAACTAAAAAACAACAAGGCACCGGGGGAAGACGGGATGACAGCAGAGCTTCTGAGAGCGGGTGGTACACCAGTACTTAAGGTACTCCAGAAGCTCTTTAATACCGTCATTCTCGAGGGACGTACGCCACAGGCGTGGTCCAGTGGTGTGGTTGTCCTTTTCTTCAAGAAAGGTGACAAATCCCTTTTGAAGAATTATAGGCCAATCACGCTACTGAGCCACGTCTATAAGTTGTTTTCACGGGTCATCACGAACCGTCTCGGTCAAAGGTTTGACGACTTCCAGCCTCCCGAACAAGCCGGTTTCCGAAAAGGCTTTTCAACCATAGACCACATTCACACGCTGCGGCAGGTTATACAGAAGACCGAGGAGTATAACCAGCCACTTTGCTTAGCGTTTGTGGACTATGAGAAAGCCTTTGATTCGATCGAGAGCTGGGCAGTGTTTCAGTCCCTGCAGCGATGCCGCATTGATCATCGGTATATCGAAGTTCTGAGGAGTTTATACAGAAACGCCACCATGTCCGTACGAGTACTGGACCAGTGCACGAATCCTATCCTCTTGCAGAAAGGCGTGAGACAGGGTGATGTCATTTCACCGAAACTGTTCACTGCTGCTCTGGAGGATGTTTTCAAGCTACTGGACTGGGAAAACTACGGCATCAACATTAATGGCGAGTATATGACTCACCATCGATTTGCCGACGACATAGTGGTCATAGCGGAGTCGCTTGTGGATCCGTGCACAATGCTCGGAGACCTCGACAGAGCTTCCCGAAGGGTAGGTCTTAAAATGAACATGGATAAGACCAAAATCATGTCAAATATCCATGTTGTGCCTACCCCAGTAATAGTGGGAAGCTCGGCCCTCGAAGTTGTCGACGAGTACGTATACCTGGGACAAAAAGTCCAATTAGGTAAGTCCAACTTCGAGAAAGAGGTCAATCGTCGAATCCAGCTCGGTTGGGCTGCGTTCGGGAAACTACGCAAAATCTTCTCGTCCAAAGTACCTCAGTGTCTCAAGACGAAAGTCTTCGACCAGTGTGTGTTGCCAGCGATGACGTATGGGACTGAGACGTGGTGCCTGACTATGGGCCTCATAAGGAAGCTCAAAGTCGCTCAGCGTGCAATGGAGAGAGCTATGCTCGGAGTGTCCCTACGTGATAGAATCAGAAATGAGGAAATCCGTAGGAGAACCAGAGTGACCGACATAGCGAAGCGCGTTTGCAGGCTGAAGTGGCAATGGGCGGGGCACATAGCTCGAAGAACCGACGACCGATGGGGCGTTAAGGTTCTTAAATGGCGACCACGAATCAGCAAACGTAGTAGAGGGCGGCCCCCAACGCGATGGACCGACGATCTGGTCAGGGCGGCGGGGAGCCGGTGGATGCAGGCGGCAAAGAATCGATCTACGTGGAAAGCAATTGGGGAGGCCTATGTTCAGCAGTGGACTTCGAATGGCTGAAATGATGATGATGATGATATTTTTATTTATGTTTACATTATACACATACATTACTTAAATACAACAATTACGATGTACAAAAGAAAAACAATAAGTTCTGTACAATACATCGGATATTCATGATCTCATAGCTATAACATACATTACACAATTAATTTAAAAAAAACAATAGTTACACAAAGTAAACATCAATTTGACATAACTATAATTCCGCAACTACACTATTGTTATCCATGTGTGATATGAGAATTACAAACCAGTCAAGTACACTTTTAATTTACTTTTAAGTACTCAAACCCTCCGCTGACGTAAAACTAAAAAAATGCATATAGTACTGTGGGGTCCATATTGACTCACCTAAAGTTCTTTATCCGAAATTGTTCTTCCTAACGATTTGTAATCCGAATGATCACTCCTCCTAAAATTTTTAATCCTAAAGTTTTTATTCATACTATTTGTAGTGCTACCGTCGATGTTTATAACACTCATGTTTCCGAAAATTGTTATCAATAAAATCGTTAACATACAATATTAAAGCTCCTACTGTTTTTTATCCTAACGTTTTTATCCCTAAACATAATTACCATAATATTTTCACTCATACTTAGAAATTTCCCTGATTTTTTGGCTTAAATGAATGAAAATCATAAAATACGACTGATTTACGGTTATGTTTATGACTTTTTTCGTTTTCGATTCGTTTCTGGTACTTCGCCGGCCGCTACCGCGGCACGCTCGCTTCGCTCGCTCGGCTCGTACGTTGTGTGGTCACAGTTGTAACCTAACCTAAACCAAGAACTATAAATATGACCGATTTTTTTCTGGTACTTGGCTGAATGACCGCAGCGTAAATAATACTGATTATTATGAATAAAAATAAATCTAAACAAAAAAGGTATGACTTTCAATAATAGTGTAAAAGATGGTTATGTTGACAAAATATAGGAAAAGAAATAATAGTATAATAGATGTTTATTGCTACCGACATTATGAAGTTGAATGATTCGGAATTAAAACATTAGAGACAGAGTAGTTAGTAATTGTGATTGTTAGGATGAAAAATGTTAGGAAGAACATTTTCGGAGTTCCAATTTTCGGAGTTGAAAATTTAGGTGAACTTTGGCGCACCCAGTACTGTGCCATCAATTACCGTGACCCAAACGCGAAGCGCTCGTAGCTCTGCGGTGCTAGGTGGTCGGAACGATCACCGAAGTACAGCAGAGTTTACAGAGGTCAGTCCTTAGATGGGTGACCGTTTATTTATGACTGTTTACCTTTGCAACTATAAGAAGAACTATGAAAACTTTGGTTTTTTGAGTAGCTTTTTTTACTAAAGTATTTAAATGAAATGATCTACTGTAAAGACTGCACTGCGACGATACTGTCGAAATGTTATTTCCAACATTTGTTTTCGGTTTTCTTTATTTTCCATGAAATGGCCGCGCTGATTAATGGGCTGTGTTTAACCGTCTAGTCTGCGCTTATCTGTTCTACTTTATTGTCTACACACATGTGCCTATTACTTGCTTCATAGTATATGTCATTACATCAGCCGTATGTAGTCCACTGCCGAACATTAGCCTTCCCAATCATCATCATCATCATCATCACAGCCCATTAACGTCCCACTACTGAGCACGAGCCTCCTCTCACATATCAAGGTGTGAGGGTATTAGGTCATACTCCACCACGCTGACCCAGTGCGGATTGGCGGAGGCAGCTGGTATATGGCGTCCCGCTGTTAGATTTTTTCAAGCCGCCCATTAGGCCTCTAACATGGCTTAACGACTACCACATTTAGTGATAACCGGGACTAACGGCTTAACGTGCCTTCCGAAGCACGGAAGCGCTCGATATCAAATGCCACACAAACGGTCACCCATCCCAGGACTGACCTCTGAAAACTCTGCTGTACTTTGGTGATCGTTTCCGACCACCGAGCACCGCAGAGCTACGAGCGCTTCCCAATAGATTACATTATATTGGGGGGTATCTGCCCATAATCACCAACATAGGCAGGCGGGATGGTGATCGTAGTGCAAGCCAGTATTGGTTGAAAGGGTTACCGCGGCCTCGGGACGTAGTAGGCTGAAGAAGGAACATGGATGGTTTTTAGTCAGTAAAGTCTGACACACCCTCCCGCGCCACCCACAGCGGGAGAAGGTCATAAGATGATATTCAATCCAAAAAAACTTCAAACTTTTTATTTCATAAACTATTACATAGTGCTTGAAAACGTCAAAACTTATAACAAATATAAAAAAAACAATCAAAATATAATTATACTGAAATCACGATGCTTAGATTCACTTGCAACCAAACAATCAAAAAAACAAAAAATATTTAAGTGTAAGTGAGTCTAAGTGCCAGTTCAGAGCTACCGCTCTGTAAGAAGAACTAGCAAGAAACTCACAGGCTATGCTCTTTTAAATTATTGATTGGTTAGTTACAATCTTCATTTGTCTGTAAAGAAGAAAAAAAATTTAAGCCAGTATGCAAGATGACGCTGCTGCCCATCATCCGGTAGGATTTCTCTTCGTCGATTTATACAACTCCCCGTGAGATAAGAAGGGGTAGCACCACACGGCACATTCCATGAGGCTACTATCTCAATACTTCGTCTCTCATACCACAAGGGGCTATATATAAAAACAAAATCATATAACCTAAATAATGACAAGTGTCTTCTTTTAAGCTTATAAAAGCCTGTGACAGAAGACACTACTCTTCCTTAACATAGCAATTATTAATAAAACTTATACTAATCGCAGACAATATTAGTCATTATAGTTTAAAGTGATGTGAGTAAATGTGTGTGTGTGTGTGTGTGTGTGTGTGTGTGTGTGTGTGTGTGTGTGTGTGTGTGTGTGTGTCTGTGTCTGTGTGTGTGTATGTGCGTGTATATATGTGCGACAAAATAATATAAGTAATATCCAGATTTAAATGCTCAAGTGTGTATGTGCGTGTGTGGGTGGGTGTGTCAGCATATGGCGCATATAACACCATGAACATCACCAGCACAATGCCTGCCCTTTATCACCCGTTTCACACCTTATTGAAGAGCCACAAACTGTTAGCTCTTGGTAATTCCACGACCCAAGGTACGCTACAGAAATTTTCCTACAAAGTTTTCTCTGTGTTTTCAAGGCTTAGTTCAACGGTTTAAGTGTGAAAAGGTAACATAATGTAGCCACAACATAGGTAGGTAACCCACGTAATCATTACATTTAAATAATCACCTAAACAAGTATTTTCTCAATCTCGTTGCCTTTTGGAAGCCTCGTTAGAGTCACCGACTGACTGACAAATCTTGAGAAAAAACCACAAGAGACGTAATTATAAACTGACAAACCTTGACAAATTCTGACAACAATCTATTTGCTTTTATTTCTTGATAACACCTGGTACCGCTCATATCTCTTTTATTACCTATTGTTAAAAAAAAAGAATAATATATTTTTTTGTGTAAATGTTTGACGAATTTAAATGATCCTGTTGATCCTAAAGACAATAAAAAATATTTTATTTTATTTATATTATAGGGATTCTACCAAGATCTATGGAGCCCAAGCCAACGTTATCTGCAGGTGCATCTGCCGATCAACGGAAGAGGCTCTGATAATTGTAAAAGTTCCCGGTAAGCGGCAATAGGCTCGCTATTACTTGGGACCAACTATGTAATTGGCGAAATGTGGGATATATTAAGACTCTCCCTACCTCTTAGGGGAAACAGACGTGAATGGATATATGCATGTATTTACGTATCACATTAGTATATAAGGCTTAAACTAAATAAAAAATGCATTTAATTTAAAAATATTTGTATGGAAGTTGGTGTTCCTACCCCTGCCATGTCTAGCAGATACCATCTTCTTATTAACTACAACAACAACAGTAAATATTGATGAATGTTTCCAACACATGGTCCTCTCGATATATTTTTAGCTTTTAGTAAATTAGTTTACTCGAGTAACGAGTAGAAGGCTTACATTGTTTTATTCCATATCGCTAACATACCCTGGATCGTGTACCGACTGCAAAAAAACTTGATACTACTCTTTGTAAATGACTTGAATTCTTTGAGTAGTAAATTATACACTAGAATAAGTATGGGAGTCATGTATGGAGTATTTTCTGTCTTTAGAGTATTTTCTGTTATTTGAGTATTTTCTGTAAATTGAGTCTTTTCTGTAAATTGAGTCTTTTCTGTAATTTGAGTCTTTCTGTCCTCTAAGTTTTTTCTTCCTTTGAGTTATTTCAGTCTTGGTTAGTAAATCTTCGAGAATAGAACGCTAAAACATTTCAGCCTTGAGACTGGAATGATTTAAAACTCAAAGAACTCAAGTCTTTTCCAACACTAGACCGCGCCATTCAAAGTAGGGTAGGTGTATTAATATTCTGCTGCGGGCTTTAGTAAGTTCTTTGTATAGACCTTGTTTTTACTTTGAAAACTTTTAAATAAGCTAATTTAAATAAATTTATAATAAAGTGCTCGTGGACGGTACACTAGATGGTTGAAAATTATCGTCGAGGTAAAGTGGAGTTTATGGAGATCATTCCTTCTTTCCCTCCTAGACAGTTCTCCACCTTGTCGTGGTGGAGGGGCTGAGTACCTCCCGGAGGCCGGGAAAAGGTAACAACCAGAGGATGGCGACTCTGGGTGCCCTTAGTACTAATTATCGGAAGGTAAACCACAAGAGACCTGTGGGGGGGTGCAGCTGGCCAGGAGGGCCAGGGGAGGCCAGAGGAGGAAGGAGGAGAAAAGATCAGTCTTTCTTTGGATAGGTGACCGACCGTGTTATTTTTTTAAATTCGATAATATTGCCATGTTACTGTTAAATTCTCCTAATAAAGCATTGTCCACATTTGAATACAACTTTGTTAATAATAAGTATGATTATATGATGTCTATTTCTTAAGTTAAAATTGTTATAAATTAATGTTCTGTTTATATGACTGTTTGTTGCCCAAATAAATTTTAAAAAAAATATATTAATGTTGACGTAGTACCTACTGTGGGTTTGCAATTATATAGAAGAAAGACAAATAAAAAACTAATTATTTTTCTTTTGTTGTAAGTTTATGATGAAGTGCCGTCTGCCCTGTGTGCACTTTTGAGAATATTCATATAAATTCATGATTTAGTTTCCGTTTACAATGCGTACAACTGGCGTGCATCAGAGCGGCGATAGCCTGGAGGCGAGACAGTCAATTGAACAATTCAGAGGGTCTTTGGTTCAAACGTTTTTTTTTTTTGGTATGGGAAATCATCAAGTGACCTTCTCCCGCTGTGGGTGGAGCGGGAGGGTGTGTCAGACTTCTACTGACTAAAAACCATCCATGTTCCATCTTTTGAGCCTGCTACGTACAGAGGCCGCGGTAACCCGTGCGAACAGTCCCGCAATCGGTTCAAACCCTGGTGCAATTACGGCTATAACCCCGTGTTGTGAAAGACAGCCACAGTCAAGCTGCTGAGCTTGGTGGGTGTGGTAATATAGTCTTTAAATATTGTGCAAACGATTTGATATCGTTTGAAGGTTAAGAAAACCAGTACGATCTGGGCTGTTTGGTGGAAATAATCATTGACACCTTCCTGAATGGATCAGAAACATTTACAAACTTATATCTGTACAAGCGACCGCCCGTTGTTTCGTCCGCGTGAATTACATATATATCTTCCTCTTAAATCACTTAATCTATTTAATAACTCTTTATGGGGATCCTACAAAGACCCTAGGAGCCCAAGTCAACCTCACCTGCAAGTGGTGCACAGCTGATAAACAGACGAGGCTCTGGCGAACATACAAGGTACCGATCAAGCGGCAATATGCTCGCTACCTATTACGTGGGACCAAAAATATGATTGCGAAGAGTAGGCGTATGTCTCTACTTACCCCTTCTGGGAAACAGGCGTGATAGTATGTATGTATTTAAAAAATCGCATCGAAATCCGTTGCCTAATTTCACAGACCTAAACATACATAGGGTCTGAACCTACAGCGGAAAGCGACATCGTTTTATACTATGCAATCATAACAGTATACTTTAACTAACGGTACGGTACAGTAACGGTAACATTTAGTTTTAAAAGATTCGGAGAAAAATGTACATTAGTGTTCAAACTCTCAGACGAAGCCAGCTTTATTTGCCGACTGTACAACATGCAGGCGAGTGCTCTTACCTAAATTGAATACGTTACCGTACACAACAATAGATCAAACACTTCAACAATTTATTAAACGATGTCAATTATCTAGAGGTCGCATTAGGTGATTGCGGTATATATTAAGAAATAAATAATAAATATTTTCTGACAATTACACCAGTTATTTAGTTCCAAAATAAGTATCATTAAGAACTTGTGTTATGTATACTAAACAACGGATAAACATACTTAAATACTTTTTTTTAATAATAATAATAATAATAATCATTTATTTCAGAATAATAATTTCCATAGCATAACAAAAACATAAATACGGTTGAAACGGATACATACAATAAAATCAAATCAAATACATTAAATTAAATCAAATCATATAGGTACATTAAATTAAATCAAATCAAATACATTAAAAATAAATTAAATACAGTAAAATCGTTAAAAGTAAAGTAATATAATAGGCTCATCCAACCAGCACAGTCGTCCAATGGTGGCTGATAGGACACTCGCACTTGCCACTCACAGCTCTCAAGATACTATTGCGGCTGCCGCAGGTCCTGTTCATCATAGACAATACTTTTTTGCGCATAATGGCATAAAAGTCATTGGTTCTTGCCTCTGCAAACATTCCAGATGCGCTGCAACGCCACGGCAGCCCCAACAGCATCCTGAAGGCATTATTATATTGCACGCGTAAAGCGTTGTAAGCCTTCTGCGTATATCTCACCCAAAGACTCGCGGTATAAAATGATTGGCAAAATGACTTAAAAAGCGTAACCTTTACTTCCTTCGTCGCCCGCGCAAATCTACGGGCAATCATATTGCTTCTGACTGCCAACGCTCTACGCTCACGCTCAATATCTAGGTCATCCTTTAGGTCTTCCGTCAATATGTGACCTAAATATTTGTACTGCTTGACTCGAGACAAGGCTGTACCACTGAGGCTAACCGATGGCACAACCTCCGGATGGCCGTTGCTAGCCGCGAAAATCATGAACTCGCTCTTCTTACAATTGTACTTCAACCCATGAGCCAGCGCATAGTTCCCGCACACGTGCAACAACCTCCTGATACCGCTGATAGACGGGCTAAGCAGCACCATATCGTCCGCGTAACTGATGTTATTGACATTGACGCCATCTATTGAACATCCCGCATGCATGCTACTGAGCTCGCGTATCAGTCGGTCCACATAAAGATTAAAAAGCCTAGGAGAGGTCAATCCCCCTTGCCTCACTCCACAAAACATTTTAAATACATTCTTAATATACATAGGATGTTCATGCACATAGAGATTTGTCATGTATGGGAATCGAACCCACGACCTCTGAAGTGAAGTGTAGGTATACTGACCTCCACGCCATATTGGTCGTCTATATATCGAATCAGAAACTAAATTGTTCGTATCAAGTGATACTTTTAGGGTCACAGGTGGTCTTTAGTGCCTGGTTAATAAGTTAATAGGTGTATAGGGATCCTACCTCTTGGTAGCTAAGAAGCCTTTTTTTTTTTTTTTTGATTTACGTCGGTAACAAAATGCATTTACGCACTGTCTCCCGGCCAAAGGGGGACCGAGAGAGGTGTGTGGGACTCACCACCGGCAGACACAACCGCCAGCAGTAATACCCACTAAAAATCTTCCGATGACGCCCGCCGCTTGTTGAGAAAGAGGCGGGGCGCCAGTACCTGGGTTGCAGCTCTGACACCCCGCCCGCGGCCAACGTCCCCCGGACCAAAACCAGGAGGACCTCCTCAGAGAGACGCAGTGGACGCGCCCCTCCTACCTCCCTGTGCGACCATAGCGTGTGTGGCCGACTTCTCAGAGGGTCCATGGTTAGACAGCAGGGGCCCCCTGCCCCGCTGCCTAAGACCCTCCCGGCGCTGCTTGACGAGCCCTCCTGGCCCGCCCGCTGCGCCTACCACAGGTCCCTCTTAGTTTCCCCCCCGGTAGTCAGTACTAAGGGCACCCAGAGTCGCCAATCTCTGGGTGTTACCTTTTCCCTTGCGCCTCCTGCGCCCTACCGGAAGGTACTCAGCCCCCCCACCACGACAAGGTGGAGACCAGTCGGGGAGGGTAGCTAAGAAGCCTAAACCAACCTTATCTGCAAGTGGTGCACCTGCCGATCAACGGACGAGGCTCTGGCGAACATAACAGTGCCCGGTAAACGGCAATAGGCTCGCCTATTACGTGGGACCAACTATTTAATTGAAGCGCTCGTAGCTCTGCGGTGCTCGGTGGTCGGAAACGATCACCGAAGTACAGCAGAGTTTACAGAGGTCAGTCCTTGAATGGGTGACCGTTTGTGTGGCATTTGATATCGAGCGCTTCCGTGCTTCGGAAGGCACGTTAAGCCGTTGGTCCCGGTTATCACCAAATGTGGTAGTCGTTAAGCCATGTTAGAGGCCTAATGGGCGGCTTGAAAAATTCTAACTGCAGGACGCCACACACGTGCCTCCGCCAATCCGCACTGGGTCAGCGTGGTGGAGTATGACCCAATACCCTCACACCTTAATATGTGAGAGGAGGCTCGTGCTCAGTAGTGGGACGTTAATGGGCTGTGATGATGATGATGATGAACTATTTAATTGGCGAAATGTAGGCACATAATATCCCTCTGCCTACCTTTTCGGGGAAACAGGCGTAAATGTATATATATATATGTTAATAAGTTAATAAATCGCATCATTCAGTAAATTGCAATTTGTCAATTGCTTCAACACGATAACACGGACCATTTCAAACTCGATATTAATGTGAAGTGATGTACCTATCTGTCAAAGTTATAAGTTTCAGGCCCAAGCTTACCCTTCCCGGATAATGTTATTATATCTGATATGGTATCATATCGATAAGTAATTAGATTACGTTGTTCACTTCGCTATTATCTGTATTGTGTGTGAATATTGTAGCGCTTTTGTGATGCTGCTGTTTTTTTATATTATGAGATTTAGGTACCTATTTGAATTGGGGTAATTATCAATTATCAATTAATCTATAAAAATAAATAAGTATATTGTTATTCTTTAATGTCCTAAATTTTTGTAAGTCATCTAAGACGCAGGCACTTAGTAGGTCCTTTATTATGTTGCTATGCCCTTACAGGGCGTCACATTGTATCTATCCATATTTTTTGTTACAACCTACTTCCATGTGACATGCAATAAATGATTTGTATTTGTATTTGGGTATATGTTATCATACTGTAGTGTGATATTAATGCCTGCTATCTTTCCCACTTCAGTTAAGGTTGACTGGAAGAGATTTCTTTTAGAAATAAGTCTACCTTTGTACTTCGTCTTTTTCACGTAAGGCTATATATCACATTAGTCATGTTAACCTGGTCGGGGCCCTTTGCTTTGTTTAAGTCTTTGTACAGTAACATTAACATAATTATAGCTTGCTCTGAGCACGGAAAGCACGTTAAGCCGAGGGTTCCGGCTGTCATCGTATATCTATGGCAGTTGTTATTAGGCAGTGCCATCTAATATTCTGTTAGGTGGTTTGACTGCAGAATGATGTTTTAGTCTGTGTTGCGGAGGTCAGACGGCAGTCGCTCCGTGTTAAAAATAAAATTCAGCCAAATCTGGTTAAACCAGTAAGCAGACTCTAGGCCCTAAGCTTGACTAGGTCCTTTTACTAGGACTCAAGACTTTGTGTTGTGTAATAAACTTTTTGTTAAATATAGGCAGAACGTGCATATTTTGTTTTGTCAAATATTTTGAATGAAGGTTATGTCAATGTCGATTTTGAAACTATAATGTTCTACATCGCCTGTTTCTTCGAAGGGATAGGCAGAGGCATATTATACGTCGCCAATTATATAGTCCCACGCAATAGGTGGCGAGCCTATTGCCGCTTACCGGGCACTGTTATGTTCGCCAGAGCCTCGTCCGTTGATCGGCAGGTGCACCACTTGCAGGTGGGGTTGGCTTGGATTCCTCAGATCTTGGTAGGAGCCCTGTACACCCATAATGTTCTATTTTTTATTTATTAGGAACAAAGAACAGGTAAAAAATATATATTGTATAAAGTAATATAGAGTAAATATTTGACGAATCTAAATGATCCTGTTGATCTTAAAAAAAGATGATCTTAAGAAAAATTAAGTGTATTTTATTTTATTATTAACTACACTTAAAGCTAGTGTAAAGCATATAATTAAACTGTATTAAATAATTGTACAACCACTAACATTGTTCACATATTACTCAAGGCTTTGAAATGAAATGCTATTACAATTAAATTATCTAACGCCAAAATTGTTTATAATAATACTAATAAAAAAGTTTATTTGGTACATTACAAATTACAATAAAAATAAAAAATCTTAAAGCTAACAGCATCTGAAATCTAAAATAGTACCAAAAAGGCCTCCGCTCAGCATAATGTCGCAACAAAGGTTGTCACGACGCTGGTATTCTGCGGATGCCGGTAAGATGAGGTAATGACTCCTTATAAACAAACTAAAAATAATAAGATATTGCTTTACTTCACTGCCATCTTAACTTATAGCATCATTATATAAAATCTAATTTATTTATTTAACTATAGCAGACTTTTGCAGGCTCAATAGATGCATCCTATATTTTTATTTAAAACACTGAACACTAGACAGCTTTCTTATTGGTGGAGGAATGTTGTTCCAGCACTTCGAGGCACAGTATGGAAAACTACCACGAAATGACGCTGAGTGGTGTGCAGGGACTGATCCAAAGAACGAAGTCGTTGTGTAAATTTTAGTTTATTGTATAAATATTCTGGCCGTTTACTTTTAATCACATAATATAGCAAACCAGCAAAGTGTAGGACACGCCTTGATTCCATATTCAACAGATTGCCCTTATTTAAGTATGGTGTTATATGTGCTCTTTTAGGTATATAGAAACAAAACCAAGCACAAGAATTTTGAACACGTTGTATTAGCTTTTTACTACGTTTCAAAAGGCAACCTCCTATCACAGCATAATTTAATTTTGATAAAATTAAGGCTTCGCAGAGCTGGATTCGTATGTCTATACTCAGAAATTGTCGAACACGGTATAATACCTTAAGTCTAAAGTAGCACTGCCTGACCACCTCTTAAATATGTCCCTTAAACCTCAAACACCCATCAAACAAAACACCCAGATTTCGTGATTCCTTCACTTCTTCTATAAAGTCATCCTCTACTTTCAAATGCTTCTTATGCTTTTGATCTTCTTATTAAAAAATCTGCTCTTGACTAAAATTTTGTTATAAATTATCCGTTTTCTAAATGCCGATACCAATATCCACGCCAGCTTTTCGTTTTGGAGCGGCACTGAGAACATGGAACAAACGTGCAAGTAATGAATCTTTCGCAGCAACTTGTTTTCAGAACATATTACTTCGAAACGAGTTTTGTTGCAGAACAGCTGTTGATTTCAGGACTATTGATGGCACTGATTTCGTGCGTTTGGTATTGCTCAGTTAGCCCTAAATATTAAGAAGGATGATCGATATTATATCGATATCAGTAGGTTTTAAATATTTATAGGGACTTTTCCCTTATCGGGATTATCATTCATTTATGCTATAATTTTATTTTTACTTATAACACGGAGCGACTGCCGTCTGACCTCCGCAACACAGACTAAAACATCATTCTGCAGTCAAACCACCTAACAGAATATTAGATGGCACTACCTAATAACAACTGCCATACATTTGAGAGAGTGGATGGAAAAATCTTAATATATATAAATCTCGTGTCACAATGTTTGTCCTCAACGGACTCCTAAACCACTTAACCGATTATAATAAAATAAAATTTGACAGTCACAATTATCTGTTAACTCCAAATGATTCTAACAGATGTCGATACCTTTCGACTGGGTTGAGTAAGTAATCAATAGATGGCGCTGCTATGGTAATAATAAGGTATAATGTAATATAACAAAAACTTTAGCCACAGCAACGCGTGGCCGGGTCAGCTAGTACATTTTACGACTGACATTGACTACATACGCATGCCATGACAGATTAGCATTAAATAACACACCTAGATTTTTCACTGTTTATGCTATTTTTATATTTATTTTTCATTTTTCAAATTTATGCTATAATTGATGCTAAGGGGCAGCGTGGATAAGGGTGAGAATTAATAAATGAACACCGTATTGTATATCAACAGACTTTTTTGCAATTGCTATTAACATCCAAATAAATAACTTTGCACCAAATCCAATCACAATTAAAAAGCTAACACAAGATATTAATCGAAAATCAAGACGTTTCTCAGAACGCGTGACGCCTAGGCCGGCTGCAAACTGATTATAATTATCAGCAGCTAGTGCGATGCTGCCAACCGACCGAGGCACGTCAAGCGAGCTGTCACCCAACCCAACCCTCATTGTCAGTGAAATTCGCTTCACTATGCTTTAATGTCTTTGGTATTGTTTATCTATGAACACAATTCTTTCTTTTAAATAATGGCTTCATGCGTCCAGCACATTTCGCCAGTGTCAAGTTATAGATATATTAATATTTAATACATAGTAAATCAGAATGAGTGGTGATAAAGACGATAAATGAGATGCCTTCCCCTAAACCCCTTGAGTCCTCAGTCCTCAAAGATGTGGGACTATACTGAGATCTCACATGGACTTCTTGAGAGAATTTGAAAAGTGATGTTGCACTGTTTTGTTTTATTTACCAACACTCATGTATAATTAGTACGGTGAATAGTCCACCGTTATTACACATTAATGTTCGAAATATCACTAATTATAGAAAATAAAACAAAACTGCAGAAATAACGCTTCACTTTCCCGCCAAGAAGTCTCGTCATATTTATTTGTCATCTTACACGATCGTGAGATTGGGCACAATATTAGCATAAAATATTAGCACATGGAACATTTAGCCATGAGTCTATTCAAAGTCAAAAAATACTTTATTTCATAAACTATTACATAGTACTTGAAAACGTCAAAATTATAAAAAAATAACAAAAACAAATAAAATATAACTATACTAAAATCACGAAGCTTAGATTCACTTGCAACCAAATAATTAAAAAAAACAAAAAACATTTAAGTGCAAGCGAATCTAAGGGCCAGTTCCGAGCCACCGCTCTGTAAGAAGAACTGGCAAGAAACTCACAGGCTATGCTCTTTTAAATTATCGATTGGTTAGTAACAATCTTCATTTGTCTGTGACGCTATACAATGCAACATAATATAACAATATTCATGCTTTAAGTCATTCATATTAGAATAGCCTGTGTGAAACGGCGGTTTAATCCCAAGCATTTTTATCAGCCATATAGTCTTTAATAGAATAATATCCCTTTGAAGACAGCTTGCGTTTTATTGTTAATTTAAATTTATTTAGGCTTAATTGCTGTATATTGCTTGGGATTTTATTATAGAATCGCACACATTGACCTTTAAAAGATTTGTTAATTTTTTGGAGCCTAGTGGCAGGTACAACTAGTTTATGCTTATTTCTTGTGTTTAGGTTATGTATATCACTTTTCTTACTCAATTTATCAAAATTTTTGTGTACATATACTAGGTTTTCATAAACAAACTGACCCGCCACTGTCAAAATACCAATTTCTTTAAATTTATCCCTTAGTGAATGTCTACATGGTAGATTATAAATTGCTCGTATGGCCCTCTTCTGCAGTACAAAAATATTTTGAATATCTGCGGCACAACCCCACAGAAGAATACCATACGACATAACACTATGAAAATAGCAATGATAAACAAGCCTAGCTGTTTCAACGTCTGTTAATTGGCGAATTTTCTTTACCGCGTATGCAGCAGAGCTGAGTCTATTCGACAATTCACCAATATGTGGGCCCCACTGTAACTTAGAATCTATTATATTGCAACAGGATCGTCAGTATTTGTTTTGTTAAGCTTCCCTCTGGGTTATGGAGGTCAGACGGCAGTCGCTCCATGTAATAACTGAAATTCAGCTAAAACAGTAAAAGTAAGTAAAGTAAAAAGTTTTTTAGTTCACATAGCACTTGAAAACGTCAAAACAAAATATACATAAAAAAAATATTAATACACTGAAATCACGAAGCTTAGATTCACTTACATGCAAATAAATAAAAATTAGGTGTAAGTGAATCTAAGTGCCAGTTCCGAGCCCCCGCTCTGTGAGAAGAACTGACAAGAAACTCACAGGCTATGCTCTTTTACATTATTTTTTTTACAAAACACACACAATTAAAATTTTAAGATACTGAAAGGGTTCCCAGAAGCTGTAACCAATAAAGTAGCACTAAGGGAACCTTCCATCACAGTCAAGTAAGTATTTATTGTGAAACTTAGCTGAGCCTGTACAATAGGGGATGGTCACGACAATGATCTGGTTGACTTTTTATTCTTATATACACATATAAGTTGAAAATGTTAAGCCCAAGCTTGTTTATCCGATAAATAATCATTAACAGCATAATACCCCTTATGACGAAACTGCTTTTTAACTACAGTTTTAAAAGTTGCCAATGGTAGATCAATTATTTCCTGCGGAGTTTTATTATAAAATCTGATACCATTACTCAAAAATGAAATTTTTGTTTTGTGAAGTCGACAATTTGGCAGAGAGAGCTTAAACCTATTATTAAAATTATGTACTTTTGAATTTTTATCAAATGTATTAATGTTTTTGCGAACATACATTATATTAACGAATATATACTGTGATGGAACCGTTAATATGTTAATTCTTTTAAACATCTCTCTGAGAGAATCTCTGTACTTACGATTATAGATAGCTCTTATGGCGCGCTTCTGTAATATAAATATATTATGTATGTCCGCAGCAGATCCCCACAATAACATACCATATGACATAATGCTATGAAAATAGCTAAAATAAACTAAGTCAGACCCTAGGTCCTAAACTTAAGTCTAGGGCAACCGGGATAATGCTGGGATATGGGCTATTAAATACACCGAATAAATTTTTTTTACTTACCTATATCAGTGGGACCAATGATGTAATTAATATGGCGTGGAAGTCAGTTTACCGTCGCGTGGATCGTGGATTCGATTCCCACACAAGACAAATCTTGGTGTACATATAAATTAAATTATTTTCTAGGTTTAACAATGCTACATATATGCAGAAGATGATTTTTTTACTAGTAAAAATCAACTTCTCTGCAATAGCACGAGAGAGAATCGAACTCACTTGCTCTTAAAGGTGAGTACAGTTTTCCCTCGGGCCATCCAAGACAAGTTGATTTTTCCAAGTAAAAAAGTAATTTTATAACTAAACTAGCGGCCGCCTGCGTACGCGTGACCTACCTACAAACCTTCGTCTTGAATCACTCTATGAAAAAAAACGCGAAATCTGTCGCACTGTTTTACAGATCTAACCATAAGTAGGGACAGAGGGAAGAAAGCGACTTCGTTTTTTACTACGAAGTGATGATATGGCAATTTGAAAGCAAACATTTAAAATCATGAAAAAAGGCATGATCTGAATCACATAAAAAATCACTAACAAAACT
Source organism: Musotima nitidalis (assembly GCA_949126915.1). NCBI lineage: Eukaryota > Metazoa > Arthropoda > Insecta > Lepidoptera > Crambidae > Musotima > Musotima nitidalis. The sequence goes on along the minus strand of OX421434.1, from coordinate 604,937 downwards.
GTCTCCTATATACTGCTGTGACAACTGAAAATTCAAAAATTCTAAAAATTCTAAATTCAAACTCATTTATCCAAGTTTGGCTTAAAAGAGCTCTTATGAACGTCAAAACCTAAAAACTAGCTCGCCCATTCACTGCGAGCGGGACAACAACATTGTAATTCTGTTTCACTAAAATGTAATGACACCCCCACCATCAACTGTATTACAAGACATAAATAATTCACTACCACAATCGATAGAGATGTAGAAAAAACAGAGAAACAGGACAAACAGAAATAGGTACAAGCATATGAATACTTAAATATATTTATTTATTGCGGCTCCAGACTCATGTCAATATCATATAAAATATCGTATAAATACTTCCCTGAAAGGTCAACATTGCTTGAACAAAATTCCCTTTGTAAGCAAGTCCGAGTTAATTTGTTATTCTAATCTAATATGCCCTTGATCGACAGTCATGCGATATTGACCCTTAGGCGCCGAGCCCTTGATTCCAGGGTTGGCTTACAATGTCAATTAGAATATCGAATAAAATGATCTTGTAGTGTTTTGTGAAATAGGTTGTTTAAAAATATCTGCTTTTGTGGTTATTATTAAAGTTTTAGTGCTCTGTTTTCAGTTCTTTGTACTATTAATTGACACTTAACATTTACTAAATTTAACCTAGGTATTCAACTAAGTACTGCTGAGTTTGAAACCAGTAACATCTAAGCTAAATTCGGGCCATCTTGCAAGTATCAACATCATTTCATCATCAGTGTCTTCTACAGGAACTACTATGGCGAGTGTTCTGAGGAGCTTTTCGATCTCATCTCATACCTGGCATTTTTTCTAAAAAACCTTAACTTTACTTTAAATTAGCTTTTTGCACATTTTATTTTATGTGTGTGCTATACACAGTGACATACAATAAAACTAAGCCAGCTGTGACTTTCGGCAAGAAAGTGGATACTTATTTCCATACTTATAATTTTATTATTAAATGCTTTAATTTGTAAAATGGCAAAGGCATGACAATGATCTTTACATATTGGCGTCAAACTCAAATTTATTTTCATTATTTTTGAAACCGTTATGTTTACCTTTTAAAGTTCTTAGACTTTTACATTATTTACAACTAGTGGTTTTGTCTGCGACTTCATCTGCGTGAAATTCGATTATGTCGCGCATCTTGCTTAAGTAACTTTATGTAACAGTTTTATATCAACTAACAATAAACCTACAAAAATAGTTTCACGTTTTAAAATTAAGATATTTTATACAAACTTAGAACCCCTATTTCTAAAAAGTAGCCTATATAGGGGCGTAGGATAATTGAAAAAGTTTTCAGACTCTAGACTATCTATGTACCAAATTTTATCTAAATTGATTGAGTAGTTTTGGCGTGAAAACGAGACTGACAGACAGCGTTATTTTCGCAATTACAACATAATATTAGTACCAGCACCGTTTTAAATAAACAAAACACTGTTTGTTTACATTTCACAACAAATGAATTTGACTAATAACAACCGAAGATGGCGACGACGGGCGGCTGAGCGGGGAACATGAAGTTCAACCAATCAGAGCGCGAGGTGCGTTCTGTCGCATGCCATTTTACAATCTGACGGTTTGTCTTCGATAGATTATAATCTATCGAAAAATAATGCGTTAAATTGTAAGCAGTTTGTGAGGGACCACAATTTTTCGACAGATTACAATATCGCGGGATAGATTATAATTCAACGTTATTTACAATTTTACGGTGACATATATACCGCATTAGTCCTACCTAAGCTGTAATTTTGTACAAATTGTATATACCAGTAAGGAAGGATCTAAAATAACTAATATTTTTAATACTACTCCTAATTTAGTATGACTATTATACTGTTTTATAGCTTTATTCCTATTTCATTAACTACTCAACTCACCAAGTTAAGAAGTGAAAAGATATGAGAGTATACCGCCCAAATAGATAAAGAAAACTTAAAAGAGAGCACAATTTATTCATGACTTTCTTTCACGAAAGGCCGATGTTTGACACGTATGACGGGATATTTACACGAATCGAATAATATACGTCTCATATGCTGTCATCCGCATAACAATGAATATAATTTCATTTCTATTGGCTAAACAATATGGTAGCCAACATTAAGCCTTGCGGGACGCCAGCTATGATATTCTTGCTATCACAGCCACAGCCACCGTGATTGGACATAATGCTTCTGTCAGACAATACACTGTCTACCTATTTATACAACCTCAAAAATACTATAGAATGGTAACTTCGAGAAAAGACTTCATATTCTTGACCCTATCAAATGCTTTAGCTATGTCTAAGCTAACAGCCAGCGTCTCACTTACAGTTACACTTATTCACTTTTGATGACATAATCCCAGCGGTTAGTAAGGTATAGGTAAAATAACATCTATGGCAAAAGCAAATTACAAATGTACGTGGATTGTTACCATTTAGCCACAGAACCCTAAAAATCAATAGAAATTTAATAGTTACTACTAAAAAGTGCTTGGGCGAAGGTCATAGTTAAAAGGGAACTATTATTAAAGTTGACCAGCATTTACAATAGTCCCCCGCGTTATTGATTGTCGGGACCTGAAACGATAACGTATGTGCTTTACCAAATGTTTAGTGATTTATATAAACCATACCTACCTTATTTAAATATGAGATTTTGTTTATTTTTGATGTAGAAAAATACTTAGACTTTTTTTTATTAATTAGTGGTTTCTATATACCGCGGTAATTTTTAGGTCAAGTGGGCAAAGCTGCCTCATATAGGCTACTGGGCTAATCTAGATATTAATTAAGATTAGAGTCTAAACAGATAGCAGATATGGGAAAGGACTACCAAAATGAGATTTATTGGGTGTGTTAAGAATAGTATGATCGAGAACGGGGTTTTTTATTTATTGAAAATTGTATGTCACTAAGATTATCAGTGGATTAACTGAAATTCTACAAACTAAAATTAAATTAAATCTAAGAACAACTAAACACAATTTGGCAAATAAATTTAAAATAGATTGTATTATGCCTAGAACTAACTACGGGAAAAAATCACTGCTATTTGAGGGAGTACAACTTTACAATAATCTACCAAATGGCTTAAAGAAATTTACAAATATCAGTACATATTTTTAAAACTAAACTAAAGCAACAAATTATAAATGCCAAACTATAAAGTAAGGGGTTGTGAATACGCCCAGAGGTATTAATATTACCTTATAATACAATAATTATGTATCTCATTATACGTGAAATTGTTGTTTTTATAGGAATAAATGTCTTTAAACCTAAACCTAAATTCAGCCATACCTGATTAAACCAGTAAGCAGACCCTGGGCCCAGGGCTTGAGTTTGGGGCAACCGGGATTATGCTAGGATATGATGATGATGATGAGGCTGAGAATATCGAACGTTCAACAAAACTATAATTTTAAATATTTTGTCTGTTGAATGAAAATAAAGATAACAATAGTCGGTATTAATTATTGGGTGGATAAGTGAAAAACTGAAGTAAAATACTGATGTTGAAAACTGATGTAAAGGAAAAATCATGCTGCTCCAATTCCAGATAAATTGGGAACAGAGCAGGATTAAAGAAAGATATCATAAGAAGAACGCCTTCCTCCTTATGAATAAGAAATAACTTTTTATAAATTTAACCCTTTTGTGCCGTGTGGTATTCAAACTCAAGGAGAGTTGTAAAAATCGACAAAGAGAAATCCTTCCGAATGATGGGCAGCAGCGTCGTCCTGCGTACTGGCTTGAACTGCGATCACCAACCTGCATGGTCATTATAGGCAAACACCTCCAATAGAATGTTATCAATTGGAGAGGCCAATGTTCAGCAGTGGACTTTGTATATATACTTACATATACAAATACAGCCTAAATCTAAGGTACCATTAATAGATTGGACATCTGTTTATATGGCTGATATGATGAAATGTAATTAAAAAAGAAGCCCCAAGTTCTTGGTTTTGTCTGTGTACGGGATATCAGCACCGCCATGCTCAATCCCAGGCAAGGAACTAATAGCAAGCCTACATCATACATACTACATACAAGCGACATCCTATTGCTGCCAATCACGATAGCGTGCGACTTAGCAGGATTAACTAACAGCCCATGTCTTTATTGACTGAAGATCAAGGTTGATGGCCTCAACAGCAGAGTGGGCATCGGCTGCACAAAAATGCCTATATATTTGCAGGTCGTCAGCATATAAATGGTAGGAAGAACTGATAATTTCTGTTATTTTGTTATTAAAAATTGAGAAGAGTAATCGAGAGATAACACCGCCCTGTGGGACACCAGTAATCAATGGGCACCAATCAGAAAATGAAACATTATGTTACCGATGTAAATTTAAGGGAATAGTAACATTTGATAAGAAACTCCGTAATGTTTTCTTTAAATATTTTTAACGACAGTCTCGCGGAGCTACGAGAATGATATTTTATTGTGAGATTTTAAAAACCAACCAGCGAGCGTTTTCGTGTTTGTACATTTTACCAGAAAAGGCTCCTGCACGCGACTTTTCTACAAAACGAGTGAACTTAAAAGTAAAAATAAATGTCAAAGTTTACTCGCCGTGAGCATTGCGTCGAACACAGAAGAGCATTTGCAGGAATGCTACATTACGGAAATTGTGCTTTTATATTGTACTCGTATCAGTTGTAAAAATTTACATCACATTTTATTTATTTCTTCAATTTCCATTTTTCTAAAGTTAACTCCAACAAACCAACGCGTAAATTATTTATTTATAATCTTATGCTACCATTACAGGTGTCTTAACCTAATGCGATAGCATAGCAATTTTTATAATAAATACAATTTTCTATCTTTTTAATTATCAATCTACAATATTATTTAATTATAATATAACATAAACTAGCCTACCTGATATACAACTTTAGTGTTACATCCTATATTTACAAAATAAGTTCTAAATCTAACGTAACTGATAACTTATTATATTTAACGCAGTTATGGCGAATTCACTAAAAGTGCATGAAAATATATCCACCATGTCAAATTACACAAAACATATAACCTAGTAAATTGAATAAAAGTAATTTATAATACAATTTGTTATAAAAGTAATTATTTTGAATAAGTAATACGTTGATTGCAACAAAAACTGATTTTGTCAATATACATCGACAAAAAAGGTTAATGGCATAGCATCTTTATTATTATGAGAAGGAATAATTGTATCTTACGTTAACTTGATTAAAATATTTGTATCTATATATGTTTTGAAACCAAATTAAAACCATACAGACAATAATAGGTACAGCGTAGGGGGATGTGACCTGAATCCCACTAACCTTGGTTAATGAGACCTGAGCGCGGTTAGCGGGTATTAATGGGCTGAGATTATGAAGGATATATACCTATATTTTATTAGTACGAGATAAATCAAAATCAAAACACTTTTTATTTCATAAACTATTGCATAGTACTTGAAAACGTCAAAATTATAAAACAATAACAAAAACAAATAAAATTTAAATTATACTAAAATCACGAAGCTTAGATTCACTTGCAACCAAACAAATTAAAATAACAAAAAATATTTAAGTGTAAGAGAATCTAAGTGCCAGTTCCGAGCCACCGCTCTGTAAGAAGAACTAGCAAGAAACTCACAGGCTATGCTCTTTTAAATTATAGATTGGTTAGTTACAATCTTCATTTGTCTGTGACGCTATACAATGCAACATAATACAACATTAACAATATTCATGTTTTAAGTCATTCATATTAGAATACCCTGTATGAAACGGCAGTTTAATCCCAGGCATTTTTATCAGTCATATAGTCTTTGATAGAATAGTATCCCTTTAAAGACAGCTTGCGTTTTATTGTTAATTTAAATTTATTTAGGCTTAATTGCTGTATATTGCTTGGGATTTTATTATAGAATCGCACAAATTGACCTTTAAAAGATTTGTTAATTTTTTGGAGCCTAGTGGCAGGTACAACTAGTTTATGCTTATTCCTTACTTAATTCATCAATATTTTTATGTACATATACAAGGTTTTCATAAACAAACTGACCCGCCACTGTCGAAATACCAATTTCTTTAAATTTATCCCTTAGTGAATGTCTACACGGTAGATTATAAACTGCTCGTATGGCCCTCTTCTGCAGTACAAAAATATTTTGAATAACTGCGGCACAACCCCACAGAAGAATACCATACGACATAACACTATGAAAATAGCAATGATAAACAAGCCTAGCTGTTTCAACGTCTGTGAATTGGTGAATTTTCTTTACCGCGTATGCTGCAGAGCTGAGTCTATTCGACAATTCACCAATATGTGGGCTCCACTGTAGCTTAGAATCTAATATAACACCCAAAAATTTGGTGGTATCCACAAAGGTCAACTCATCTTCCTTTATTTTAATAGTGGTGTTTACTTGTCTGACGTTAGGCGTCACGAATTTAATGCATTTCGTTTTAGCCCCATTTAATAATAAATTGTTAACGTCAAACCAGTGCACCACCTTTGAGATAGCATTGTTTACATCGTCTGAGTTCTGATATCGCTTTATTTTAAATAATAATGATGTATCATCAGCAAACAATACTATCTCGTGATTTTCCTTTACCAAATGTGGCAAATGTGGATAATATCATGTGAAGCGCTCATAGCTCCGCGGTGCTAGATGGTCGGAAACGATTACCGCAGTTAAACTGAGTCACAAACGTCAGTCCTTGGATGGGTGACCGTGTGTGCGGCATTATATATCGAGCGCTTCCATGCTTCAAAAAGCATGCACTACATGTGATAGTCGTTAAGTCATGTTAGAGGTCTTATCGCAGGCTCAAGAAGGGACACTGGCCTCCCGTCCCCTTTTTCAACAGCGGTGGGCGTCGTCGGAAGTTTTTTAGTGCATAGGACTGCGGTGGTCGCATCTGCCACGGTGAGCCCCACACTCCCCTCTTGATCCCCCCGATGGCCGGGAGGATAAAGAAAAAAAAGAAAAAAAAAAAGAACAGAACTTAAGAACAGAACAGTTCTATACAGCCTTTGTATAACGGATATGATGATATTGCTATCTTAAGCTCTCAACATCATCTTCCACTGTTGGCTATAGGCTAGTAGGCTATTAGAGAGCTAATGGCATCTCTAATGGCTAGGCCTCTCTAATGGCATCTCTGGCCTCTGAGCTCAATCTTCAGCTTTTCGATTACAAACGCTGCCAGCTATTCTACGCAAGTCATCGCTTTACCTAGCTGGGAGTGTACTACACTACGCTTACTGAGCTGTTGCCTTTACCCTGGGACACGTCTACTCCAGCGGTCCTAAAACTATCAGACTGTTAAAACGTAAAATAATTGCAAATGAATGCCGTTATGTATTTCGTTAGTATAATTTTAGAATTTAAGACTTCTTGGCTCCCGCCAAGTAAGTGAAGCAACATGTCTGCAGTTTTATTTTCTAAAATTTGTAATATTTCGAACATTAATGTGTAATAACGGTGGATTATTAACCGTTAAGTGTTTGTGAACGTTCATAAGTGTTGGTCAGTGAAGCGTCATGTCTGCAGTTTTATTTTCTAAAATTTGTAATATTTCGAACATTAATGTGTAATAACGGTGGATTATTAACCGTTAAGTGTTTGTGAACGTTCATAAGTGTTGGTAAATGAAACAAAACAGTGCAACATCACTTTTCAAATTCTCTCAAGAAGTCCATGTGAGATCTGAGTACAGCTCCACATCTTTACTGAGGACTCAAGGGGTTTAGGGGAGGGCATCTCATGTACCATTTATCATCATTATCACCACTCATTCTCATTTACTATGATTTATATTTTATTAATATATCTCTTACTTGACACTGGCTAAATGTACTAAACGCACGAAGCCATTATTTAAAAACAAAATTACTTTTAATTACATCTAGAATAAAATTTCGAGATCTTTCGATTGAGATATCTCTGAAATCTTATATATTAATATTTAACTCCTTATAAACGAATTGAAATAACATATTAATTCTTAATCAAACTAATTATTAACAATCAGTTTTTACTTCCTTATATAAAGTCTGCTCAAAAGGACAAAAGCAGTTTGAAAATTAGGCTGACGGTTTGTAATAAAAAGTATGTTAATCATTTCTGGACTTGTGCTGTGGGGTTCTAAACTCATGGTTTATACCATGGCTCTCCGTATCCTTGGCTCCAAAACCTCTGCTCGAAACTGGAATGAAGAAACTTTTCTTTATTTTATTTAAACCTTTACGTAATAAACATTTGATGTATTTAACAAAAAATCAATCGCCTTTGATTTCACAATCTATAAATAAAGACACAAAAGTATTATTTTAATGGATTTGCCCGACAGATAATATCCCGATGTCAATAGTTAAAGTATACTAGGACTAAAAGCTATCATAAGTGAAATAGAAACAACGGAGGCCATTAGAGTAAGGGATACCATGTTATATATAACCGAGACACAAGGTGCTTGTACAGATAAGTATTGATGGTAGGGATTCAGTGGCACGAATAGAGACAGTGAATAATTTAGACTTACAAATACTGTACATAGGTCTTTAAATATAGCTTAAGAAAGAAAGAAAGAAAAATAATTTATTCTGTGACAACATCAAAAGAAAACAGATACATTATATTTAAGTAACTATTTGAAGAGTGTCACAGAAAAGGTATCCACTCAGCATAAAGCCGAGGTGTCACGAAAATACCTCGACGCTGGTCTTCCGTAGATACCGTTTGTGAGAGCACTACTATGACACATTCATTCTATACATGGTAAAACACAATACGTACTTAATATATGTACTAAACGAAAGCTAAAGATATTGACGACCGATATACCTGCACTTCAAACCAAAGATCGTGGGTTCAATCCCACGCAGGACAAATCTTTGTGTGCATGAACATGAATATTTGTTCTGGTCTGGGTGTTTTTCTATGTATATTAAGTATGTATTTACAAATAAAATAAGGTATTTAAGTATGTTTATCTATTCTTTAGTATCCATAACACAAGTTCTTAGTGACTAAATAAATGGTGTGATTGTAAGAGAGTATTTATGTTCATGAATTTTGCATCAAACATAAGAATACTACGGTGAGTGTTCAGAATTACTTTGGCCGGCAGGATATAGTCATTATAACGAATCTCGATAAAAAATTCTGGCTGTCCATGCAGTCCAAAAAATTTGAGTGCTACCTACTGCTCAATTTACAGGGTAACAAGCACCTCTGCAAAATTTGTCGGATCTTAGGAGGCAGTTGACATCGAGCGCTTTTGTGTCTTGTAATTCGTGTCGTTGGATTCATATAGGGATGCTGACGGAGGTCATTGGTCGGTTGAAACATTTTCACAGCTGGATGCTAAATACCTTCCCCTCTAATCTGCATTAGATCTACGAATGACCTGCATTTCTCACCTTGGTTTCTCAGCCCAATAGTTGGCTATGTGAAGCTGAGATGAAAAATAGTTAACTATTTGTATTTGTCAAAAAAAACACAACAGAGTTCTGTTTGATGTGCTATTGCATATTTAAAGTAGTCTTTATAAGTCAGCACATTTTATATGAATATTATTTTAAGGTATTTTGCTGTGTTATTCAGGGTATCTGCTCGTATATGATACCACTTTATTAGTAATAAAACCATTGTATTCTGCAACATCGTTTTTGCACTCAACGGTTTGATTTTTATACCCAAATTCAATTTATTTATTTTCATAAAGGTACAATGGAGATGTTAAAATAAAAATAAATAAATATTTTCTGACAATTACACCAATTACTTAGTTCATTTCATTTCATTTATTTATTGCATATCACATTACAAAAATGAGGTGGTACAGAAATTACGGTATACATGTGACGCCCTGGGAGGGCACAGCAATTCAAGAGGGCTTACTACTAGTTATTATACAAACTTAACATGTTACATTTTTATTAGAAAAAGAATTTTATTATTAGAAATTATTATTATACTTACTTAACATTACACCACAAATTATTGGTAATTATTTTTATTATACATCCATATTATTATTTATATACATTTTTATTAAAAAAAAAAGAATTTTATTATTAGAAATTATTATTATACTTACTTAACGTTACACCACAAATTATTGGTAATTATTTTTATTATACATCCATATTATTATTTATAATATACATTAAATTAAATTGCATTTCAACCATTTTTATCGTCAAAAAAATCCTGTAAGTTGTAATAACATTTATCTATTAGAAAAGTTTTAAGCCTATTGTTGAAAAGGTTTATATTCTCTGAATTTTTAATAGAATTAGGAATATGATTGTATATTTTAATTGTCATGCTATGGGGGCTAGATGTTACAAATTTTAAATAGGAAAAGGGGTTTTTTAATTTATTTTGATATCTGTTGTTTCTTTTAATTTTTTTCTCTGGCGAATATAAAATAGGATATTTTTTAACAAATTTGCAAGATTCAAGAATGTAGATAGATGTTACGGTTAATATCTTGTGCTTGATGAAAAGTGGCCTACACGATTCCATCTGGTCAATGTTGGTTAATATCCTTATGCATTTTTTTTGGAGGATAAATACTTTGTCAACATCACAGGAGTTCCCCCAAAAAAGAACACCATAACAAAGTCGAGAATATGCATAAGCATAATATGCTGTGAGTGCAGTTTTAAAATCTGTTACTCTTTTAAGATGTTGTAGTGCGTAGATAAAAGAGGACATCCTGTTTAGAAGCTTCTGTATATGACTCTTCCAATTCAAATGCGTGTCTAGTTCCAGTCCTAACAAGGAGGCGGAATCAACAGTTTCTATTTGTTTATTTTTATACTTGTATATTATTTCTAGAGAAGTTCTTTGATACGGTTTAAATTGGATAATTTTAGTTTTGTTCAGATTAAGTTCTAAATTATGAGCTTGAAGCCAGTTGAGTATTTTATCTAACGTTACATTCAATTTATTTTCTAATTCATTACTACAAGTGCAGGGTATTAAAATGGAAATGTCATCGGCAAAAAGGATACAGTGCTCTTCAAGGATGTTTGGGAGATTATTTATATAAATAAGAAATAATAAACAGCCCAAGACGCTTCCTTGTGGGATAGAGCCTGTGATGGAAAGCTTATCAGACCTTATATTTGATATTCTACCGGTCTCAAAGTTTGTTAGTTCTAAGATAATAATAAGAAAATATAATAATAAGAATATTTTTTATTGACAAAGTAACATTACATAAACAAATTAGATCAAACAGTTACAAAGAAAAAACGTACACAGAAAAAAACAAAAATATTAAAAAAAAAAAATTACAAGATAGATAAGTCGTTAAGAACTTGTGTTATGAATACTTAATAACGGGTAAACATACATAAATATTTTTTTTGTCAATGCATACTTAATATACATAGAAAAACACCCAGACCAGAACAAATACAATTCATATTCATGCACCCAAAGATTTGTTCTGTCTGGGAATCGAACCCACGACCTCTGGAGTGAAGTGAATACTGACATCCGCGCCATAGCGGTCTTCAAATAAAATGAAACAATTTTTTAACTTATCATTTTAAACGTTTTTGTTCTCATTGTAAGCCCAATTATACGTATGCTGTTAAATTTACCTTTAATTGCTGCAACATATGGCTTACCTTGTAATATCACAAGTAGACAAAACATTTATTTTATTACATAAAGGACTTTTATAACTTATAACGAAATTATTTTCCAATTTCATTATGTGTCTTTCTTTGCTGCGAATCCATCTGGCTGACGATTGAGTTGGAAAGGGAGGTAACGAAATTGAATGAAATCGAAGGAAGTACTGGAAAGTGATTTATTTTATTACAATCCTCCGAGTGACGTGTCCCTCCCTCGCAAGTCGTCTTGGAGTCGAGTCATTTACAAAGTGACATAAATTGTAAATGTAGTGAGTCGAAGGTTTCACTTTTTTGATCATATCATATCTATATTTTTAGAAATCGGGAGTGGAAATAATTAAAAAAATAGCAAAAAACAACAAGAAATTAATTTAATACACGTGTTTTTCACTTTACAATTCAAAACTAATAACGGTGATTCTTAATTTAAATTTCTAACTAAGTATTTATGAAAACTAAAATCAACGACTCTTCAAACGGGCTGAGTTTCGGCTATCCATGAGTGCTCGACGTGAACTGGCTCGAAATGGCGGTCCACGTGCTTTTATAGGCAATGGCGGACCTCCCACCAAACACCCCTCCATTGCTTTGGTGTGGTCACTCTTCCGCTAACAATATAATAATATACTGCCTTCTTGGACTATCCAAATAACACAAAGACTTGCGTTTCTCTGTAGATAAAAGTTCATTTATTTATTTAATATTTGTACATTTTACCATTTAACATATAATTTATCAGTAATTTAAACACTTCACTTACCTGTAGACAAAAGAAACAACATTTAAAGCCTTTATTTCGGTTTAGATTTATTATCTTCGCATAAAAACAATCGTGTGCTCAGGTTTCTTTCAATATATCCTAATTCATCAAACGTCACTGTCACTCACCAACATGAGGAATAGACAACACAAGAAGTTTACTATGAGTGTTTCTTTACATCTATATTTGTTCTGGTCTGTGTTTTTTCCTATGTATATTAAGCATGTATTTACAAAAAAAAATTATTTAAGTATGTTTATATGTTGTTTAGTATCCATAACACAAGTTCTTAATGATACTTATCTTGGAACTAAATAATTGTTGTAATTTAAAAATATTTATTTATTATTATTTATTTATTATTTGTTACCTATATTGTTTCGTTACAGATAGTACATTTTATTTGAATTATCAACCTAGCTGTTATTTGAAGTACTCGTAGGTTGTAAACACTTAGTGGTTGTCACCCTTCTGTCATCCCTTGACGTAGTAGTAGGGGGGGGGGGGACTGATTAGGGTGTAGGAGGCTGCCGGAAAAAGTCTACACTAAGGTTGTGTCCCCAGTAGGCAAAATGTTAGCGGCCGACTGAGTTGCAAGACTGAAAGACCGACGCTGCAAACTGCGTATAGTGAGATTAGTGAGCGCAGAACTAGCAGACTGTGGACACTCCATTTCAAATATATGGAAGGGCGAACTAAATCGGTACGCCGCAAACTCAGTCGGCCGCTAACAGTTTGCCTACTGGGGACACAGCCTTACGGGTGGGAAAACTAAGAAGACCCCTAAAAAAAACTCTTGTATTATTTTTATGAACGCGTTGTAAAGTTGCGATATGTTTTTACAACAGTATGTGTTAAAAAAAATTGTAAAACGCAGAAACAGAAATATGTTCTTTAGAATTCGAATAAATAACCGTTTAGTCAGTCCACTACAGAATCAGAAACACCAAACGACAGCGGTATCAATATAATTTCCACGTCAATATTATATTTCTCGTCGGCGCGGCGATGTCACCCGGTTTTAATTCCTCCCCGGCAATGTGAAATGATATAAATTTGCCAATATTTGTTCAGCATCAAAGCGCGACTGTACCAGTGTCAATATTGGCGAGGCGTCCGACTCTGTTTTACTGTTCACATTGTGTTTACTTATACAGTTCCAATTGTCGCTTGCCATATTATTATTTACGTTTGCAATTATTTCATTGTTAATTCATTTTATAGATATATAAATAGAGATAGAATAGAAAACATTTTGATATATATCTTATATTGCACATAAACATTCATGAAAAAAACACAGTAACAAAAAACATGTATACATGCTTATTTCTATAAGAAATCTCTTCCAGCCAACCCTAGCAGAAGTGTCGGAGATTAGTGTGTGGGATCATAATAAGAAATAATACATTTAATAGCTTTATATACTTATTAACAACAAGAACGAAGACAAAAAATAAAAAACACAGTCAATAAAAAAAATCATGTCTGCATCATCTTTGGAGCACAAGCCAGAAGGTGGTACGATGATTAACGGACGAGGCTCTGGCAAACATTGTTTCTGGTAAGCGGCAATAGGCTTGCCACCTATTACGTGGGACCAACAACACAATTGGCGTAGTGTTGGCGTATATGCCTCTTCCTACCTTCGGGAAAACAGGAGTAACTGTATGTATATATTAAAAATATATTTATAACAATAACATATAACTCAGAGCTTATAAAGAAACAAAGAAACAGCATATTTCCACAATTAAAACTTTTTAATCCAAGCGTGTGGCCAACTGGAATCCTACCTCAGCATGTGTCGCTAGGGCAATAATTGGTAGCAATTTAACTAACATGAAAAATAGTATTAAGGGAAATATTTTACTAAAAATATTCTCTGGTCCACAGCTCCACCGAAGATTTGATTTCTGCTCGTGTTATTTTTGTTGTTATAAAAAATCATCTCCTTTCCGTCTCATATAGTATTGTCCATGAATAAAACTCTATTAATAAAATAATATTAATATTTAGTATGATCGAGTGGCATTTAATAGCGAGTCCTTTGATTATAGTCCTTATCTTCTTATATATAAAAATGAATCGCAAAATGTGTTGGTAAGCGCATAACTCAAAAACGCCTGGACCAATTCTTTTTTTAAAATGTTCTTTGAAGTTCAAGAATGGTTTTTACGGCGGGAAAAAATCGAATAATCATCGAAAAAACACTAAAAACAGCCCTGTTCTTTTTCCATATAAACGTTATCTAACTAAAACGTACAGTCAATTTAAGCTTTATTGTAAATACATAAAGTTCATATTGCAAGCACTCACTGTTGTCCAAGCAATGTAGGAGTGTTCCTAACGTCAAAGAGTCGTTTTGCGCTTTTTTAACGCTATGTGAAGTTAAAATTTAATCATATCTATCAAAACAGTGTGCGTGTGTGCGTTGGAGCACAGAAAACATCGTTGGAGGATTTAATGTCACGTTCCAAAAGTTTCAAAGTCATAAAATGTAATAGTTCACTTTACAAATCTTTTTGACAGGACGAAGTCTGTCGGGTCCGCTAGTACTGCTGTGCCCTTGCAGGGTCATGTTTGTTACCTTCTATCTTTGTTAACACCTGTATATGTACAACATGAATGCAATAAAGAACTTTGAACTTTTGAACTTTTGTACTATATACAATAGGCTTCGAAAGGCACGTTAGACCATTAGTCCCGTATATTACTTTCGTTGGTAGTCAGTGAACCAAACCAGAAGTTTTATTCATCATCGATTAGAAGTCCACTGCTTCAGCATTGGCTTTTTAAATTGTTTTCTATACTGATCAATACTGACACGTCTGCATCCTTCGGATCACCATTAACATCATCATCAGCACCATCGGAGAATCTTACGCCCAGTCGGCCGTCGGCTTTTCGAGCTATGTGCCCCGAACTTAAATAAACTATTTTTGCTTTGCACAAAAAATAAGGATACATTATGACAAACAATATACTGTGTATAGCAATGCTTTTTTTTTCTATCGTCGGAAATAAAAATGCTGTTTACGCACTGCCTCCCGGCCAATGGGGGCACCAAGAGAGTGTGGGGCTCACTGCGGCAGACACGACCACAGCAGTCCAACCCACTAAAAAACTTCCGACGACGCCCACCGCTGTTGAAAAAGAGGCGGGGGGCCAGGTTACTAGGTTTGTAGCTTCTGGCACCCCGCCCGCGGCCAACGTCCCCCGGATAAGAACCGGGAGGACCTCCTCAGAGAGGCGCAGTGTGTCGCGCCCCCCCTACCTCACTAGCAAGTGGTGCACCTGCCGGTCAACGGACGAGGCACTGGCGAACATGTGCCCGGTAAGCTGCAATAGGCTCGCCACCTATTACGTGGGACCAACTATATAGTTGACGAAATGTGGGCGTATAATGTGCCTCTGCCTACTCCTTACGAAAAACAGACGTGAATGTATGTATGTAAGACTAACAACTGGTCCACCCCCTTCTTTAAGGCTGTTAAAAGTTACCAGCCTCCAATTAAAGTTCTATTGTCATCAATCACCATAAACTAACATAATATATGATTAAAATTTAAATTGCATTAAGTGTCTAACATTTTGCCCTATGAAATCGCTTCTATAGCGCAAGTAAATTGGGGCTAACCTTTTATTAGGGATATTGTCGACAAAGCATTGGATACAACTTTATCGTCCGTTTCCACATTACAATGGAATGGAAGGGAGCCTTCATGAATAGATATTGGTTTTAAGTTAGTTGTACAACTTGAGTCAAGTTCGCTGTAACTTCTTTGTCAACCAGTTAACTATTCGCTTTAACATTATAAATAAATAAATATTTCTGACACTTACACCAATTATTTAGTTCCAAGATAAGTATCATTAAGAAGTTGTGTAATGGATACTAAATAACGGATAAACATACATAAATATTAACACATATATTTTTTTGTAAATACAAACTTCATATTTATACACTCAAATATTTGTCCTGTGTGGGAATCGAACTCACGACATCAGGAGTGGAGTGTGGGTATACTCGCCACCACGCCATATCGGTCGTCAAAGCTGAGACCTTATCAAAAACTTATTTTGGAAGAGTACGATTTTGCACGCTTTAATTTTCTATTAAGTAGCAGTGCGACGCGGTGTCACCCATGTGTTTTCCGTTCCCGTAGAAATACCAGGAGTTAGAGTGTTATTCCAGGACTGCAGCTATACACATACCAAGTTTCATCAAAATCCGTCCTGTAGTTTTTGCGTTTAAGATTAACAAACATACATCTCTAAGTAATATAATATTATTACTAAGACAGAAAATGATATTTATTTTATTTATTCTATGTAAATGAGTTTGCTACTTACTACTATTTGCTACAGCTGCGTAGAGACATTGCATCTCTCAGTGTCTTTTACCGGAACTACTATAGCGAGTGTTCTGAGGAGCTTTTCGATCTCATTCCGCCCTCTCCTTTCCTCTCCCGAACAACACGTGCTGGTCTTCGAAACCATCCTCATACTGTGCAGACTATCAGCACTCGAACCAAGAAATTTGGGAGGTCGTTTCTGAGCAAGACCACTAAGCTCTGGAATTCGCTGCCGGCTCATGTGTTTCCTATTTCCTATGATCCCGGGTCTTTTAAGCGGGGCGTGAAACGGCATTTTAGCAGGCCGTCATGAGTGGATGCGCTTTATAGCGTGCTTATTTCACGTTATAAAGCGCTTTCATTCTCTTATTGGACTGCATCGACTGCTTATCATCAGGCAGGATGTAGTCATTATGACGAGTCATATTAAAAAAAAAACAAAATACAGACGAGGCTCTCGCGATCACAAAAGTTCACGATAAGCTGCAATAGGCTCGCCACCTATTTCGTCTAATTTTTTGGCAATCGGGCGTCTAATGCGTTCATTTTGCGTTGGAGGGTGAAAGCTGGATTACTTAAGCCATCCCAGTCCCTCCGGAGTTCCCATCACGTTAACGACGCTGAAGGCCTCCGGAAGGCTGCCTGGTGTCATCAAGAACTTCGCCAGATAGTCCGCCATCAACCTGCACTCCTTTTATTTATTTATTTATTCAAACACAAAACAAGTTGAAACTTAAGCTTATAAAGGCAAAACAAATTAAATAAATTTATAAACTAAGTTACACCTCAAACTATGTATTCATACATAAAAACCATATTTAAGACGGGTAGATTAACAATATGTTTTAAGAGTAATTAAATTAAAAAATATTGTCTGTATATTAAAAAAAGGATAAAAAAGGATTTTAAAAAAAAGGATAAAAAAGGATTTAAAAAAAAAGGATGACATACTAATACAACAAAATTGAATTCAGAGGTATTCAAGTACCTGGGCTGAGAAAGCATTTCCCCCATGGAGGATACCTTTGACAGTTTTTCTGAAATGATTCAGTTTTGGTCGAAAAATATCAATATCTTGATTTATTAATTACATTTTGACGAGGACTCCTGCAGGACGTGTGCGGCTGTCTCGTCAGTCTCCATGCATGCTCTGCACAGAGGACTATTTATTATAAATTATGTTGAAAATCTGTCTGTTAAAGTAATCACGACCTGTTAGAGCGCTTGTTACCAGAGTCACCACCTATTACGTGGGCCCAACAATATAATTGGTGAAATGTGAGTGTATGCCTCTGCCTACCCCTTCGGGGAAACAGGCGTGATAACAGGCGCGATAACGAAATACGGGGTTGAATGGAAGGAAAATTAATGATGAGCCGATCTCTTTGGTATCTGTGATCGCCAATAGTTCAAGAAAAGTGTTGTAACTGTGGGGGCGGACCGAAGTGATTTGGCGTCTTTTGATCCCCTAGACGCATTATCGTGTCGACGGGAAATCACGGCTGAGATGACATTTTATTTCTAGCGGAGTAATAGAGAAAAGCTTGGAGAAATGATTTTTTTAGTAAAGTTAGTTAGTAAGTTAAAACTTGTATCATCCGGCCCTCTACAAATGTCCATAAAAATTTACAATCACTTACCTGAGTCCCTAAAAAATGAAGATGACATTAAAACCATTTACTAAACAATTAAAAGACTTACTGATTGCGAAATGTTATTACACACTTCACGAATATTTTGACGACAAACTCTATTAAAAGTCTTTAGTGATTTACATACATATATAATGTCAAGCCTCTTTTCCGTAACGGTAGGCAGAGATCACATCCTTCCACTTGCTACGATCTTGGCACGCACTTTTAGCTTCATTCACACTCATTAACCTCCTCATACACGCCCGTCGGTTTAGGGTACTTTTGACCTGCCCTTTCTCTAACATTTTTTGTATTTGGTCATGGAAGGTCTTACGTGGTCTTCCCCTCCCAACACTTCCAACCACTTGTCCATCACAAATCACTTTCGTAAATCTACTTTCATTCATCCTCTCAATATGACTGTTGTGATTTATTATACAAATTTTAAGTTAATTTTATATATAACTAGCGGCCCGGAACGTGCTTCGCTACGTATAAGGCATAGTAATAAAAAAAAATGATTATTAAGTTCATTTATTCAAAATATTGTAAATTGCTAGCTATTTAAAATTCCAAATGACCCAAATGATATATTGTTTATATATAATATTTATCAGCAAAGAGTAAAAAATAAAAAAGAATTGGTTACTCTTACTATGGTGGGTTTATAAGGGTTAGTCTAAAACATTTGGATAAACAATATTTTTGTTTTCCTATTTTGAGCATGAATAAATAAACAGTTCTGGAACAGGCAACATAAAGTTGGCCATGTGAAAAACATTTTGCCATCACCAATTTCTAACAATTGTTTTGAAAACTCATGGGCAGTTGCATCATTATGTAGGTGAATGCGCATATTAATGTTCGTTGTAAATTTTCGTACATATCTCCAAAGAACTGATGACTTCAAACAGGCGTTTATTTCATCAGCAGGAGTTGATCGAGAAATGACAGGCAATGTTTAACGAAAGTCCCCTGACAGCAATATCAGAGCACCACCAAAAAGCTGTTGATTACCGCGTAAATCTTGCATTGTTCGATTAATGCTTCTATTGATTTTTTATTCGCCATTGTGCACTCATCCTATAAAATAATTGACGTTAATCGCAGAACTTTTGCCATAGCAGAATTTATCGAAATATTGCATGTTTGAGTTTCAATCACCTGTACATTCAAAGGCAATTTTAATGCAGTGTGCGGTCCGACCACCTTCTAATAATGTAGCAGCAATTCCGCATAGTCCGAATAGTCGCTAAAATCAATGATACAACGAAAGTTTTGCATTAGAATTGAACTCCTGCTCATATTGCAATTCACGATCAAAAAAGTCATGTATCTTACGATTTGGTGCGGTCATACCCAATTGTGCTAATGCTTTATTTAAAATCTTTATACACATATCTTCAATTATTATTAAAGCTTCGTTGTACATTTCCAAGGTAATCAACAAATCGGGATTTCTTTCATGATGACGCATACGAATTAAAATGTCTTCTGCCATATAATGTTCATATTTGTTCAATAATTTTGGCATACGATAGAGAGCAATTTTGAACAATTGAACTAATGCGTTATGCTGATGGAAAAACCTTGGATGGTCTTGTATTTGAAACAATTGCACAACGTTCATCCAATTCACGAAAGTTAGCCGCATCACAATGTGGACATATTGCGTCCATCATTCCAATGTATCCGTATATACTATAATCAATCTGACTGTTGTAATTAAAAGCAGCACGCAGCATTTCATCCAAAACAGCACTACGTATTCTTGATCGCCGTGCAATCGCCGGCCTATGTTTTGTCGTCTTGCTCATGGCATTTTACCTTCACTCAACAACTTAATAATATTTTGGAAAATATAAACACAAATCAATAACAACAATATTTTTGAAAATATAAACACAACAAAGCAATAATTATCGCTGATAAAATGAAATGACATATGATGACATTAAATTTTTTTTGATATAACTAACGTCACTTTTGACATTAAATTTGTTTGATAAGGTTCAAATTGGCTTTTAAGTATTAGTATAAATTGTTTGTGTATGGGAGTATAGAAATATGTTGATTTTACAATTTTACAAGATTTATTATTTATTTTCTCTACGTACAAACCTTCTCTGGACTTCCACAAATAATTCAAGACCAAAATTTGCAAAATCGGTCCAGCCGTTCTCGAGTTTTAGCGAGACTAACGAACAGCAATTGATTTTTATATATATAGATAATATTGTATAAATATTGTTTTTTGTTGATTTTATATTTGTGTTTTAGTGAGTTTGTTAGTTTATAGAATAATTAAATACGTAGTTTTGTAATATGTTTAAGTTCCCTCTCAATTTGCAGTGCCCCTACGGGGTATCAGTTTTCATTGTATTACTTAGGTACCTACTTGTTTACTTGATGCAATAAAGATTTATGATGATTTAAGTTAGTACCACCTAATCTACCTACCTTTTTTTGTTGGATATTAAGTTTTGTGCATCTTTTGTCTTGTACCCCCGTAGATGGAAGGTTTTGTAAGACTGTCACACCGACCTACCTACTAAAACCATTTTTTTTGCGGAGGCAAATTGTCAAATGACCCGTCTTCTTCTGTGATGGAGCGGGAAGGCGTGTCAGACTTTTATTGTATTGTATTTTTGCGGGTTTTCGTTTAATAATGTGCTAATTTGACGCTAAATATCGCAGTGCAACATTGGGGCCATGCTAAAGTGAGCTGGCACCCTCGCCAGCCGTTGGCGCGGCGCCAGAACCGCTCGTGCGGCCCATCTCCTACATCAAAGCGACTAACAAACGGTTTCCTTTGAAGTGAATTGTTTTTCTATTGCACGAAGTAAAATATAAGTGAAATGAAAAAAAGTATTACTCTCTCTATAGTCGGTCCCTCAAGTCTGAGGATCGTGGTTAGCATCGGAGTAACATCTGGAGCGGATGATCTGCTTCCACCGGTTCCGATCCAGCGCGTCTTTGTAAAAAAAAGTCTTTTGAAAGTATTACATAGCAGTTGAAAACGTCAAAACAAAATATTTAAAAAAACTAATCATTACTACACTGAAATCACGAAGCTTATATTCACTTACATGCAAATTACCGAGTAAGTACCGAGTCACCGCTCTGTGTGAACTGACAAGAAACTTACAGGCTATGCTCTTTTAAATTATCAATCACATACAACAATACGGAACACACACAGTGAGTATGTAAAGATATTGAATTTAATTGATAGGAATGTCTAGTATAAACATAATTAGGGCCGAATCATTCTGAAATTATTGAAAGGAAACATATATATACATACATTCACGCCTGTTTCCCCGAAGAGGTATGCAGAGGCAGATTATACGCCCTCACTTCGCCAATTATATAGTCCCAAGTAATAGGTGGCGAGCCTATTGCCGGTAAACTCAATGTACCCAGAGTATACAATAATTATGGTGACAGGACTATAAAAAAACGGCTTCCATACCTTTTAAATAGTATACCTGAAGCCATTAGAATGAAAACAAACAAAAATAAGTACAAAACAAATTTAATAAAACACTACATAATTTACAAAATTAGTTGTAATGTTTAAAAGAGTATAAAAGAGACTGTGACCCACAGACAACCCAGTCAAACGGTTTTGTGGGATATGTTTTTATATAACTTGTATTATTTAAAGGAAATAAACGTTTTATCTATCTATCTACCGGGCACTGTTATGTTCGCCAGAGCCTCGTCTGTTGATCGGCAGGTGCACCACTTGCAGGTGAAGTTGGCTTGGGCTTCTTAGGTCTTGGTAAAATACCTATACACTCTATTAAATTTACCTTGATGAATAGAAACTTGATTTTATATAACTTCTTTCACACTAATTAAAAGGCGCATTCTGGTTCGAAAAAATTGAGTCTAAGTTGTAAAATCAATAAGCTTAGAACTTTCGTAAACTTCAAGTCTTTCAAATGAATAAGAAACCACACATATTAAAACAAAAACTTTATAAGCGCCCAAAGAAAATTAAAAGAAAATGCCTTCATAATACCGTCATTTGAAAGTTCGTAAATTAGACTTTTTGCTCCAAAAACGGCGCGGTAGGCAGTTTAATTAAACTAGGTTTGGAAAGTAGCCAGCAAGTCTGTTTTATTGGCTACTAACTTTAGCCTGACTTTGTTCGCATATCTAATTATTTGCGTTAAAGTAGCTCAGGGCTTAAACGTGAAAAGCTTCATGTATAAGCCGAAATGTTGTCTTATAATATTAAAGAATTTAAGGCAATCCATAATCGAAATTCGACATACATTTTATGTTTTTAAACTTTATGTTAAATTGTATAGTGTATAGGGATCCTTTTTTTATTTTTGATTTACGTCGGTAACAAAATGCATTTACGCACTGTCTCCCGGCCAAAGGGGGACCGAGAGAGGTGTGTGGGGCTCACCACCGGCAGACACGACCGCCAGCAGTAATACCCACTAAAAATCTTCCGACGACGCCCGCCGCTTGTTGAGAAAGAGGCGGGGGCCAGTACCTGGGTTGCAGCTTCTGACACCCCGCCTGCGGCCAACGTCCCCCGGACCAAAACCGGGAGGACCTCCTCAGAGAGGCGCAGTGGACGCGCCCCTCCTACCTCCCCGTGCGACCATATTGTGTGGCCGACTTCCCGGAGGGTCCATGGTAGACAGCAGGGGCTCCCTGCCCCCACTGCCTAGACCCTCCTGGCGCTGCTGAACGGGCCCTCCTGGCCCGCCCGCTGCGCCCTCCCAGGACCCTCTTAGTTTCCCCCCAGGTGGGTGCCAGTAGTCAGTACTAAGAGCACCCAGAGTCGCCAATCTCTGGGTGTTACCTATTCCCTAGCGCCCTCTGCGCCCTACCGGGAGGTACTCAGCCCCCCCACCACGACAAGGTGGAGACCAGTCGGGGGGGATAAGTGGTGCCGAACAACGGACGAAGCTCTGGCGAACACAAAAGTTCCCGAAAAGCGGCAATAGGCTCGCCACCTACTACGTGGGAGCAATAATATAATTAGCGAAATGTGGGCATAGAAGGAGGCATACCTCTGCCCACTCCATCGGGAAAACAGGCGTGATAATATGTATGTATGTAGTAAGTTTTAGTACTGAATACATCCATTACATTTTCATATTGTTTGTTAAAGTTTGACGAATCTAAATCATCGTTTTGATCATAAATACTTTTTTATGTTTTAAAGACAATGCAGATTGTTATAAAATATAAAGATATGAATAATTGACACTGGCAAGTATTCATCTAAGGGAAAAAACCTCATGACGCCATGTATAGTAATTACCCATATCACCCCGACTCTTGTCTATTAATTTGATAGGGTATCAAATCAATCGATTGGCTGCGACCTCGACGCGACCGGAAGGCTACTTCTGGACGACCCCTCAAACTCCAATTATCCTTGGACAAAAGCTTTGATGAACCCAGCTAGCTTGGACAAAGTAAGATTTCACTAACGAAGATGAAGTTCTATAAGATAGTTTAGATAAAGATACTATACTTTCTTTTTTTTTTACCTATATAAAATACCTTCCTTTTTGAAAGGAGGTATCTTATATCCACCTATCTAAAGCATATCTAAAGACTAATTACTAACTTTCTTTTATCATAAACGACTACATATTTTAAAAGAAAGAATTTGTCCAATAACACTATTCTTATTGTTTTTATTAAGGCGAATACACTTTAGTAATGTGTTCTTAGTCACAGTATTACGCTTCACTGACACTACACTAAACTAACTCAAAAGCTTTTGTCCTTCCAGTCTTCTCACTAGGTCTGTGTTAAATAAAAAAAAAAGAGATACCACCAGCCAGCACAACTACATACATACATACATAATGTCACGCCTCTTTCCCGTAGGGGTAGGCAGAGATCACATCCTTCCACTTGCTACGATCTTCGCACACACTTTTAGCTTCATTCACACAACTAAGCACAACACAGCACAACTAAGTTCTACTAAATTGTGCAAATACTTAACTTGACGTATCAAATTACTTAACACTGGCGTAATACCAGAATCGAATGAGTCCATAAAAATAAAAATAACATCATTAAGCGATTATCAATTTCTGCCACTAAGACACATTATATATTTCTAAAATGTTAATTACTTTCAATATGACTGAAAGAATTGAATTAAGATACCATTATTTATTATATCAAATGTTAATGTATTATCATGAGTGGGTGCTCTTTGTATCGTGCTAGCGGAAGCTGTTTGAAGCAATTTTTTTGGACCGCATCGACTGCTTACCCTCAGGAAAGATGGTAGCCATTATGAAACATTAAAGAAATATCAATTGTTCTAAGATGCCATTGTAACGTACGATGACAAAGTACCTACAGCCGAAAGTATAATATAATCCAAGTCAAAATAGTTTATTCAAGTTTAACTCGATAAAACTTTTATGAAGTCTTCTTAAAAGCTAACGCGTCGATAAGTAGGTACTTAACAAATATTTAAGTACGTTAGAAGCACTAAAGTCGGCAAAAATATTAACCCAAAGCCATGCACTGATACAGGCGTAAAACATAAAAAACCTCCTTAAATATATAGTTCATAAAAACTAAAATATCACCAACTAAATAAAATAATATGACCGTACTCCTAATGTCGTAAACATGCTTTATGTCCTGAATAACAAGGTCAAGAGTCTTCGAACTCTTGTTTTCGTCCGCTGCGTATCGTTGCCCAATGTTGGTCACTTTAGATATTTGACCACGGCCATAAACCATTTTTGGAACGGTTCCCCGAGACTTGCAAACGGTTATTGTTCCAGAACTTTCTGCTTGTAGGACGACTATATTTCCTTGGAGCGGAAAATTTTGGATAAAGTTTTATTATCTGTTGTTTTTGGTTTGTTTTGCTGGTATAGACTCGGTAGTAATGAATTTGGAGTGTTGTTGGCGCCGTAGAACTAAATAGACGATCACGGAACTGAAGCAGCTGAACAGAAATCATTCGTTGGTGTATAGGGCTCCTACCAAGATCAAAGGTGCCCAAGCCAACCTCAACTGCAAGTGGTGCACCTGTCGATCAACGGACGAGGCTCTGGCGAACATAAAAGTTCCCGATAAGCGCGATAGGCTTACCACCAACAATATAACTGACGAAATGTGAGCGTATAATATGCCTCTGCCTATACCTTTGGT
Source organism: Musotima nitidalis (assembly GCA_949126915.1). Classification (NCBI taxonomy): domain Eukaryota; kingdom Metazoa; phylum Arthropoda; class Insecta; order Lepidoptera; family Crambidae; genus Musotima; species Musotima nitidalis. Next base: position 579,326 of record OX421434.1, on the reverse strand, counting down.
AAAACAGGCGTGTCGTTATGTATGTATGTATTCGTTGCATAGGTGACCGTATGTATGGCGGTTTTATTTAACGAGCGTTTGCGTGTTACGGATCGTTTAAGCACTCCCATTTATATATAGGATGATGTATATCTTGGTCGTTAAGTTAAATTAGAGGACTGTGAATGATACGTTAGGCTGTTAGTCCGGTGATTACTATTTTTTGAAGTCATTAAACCAAATTGTAAGCGATTATATTACTTTTAGCAAGAAACAGAAAGTACTTCATAAAGACAGAAAACCTTTAAACTGAAAACGTAACACGAGACGTCAAACCGCAAAACCGACAGTTGATTCCAAAATATTCGCTTGCATGACTGTGGACACACAGATTCGAAGGACCATGAAGTATTTATAACTTGTATTGATATGAAAGAAAATGAGAAAACAACTGCCGGACTTATATGGGTCCGGAAAACAAATAACGCTTGCGCGATCTAAATACATTCAATGACATCTTTTAATATACTTACGAACTATTATTTATATACAGTTTTGAACAATGGGTCTCAATTAAAGTTATTGCAAAGGCCTATGATCAGCAGCCCATCGCACTGCATTATGATGCAGCAACAGAGGTAATTTAGTTAGACGCCTTTTTTAACATAAGTAAGTGAATATACGATTATAAATAAAATAAAAAATGTTTTGTTATTAATCTGCATTGTTCCACTGCAGAGTCTAGGTCTCCTGCAGTTGCTTCCATAATACTATCAGCATACCTTAGCACTGTTCTGACTGCCCTACACTCAAGCTTAGGGCTCAGGGTCTGCTCATCATTCTAAGTTAGGTGTCATATGGAGCTCCGCAACCTAGAGGGAAACATCTATGAAAAATGAAAAATTATTTTATTACATAAAAACAAAATCACATAACTTAAATAATAATATGTGTCTTGTTTTAAGCTTATAAAAGCCTGTGACGGAAGACACTACTCTTCCTTAACATGGAAATGATTATTAAAACTTGTACTAATTGCAGACAATATTAGTCATTATAGTTTAGAGTGATAGTAATAGTGATGTGAATAAATGTGTGTGTGTGTAAGTTTGTGTGTGTAAGTGTATGTGTAAGTGTGTGTGTGTATGCGTGCGTGTGTGCGAGTATACATGTGCGACATAGTAATATAATTAATATCCAGATTTAAATGCTTAATTTATCTCTTAGTACAGCTTCAGTTTCGTCATATGATTTATGTGCTAGCCATATAGAGAGTATAAATATGGTTAGAAGACACTGACTTTCTAATAACGACTGCCGTACATGTTCATTACAGCCGGACTTAACGTGGTTTCCGAGGCAAGGAGTAAGCGATATTACGCACATAAAACAAAATAATAAAAACACTTTATTGTCTTTAAGATCAATAGAATCAATCAGATTCGTAAAATTTTTACAAACAAAATGGAAATTTAACAATTTTTTAGTAACAATGAAAGAGATATGAGCGGTACCATAATTAAGAAATAAAAGCAAAATGAATTCTACGTCAGAATTAGTCATAACTTCGAAAAGTCACAAGTCTTAACCCCCTGAATTAAAATTCTATGGGTCAAATCAAATCAATTACTTTATATTTCATAAACTATTACATAGTACTTGAAAACGTCAAAATTATAAAAAACTAACAAAACAAATAAAATATAATTATACTAAAATCACGAAGCTTAGATTCACTTGCAACCAAACAATTTAAAAAAACAAAACATATTTAAGTGTAATTGACAGTTCCGATCTAAGTGCCAGTTCCGAGCCACCGCTCTGTAAGAAGAACTGGCAAGAAACTCACAGGCTATGCTCTTTTAAATTATCGATTGGTTAGTTACAATCTTCATTTGTCTGTGACGCTATACGTACTATGGGTCTCGCTACATGCCACGAATTCCTGCTCCACTCCGCCCTAATCTGTACTACACACCTCCAAACTAATATGAAAGTTATTAACGAGGTTGCTGACAAACTAAGCGTCAAACCACACGACAACGGCGTCACGGGTAACTTGCGATAACTTAGTTAAGTTATACGGAGTCACCGTACAGGGCTTCCATTAAGTTTCAATCAAGTGATGCTTTAAAGTTTTAGTGATTCAAAGATATAGCTGATTTTCGCTGTATTGAAAGCTTTATTAATTATCCTTTATTGCACATAAAACATACATAGATTACAAAAGGTATTTAGAAATTAAAAGTTCAAATATGGACTTATCTCTAGAGGACATCTCTACCAGCCAACCCAAGCAGTTGTGAATTAATTTGTAGATACAGAATTTAATTTAGCTAAAAAACTTATAAATATATTATTATAACTAGATTAAAAAGTGCCTAATCTGACAAATAGTGTTTCCTCAGTTTACTTTTGTTTAATTAAGTTTCAATCAAGTGCTAGTTGATGCTTAGTTTAAGGCAATTGTATGCATACTAAGTTATCTAGTCTGAGAGCTTCAATTGGGTTTCAAATGATGCTTAGTTGCTATTCATAAAAAGTTAAAATCATTAAATCAAGTTTGGCTTTATAAAATTCTATTTTTTAATCCCGGCATGATTTGGTTATGTTATATAACGTCATAATATTAATAGGCTATTATTCTGGGCTTCAATAAAGTTTCAATCAATTGATGCTTGTTCAAATTTTTTCGGCCATGACATAGGCATGATATATAAATAAATAATATAAAATAAATTCTCCGACAATTACTCCAATTATTTAGTTCCAAGAAGTTCATTAAGAACTTGTGTTATGGATACTAAGGAACGGATCAAAATACTTATTTTTTAAAATTAGGTTTTTGAAGTATTATACTTAATATAACACCCAGACCAGAACAAATATAAACTTTACGCCGAATCGGTCGTCTAAAGATAATTGTCAAAAAAATAATATGGCTTACTTACCTACTTATTACGTTATTTTTACACTCCTCGTTCCTCTTCCGTCCTCCTCCTTACAATACTTGTACACCTAACTAATGTAATACTGTGGTGAGAAATACAGACAGATTGGAGTACTTTAAAATAACTTCTCTTTCGAATCGAAGACGCATGCTCGACCTTATGTTTCTTTATAGGCTTGCGAATGGCATCCTTGACGTCCCTGATTTACTTGGGTCTCTGACATTTACGGTACCCTTTAAGCTTCCACGGGCACCAACAGCTAAAGTTCTTGTCGATCTGCCTAGCAGATCCAATCTTGGACAGAACGCACCCATAAATCGAATTATAAGGGAGTTTAATGGCGTCGATAAAACCAAAAACCTCGATTTGTTCATGGGTGGTATTCGCGGGTTTAAGAGGTCTCTCCTCACATGACCGCAATTTGTGTGATATATATTTTTATCTTATTTTATTCATCTTTAATTTAGCTTTTTAATAATGTAATTTATTTTGTTATTGTGTTTTTAAACCATAACTTTAACTAGGAATTTTCGTTATAAACTGTTTTAATTGCATGCTGTCTTCGCCTATAATTATAATGACATTGAGCTAAATACTGCTATGGTTAATTTTTACTTGGTATTATTAATGTTTATTATGTTGGTGATCATTTTAATAAATAAATAAATAGAAATAAATTCCCCTCTTTTGAGAAATGGACAAAAGAAAAAGTTCATTGTAACTTTGGCGGGATGTCTCATTTAATATTCAATTCAATTTGAGAAGTAATGCAAATTACAATGGCCGTTAAGGGGAAGTATCTTGTACTTCACAAGTTTTATGATGAAAGAAAAAAGGGTGTTTAGGGATCCTACCAAGACCTGAGGAGCCCAAGCTAACCTCACCTGCAAGTGGTGCACCTGCTGATCAACGGACTAGGCTCTGGCGAACATAACAGTGCCCGGTAAGCGGCAAGAGGCTCGCCACCTATTACGTGGGACCAACTATATAATTGGCGAATTGTTGGCGTATAATATGCCTCTGTCTACCCCTTCGGGGAAACAGGCGTGAATGTATGTATGTATGATGAAAGAAATGAATTCTTCCTAAAAGTGTGGTATTATTTGGTGAGTGGTAAGATTTTATTTTCAATGCTGTAGCCCCTTGTAAGGAGACAGGGGGAAGCATGTGGCCTACTTGAGGGAAGGTAGTTGATTGTTGAAGATGCTGCAAATCTCTAAGGCAGTGATTTCTAAGCTTTTAAGTTAGCCTTATGGCTGTTTATCATTACTGCTTGTTTGGTACTTATTTAGTAACACCCTAGGTTGTGGTCTGAAAGGTTAATAAGCCAATCCAGCAATTAAGACATTAATCTAGAAGTGGTTCGAACAGCTTAATAAGCCTTGATATAAAAAATATTGTTTAGGATTTTGTTCTATAGTGTTTTTTTTGGGGAAACAGGCGTGAATGTTTGTATCTACTTAATCACTATATAGTATAAAACAAAGTCGATTTCCTACATATGCTTATATCTTTAAGACTACCCAACGGATTTTGATGCTGTTTTTTTAATAGAATGAGTGATTCAAGAGGAATTTTTATATATACGTCACGCAGATGAGATCGCGTTCGGCTGTTTTTCTAATCTATGACATGGCTAATCATGCGGGGAGGTGACAAGGGGTGATTTTATTACTATAAAATGTTGTTTTATTAATAATACTAATTAAAAAAACGATGAAGTGCAGTTGCGGGTGAAGTTATAGGCAAAACTGCGGACGATATTAAGAAGGACATTACTCTTGAATGGAAGTTACTAGAAGTTTGTAATATAGAAAATAGTGCAAATCTATAAAATGTACCTATGTATCAAGTCGTGTTACTTAGTAAAAAGAACGGACAAAGCCTCCTCTAACCCGACTTGGCTGAATTTCTGTTCAGGAAACATCATTCTATGGTTAAACCAGTTGTCAGAATATTAGAAGGCACTGACTCCGTAATAATGACTGCCATATTTATGACAGCTGGCAAAAGCGATAATTACGCACATAACCCAGGGTCTGAATTAAAAGTCTAGGGGTCTCGCCTCTGGGCTACCGTCTCTCGCGACGTTCGGTTCATTGTCTCTGTTAATTCCTGTGGGGCCTATCGGTAGAGCGTTAGATTTATAGGCATTGCGCACTGAGTTCAAATCTCAAGGACACTAAGGACTTGAACCCACTAGAGAAATAAGCGATAAAAAACTGTTTGTACTGTTTTTTCGTTTTCTTGTTATTTTGCTGCTTACGTTTTCGCAGCTGAACATATATTGATGAATTTCGGTGTAAAGATGAGTGAGAAGAGTTTTGGTAACTTTTTTGATAATCTTAAGATAATTTTTTACTTTGAATACCGCGTAAAAGTCATTATATTTACACTCGGAGTCATTATATTTAGGTCGTTAGTTATGTGCATAAGTACGAATGTCTTACAAGAAAATAATAATTAAGGAATATTTATTGTCAATCGGTCTGTAGTTCGACTTCTGTGCAACTCTAAGTCATTTAATGTCTTAGAACATTAACATTTGTCTAAACGACAGAAGACACGCTCGGCCCCTAGTTCATTACAGAATGCAAAGCTCATAATGGTTTCCCCAACTTATTCCATAACTCAAATCCGCCACGAACTGCAGGAACGCAGAAGTCTTACAAAATAGAGTAATTCCATTGAATATTCCATGAAGTGGCTGACTAGCATTTCCATAATATTTTTAGGTCAGTCCAGCAAGGTCTTGAAGGAAACTTGGAGGGAATTTTAATGCGATTTAGTTTGGATATTAAAGTGTAATAATTTTATAAGTAATTGATGGTTATAAAAAGCTAGCTGCTACCCTCGGTTCAGCTCGCGTGATCAGAACAAACTAGTAACTATCGGCACATTTCAACAGATTTACCAAAAATAATATTAGACTTTTCGATGTTATGTTCGTAATTATCGCTTGCTCCGTGCCTCGGAAAGCACGTTAAGCCGTTGGTCTCAGTTTTTTTTTTAATGTGTCTCGTCAAAATGACTACATCCTGCCTGATGGTAAGCAGTCGATGCAGTCCAATAAAAAATGAAAGCGCTTCATAACGTGAAAAAAGCACGATATAAAGCGCATCCACTCATGGCGGCCTGCTAAAATGCCGTTTCACGCCCCGCTTATAGACCCGGGATCATAGGAAATAGGAAAAACATGAGCCGGCAGCGAATTCCAGAGCTTAGTGGTCTTGCTCAGAAACGACCTCCCAAATTTCTTGGTTCGAGTGCTGATAGTCGGCACAGTATGAGGATGGTTTCTAAGACCAGTACGTGTTGTTTGGGAGAGGAAAGGAGAGGGCGGGATGAGATCGAAAAGCTGTCATGAATATCTATGGCAGTCGTTATTAGAAAGTCAGTGCCTTTTAACATTCTGATAGCTGGTTTAACCATAGATTGATATTGCCCTATCGGTTGCGGAGGTAAAATGGCAGTTGCTCCATGTAATGACTGCAATTCAGCTCAATCTGGTTAAATCTGGTTAGCAGACCCTGGGCGCTAAACTTGAATCTAGGTCAGCCGGGATAGTGCTAGGATATGATGATTCAATTAGTACTCAATTCGCATACATACATACACATTCACGCTTGTTTCCCCGAAGGGGTTGGCAGAGGCATATTATACGCCCACACTGCGCCAATTATATATTCGCACCACTGGTATTTTACTGCTCCATAGTAGTAGTTCGTAGATTTCCTTGTGACCACATCGTAACGTGTTTATGTAAAGAAGCCCTAAGATCAGACAAACCGTATTAACAGAAATTGGTTGTCTGTAAAGTCGGTTTACTGACGATAGTTGAATGTGACAACGTCTTAAGAAAATACTGATGGAATGGTAGCATTTTTTAAAAGAAAATTTTAATTTCATTTGTTTAATAAAGCAGCAGCTGTCCACGCAGACGCATCGCTCACTCAAGTAGGAGAGAGACGGATGTCGAACGCTGCCGAACGCAAGGCCGATTGTGCTTCTTTGTCGCTCGTTCGGCGCTCTCGCTTGCACTTCAAGCCTTACATGGAACGGCTCAGAGCGAGGTAACGCCGCATGTGTCATGTTTTTTCGTGCGTGCAGCCGGCTCTATCGAATTATAAGTCGTCGTCACGTCAATAATACCCCTCTGTTTGTGCCGGTAGTAAAAACAATCTCAAACAACTTTTCTTGACGGTTAGTAAAATAATATTAAATCAGGATTAAATTACACCCCCCGGGCAGGACTCCACCTTGATTGGGGGAGGGAGGCTTAGTACCTTCCGGAAGCCGGGAAAAGATAACACCTAGAGCTTAGCGAATCTGGGTGCTCTTAGTACTGACTACCGGGGGGGAAACTAGGAGGGAGACTGTCTAACCTTAGACCCTCCGAGAAGTCAGCCACACACGCTATGGTCGCACAAGGAGGTAGGAGGGGTGCGTCGACTGCGCCTATCTGAAGAGGTCCTCCCGGTTTTGGTCCGGGGGATGTTGACCGCAGGCAGGGTGTCAGACGCTGCAACCCAGGTACTGGCCCCCCGCCTCTTTCTCAACAAGCGGCGGGCGTCGTCGGAATATTTTTAGTGGGTATTACTGCCGGCGGTCGTGTCTGCCAGTGGTGTCCAGTCCCACACCCCCTTTCGGTCCCCCTTTGGCCGGAAGACAGTGCTTAAATGCATTTTGTTACCGACGAAATAAAAGGACATTATGTGATATAAATCAAGTGAAAGTAAAGTAAAAAGTTCTTTATTTCATAAACTATTAGATAGCATTTGAAAACGTCAAAACAAAATATAAATTTAAAAAAAAACTGATTATTACTACATTGAAATCACGAAGCTTAGATTAACTTAACAAACAAAGGCACAACAACCAAGGTGAACAAAGGCAGTTTAAAAATCAGATAAGTGCGCGCAAATTCTAGCGTGGTAAAGGTTTTGTAGAGTTTATATATTTCTTAAACAAAGGTTTTTCTGGAAACAACATGTGAAGAACTAAGTAGTATTTTTAAGCTATTGCATAGCTTCACCGAATCCAGAAATTCCCTAACGAAAAAACCTAACACCCCCCTAACTGCGAGCGGCACAGCGGTGAAACTTCTTAGTTCTTCTATCTATGGATAATTAGCAGAACTTTTAATGACTTTGAAATATCACGCTTGTCTCTTTAGTTCAGCAACCCGCCTTTAGGTGGCATTGGTTGTATCTGGTAGCTAAAATTTGTTTTCTTATCGGTCACCACGTTCAAAGTGTAACTTGAATCAAAGAAAAAAAAACAGAGAAATAAATACTGCATAATAAAATAAGTAAGTAATTATAATTGCATAAGTTGATTAAAAATGCAATGCAATAGCTTTACAGCGGCAGTCTCCGAGTGTCACAAGTCTTTTTTTATAGTTAGATATTAATGGTATCAGCATTTCGGGTCAATTAGTACATTTGTACGTGTCCTTTATCTTAAGGGGTCAAAAAGAATATAGAAGTTATTTTACCGTGATAGACGGACATACATACATTACAAGCTTTTCTAACTCCTGCCTTTAGTGAATGTCTTAAGATATTAAATTATCTTGACACTTAGCGTTAAATATGCGGTAACACTGTGTAGCGGCAGCACCAATGACGTTACTTATTCTATAACCGAGCTCTATGCTATAAATTAGTTTCATCAGTTCCCGTCGGTGCCGGAGCCTTTTATCTGGTTCAATACAATTACTTTTTCTTTTAAATAATAGCTTCGTGCGTTTAGCACATTTACCCAGTGTCAAGTAAGAGATATATTAATAATATATAAAGCATAGTAAGTGAGAATGAGTGGTGATAATGATGATAAATTGTAAATAAGATCCCCTCCCCCTAAGCCCCTTGAGTCCTCAGTAAAGATGTGGGACTAAACTGAGATCTCACATGGACTCCTTGAGAGAATATGAAAAGTGATGCTGCACTGCTTTGTTTGATTTACCAACACTTATGTATATTCACAAACACTTAACGGTTAATAATCCACCGTTATTACACATTAATGTTAGAAATATCACAAATTTTAGAAAATAAAACAAAACTGCAGACATGAAGCTTCACTTTCCCGCCAAGAAGTCCTGCCGGAGCCTTTTATTTTGTTCAAGGTAATGACTTTTTTTTTAAATAATGGCTTCGTGCGTTTAGCATATTTAGCCAATGTCAAGTAATAGATATATTAATAATATATAAATCATAGTAAGTGAGAATGAGTGGTGGTGAAGATAATAAATGGTAATAAGATACCCTCCCCTAAATCTGCACTGAGACTACACTGTGCACTAACATGGATTTTTAACACTTTTTAAACCCCTGTCTTAAAAATATTATAACAATAGAAATATCATCACACTGAAATCACGAAACTTAGATTCACTTAGATTCAATTACACAAAAAAAATTTTGTGTAAGTATTTAAGTGCACTGGCACTTGGCGGTGGCTCGGAACTGTCCGAGCCACCGCTTTGTAAGGAGAACTAACAAGAAACTCTCAGGCTATTATGCTCTTTTAAATTATCATTTGGTTTGGTATGTAAATTAATTTTTTCATTCGATTAGATAACAATCTTCGATGAGACAGAACTAAATTATTAAAATTAAAATTATTTTAAATAATTGAATAATTATAAGAACTTATGTCACAGAGTTGTACGAAATCTCTACATAATTTAAACTTTTGATTTATAATATAAACGTCAAAAAACTTTGCTAGACTTCAGCTATTGGGCCACAGATCTATAAAACGTATAGAAAAGCCAATAAATAGAGTGTAGACTATAATAGAATTGTAGTGATGCTGCGACGCCGATAACCAAGTTAGGGGTAGCCGCCGGAAAACCAGCCTGTTAGCCCCCCCGGGGCCCGCCACGCTGCTCGTCCTTTAATAAGCTGCGTTTTTTATTTTTAATTTTAAATGAATCTAGCTTTACATTAGGCACATGTACTAGATGTGACCGTGGCCCCACGGAACTAGGTAGATATTAAATGAGATATATTTTCTATTTTGCATAATAGATCCCGAACTTTACGTCTTACAACACGACCTACAGCGTTTTGTTTATCTTTGACGACCGATATGGCGTGGTGGCGAGTATACCCGCATTCCACGGTGGTTCGATTCCCACACAGGACAAATATTTGTGAGTATAAATATGAATATTTGTTCTGGTCTGGGTGTTTTTCTATGTATATTAAGTATGTATTTACAAAAAAAAAAGTATTTATGTATGTTTATCCGTTATTTAGTATCCATAACACAAGTTCTTAATGATACTTATCTTGGAACTAAATAATTGGTGTAAGTGTCAGAAATATTTATTATTTATTATTATTATGTTATTATTAGCATTATATATAATATGTATTTATTAGCATTATGACTGGACCAATATCTTGCAATCTAGGTGTCCTTCTAAAGCGGCGGACATGTTTGATGCGGTTATTAATAATTCCATAGCAAAAAATTCTAAATTGGTAAAAGTAAGTCATTCTCAATTCACAATTCAGCCTTGGATGACCCCAGGTCTGATCAGGTGTGCTAAACATAAGGACAAATTGCACGCTGATTCCCGAAAAGACCCGAATAACTTAATTACGCTTCGAATTTTTACGAGGTATAGAAATTATTACTCAAGTATTGTTCGAAAGCGCAAAAATGATTATGATTCAAAATTGTTAATTGATAATGTTAAAAATCCTAGAAAACTCTGGGAATCCATAGGCAATATAACCCACACCCGTCGTATAAAAACCAATTCATGCGAGCTAACTCGCCTCCGGGAAACGCCTTTGGCTTCCTTAAACCACTGCAATAACTATTTTTCTTCGGTTGGGAATACCCTTGCGAACAAGATCTTACAAAACATTGGCGAAACCGAGGAGTCACTTGCCACACGTCATTTACATTCAGCTGGCCCAGTATCTTCTTTCTTCCTCTCCCCTACAGACGCTGATGAGGTCACAACCCGTATTCGACAGCTAAAAATTAATAGCTCTCCAGGTATTGACGAACTATCTAATCGAATTCTTAGATGCATCTGTAGTTCGATAGTGACTCCCCTTGTTCACGTTTTTAATTTGAGTTTCTCAACAGGCAGGTTTCCAGATAACTGGAAATCTGCTACGGTAATTCCTATCCACAAAGGCGGTCCAAAAAATGACCCCAAAAATTATAGGCCTATCTCATTATTGGGTTCAGTGTCAAAAGTACTGGAGGGGCTAGTAAACATCCGCTTAATGTCATTTTTTGAAAAGCACGATCTAATATCTAAATCGCAATTTGGTTTCAGACGGAACAAATCTACGGAAGATGCTGTTTCTCTTTTAGTGGACACAGTTGCTTCACATCTTGATAATGGGCGGCCTTGTGTTGGTGTCTTCTTAGACTTAGCAAAAGCCTTCGACACGGTATCAGTACCAATACTGCTGAGAAGACTGGAATCTCTCGGAGTAAGGGGTATAGCACTAAGTTGGATTTATAGTTATTTAATCGGAAGAACCCAATCCGTCAAGGTTGGTTCAGACATAAGCGACCAATGTATTATGTCCTATGGTGTTTCTCAGGGGAGTATACTCGGGCCTTCGTTATTCTTGGCATATATCAATGGTATTGCATTTTTGCCATTACCTACGTCAGCATCAGTCATTTGCTACGCCGATGACACTGCTCTACTCTTTCCGGGTGGCACGAGTGTTTTCAAAATGTAGAAGCGGGGCTAGCAATAGTTTCAGACTGGTTAAATACTAGTCTACTAACCATAAATATCTTAAAAACTCAACTACTCTGCTTCCATAAAACGGCTTCGTCGGCTCCAGTTCAGTTTCCGCCTGTTAAGTTTCACTCATGTGCGATGCTAGACCCTCGTGTTTCAGCCTCTGTTTCTTGCAATTGTGAGGAGGTCAGCAGATCACCAACCGTGCGCTATTTGGGAGTCACCCTGGATGAAAGGCTTTCCTTCTCGGCACACATCGACATTACTACTGCCAGGGTGCGCAAGTTGGCCATACCATGAAGCTGCTTAGAGATGTCGCTGACAAGTCACTCTTAAAAACTATTTATTTGGCTTTATGTGAGTCAGTGCTGTCTTACTGTATAGTGGTGTGGGGCAACACTGCGTCCTGCCACCTGATTAAGCTTGAAAGAGCACAAAGAGCTGTTCTTAAGGTGATGTTGCAAAAGTCTTTTTATTTTCCTACTGACTTGTTATATGGTGAGGCGCAGGTTCTCAGCGTCCGTAAACTGTATATATTGAAAGTTGCCACGAATATGCACAAAACCGTTATCACTTCTCCGGGATATCAGACGATGCTCAGCAGACGAGTATTCAGGGTTCGGTCGGTTTTCGTTAAAACCACATTTGCTCAACGGTTTAAACATTTTACTTTTCCCTTTATCTATAACCGTATTCTGGAGTTTTGCGATATTAAGAAATCTTCACCGGGAATTGCGAAGCTCAAGATTCGCTCACTTCTTTTAACGTGGAGTTATAAATTCACTGAGTCCTTCAGGGAGGTTATAAAGTAAAGAATATAAAAGTATAATTTGAGAATGCGATGCACTTTTTTTGTATTTTTATATATAATAGGTTGGGGAAAAAGTCTTTTCGTATTTTTGTATGAAAAGTCAAGACATTTTTTTCAAAGTTTATTTACATTTATTTACAATATATATGTACCGTTTTGTTGAATAACTTTCTGCCATTTTGTGGGCAGAGACATTATCCCGTTACTGTAGAAACTTTGGGACTTCTGATCAAAAAAACGGGACAAATAGTTTTGGCAGTCCTCTCTTGAGGTCAACCTTACAGAACCTAAAGAATTCTGCAGAGACCGAAACAGGTGAAAATCTGAAGGCGCAAGGTCAGGGCTATATGGTGGATGGACTAGGACCTCCCAGTCGAACTCTCTTAATTTTTGCTGAGTGGCTAAAGATGTGTGTGGTCTAGCGTTATCGTGATGAAAGACCACACCCTTCCTGCTGATCAATTCCGGCCGTTTTCTCTCGACTGCTTCCTTTAATCTCATCAGTTGCTGGCAGTAAAGATCAGAATCGATGGTTTTGCCGGGCGGTAAAAGCTCATAATAAACAATGCCCTTCCAATCCCACCATACACACAGCATCACCTTATTTCGTGTTAGGCCAGGTTTGGCCACAGTCTGTGAAGCCTGGCCAACTTTCGACCACGACCTTTTTCGCACGTTCTTGTCGTACGTGATCCACTTTTCATCGCCAGTTATCAATCTCTTCAAAAACGGCTCGGTTTCATTACGTCTCAATAATGAATCGCAAATGAGTACACGGTTCATTAAGTTTCTTTGAGTGAGCTCGTGTGGCACCCAAATATCGAGCTTTTTTGTATAACCAGCTTTCTTCAAATGGGTCAAAACTGTTTTGTGGTCAATTCCCAGTTCTTCAGCTACATCGTAACTACTAATATGCCGATCTTGCTCCACTCTTTCAAAAATGGCGTCCAATTTATTCGTAACAGGGCGACCAGAGCGAGGTGCATCTTTAACATCAAAATTTCCGGACTGAAAACGTTTGAACCAAATTTGTGCTACTCTTACTGACACTGCATCAGGTCCATAAACATCACAAATTTTTTTCACTGCTTGAGTTGCATTTTTGCCTTTTTTATAATAAAATTTTAAAATGTATTGAATTTCTTCATTAGATTCACTCATTTTTACGGAGAGAAAAACAAATGAAAAATAGCGGGAAACAACTTTTTTTTATTTTTTTCTTTCTTTATAATGGAACCTTTTTAATGTTACTAAAACCAGCCAGACACAAATAGTACAGTCAAAAAAAATTTATAATAAGTTTATACCTACGTTATGCGAAAAGACTTTTTCCCCGACCTAATATTTATTTTATTCATATTTTTCAATATTTCTTTCTTTTTAATTTTACTTTTCAAATAAATTAATTAAATTTTTTGTGTACTTATTCCCACAGTTCTTGTTTTTTTATTTTAATTTGTTTTGTAATTTTCTTTACTGCTGGCACCCGCTAAACATTTGTTAACGTTCACTGTGGCGCAGTGCCTAGTGTGGGGTTAATAGTAATCGCTGCCTCATGCCACATATTGCTTATTCTACGCTTGATTTAAAAAATTGTATATGTACATTGTAAGCATTTTCTGAATAAAAATTTGTATTTGTATTTGTATTTGACAAAACCATTTTTTTAATGTCGGTAAATAAATGCTGTTTACGCACTGCCTACAGGCTTTATAAGGGGGAAAAAAGAGGGGAGTGTGGGGCTCACTGCGGCAGACGCGTCCACCGCAGTCCTACCCATTAAAAATCTTTCAACGACGCCCACCGCTGTTGAAAAGGGGCGAGGGGCCGGTGCTTGGGTTTCTAGCTTCTGGCCCGCGGCCAACGTTCCCCTGATCAGAACCGGGAGGATCTCCTAAGAGAGGCGCGATGTGAAACGCCTCTCCTTGTTTGGCCATGGCGAATCTGGCCGACTGGGAGAGTCTATATGGCTAGACGGAGGGGGCCCCTGCCCCCGCCGCCTAAGACTCCCTGGGCACTGCTGGACGGGCCCTCCTGTCCCGCCCGCTGCGCTAACGGCGTAGCCGAATAGAGAGCGAATTCCGCTTCCTCTCCCGCTCCACGGCCTCCTTCTGCGACAACACCACTTCGCAAAAGGAAGCCATCTTTGACACACTAGACAGTATTGTCATTATCTCGTATATTCGTTAGTCCCACTAAGGATTCGGGTCATTCACCATCATCATCATCATCATCACAGCCCATTAACGTCCCACTACTGAGCACGAGCCTCCTCACACAAATCAAGGTGTGAGGGTATTGGGTCATACTCCACCACGCTGACCCAGTGCGGATTGGCGGAGGCAGGTGTATGGCGTCCTGCTGTTAGAATTTTTCAAGCCGCCCATGAGGCCTCTAACATGGCTTAACGACTACCACATTTAGTGATAACCGGGACCAACGGCTTAACGTGCCTTCCGAAGCACGGAAGCGCTCGATATCAAATGCCACACAAACGGTCACCCATCCAAGGACTGACCTCTGTAAACGCTGCTGTACTTTGGTGATCGTTTCCAACCACCGAACACCGCAGAGCTACGAGCGCGAGGATATTTGGGTGCCACACGAGCTCACTCAAAGAAACTTAATGAACCGTGTACTCATTTGCGATTCATTATTGAGACGTAATGAAACCGAGCCGTTTTTGAAGAGATTGATAACTGGCGATGAAAAGTGGATCACGTACGACAAGAACGTGCGAAAAAGGTCGTGGTCGAAAGTTGGCCAGGCTTCACAGACTGTGGCCAAACCTGGCCTAACACGAAATAAGGTGATGCTGTGTGTATGGTGGGATTGGAAGGGCATTGTTTATTATGAGCTTTTACCGCCCGGCAAAACCATCGATTCTGATCTTTACTGCCAGCAACTGATGAGATTAAAGGAAGCAGTCGAGAGAAAACGGCCGGAATTGATCAACAGGAAGGGTGTGGTCTTTC
Source organism: Musotima nitidalis (assembly GCA_949126915.1). Classification (NCBI taxonomy): domain Eukaryota; kingdom Metazoa; phylum Arthropoda; class Insecta; order Lepidoptera; family Crambidae; genus Musotima; species Musotima nitidalis. The sequence continues at coordinate 563,876 of OX421434.1, read as the reverse complement.
ATCACGATAACGCTAGACCACACACATCTTTAGCCACTCAGCAAAAATTAAGAGAGTTCGACTGGGAGGTCCTAGTGCATCCACCATATAGCCCTGGCCTTCAGATTTTCACCTGTTTCGATCTCTGCAGAATTCTTTAGGTTCTGTAAGGTTGACCTCAAGAGAGGACTGCCAAAACTATTTGTCCCGTTTTTTTGATCAGAAGTCCCAAAGTTTCTACAGTAACGGGATAATGTCTCTGCCCACAAAATGGCAGAAAGTTATTCAACAAAACGGTACATATATATTGTAAATAAACTTTGAAAAAAATGTCTTGACTTTTCATACAAAAATACGAAAAGACTTTTTCCCCAACCTATTATATATATATCCCTTTACACCCACACATGAAAATTTTGCGTATTCAAAATATAAAAGTTTTGGTCTTGGGTATCTTTTTGGATACACAATGCTATAACAAGAGTGCAAAAATGATGCACTGGCGCTTAGGGTAAAAAACGACCCCCCCGACTGGTCTCCACCTTGTCGTGGTGGGGGGGCTGAGTACCTCCCGGTAGGGCGCAGGAGGCGCTAGGGAAAAGGCAACACCCAGAGACCGACGACTCTGGGTGCCTTTAGTACTGACTACCGGGGGGGAAACTAAGAGGGCCCGCTCAGCAGCGCCAGGAGGGTCTAGGCAGTGGGGGCAGGGGGCCCCTGCTGTCTAACCATGAACCCTCCGGGAAGTCGGCCACACACGCTATGCTCGCAAGGGGAGGTAGGAGGGGCGCGTCCACTGCGCCTCTCTGAGGAGGTCCTCCCGGTTTTGGTCCGGGGGACGTTGGCCGCAGGCGGGGTGTCAGAAGCTGCAACCCAGGTACTGGCCCTCGCCTCTTTCTCAACAAGCGGCGGGCGTCGACGGAAGATTTTTAGTGGGTATTACTTGGCGGTCGTGTCTGCCGGTGGTGAGTCCCACACCCCCCTTTCGGTCCCCCTTTGGCCGGAAGGCAGTGCGTAAAAGCATTTTGTTACCGACGTAAAAAAAAAAGGGGTAAAAAACGAGAGTGTAGAATACGCACAGCAATAAGCCCAGGCGACTGGTATGCTGTTAAACGTTCTCCTTAAAAGCCTGTCAGATTGACCGAAATATTAGCCGCGACATAATGTCACAGAAGTTGACTCTTAGCACAAAGATCTCTAGATGATACTTGTTAAATCTTGAGAGGTTACAAACCATAGAACAGAGATAAGTAAAGGCAAACCCTTTATACACATCGACACTAGCCCAGACCCTATTCCCCTTAGAAAAAATATTCTATAACATTTTATTTATTTATTCATATCTGGTATAAAAGCACCCTTAAGCTCAGTCTCTAGGCCACTTAAAAAATCTGACTACTTACGATTCAACACGATGTTAGCACGGAGAAATATTTATGTCCCGAATATCATACACACAAATATGCTGAAGTCGAAGAAACACCGCGAAATAAATTCGTATATTTCTCCTTATCTCTATTATGTGAGGGTTCTATTGAAGCGCTAATTAAAATTAATCTAATAAATAATAAAATTAAAACTAATCTAATTACAGCAGAGTTTACAGAGGTCAGTCCTTGGATGGGTGACCGTTTGTGTGGCATTTGATATCGAGCGTTTCCGTGCTTCGGAAGGTACGTTAAGCCGTTGGTCCCGGTTATCACTAACTTTGGTAGTCGTTAAGCCATGTTAGAGGCCTAATGGGCGGCTTGATAAATTCTAACAGCAGGACGCCATACACCTGCCTCCACCAATCCGCACTGGGTCAGCGTGGTGGAGTATGACCCAATACCCTCGCACCTTGGTATGTGAGAGGAGGCTCGTGCTCAGTAGTGGGACGTTGATGGGCTGAAATGATGAGGGTTCTGTTACGACTATGTGATATAATTGTAATAAATAAGGTATAAAGATATCTCGGGTTTATCGGATGTAGGAAAAAGATTTTGTTTTGACCGACGTTTTTATGTTGTCTGCCACGTGGATTGCACCGAACGTGTTTTCATAAATAATATATAATAAGAAAAGAGAAGCTTTCTTTTGTTATATAACACCCACACACATACATTTACGCCTGTTTTCCCGAAGGGTAGGCAGAGGCACATTATACGCCCACACTTTGCCAATTACATTGTCGGTCCCACGTAATAGGTGGCGAGCCTATTGCCTATTGTTATGTATATAGGTATATAATCTGCAATTTATTTTTTATAATTTGATAATTATATATACATACATAAAGCTTTTCAAGTAAATCCTCTTTATAGTTTAAGCATTTAGAAAATAATTACACTCAAAAAAAATAAACCTAACCCCTTTGGGGAAACAGGCTTGATTCTACGTATAAGTAACCCTGTTAGATTTATATAATTCAGCACTGCCAACAAACAAAGAGACGGCGAGCATTCTTCTTCTCACAAAGGGATTCCTCCCGCGAACTTGATATAACATTTCGCAGCGCTTATTCGTTCACGGTACCGTTTCGTAGTGGTCCTTTATTTTATTACTTTGAAACACGAAGATTTCGTCAGTGTTTGCTTTGTGGAATATAATATTTTGTTTCGCTTGCTGCCAGTGTTCTTAATTGTCGCATCCTTTTTGGAAAGTTGCAATTTTCTTCAGTACAATGTTCTGCAATTTGCTTCGGTTTTTATTCCAAAATTGAAGAATGGAATGTGCAGCTGTTGTTATTTTTAAAGTAACGTAGCGACTTTGAGGATCGGCGTTCTAAAGTAAGACAGTTTTAAATAATAAAAAAAAAAATCCTGACAATTACACCAATTATTTAGTTCCAAGATAAGTATCATTAAAAACTTGTGTTATGGATACTAAACAACGGATAAACATACTTTTATACTTTTTTCTATTGTAAATACATACTTAATATACATAGGAAAACACCCAGACCAGAACAAATATTCATGTTCATGTACACAAAGATTTGTCCTGTGTGGGAATCGAACCCACGACCTCTGGAGTGAAGTGTAGGTATACTGACCTCCACGCCATATCGGTCGTCAATTTTTATAAACACAGTCCTTGGTTGGGGATAATTTGGACGTAGTTATACAAAATGGATCCAACCCACGAAAATAATTTTTTAGACACTGCCATAAATGTCTAACTTATTAAAACAATACTAGACAGGAAGTAGATAACAATACCCAGCATTTAACAGGAATTCTAAAAAAAACTACAGTTTTCATATTATGCTATATCAAATTTACTAAAACTCCTGTTTTCTCAAAAGTGGATCCATTTTGCATAACTACGTCCATTTGTGAGTGTAATGTTACATATAGCGTGTCAGCCCTTCAAAAGGCACGTTAAGTATTGGTTATAACGTGTTAGAGCCATCGAGTCAAGTTAAGCTAATAGGCAGCTTGAAAAAGTTAACAAAAAAACACGATACACCTGCTTTTCTTAAAATGTAAAAGTAAATAAAAGTAAAGTAAAGTAAAAAGTTCTTTATTTCATAAACTATTACATAGCACTTGAAAACGTCAAAACAAAATATACATGAAAAAAAAATTTATATCAACCCTGAAATCACGAAGCTTAGATTCACTTACATGCAAATAAATAAAAATTAGGTGTAAGTGAATCTAAGTGCCAGTTCCGAGCCTCCGCTCTGTGAGAAGAACTGACAAGAAACTCACAGGCTATGCTCTTTTAAATTATTTTTGTTACATGACACACACAGTGTAAATTTGATGATACTGAAAGGGTCCCCCGAAGCTGTAACCAATAAAGTAGCACTAAGGGAACCTTCCATCACAGTCAAGTAAGTAAGTATTGTGAAACTGAGCTGAGCCTGTACAATAAGGGATGGTCACGACAATGATCTGGTTGACTTTTTATTCTAATATACACATACAAGTTGAAAATGTTAAGCCCAAGCTTGTTTATCCGATAAGTAATCATTAACAGCATAATACCCCTTTTGAAGAAACTGCTTTTTAACTACAGTTTTAAAAGTTGCCAATGGTAGATCAATTATTTCCTGCGGAATTTTATTAAAAAATCTGATACTATGACCCAAAAATGAATTTTTAGTTTTGTGAAGTCGACAATTTGGCAGAGAGAGCTTATTTCTATTCCTAGTATTAAAATTATGTACTTTTGAATTTTTATCAAATGTATTAATGTTTTTGCGAACATACATTATATTATCAAATATATACTGAGATGCAACCGTTAATATGTTAATTCTTTTAAACATCTCTCTAAGAGAATCTCTGGACTTAAGATTATAGATAGCTCTTATGGCGCGCTTTTGTAGTACAAATATATTATGTATGTCCGCAGCAGATCCCCACAATAACATACCATATGACATAATGCTATGAAAATAGCTAAAATAAACTAATCTAGCTGTTTCTTCGTCTGTTATGAGTCTTATCTTTTTGATGGCATAGCATGCTGAGCTAAGCCTTCCGGACAAATCCATTATATGGGGGTTCCACTGCAATTTAAAATCAATATTGATGCCTAAGAACTTTGTGTCATTTAATAACTCGATATTCTTGCCATTCATTTTCAAGTTAGTTGAGACTTTTGTAACATTAGGCAATGAGAACTTTATACATTTAGTTTTACTTGCGTTAAGAGATAGATTGTTAACCGTAAACCAGTGTAAAACCTTCGCAAGAGCATTATTTATCACGTCAGAATGATCCTTGCCTCTGTTCACTTTAAATATCAGAGATGTATCGTCAGCAAACAAAACTGTTTCGCACAGATCTCTAGTATAGAAAGGTAGATCGTTAATATAAATTAGAAACAATAAAGGGCCTAAAATCGAACCTTGTGGAACTCCCATAAGCAATGGCGCGCCAGAAGACTCGACTCTATTAATAACTACTTTTTGAGTTCTGTCACTCAAGTAAGATTTAATTAATTTTAAAGAATTACTATTAACACCATAATATGTCAATTTAGCTAACAAAGTAGGATGGTCAACGCAATCGAATGCCTTCGAAAGATCACAAAATACTCCAATCGCATCCTGCCTGTCCTCCCAGGCGTCAAATATATGCTTCATTAGGGCTACACCAGCATCTGTAGTGGATTTACTCTTAGTGAAACCATACTGCTGAGAATGAAATAAGGAATTCAGAGAGAAATGACAAAGTAATTGATTAAAAATAACTTTTTCAAATATTTTACTAAGAGCTGGGAGTACTGATATTGGTCTATAGTTAGTAGGATCAGACTTCTCACCAGCTTTAAAAAGAGGTATTACTTTACTGTATTTCATTAAACTTGGAAATGAACCATCATCAATACATTGATTAAAAATGACTGCCAACTGAGGAGCAATAATATTATTGATAGATTTAATAATGTTGGTTGAGATTCCCCATAAATCCTCAGTTAATTTTAAATTTATTGTATTAAAAGTATTAACTATTGTAGAGCCATCAATATGTCTAAAACTAAATAATTCACTACAAAGAGGTACATTGTCTTCAAGAAGAAAGACTGCACGCTGAGTAGAGGAGTCAAGTGCTTGAGTTGTCTCTAATGGTATATTCACAAAGAATTTCCGAAATGCGTTGGCCACCTCTTCTTCTTCTACAATATCTTTATCATCGACTTTAAGAGTTATTATGCTATGATTATTCTTGTATTTTCCAGATTCTTGGTTTATGACATTCCATGTAGCTTTAATTTTATTTTTGGAATTCATAATTTTATTTTTAAGATGCATTGACTTAGCAGTGGTGCAAACAAGTTTGAACAATTTTGAATAATTTCTAACATATTGAATAAAATTTGAATCTGTTGAAGTACTTTTTTCTCTATATAAATCAAAAAGTTTCTTCCTACTATTATAAATTCCGGGAGTAGCCCAATCACAAAACTTCCTTTTGTTTGAAATTTCCACACTTTTCAGCTTAAAGTTATTCTTAAATTCTTGTTGTACAATTCCGAACAATTTATCATAATTTACAGCGGAATTGTTTTCTAACGTGGTAAGCTTTTCGTTGACATCGCTTTGAAATTTCAAAACCAGATTCTTTGTTATTGGTCTAATTAATATTTTTTTAGGTACATTTTGAAAATTATATTCAAAACTAATAATCTGTCCACTGTGGTCGGAAGTTACGCCATACTCAATTGATTTATGTATAATAATAAAATTACAAAAAATATTGTCTAAGCATGTTGAAGACGTAGGCGTAATTCTAGTGGGTTCAAGAAAAGAATTAAGTAAATTAAAAGACTTGAACAAATTCAAAAACCTAACTGATATTGAGGAAGATTCCAAAATATTAACATTAAAGTCACCACATACTATAACTTTTTTATTACTTTTGCATAAGGTTGCTAAAACATCCTCCATTGCAGTTTCAAACTGTTGATAATTGCCACTAGGCGGTCTATAAACACATAAAACAATAAAATGGTTAAGCTCTGTACAAGACAATTCTAAAACACGTTCAACTGAAGATGTTTCAACATCCCTACGAGCCCTATTGTTTAGTAAGTTTTAATAAGTGATCCACCTCTTATAGATTGTTTCCTGTGAAATGCACTAGCTACTTTATAATTTTGTAGTCCCAGTAGAGACTCATTAACATTTAACCAATGCTCAGTTATACACATTACATGGATATTTAATGACTCTAATAACAAACTTAATTCTAGATCTTTGCCTGAAATGCCTTGAACATTCTGATGAAATAAATTTAAGAGCGGCTTTTCATTGGTCAATCTATTGCAAGAGAACTCCTCTATTGTCTTATGAGTAAATTTAAATTATTTGGAATTGATTCCAAGTTTGAATTATTAATAATTTTCTGCTCAATAAAAGCAGGTTTCACAGCCAAGTTTTTGGCTAAGTTAAAAAAGTAATAATATAGCGTAGAAGCTAATCGTTTTTTAATATATTTAGGTATGTAATAATTACCATTTGTCAAATAGAAATTAATACCTAAGTTATTGTACTAAATTACACCTCAGAATTTCGGTACTTTATAGCTCTTAAAACGAAGTTGAAACAACGTTGAAAAAAACAAAATACTATAAGAATGGTAGTTGATAACACATAGTTTCATAACAGAATCGTACATAGTATAAAATCTTGTACTAAAGCACAAAACGCAAAGCTAGACTTGACTGAATTCTATAATTATAACATATTCACTCACATCTGGGAACTAATTATTTATTTCCATGTCCATGGGGGCCGGAGGCAAAGCAGCTTGTCAGGCATTTAAGTTCTCGCCTTATTGATGCCTCCGGTGACAATAAGGCTGGCAGCTACTTCTGCCAGCGTATTAGCCTGGCAATCCAAAGAGGAAATGTTGCCAGCGTTCTTGGCACCGTACCCATGGGCCCACAGTTGGAAGACATCTTCTATTTATAGTTTTAAGTTAAGATAGTAAAGTAAAGTAAAAAATTATTTATTTCATAAACTATTATACATAGTACTTGAAAACGTCATGATTACAAATGAAAAAAAAAACAATCGAAATAATATTACACTAAATCACAAAGCTTAGATTCACTTACATGCAACAAAACAATTTAAAAACAAAAAATAATTAAGTGTAAGTGAATCTAAGTGCCAGTTCCGAGCCACCGCTCTGTAAGAAGAACTGGCAAGAAACTCACAGGCTTTGCTCTTTTAAATATGTCCATTAGTTTGGTACTAGAATTACAATCTTCATTTGTCTGTGAAGCTATACAATGCAAACCTATACATAACCTTAACAATATTTATGTTTTCAAGTCATTCATATTAGAATAGCCTGTATGAAACGGCAGCTTAATCCCAAGCATTTTTATCTGCCATAAAGTCGTTAATAGAATAGTATCCCTATGAAGACAGCTTGTGTTTTATTGTTAATTTAAATTTATTTAGGCTCAATTGCTGTATGTTGCTTGGGATTTTATTGTAGAATCGCACACATTGACCTTTAAAAAGATAGTTTATTTAAGTTGTTTAGGTATTATATCTTTTTGGTGTTGTAAGGCAATGCATTCATTATTCATACTTGATGACGTTGTAATAATAATAAACAAAGTTCTTTTCACTCACATCTATGTGAAAAACTCGCTTATACCCTCTATAGTATACACATAGAAAAAATCCAATACCTCTTCGTATAAGAAGTATATTACTATCCCCTATAGTAATGTTTGTTACTATCGTCTAGTATAGTATATAGTACATAGATAGAACTGATCCCATGCTCCCTGACGCCGCGTGAAGCCGTCCTCGTCTCCTGAGATCAATTTCTCAATAGGATTCTCGCAAATACATTCACAGTCTAAAATATACAGCCAGTTTTACAAGTGAAGGCTTAAAATTACTTTGTAATTTCACGACAAATCGAGAAAATACGACACAGGCCCTCTCAGGTTCTTAAGTCAACCTTAGAACCGTTTAATGACATTTAATTCTCAAACTGTCCAATGAAGGAAAAACGTTTAGTTATCAAATTTTATAAATGAAAAGCAGCTACACGACAACACTGATTAATTTTCTTAACAGGATGATGGAGACATTTATTTGAAGACATCTCTCAGCCCATTGACGTCCCACTACTGAGCACGAGCCTCCTCTCACATATCAAGGTGTGAGGGTATTGGGTCATACTCCACCACGCTGACCCAGTGCGTATTGGCGGAGGCAGGTGTATGGAGACCTGCTGTTAGAATTTATCAAGCCGCCCATTAGGTCTCTAACATGGCTTAACGACTACCACATTTAGTGATAACCGGGACCAACGGCTTAACGTGCCTTCCGAAGCACGGAAGCCATCACCCATTCAAGACCTAACCTCAGTAAACTCTGCTGTACTTCGGTGATCGTTTCCGACCACCTAGCACCGCAGAGCTACGACCGCTACTATAACTAAAAGCGTGATTATAACTAAACCTACCTAATGTTAAAAGACGATTTCGTCTATAAAGATATACTGACCCACAAAGTTAAAGATCAAAGTCGTTTGCAGAAAGCAATCAATATGCATCTTCCCAACGCACCTGAGTTTTTTTTTAAACATACTTATTTTTAGGGGTGAACGTTAACTTGTTCAGAATATTTAACTTCCGAGAAGCTATTGAAATAACGTTCTCGATATAGCACCTTGGATTCAGGTCACGTCCTATATTCATACCAAGAATGATCAGGGTTAGATGTTTGTATGAAAAATCAATAATCACTTGAAAAAATGGTTAAAATATCGTAACAATTATTTTTATTTAATTTATTCTATTCAGGATACAAACAGTCATTACACATAAAAGTTAATTTAAAAAATAATTTGCTTAATACTAGACCTACAGATCCCTAAATTATATTAATTCCGAGTGGAAAGCGGTCTGACAACTCGGGCGCATATTACGTTGAAATTGCTAAAACTATGGGAACGAGTAAGTGAGAACCCCGTGACTTGACGTGAGCTCAGTTTAGCGGTGCAGGAGGCCACTATTATATTGAAATACGGGCGAAAAATAACAGATAAAGCTACTATGCTATATTTATATTCCAGATTTAGTGCAAAATTCAGGCAACTATAATAAATATGACGGCTTAAAGAGATCTGTAGTTGTTTTTTTTAGATATGGATTCACTCGTTTAGCCAGTGTTAAGTAATTAAATAAATCAAGTTACCCCTATCCTATCTCCTATACATTATTTAGGGGTACTTGCACCATGTTAGGTAGGGGGGTTGGTGATCGCAGTTGAAGCCAGTATAGGAAGACGCTGCTGCCCATGATCCGGTAGAACTCTCTGCATCGACTTTTACGAGATGAGAGGAGGTGGGACTATTCTAGGCCGGTACTACGCATCAAAATGATACGTCCATACAAACATTAACGCCTGTTTCCCGAAGGGGTAGGCAGAGACATATTATACGACTCACCAATACACTATTGATATATATATGTTCGCCGAGCCTCGTCCGTTGATCGACAGGTGCACCACTTGCAGGTGAGGTTGGCTTGGGCTCCTTAGGTCTTGGTAGGAACCCTATATGCAGCGTTTTAGTCGTTTAGTCACAGTCAAAGTGAAATAAAGTCTGTCAGAAATGAGTCATGTCAAAGTTAAGAGACATTATACAGTAGAGGCAAATGAATTGTAAAAATTCATTTTGTAGAAAGAAGCAATCATAATTTTTTATTTATTCATTTAAAAAACAAAATAAATTACAATCCTAGTGAACTTGCTGTCCCACACCTGCTGTCACCATACATTGTGCCAGTCAATAAGAAAACTGTGTACACAATTCTATAGAACGTAAGCCAAGTCTAAAGGGATGTCACACTAGGAAATGAAGGACGTGCTACAAACTAGCATAACACGTAGATTCTATGTCAATAGTGTTAGTTTTTTCAATTTTAATCATTACAAGGTGTAAAGATTATCATCTTTGGAACCGACTCACTTGAAATTAATTTATTTCTTGTTCCGCGGGAATCGTCCGCCATCTTTTTTTTTCTAAAAAAAAGTATTACATTATTTTGTAGTCTAGCAAACCACGAGGGAAACAAATGTGCTACGTCACGTGTCGCCAGCGACGTCGAGTAACATAATGCGACATTGCTGGACTTGGCTCAACTTGCCTGGCTTTTTTTTTTTTGATTTACGTCGGTAACAAAATGCTATTTACGCACTGTCTCCCGGCCATAGGGGAAGACCGGGAGGGGTGTGGGGCGGGGGGCCAGTGCCAAAGTATATAGATCAGAACAGAACCGGTAGGACTTCCTCAGAGAGGCGCAGTGTGTCGCGCCTCCCCTACCTCCTAGTGCGACCACCGGCGTATGTGGCCGACTTCGCGTGGGGTCTTTAGTTAGACGGTAGGGGCCCTCCTGGCCCGCCCGCTGCGCCTACGGTGTAGCCGGAGAGAGAGCGGATCCCGCTCCTTCTCCCGCTCCGCGGCCTCCCTCTGCGACGTCACCACTTCGCAGAAGAAGGCCATCGCCTCCCACGCCGTCTCAACTTGCCTGGCTACATCAACCTCAGCTGACGTTGCTACGGTCAAAAGTCGAGATATGTAACCAAATACGCGAACTAGAATATTTGCCTTCTCAATATCTGTATTTCTCTCAACAAACAGTTACAATCTGATGTAAATATACATAACGTATCGTTGTGGGCTCTGTCGGGTACGGCAAAACCGTATATTATCGAGTAACTTAACATTGAAGTGCAAGTTTAAGTAAGCCGATGTAAATGTGAGCCGATGTATATGTATGTAATTTTACATATATACATACATACATTCACACCTGCTTTCCGAGGAGAATATTAACGCCAACACTTCGCCAATTATATAGTTGGTCACACATAATAGGCGAGCGAGAACATAAGAAAATAACTTATAATTCTGCTTCTATTACTACTATTGCATAATTTCAGTTCCATATTTTAGTTTCAAATATAACAGTCGATTTAAATTCGATACGACTTTTTTACATTACATAGCAAGTTTTGTAATATATAATAAATAAATCAAAAAATTCTACACGACATTTCGGTCGTCAGTAACTTTTTATACCACTATTTCCTGTCCCCCCGCGGTCCTCTGGCTGCTATATTTTCGTAAACATAATCGTCTTGAGATCAGTGACTACATTTTAATATGTCTACTACGACCCTGCATTGAAGTACAGTATACTGACCTACACGCCTTATAACGTGCTAGTAACTTCTGAGCCACTAAAAAATCTATCATGTTCTGCCCCCGGCGGTCGTCTGCTACCAATTTCTCAATCTCAGAAACCAGATGACGTGGTGCGACGTTGGCACGGACATAAGTCGTGCGATGTCGCAGATATGTCGAGCGAAATCGCCCGTCTTCGCTAAGCATGACGTGATACATATTATTATTATTCTTAATATTCTTAATTATTTCTTGACCCTATTATTATCATATATTTTCGCGAACACACCCGTGTAGTATCCAGTAGGCGCGCTCACCTCTTTGTTTACCGAGCCCCCCACGCCCACGCCTGGGATGTCAAATCTTATCTGATCACTCCATAAACCCTCTAAGTATAGAAATAAGCCTTGGGCGATGTGTAAGTTATGAGCGGTAGCGTGTTTACGCAATATTTTTGAATCAGTAAGTAGGTACATGAAACAATCCGCACTAGGTCCGCGTGGTGGAGTATGTCCCAATACGCTCACACCTTAGTATGTGAGAGGAGGCTCGTGCTCAGTAGTGCAACGTTACTGGGCTGACATGATTTTATTTTTATTTTATTTTATTTGGAAAGCTTACAGCTGTTTTTACAGAAAAAACTTAAAAAATAATTATAGGTTAATTGCAAACAAATTTGAGAAACTAGCTTCATTTATCAATTTTTAATTTGTAATAAGGTCTTTACTTTAACATTATCTGGTGATCCAAAAAAAAAAGATGAAGATGATGATGAATGCCCACATTACACTAGTTCTAATAAAACACTTCGACTTCGATAACTTTGAGGTTTATTTCATTTCTCAGGTATAGTAGCAAAATAAAATGTTGCTCATGCTAAATAGAATACGTATTTTTCGGCTTTGATCTGAACTACATGTGCTGGTCTTAGGAACCACCCTCATACTTAGCAGTCTCTTAGCACTCTAACCATAAAAAAATATAAGAAGTTTCTTTGTCCACTCGGCTTTGGAATTCTCTGCCAGCGCATTTGTTTCCCAACTCTTATAGTCTCAGGGTGCGAAACAGCATTTGGGACGGCCGTCAGAAGTGGGTGTGCTTGCCGTGCTTTTTCCACGATATTGAGCGCTCGTACTGTCGTGGCATTGAATGCTTTCCATCAAAAAAATATATGAAAAGATCATTTACAATGTTTGAGAACAAAATACAAAACTCACCAAGCTTTTTTGATGACTTTACAGCCTTCTAGGAAGCAACAGTGCACAGTAACTTAAGCTAGATAGCCCATAGAGTAGATACTCTTCGTTTTTGCTCCGTGGTATTATTATTATTACTAATACCCCAAAAAGTAAGTAAGCTGAAGAAGCAGTGGGCAGGGCACATAGCACGTACAACTGGCGGCCGTTTGGGAAGGAAAGTTCTAGAATTTAGATCCTTCCACAGAAAGCGAGGCGAGAGTTTACCCGCAGGACTTTAGATACAGGTCGCTTATAATCGGTCACACTGGAAATGTGTGGACGACGCCTATTTTTAGTAGTGGTTTAAAATCGGATTTCGTTTGGCAGATGGTAATGAATATTTTATAAAGGCAATTGTAAAAAGGTAAAATAAAATAAACTTATTCTCCGCTGTCTCCTGTGCCCTGGCCCCAGACCGTTATGGAGTTAGCGTGGCCTTGCTCGGCTCTATATTGCTGACGATAACATTTCGAGACTCGACTCACTCCGATTTCCTTTACGACCTCTAAAACGGGAAGCTTAACTGTAGCCCAAATAGACCGAACTGCCCAGGGATCGGGAGGTAAACAACCGTCGAGTTACTTAAGAATTAAAATATACTTCTTAACTTATACTTCGCCCCAAAACCTTTGTTGTGGGTGGAATAAGAATATAATATTATAACATAATAGCACGCTTGTCACGCCTGTTTCCCCGAAGGGTTAGGCCAAGACGCAGTACACGCCCACAGCTTTACCAGTTACATTGTTGCCTCAATAGGTGGCGAGCCTATTGCCGCTTACCGGGAACTTTTGTGTCTGCTAAAACCTTGTTCGTTGGTCGGTGCACCACTTGCAGGTGAGGTTGGCTTGGCCTTCTCCGTAAATAATATGATATTTCCTTACGTAATTTCTATCTGACCCTAAATAAATATGCAGAGCTTGTACTATGGGTAGAGAACAATGGAAAAAAATATTGAAAAACTTAAAATATGCGTACAAATGTTAACAATGTGGGAATCGAAGTTACGACATTTGAAGCGTAAGAACAAAACTATGTATCAAAACCTATAGGTTGAGGTACTGACCTCAATACTGACACCTGCAGTCTACCCTGTTAGTAAAAATTCTGCCTGTTTGTGTTGTTCAAGAGGATTTACAACAACAACAAAGTTTTACAACAGACAGATTAAGTGACAAACCTTGACAAATTCTGACGAACAATGCATTTTTTATTTACTTCTCTTTCTTTCTCTTTCTTGATTGTGGAACCACCCATGTCTCTTGCATTGCTCTGCTGTCCTATAGCTTGAAAGACGCTAACTGTCAGAGGGTAATTTCTGAAATATAAACTGTATTGTATTACAGTAGGGTTTAAACTCCAAAAAATATCCACTGTATTAGCCGCATTCTAGCTAATCGACGACAGTGTTGTCAATATATTTTTTGTATTTTTCATAAAGACATAGCAATCACATAAGTTTATATGTAAAACTAGCTGACCCGGCAAACGTTGTTAAAAATATAATTAAAAATTTTTTTGGGTTGGACTACCCCTAACATTTAGGGGGATGAAAAATGGATGTTGGCCGATTCTCATACCTACTCAATCATCATCATCATCACAGCCCATTAACGTCCCACTACTGAGCACGAGCCTCCTCTCACATATCAAGGTGTGAGGGTATTGGGTCATACTCCACCTACTCAATACGCTCACAAAATTTCATGAGAATCGGTCAAGCCGTTTCGGAGGAGTATGGGAACGATAACGAGAATTTTATATATAAGATGACTCAATAACATTTTCATAACATTAGGTAATGCATTTTCAATGTGAAATACTCAATAGTTCACGAATCCACATAAAGTTCTCAGCGCAGTTGTAAACTAACGAAATAGCTGTACTACTCCGAGTTGAGTCCGTTCTCGGTCCAACTTCGCTGAGTTTCCGACGGCTCCAAATCTCCACGGCTCTGAGAACTGCCTGAAAGTACTTTATCGATATTAGGGCTTGGTACACACTGGGCTTTGAGCATCGCCGATTTTGCTATAACTTACATTGAACCACATAACTCGTCCTTATTTCTGCTCCGTTTATTAAGATTCCACTTCTGGATCTAGTCTGAAGATATAGCAGACTCCAGCGTGCAGACCTAGTCTGGATTATCAGAAGCAGGTGAGTAGTAAATAAATTTAAAATGAAATATTTAGATCTTTCGAAAAGGCCAGTAGTAACCTCAATTTCATTGTCAATTAGGACAACAAGACTACTCATATGGTCGTGTTTCCGTCCTAAAAATAAGTGAACCAGTAAGAAGTCACTACAACAAAAACCAAGAATCTAGACGTTTAATAAATAACTGCAAAAAAAGTAAAGGTATTACAAAAGGTGTATAGGGATCCTACCAAGACCTAAGGAGCCCAAACCAACCTCACCTGCAAGTGGTGCACCTGTCGATCAACGAACGAGGCTCTCGCGAACATGACAGTGCCCAGTAATAGGCTCGCCACCTATTACGTGGGAAAATCTATATAATTGGCGAAGCGTGAGCATATAATATGACTCTGCCTACCCTTTCGGGGATACAGGGGTCAATGTATGTTATATATAAATATATATGTACAAAAAAAAACTGATGACATTGTATTGAGTTTGTTTTTGAAAACAGAAGAAACTACAAAAATAAACTAACTTTAGAAGACCGAGGAGAATAATCAGCCATTTTGATCAGCGTTTGTAGACTCTGAGACTGCTTTGATTCTATTGAAACAAAGGCAGCGTTTTAATCTCTGCAGCGATGCTGCATTGCCCATCCGATATCTAAGTGCCGGGAAAAATAATCAGAAACGTATGAACATTACGCATGCTTAAAGGAAAATCGACCCATTAATAGATAGGTCGATTTGAGTTACGTACTTATACAGTCTTTCTATTTCTTACTGAGATCAAATCAATGTTAATCAAACGTTCAAAACACAAGCAGAATTCCTAATTCATAAATCAGTATTAATGCGCTTACAAGTAGGACAAGTATTCTTTAGAAGATCTTCTTTTGTGATGTCCCAAAAATCGTATTTTTTGAGTTAAGTCACTATTCCATTAAGCATGCGATTAGATTTTGTTTCCATTCATAATTGTTTTGTGGGGGTGAAATGAAAGGTAGTGAAAAGGCACTTTGATATTTTGAGTTCTTTGCAGAGTATTATGTTTCGTTTTAGAGGCAGGGCGCAATATTTTTACTAGTTTTTCATGGTGCGTTTTCACTAAGGAAGTATACATAAGTTTGGAGATATTAGCTGCATGAAATAGATGTATTTCTTTTGATTTTGCTTGCTTACATAAGGGTCTTATACATTGTAAGCAAGTGATGAATTAAAAATATCTTTGTAACAATTCACGAGAGTGAGAGTGAGACTCTCGTTTCAGCGTTGGTCGTGAAGACATCGTTGTTCTGAGGCTCCTATCTTACCTGAAGATGCCCTGTGTAAGGGCAAAACACGTGTCGTGTTGAATAGTTTCTCGTTTATTTTCGGGAAATTATAGTAGCGCGGGAATCGTTACAAAGATATTTTTAATCCATCACTTGCTTATAATGGATTTCCGCAAAGTAACGCCTGAATCAATAAATTATGTCTTATACATTTTAATTTTATCGTCAAAATCTACTTATATTTAAATATGCAAATGTTAAAAATTATTTTGATTGATTGATTTTATTTAAATGTAATTTTCAGATTATTATTATATCAAAATTATTATTTCTACATTCCAAAAACTAAAGATTGACACTGAACTATCGAAAAACGTGCTTAAATGCTATTGCTACTGAAGGTTGTGTGGTGGGGCCCTTACTGGTGTTATAACAGTGGCAAGTTTGGTCAAATAACAAACCGCAGTACAGTTTTCAGAAATATTATAATATTGGGTATGTCTATTTGATAGAACTTGTCGAACCAAGTACATGTTAAATCTTGTAATATTATATAATTTATTGATTCAGGCGTTACTTTGCGGAAATCCATTGTAAGCAAGTGAGAGAACTCTCGTTTCAGCGTTGGTCGTGAAGACATCGTTGTTCGGAGGCTCCTTTCTTACCTGAAGATGCCCTGTGTAAGGGCGAAACACGTGTTGTGTTGATTAGTTTCACGTTTATTTTCGGGAAATTATAGTAGCGCGGGAATTGTTACAAAGATATTTTTAATCCATCACTTGCTTGTAATATTATGTAAAGTAAGTATGTATTATTTGATCACTTAAGTTATGCATAGTCCTTGGATGAGTAATATGTTGTATAACATATATAATTTTAACAGAAGGACGACATGGGTTGAGTGTTCGAAGGGTTGCCGAGGCTCGAGTTCATAACTTGCGAAAGAAGGAATATGGATGGTTTTTAGTCCGTTGAAGTTTGATACACCTATCCCCTCTCCCACATTCACAGCGGGAGCTGGTCTCGACCAATATGCATTAGGGCAGCGTAGTCCTATCGGGACCATGGCATCACCTGCTCACACCACTGGTAGTGTGATGGGTCAACACAAATAAACAAATATTTTTAAGCTATAGCATAGCTTCTATCGCGGGCCTTGAGCGTAGGTGGAGACCGAATCCAGCAATTCCGTAACGAAAAACCTAACATCCCCCCCTACGACCGGCACAGCGGTGATACTTTTTAGTTATTCAATCTATCGATAAATAGCAGAACTTTTAATGACTTAAAATCTCACGCTTGTCTCTTTAGTTCAGCAACCCGCCTTTAGGTGGCATTGGTTGTATCGGGTGGCTAAAATTATTTTGTTTTCTTATCGGTCACCACGCTCAAAGTGTAACTTGAATGAATATCAAAGAAAAAAATACTGCATAAATAAAATAAATAAATAAGTATAATTGCATAAGTTGATAAAAATGCTACGTATTAGCTTTATTTTTTTACATATTTTTATTTGTGTATTAATTTTGTCCGGATTTTTCGATTTTGAAGTTCTACGATACGACTTTTTCTAAAAAAATATTTATAACATAGGGAGTACCTACACGAGTCACGTCAAATGATTTACATTAAAAAAAATAGGTCAGGCTAGGTGCTGCTCTTAAGTAGTGCCATAAGTATTAAAAATACTCATCACACTATCAGCGGTGAAAGCCGGTGGTGCCATGGGCCCCAAAAGGAGCATGGTGGAGTATGATCCAAATCTTTTACACTTTGGTATGTGAGAGGAGACCAATGCTCAGTAGTGGGACGTGAAAGTGCTGAGATAATGACGGGGTTTTACAAATACTTTTTTTTTCTTTTAAATAATGGCTTTCTGCGTTTAGGAAATTCAGCCAGTGTCAAGTAAGAGATATGTTAATAATATATAAATCATAGTTAATGAGAATAGGTGGTGATAAAGATGATAAATCAGATGCCTGCCCCCTACACCCCTTGAGTCCTCAGTAAATATGTGGGACTATCTGAGATCTCACCTGGACTTCTTAAGAGGATTTGAAAAGTGATGTTGCACTGCTTTGTTTGATTTACCAACATTCATGTACGTTCACAAATACTTATGGGTTAGTAATCAACCGTTATTACACATAAATTATAGCACATAACACAAAACTGCAAACAGCTTCACTTTCCCGCTAAGAAGTCCAACTGCTTTCTTAAGTGCATGCTTGCAGCTCTTTGTGTGGTTTCAAGGAATGATTATTGCCTATAATCAAAAGCGTACATAACATCTGCTGTGAACGTGACCGACGAAACAGCAGGTAAACCGACATTGGTCGTTCGTTACGTCTATTAGAAATGTCAACTGCATATCTATAATTAGTTCTGCAATGTGAATCTACTGAATTGCATAATGATTTATGGTGAATTGGAAATGCAAATGTTGGAATTCATTCATTCCTTCCTGGTGTGTCTGATTGTAATATTAAAAACAAGACTTTTGAGTGTCTAAAGCTCATATCAAGATGTGAGGACCTAAAGCCAACCTCACCTGCAAGTGGTGCACCTGCCGATCAACAGACGAGGCTCTGGCGAACCTAAAAGTTCCCGGTAAGCGTCAATACGCTCGCCACCTATTACGCGGGACCAGCAATAACTGGCGAAATGTGGGCGTATAATATGCCGTTGCCTACCCCTTCGGGGAACCAGGCGTGATATTATGTATATACACAGCTGATAAACCAAAATATGCCTACCCCTTCGGGGAAACAGTAACGATTGTAGGTATCTTAACGTTACTGACCTACTAATCTCACAGAAGAAGCGCTCGTAGCTCTGCGGTGCTCGGTGGTCGGAAACGATCACCGAAGAACAGCAGAGTTTACAGAGGTCAGTCCTTGGATGGGTGACCGTTTGTGTGGCATTTGATATCGAGCGCTTCCGTGCTTCGGAAGGCACTAACGAGCCATTGGTCCCGGTCAGCATGGTGGAGTATGACACAATACCCTCATACCTTGATATGTAAGAGGAGGCTCGTGCTCAGTAGTGGGACGTTAATGGGCTGAGATGAAGATGAATCTAACAGAGCTAAGAGCTTTCGATTAACAATATCATCAATTTGTCAAGAAGTTGTGTTGAAAGTGTTTTGTTTCCCAGCGAGCTTCGTTCTCAGTTGCATTAACGATAATGCGACTCCATTAACTTCATTTCTTTGTTGTGCTGTCTCGAAAGCAGTAGTTGTACAGTTGGATAAATAATAAGATATTGTTTTCCTGTTCGTACTACCTCATACTTTTCTGCTAACCCAAAGTTTAACTGGTAGAGAACGCCTTTTAGCATTAAGTTTGCCTTTTGTATTTTTCTATTTATGCGATAAATTTTGAATAAATATTTTTGCAAAAGATTAAAAAAGGCAACTATTATAAGAAAATGTTTTTTCTTACCATTAAAAAACATTTTATGCAGCCCACCTAAATTAGTTTGGAGTAGGCTATACTAGTTTGTCCTAAAATCGGATTTTACCGGTAACATACATAAGAATACTGAGCAATTTAGTAAGAAAAGCTTTATACATAACCAAAACACAAGAAATAAGCATAAATTAGTTGTACCTGCCACTAGGCTCCAAAAGATAAACAAATCATTTAAAGGTCAAATGTGCGATCCTACAATAACATTCCAAGCAATATACAGCAATTTAAGCACAAATAAATTTAATTTAACAGTAAAACGCAAGCTGTCTTCAAAGTGATAGTATTCTATCAAATACTATAAGTCAGATACATATGCTTGGGATTAAACTGCCATTGCATACAGGCTATTTTTATTTGAATGACTTAGAACATGAATATCTTTAATGTTATATTATATTGCATTGTATAGCTTCACATACAAATAAAAAATTATTTCACGATATGAAGCGCTTTCTTATTTTTTTTGGACTGCATCGACCTCTTACCATCAGGCAGGATGTAGTCATTATGACGTGTCACATTAAAACAAAAAGTATAAAGTTACATATTTAAAAATAAATTATATCTTCTTGGCGGGAAAGTGAAGCGTCATGTCTGCAGTTTTTGTTTTATTTTCGAAAATTTGTGTAATGTCGGACACTAATGTGTCATAACGGTGGATTATTAATCGTTTAGTTTTTGTGAACGTACATGAGTGTTGGTAAATGAAACAAAATAGTGCAACATTATTTTTCCAATTTCCTCAAAAAGTGCATGTGAGATCTCAGTATAGTCCCACATCTCTACTGAGGACTCAAGGGGTTTATAGAAGGGCATCTCATTTATCACCTTTAGCACCACTCATTCTCATTTATAATTTATATGTTATTAATATATCGCTTACTTGACACTGGCAAAATGTGCAAAACGCACGAAGTCATTATTTAAAAGAAAAAAACATATAAATATAAAAAGTAATGTCGGACTTCTTGGCGGGAAAGTGAAGCGTCATATCTGCAGTTTTGTTTTATTTTCTAAAATTTGTGATATTTCTAACATTAATGTGTAATAACGGTGGATTATTAACCGTTAAGTGTTTGTGAATATACATGAGTGTTGGTAAATCAAACAAAACAGTGCAACATCACTTTTCAAATTCTTGCAAGAAGTCCAAGTGAGATCTCAGTATAGTCCCACATCTTTACTGAGGACTCAAGGGGCTTATCTTATCTTATCTTATCTTATAGCGGGGGCCACAGATTAACCGTGGCGCACTTTGACCCTTATGCCGGATCTTTTGTGCATCCCCTTGCCTATCACTCCAAATCTCCAAATATTGTTACCATCATCTTTATGACAGTCTTTGCAGATTGGAGCCCATAGTCCCTTGGTTGTGGGTAGGCCACCCCCAGGAGACTCATTCGGCAAGCAGCCAACGAGTCACAGGTACACAGCAGGTGTTCCATAGACTCCTCTTCGTCACCACATCTGCGACATAGCGGTGATTGCACTAGTCGCATCCTGTGGAGCATTTTGTTTGTGGCATAATGCCCTGTTAGAGCCCCAATTATCAGTCTGGCTTGATTCCTGCTACCTTCGCAGAGAGCCTTACACCAGCTGCTCCCTGTCACCCCGATGAAGGCCTTTGAATGCTTAAGTGCCGGTAGCAGCTGCCATTCCGATAGATGTTTCTCCACCAT
Source organism: Musotima nitidalis (assembly GCA_949126915.1). NCBI lineage: Eukaryota > Metazoa > Arthropoda > Insecta > Lepidoptera > Crambidae > Musotima > Musotima nitidalis. The sequence goes on along the minus strand of OX421434.1, from coordinate 542,435 downwards.
ATACTTTTTTAGCGTCATGGCTATTGTACTCATAGAGAGTGCAATGCATGGCTCCGGTCCTGTGAATAACGATTCCGAGCCCTGTCTGGCAAGCCTGTCAGCGTGCTCATTCCCTTTAAATCCGGCGTGGCCTGGTATCCACATGAGGGTTACCCTGTTTGTCCGGCCCAGTCTGTTAAGGGTTTGAGCAGCTTCTAGTACCAGCCTTGAGTCTACTCGCACTGAGGCGATAGCCTTGAGTGCTGCTTGACTGTCGCTGAGTATGTAAATCACTCGGTCCCTGATGTTCAGGTCGAGGATCTTCATAGCACATATGATTATTGCATATGTTTCAGCCTGAAAAACCGTAGCATATTCGCCTAAGCTTTGGCTAATTTCATGGTTTTCGGAATAAACACCCGCGCCCGTACCAGATTCCATTTTGGAACCATCAGTATACCAGACAAGGCTGTTTACATCAGGAGTAGGTGGCCCTTGCTCCCATTCATCCCTAGTGGGGACCTTTGTTTTGAATTTATTTTTGAACATGAATACAGGACATTGTTTATCAGTCCCCATACTCATGAGCCTTTTGAGGCTGGAATTAGCCTCACATCTTGTATGTTTACCCTGGTTACTAGACGGATCCCACAGACCAGCCACTTTCAATCTGTGGATTGCCTTCCAGGCCTCCGCCTCTATAACAGTATGCAGCGGCGGTAAGTCCAGTAGGATCTCCATCGCTGCCGTTGGTGTAGATCTGAATGCTCCAGTAATGGCCATACATGCCACCCTTTGAACCTTACTGAGCTCATTTCTACAAATAGATAGCCTCGCTCGAGGCCACCATACAATGCACCCATAGGTCACTATAGGCCGCACCAGTACTGTGTAAATCCACCTTAGGATTCTTGGTTTTAGCCCCCAAGTTTTTCCGTAAGTAAAACGACACAATCCAAAGCTCCTAAGAGCCTTTTTAAGGGTCTGTTCTACATGTGACTTCCAAGTTAGTTCCTTATCTAGGATTACACCTAGATATTTAACTTCTGTAGTCCAAGGCAGCTGTGTACCACAGAGAGTCAGCGTTTTCAACGCTGACAGGTTTCTCATTTTAGTGAATGTAATCACGGTCGTCTTCCCTGGGTTTACAGAGAGGTGGTTGTCGTCGCACCATTCCTCAAGCTGACCCAGGGCTCTTTGCATCAGTTGTGATACGATATTGGGAAACTTCCCATTGACCATAATGACAAGGTCGTCAGCATAGCCTATTGTCTGATATGGTCCTTGGTTTAGTTTGGTTAGAATAGAATCCACTACAAGACTCCACAGGAGGGGTGACAAAACTCCCCCCTGCGGACACCCTTTCGTGGTCTTTACCATTAGTGTCTCACCAAACTTACCTGAGGTAATGATTCTACCCTCAAGGGGCTTAGGGGAGGGTATCTTATTTATCATTTATCATCTTTATCACCACTCATTCTCATTTACTATGAATTATATATTATTAATATATCACTTACTTGACACTGGCTAAATGTGCTAGACGCACGAAGCCATTATTTAAAATAAAGAAGAAAAAGTAATGTTTTAACCAAAATAGTAAATATCTATGTAAGTCGAATCTAGAAACTACTAAACCACATGTAACGTATTTGATTAAATTGTTAGCAGGTAATAGATTTTTTGCACTCAGCACTTCTGAAGTTTTGTTTACGTAGAGTTAAATAAATTCGTGGTAATTATTATAAAGTTTTTGGAACATCAATTTCCACAAGGCCGGAATGTTCGCTTCTACCGCCGAGCTTCGTGCTTGTAAATATTAAATGTTTTTTATGAGTTCCCCGACCCACTGAATCCCAAGCTTTTCGACGTAATGAATAATGGACCGGCATAGTTTACTGTACATTGGGGCAGTAGGTAAACTCGACATTTTAAAATTCTACATGTGCTATTCGCACGAAGCCATTATTTAAAAAAATATAACTAGAAGGATCACTATTAATATTTGTAGTGACTTCTTGGCGGGAAAGTAAAGCGTCATGTCTGCAGTTTTGTTTTATTTTCTATAGCTTGTGATATTTCTAACATTAATGTGTAATAACGGTGGATTATTAACCGTTAAGTGTTTGTGAATATACATGAGTGTTGGTAAATCAAACAAAACAGTGCAACATCACTTTTCAAATTCTTGCAAGAAGTCCATGTGAGATCTCAGTATAGTCCCACATCTTCACTGAGGACTCAAGGGGCTTTGGGGAGGGTATCTCATTTACCATTTATCATCTTTATCATCACTCATTCTCATTTACTATGACTTATATATTATTAATATATCACTTACTTGACACTAGCTAGATGTGCTAGACGCACGAAGCTATAAAATATATTTGTAGCAAAGTGTCGGCCTCTCTGTGAATGGAATATTTAGGCGAAATTATAGAAATATATAGAAATATAATTTATTAAAATTTCAATGGTCGTGAATGTGATGTATGCTTTGTAAAATGAATAATATATGAACACACCTACTGTCTTTACTTATACACTGTGACAAGTAATGGTTAAAATTTTCTTGTAATATTTCGCCCCTGAATTTCGCTGGATGCAGAAAGCGTTCCTTAAATTGTCAACGTTTCAAAGGGTCAATGGTTACCCTGGTCGGCTTTGATGACGTCATGACGCTTTGTTTCATTGTTTTTTTAATGTATGTATTTTATGATTAAGTACCGTCCACTTGTATGCCTTAGGACACGTTAATACATTAGTCTAGGGGGCCTACCGCCGAACTTGCTGGTAATCGATTATTAGGCAAAATGGATTTCGAATTGATTATGTCGTACCGCCGCGCGCCGAACACAAGGAACTCGATACAAGATGGCGTTCTCCGTTTAGACACAAATTTTGAAGGATTGACGTAATGTGTGACAAGAACACAGATAGAGAATCTGTGACTTTTTTAAATTATATTACAAATTATTAATATTTAGGCAAAAATTTGTCATTGAAACGCAAATAATAATCATTTAATTAATTAGTCGCTTCAGTAGTCTGCCGAGGTCATGAATAATCTATGGCTTTCGGCAGATTCTCCGGTACGGATTGATGCACCTCAGAAAGATTAGATCTAGATCAAATAGCTGAAATTCATCGAATTCGGCGGTAGGGCCCCTGGTTATCAATAGACGGGGTAGTCGTTGGTGGACCTATTGGGTGACTTCATGTTACCCTTGACTTATTATTATTGTTGTCCATGGCAGTAATGTGGGGTTCCCTCGTTGCGGGAGTGTTCGAAAGGGATACCAGCGGCCCCAGGACATAGCAGGCTCAAGAAAGAATATGGATGGATTTCAGTCAGTAAAAGTCTGGTCCTGTTCCACTCACAGCGGGAGAAGGTCATCTGATGATTTTCCATCCAAAGAAAAAAAAAGATTCCCTTAGTGCTACTTTATTGGTTACAGTTTTTAAGAGATCTTTTTAACTTTTTTAATGCTTCGTCGAGTTTCTAGCCAAATTCTTCCCCAATTAGGGTACTCTACTGAAGTGGCGCTTCGAAATTTGCTAAAGAACCTGAAATAAGATTATGCAAGGTAATATTGTATTTTTTCACGGTTATCAACACATATAAACTTTTTACAGCCGTAAACTTTATATTTCAAAATAATAAAAGTGACGTCTGGCCGCCATTAACTGAATTCCCGCCAACAACAGCTGTTTCCGATGTCGCGCCGAAGCGTATAGGGTTACCGATACCAACTATTACTGTAAGTACTGTTTACAGGAAAGAGGTTGCGGGCAAAATAAAAACTTTGATGAGTTTCATGCCAGATTCTTCTCCGATTACGAACACAGATTTAAGTTGACATTCATAAGGGTTTTATTGAGACGAACTTGAACCGATTTCGATTTGATTTAACATACATACAATCACGCCTAGACAGAGCCTTATTATAAACCCACAATTCGCCAATTATATTTTACGGTCTACTCGTACGTAATAGATGAGCCTATTGCCCCTTACCGGCACTTATAGATTCGCCAGAGCCTCGCCCATCGGCAGGTGAGGTTGGCTTGGGCTCCTAAGGTCTTAAAAGGATCCCCGTACACCCATATATTTGTTTTTAGATTTTTGTGAATTGATTTTGAGTAGTTGCATGCACGAGTATGGGATTTGCTTTAAAGTGCTCGTAGCTCAGCAGTACTCATTTTAATATCTCTTATTACACATAAACATAGGTCAAATATACAGAAATATAAAATATATACAAATACTGATGATGAACTTCAACTCCTGTTCCTATTTTATTGATATATAGAAAGAAGTATGTATATGGATCCCCCCAAGACCTAGGGAGCCCAATATGGTGCACGTACGAACGGACGACGCTCTGGCAGTCATGACAGTTCCCGTTCAGCGGCAATAGACTCGCCACCTATTGCTTAGGACCTACTACATAATTGGCGAAGTGTGGGCGTGTAATATGCCCCTGCCTACCCCTAAGGAACAGGCGTGAATGTATGTGTGTAAAAAAATCTTTATGAAATCTAATATATAGATAGCAAAGTCCCATCACACAGCTCAATTTTAATTAAACCTCATCTTCCGATTATAAAAAAGATGTAGTGAGATAGGATTTTGCCAAGAATTTCGAAACCTTTTTTTTACCTCGGTTACAAAATTTATTTACGCTCTTCATTTCGGCCAAAGGGGACCGAAAGAGGGCGTCTTACCACTGGCAGACGCGAACGCCAGCAGTAATACCCACTAAAAATCTTCCGACGACGCCCGCCGCTTATTGAGAAAGAGGCGGGGGCCAGTACCAACCCATGCAGCTCTGACACCCCGACCGCGGCCAACGTCCCCCGGACCATAACCGGACGCAGTGGACGCGCCCCTCCAACCTCCTTGTGCGACCATAGCGTGTGTGGCCGACTTCTCGAAGGGTCCATGGTTAGACAGTGGGGGCCAAATGCCCCCCCTGCCTAAGACCCTCCTGGCGCTGCTTGACGGGCTCTCCTGACCCGCCCGCTTTGCCCTCCACAGGTCCCTCTTGGTTTCCCCCCCGGTAGTCAGTACCAAGGGCACCCAGAGTCGCCAATCTCTGAATGTTACCTTTTCCCTTTTTCCCTATCGCCCTCTGCGCCCTACCGGGAGATATTCAGCCCCCCCCCCCACCACGACAAGGTGGAGACCAGTCGGGGGGGAAGATTTTAGGAGCCTAGGGCAACCCCTTCTGCAAGCGGTGCACCTTCCGATCAACGGACAAGGCTCTGGCAAACATTAAACTTCTCGGTAACCTATTGCAGGTTCGCCACCGAAAATTAGCGAATTATGAACGAACGAACACATAATTAGCACTTTTTTTAGAAATGTTTCATTTGTCCTCTTCTAAGAATGTTAGCATAAGTTGTATGTATGTTATATTTTTAATATGTTATTAGCATTTAAGAGATTTGCTTTATATTTTATTCTTATTTTTAGTTTTTAGTAGTAACACTTTTCAATATTTATCCCGTTCAACTATTTAGTTTACAACTGCTGGGGTTGGCTGGTACAAATCTCTTCTAGAGATAAACCTTTGTACATGTTATTTAATATACCTCAGTAATACTTTAAATTATTTTGTGCAATAAAGGATTATTATATGTTCGTCGCTTCCTTTCTCTTTGGAGAAATAGGCGTGGTATGTAAATAAGACAAGTAATAATATTTTTTATGGCTACGAACCTAATATTATACATTATATCTCGTACTAAACAGATGGGAACCCTACGCGTCTCGTCGCCATTTTGTGAAAATTGAATGATTTATCAAGCGCGGGCGAAATTTATGTTAATACTGGTTGGCGTCTCCATTGTTTCAAGTTTTATATGACGTCGTCGTACTGTCGACGGCGGGGCAGGAATGGCATATACGAGTTCAAAAATGACTCTTATGTGATAACTTCAATTTTTTTTATTTCATAAACTATTACATAGTACTTGAAAACATTAAAATTTTATATTTAAAAAAAAATAAAAAATTATCAAAATATAATTAAACTGAAATCACGAAGCTTAGATTCACTTACATGCAACAAAACAATTAAAAAATATTTAAATGTAAGTGAATCTAAGTGCCAGTTCCGAGCCACCGCTCTGTAAGAAACTCACAGGCTATGCTCTTTTAAATATCAATTGGTTAGTTACAATCTTCATTTGTCTGTGAAGCTATACTATGCAATAAAGTGCATACCGAAAGTGAAAACAATAAAATGTATCTCCAACATATTATACCTATACATTTTATCACAAGTGTGTTTTTTTTTTCAATATTATGTCTGCCAAAATTTCGGCATGTTTGTATGGGCATGGGTGTTTTCCTATGTATATAAAGTATATATTTACAAAAGAAAAGGTATATAAGTATATTTATCCGTTCTTTACTATCCAAATCACAAGTTGTTAGTGATACTTATCTTTGAACTAAATAATTGGTGTTATAAGAGAATATTTATTTATTTCACATACTTTGCAATATTAACATGAAAAACCCAACTTTCCGTCAGGTGGGCCGCAAGATTCTACCACATTTTGGTATTTAAAAAAATGTGCTTGATATTATGTATATCAGAAAGATCCTAACACATTGTATCCTATTGTTCCAGGTGGGCGTGCTGCCGCACCGGGGCGCGGTGCGGAGGACGAGGGCGCCGCGCCTGGCTGACATACAAAGGTAACCTGACGCAATCATGGCAAGCTAACTACGGCGAAAAGACTCCTAGATGTAAAGTAACGAAATGGCATTTTTGCGGGCCGCCATGTGTAGTTTTTACCGTGCATACTTCACGTTATATAACGCGTCTCTATATAAGCACTACAGACTATAAAACATAGTCGCTTTCCGCTGTCTATCTGTCCCGCTTATATGTTAAAAACTATTGCATGATAAAAGTATGCATGAAGCGATAATTTTCCACATAGGTACGTTACGCGCACGATGTCGTGGGCGGCCGCTAGTTAAAAATAAAATACACTTAAAAGATACATATATCAGAAGCTTTGCATAGTTTTGGAACTAGATATAGCTGTGAGAAAATGCCTAAGAATATTATATGCAAATCTCAGCATAACTGCCATTCCTTTTCAGTGCTTGATATTCAGACATTCGCCCCTCAGTGGCTGCTTCAGAATGCATTATAACTCCTATTAGTTCCAGACAGCTTGGGAATCTATATTAACTGGATTGAGTAATGTTAGCTATATTAATTTAAACAATCCAAAAGTGAGATAAGCAATTTACCGTATTATAATATTCAAAAAAGGAAACAAAACTTAAGTACCTATGTATATATGTATTAGGTCGGGGAAAAAGTCTTTTCGCATAACGTAGGTATAAACTTATTATAATTTTTTCTTTGACTGTACTATTTGTGTCTGGCTGGTTTTGGTAACATTAAAAAGGTTCCATTATAAAGAAAATAAAAAAAGTTGTTTCCCGCTATTTTTCATTTGTTTTTCTCTCCGTTAAAATGAGTGAATCTAATGAAGAAATTCGATACATTTTAAAATTTTATTATAAAAAAGGCAAAAATGCAACTCAAGCAGTGAAAAAAATTTGTGATGTTTATGGACCTCATGCAGTGTCAGTAAGAGTAGCACAAATTTGGTTCAAACGTTTTCAGTCCGGAAATTTTGATGTTAAAGATGCACCTCGCTCTGGTCGCCCTGTTACGAATAAAATGGACGCCATTTTTGAAAGAGTGGAGCAAGATCGGCATATTAGTAGTCACGATGTAGCTGAAGAACTGGGAATTGACCACAAAACAGTTTTGACCCATTTGAAGAAAGCTGGTTATACAAAAAAGCTCGATATTTGGGTGCCACACGAGCTCACTCAAAGAAACTTAATGAACCGTGTACTCATTTGCGATTCATTATTGAGACGTAATGAAACCGAGCCGTTTTTGAAGAGATTGATAACTGGCGATGAAAAGTGGATCACGTACGACAAGAACGTGCGAAAAAGGTCGTGGTCGAAAGTTGGCCAGGCTTCACAGACTGTGGCCAAACCTGGCCTAACACGAAATAAGGTGATGCTGTGTGTATGGTGGGATTGGAAGGGCATTGTTTGTTATGAGCTTTTACCGCCCGGCAAAACCATCGATTCTGATCTTTACTGCCAGCAACTGATGAGATTAAAGAAGCAGGAAGAAGAAAAAGGTGTGGTCTTTCATCACGATAACGCTAGACCACACACATCTTTAGCCACTCAGCAAAAATTAAGAGAGTTCGACTGGGAGGTCCTAGTGCATCCACCATATAGCCCTGACCTTGCGCCTTCAGATTTTCACCTGTTTCGGTCTCTGCAGAATTCTTTAGGTTCTGTAAGGTTGACCTCAAGAGAGGACTGCCAAAACTATTTGTCCCGTTTTTTTGATCAGAAGTCCCAAAGTTTCTACAGTAACGGGATAATGTCTCTGCCCACAAAATGGCAGAAAGTTATTCAACAAAACGGTACATATATATTGTAAATAAATGTAAATAAACTTTGAAAAAAATGTCTTGACTTTTCATACAAAAATACGAAAAGACTTTTTCCCCAACCTATTATATACATATACCTATATATATATATAGTTAGTTATTATGAAAATCAAATAACTAATAATAAAACATGTCTTAAAGTGAGATTGTTTGTATATCAGACCCTGGATACTTTTTACGTATATTAATTGCGCTGAGTCGATAAAAACAAAAGTTTAATGGATATACAAACACTGGCGGGAAAGTGAAGCGTCATGTCTGCAGTTTTGTTTTATTTTCCAAAATTTGTGATATTTCTAACGTTAATGTGTAATAACGGTGGATTATTAACCGTTAAGTATTTGTGAACATACATGAGTGTTGGTAAATCAAACAAAACAGTGCAACATCACTTTTCAAATTTTCTCTCAAGGAGTCCATGTGAGATCTCAGTATAGTCCCACATCTTTACTGAGGACTCAAGGGGCTTATGGGAGGGTATCTCATTTACCATTTATTATCTTTATCATGTCTCATTCTCATTTACCATGAATTATATATTATAAATATATCACTTACTTGACACTGGCTAAATGTGCTAGACGCACGAAGCCATTATTTAAAAGAAAGAAGAATATACAATTAATTTATATTCCTAAGTAATGAAGAATAATAAATTGTAGTTTAATCATCATCATATCAGCCTTATAAAGTCAACCATTAGCCTCCACAATAGATTACATTATATTGGGGGTATTTGTCATAATCACCACGCTGGGGGGGGTGATCGCAGTTCAAGCCAGTACACAGGACGACGCTGCTGCCCATCATCCGGTAGGATTTCTCTTCGTCGACTCTTATCCCCGTAAGATGAAAAGGGGTAGGTATTTTAGGCCGGTACTAAACGGAAATTGTAGTTTACTCCAAGTGAAAGGTAGTGTTATTACCTTTAAATGTCATTGTCATTTTGACTTGACAATTATAAGTAAGGTAGGTGAAGACAAGTTGATTTAAACGAGATCAAACTACCCTCATTAAAACTGAATTACTGCAATATTGATCATGTTAAAACTATTTGGGTGCACCTAACAAAAGAAGGAGCCCAAGCCCTCATCTACAAGTGGTGCACCTGCCGGACAACAGGCGAGGCTCTGGCGAATATAAAATTCCCGATAAGCGGCAATAGGTTAGCCACCTATTACGTGGGACCAACAATCTAACTGGCAAAGTTTTGACGTATAATAATAATATCCATTTATTTCCATCACAATGACTTACATGCTCATACAAGTTATTTATGATATTATAATGTATATAAGAAAGCCAATGTGATCGAGCGGAACCCCGTACTAGGATACCCTGTGTTACAGGATTCCGGCCCCCATCTACTGACCCATGCACTCAACTCATTAATGATTACATATTACAAAACTATAACTAAAAGAAATAAAATATTGTATATGTATATTATGTATGTTAAAACTATTTGCAGTTAGGTACTTTGACATTTTACTCGAGAAAATACATTGGCTGCTTTATAGAACCAACTATATCACACGGGGCCTCTCAACGTTTCCACATAAAATGCCACGCCAGTCCGATTTTCGGCACCCGAAATAAACTGGGAATATTGATATCGTGCAGAGTTAAGTCAGTTCTGTGAAATACCGACAAAATCCATGAAAAAGCTCTTTATATTTTTTCGTTATTATATAACGAAAATTTTACGGGATAGAATTTGGTTAAAGATGTATGTCAAAAAAAAGGGAATACAAACCTTATAAATACTTTATATACCTACATAGAAATATTATGATTAACAAAGTAAAAAAAAATTGTGTTAACGAAATGCCAAATCTGACTAGTAGTGAATGAATGAATGTATGAACACTTTATTGTACACCATTGTGTAGTAGTGATTCCTCAGTTTACTTTTGAACTGATGGATAATAAAACACGGTTTGGCTGTTATAGACAACTGACTTTATTTTTTTTCTTTAATCACCATAAAGTTATAGATAATAGACAATAGGCAAAGCATTCTGGCTTCAAACTAGATGGCGTTACTAGTATTTCAAATATATATTTTTATACATTAACACCTTCCCTTATCAAAATAATCCAAATACTGATAAGCCATATTACATACAAATTTAAAACTGCAACAATATTAAAATATATCAATATAAACTATATATATATTTTTAAGCTTAAGGAACACAATTATTTTAACTCTACTATGCCTATTTTTTGCAAAAAGTTACAGTGTTTCACTTTACCTAAACTTTTAGTAAACATATCAGCTGGCATATCTGATGTTTTTAAATATTTAATCTCAACTAACATATTAGAAACGGCCTCTCTAATAAAATGGAATCTAACATCAATATGCTTTGTTCTTCTGTGGTACAAACAATTTTCTGTAAGCTTTTGAGCGCTTTGGTTGTCATTAAACAATGTTATTGGTACACTATTTCTATCTATAAGCTCACTAAGCAAATTTCTTAAAAATATGCCCTCTTTACTGGCTTCACACACAGCCATATATTCAGCTTCAGTACTAGACAAGGCTACTGTCTGCTGCTTCCTACTTTCATGAGAAATTACACATCCAGAGTAAGTAAAACAATATCCCGTATAAGACCTACGGTCTACTGCATCTGACGCCCAATCGGCATCTACATATCCTACAATATCTTTATTATTTTTTACATACATAAGGCCAAAGGATTTTGTAGTAGACAAATATTTTAAAACTCTCTTTGCATGCTTCCAATGTGTCTCGCTATTACAATTGTTAAACTGGCTCAAGTAACTAACACAATATGCTATATCTGGTCTAGTTAATACTGAAAGGTACATTAAACTTCCTAGCAATTGCTGGTAAGGATAGTTACTAGTTGCATTTTGACCTTTTTCAAGTTTAAGATTAACTTCCATAGGTGTCTCTACATTTTTACAATTTTGTAAATTAAATTTAAACAATAGTTTCTCAATAAAATCTTTCTGGTCTAGACAAATTCTGTCTTTCTCAATTTTAACATTAATTCCTAAACATTTTGTTAATTGCCCTAAGTCTTTTAACTTAAATCTGGCACTCAACTGTTTTTTAAGATTATCCACTTCTTCTTTACAATTTGAAAATATGAAAAAATCATCAACAAATAAAGCTACAAAAGTTTTTACATTGCCTGAAGACTTTACAAACAAACATGGTTCATATTTAGATTTTTTATAATTTAATTCATGTAAACAGTCATCAACTTTTCTATACCACTGCCTTGCTGACTGTTTAAGACCATAGATGGCCCTATTCAATTTCAGAACTTTATTTTCATTTTCTTTACATACAAGATTTTTAGGAATTTCCATATACACATTTTCATCAAGTTGGCCGTTTAAGAAAGCTGTAGTTATATCAAGATGAGTTATACTTAAATTCAGGTTTACACTGATAGCAAATAACAGTTTTAAGGTAGAATATTTTAGCACTGGGGAAAATGTCTCTTTATAGTCCATTCCTTCTTTTTGAGAAAATCCCTTAGCTACCAGTCTTGCCCTATATCTTATATTGTTTTCACTATCACTTTTTCTTTTAAATACCCACTTGCACTTCACTATTCTGTCTGCTTCCTTTTTCTCTACAAAGTCCCAAGCTTGATTTTCTTGAAATGCTTCCAGTTCCTCTTCCATAGCTTGCTTCCATTTCTCTTTCTCTGGCCCGTTCACAGCTTCTTCATAGGTTATTTCTTCACAGTTTTCCGATAGATTCATTGCATACATGTTATAACCATACCATTCTGGTGCTTTTCTCTCACGTTTCTCAGGTAGTTCTGGTACATGCTGCATAGAAATATCTTCATTTTCTATCTCCTGTGCATTGAAGAAATCATCATCACTGCTCGCTGTGTCTTCTGAGTTGTCTGAGTTTTCGCAAACATAAGTTGGATCCTCTAATGTCCCTGATTCATCCACTGATTGCACTTCCTCCTCCATCCTTTTTTCCACTACTGCTTGAACCATCTGTGGCTCACTGTTAGTCTTCTCCATTGAGTTCTCCATGATGATCACATCCCTGCTGGTTATGATGGATTTCTTCTCTGGGTTGTACAATCTGTAACCCTTCACATTATCTGAGTATCCCATTAGTATGTACTTGGAAGCCTTCTTGTCCCACTTTAGCCTTTGTTGCTTCGGAACATGCACCATTACTTGACTTCCAAATATTCTGACATGGCTCATATCGGGCTTCTTTCCTGTCCATTTTTCATAAGGTGTCATTTGGTCTAGGCCTGTAGATGGTGTTCGATTTTTGAGGTACACTGCTGTGTTCACTGCCTCAGCCCAAAATTTCTTCTCGATATTCGCATCAAATAATAGACACCTGGCTCGTTCTACAATAGTTCTATTTAATCGCTCGCAGAGCCCATTCTGTTCTGGAGTGTATGGATTTGTTTTTTGGTGAACTATTCCAGCATTCTTTACATAGATCTCCATTTCTTTATTGCAGAACTCACCTCCATTATCAGTTCTTAATATCTTTATTTTCTTATTGATTTGGTTTTCCACTTGAGCTTTAAACTGTTTAAAATATTTGAAGGTTTCATTTTTGTGCTTCATAAAGTAAACAAAAGCCATTCTACTGTGGTCATCAACAAACAACAAGAAGTAACGTGAACCACCTATAGTAACATTCTCCATAGGTCCGCACACATCACTATGGACAAGGCCCAACAAGTCACTACTTCTATGGCCTGTTTTCTTGAAAGGTAGACGGGATTGCTTACCTTCACAACAAATTATGCAGTTAGACTTATCAATGTCAGCTTTCTCATCATACACTACACCATCAGCAGCACCATTTTTCATTTTCTGCAGGTCTCTGCTATTAATGTGTCCTAACCTTCTATGCCAAACAGTACTTGTAGCCTGCACTGCTCCTGCAAACACTTTCTCTGACTTCGCTTTGTTGAGTCTGTAGACTCCATTGACCTCAACTGCCACTCCTATAATTTCTCCCTGTCGGTTACATATATACAGCTCACACTCTCCGACTGAAATTCGATTTCCATTTCTTGTCAACTGGCTGACAGAAAGTAAGTTCGTGGCTAGGTTAGGAACATACAAAACATTTTTCACTGGAATGTCATACTGAGAACTGTTCACTATCGTGGTAATTCGCATATCACCTTCATATTTCACTGGCATAGTCATCTTATTCGCCACAACAATTTCATTTTTGTTCTGAACTTCTCGTACATTGGTTAAACTGTCTTTGTTTGGGGTCATGTGAGCGCTTGCCCCCGAATCGACGTACCAATCTTCTGTACTGAATTCTCCGTTCAAAAATGCAGCACTAAAACAATTGACTTGCTTTGCTTTTAACTCCGGACACTGATTTTTAAAGTGTCCCGTTTGTTTACATCGGTAACACGTGATTGTCTTTTTGACAGATGACTGAGATGGAGTTGCTATTTTCTTCTCGCATCGCAGCCGATCCCACACACCTTGAACAGTTGATTCATATTTGATATGAACGTACAAAGTCGAGTCTATTGTCATGACTAACTTCGCCTTCGACTTTTTGTCGTCACTCGATACTTCTTCAGCATCGCGCTTCTTGTGGACATCTATGCCTTCCAATAACAGGAAATTTTCAGCAGCAAATGCCCACTCGTCGTAGTTTTCCCGGCCTTTAAGTTTGGGCACATTCACAAGATAACTGCCGGCCATTTTCAAGAACTACAAAATCACGCAAGCGAGGTACACCTTTTTTAAATCCGAAAGTTCTTGCAAAATCTTTATTCACACTATGTCTACGAGTAATCTGGTTGATAGAAATCGTCCGAAAAAACAAAGAAATACTTGTATTTTTCGCAAATTATAGGACTGGGCTCATAACCTAATAAAACACGGTTTGGCTGTTATAGACAACTGACTTTATTTTTTTTCTTTAATCACCATAAAGTTATAGATAATAGACAATAGGCAAAGCATTCTGGCTTCAAACTAGATGGCGTTACTAGTATTTCAAATATATATTTTTATACATTAACAATGGACGCTCACGGATCTGAGAGGGAAGACTGTTCCACATTTTTACAGAACGGTCTGAGAAGGAGTTACGGAAAAACTTGTTGAAGGAAGGAAAAACAAGGGTCTTAGTTACACAGTATCGTTTGGGGCCGGATGTAAAAGGCATTGAAACGAATATATAATTAAAGAGATGAGGAAGTTGACGATGGTTTACTTGTTAGTGCAGAATAAAAACATCTCTCTTCCCTTGCAATAAAATGTCGTATCCATAAAGCCAAAGAAAGGAGCTTAGTGAAAAACAATGTAAGCTCTGATTCCTAGAGAGCCTTCCAAATCCGATCGAGTTATAATTGAACGACTTTCGAGAAGTCTCCAGTTGGCCGGTTTATTAGGATCGAGTATTCAATTGGAAATTTTAATACACTTTTCAGTTGAACCGTAATCGAGGGCGTCGTTATTTAAATTCTTGAAGGCAGGCGGCGCAGGGACGTATCTAGGGCACGCTGAGTTTTACTTACATATTAAAAAAAGAAATGACTTTTGTCAATTATGTTCATGTTCAGAATACTACAATGTCTTGCTCGGTATATGACTAATGCCTTAATAAGTAAGCTCAATGTTCATGATCTGACATAATAGCCCATAAATTGATGAACAAAAAACATTCTACCCGTTCTCATAAGTGAGTGATGTAAAAGTTGAAGTCGTTTTCTATTCGTATAAAATAACAGTAAACATATGAAGCGCTCGTAGCTCTGCGGTGCTAGGTGGTCGGAAACGATCACCGAAGTACAGCAGAGTTTACAGAGGTCAGTCACTGGATGGGTGACCGTTTGTGTGGCATTCGATTTCGAGCGCTTCCGTGCTTTGGCAGGCACATTGAGCCGTTGGTCCCGGTTATCACTAAAATGTGGTAGTCGTTAAGCCATGTTTGAGGCGTAATGGGCGGCTTGATAAATTCTAACAGCAGGACGCCATACAACTGCCTCCGCCAATCCGCACTGGGTCAGCGCGGTGGAGTATGACCCAATACCCTCACATCTTAATATGTGAGAGGAGGCTCGTGCTCAGTAGTGGGACGTCAATGGGCTGAGATGATGATGATATTATTATGCACTATACGAATTATATACACACCCCATGACACAAAAAAACTAGTTAACAGTGGGCCATAAAATAATCTGTCTGTGTAAAAAAGAAAGCTGTATTCAAAGGGATACTATTCGATCAAAGACTATATAACAGATGAAAATGCTTGGGGAATAACTGCCGTTTCATACAGGCTATATTCTCTAGTATGAATGACTTAAAACATGAAAATTGTTAATGTTATATTAATTTGCATTGTATAGCTACACAGACAAATGAAGATTGTAACTAACCAATCGATAATTTAAAAGAGCATAGCCGGAGAGTTTCTTGCTAGATCTTTTTACAGAGCGGTGGCTCGGAACTGGCACTTAAATTCACTAACACTTAAATATTTTTTGTTTTTTAATCGTTTTGTTGCATGTAAGTGAATCTGAGCTTCGTGGTTTCAGTATTTTTATATGTCGATTATTTTTTATATTTATATTTAAGTTTGACGTTTTCAAGTACTTTTGTGAACAATCAAGGTATTTTTAATCAGTATGTTACATATTTAAAAATAATATTACATATAATATTTAGTATATAGGTTGCTAGATATAGTGTTGCATAAAGAGATGTTGAAATATTAAGAACTAGTTTAATTATTTTGTATGTACTGTCTCAAACACTAAATAATACATATTGTTGGTGGTTAATAGCGGCGATAGCCCAGTGGCGAAACCCCTTGCCTTTAAGTGTTGGTCCCGGCTGTTTTGAACATCTATGACAGTGTTTATTAGGAAGTCAGTGCCTTCTAACAGACTGACAGCTGATTTAATCATAGAATGATGTTTCCCTCTGGGTTGCGGGGGTAAGACGGCAGTCGCTCCTCGTAATAACTGAAATTCGGTCAAATCTGCTTAAACCAGTGAGCAGACCCTGGGCCCTTAGCTTAAGTCAATGGCAACCAGAATCATGCTAGGATATGATGATGTAATAGTTTATGAAATTAATTATTTTTAAGTTTGAAGTTTAAATCTACGCTACAACTACAACGTAGCCAAAATGCCTACAATTATGTAGGCATGGGGTAGGCAGAGGCATATTATACACCCACACTTCGCTAATTATATAGTTGGTCCTACGTAATAGGTGGCAAGCCTATTGCCGCTTACCGTGCACTGTTATGTTCGCCAGAGCCACGTCCGTTGATTAACAGGTGCACCACTTACAAGTGAGGTTGATTTGGGCTCCTTAGGTCTTGGTAGGATCCCTATACACCCTTATCATCCACTTAATGATGAATTATAAGCATTTAATTAATCCGGTTTTCTATATAATGTTTAAGGACTTCTTTGTGTAATATATACACATACCCTTTTTCATATGACACTTCATAATAATGACATCGTGCCTGATGGTAAGCAGACTTGGATTATTTTTGTACCTTGTACAATATTTTTTACGTACATTTGAATAATGAAAAAACGAATAATGTAGGTCACAATAATTAACATTAGCCTAACGATTAATTGAAAGAGCTTACAAAATTAAATCTCTTTCTTCAGGAGTTACATTTTCTACTTAGTATTGGTGGTATCGGTTTTCTGAAATCGCGATAGTTTGACACCACGATTTCTTTGTGTTATACCTTTAATTTATATAAAAAACTTTATAATAAATACATCCTGTCTAATGGTAAACAGAATTGCTTTCTTTTTGTCACAATTATTATCTTATTTGCGACATGCATAACGAAATGAAATAAAAGATTAAACTAATTATCTTTAGACCTTACTCCGGGCCTGGACTTCTTTAAATTAAATACCTCTCATGTCTCGGCAGGCCTCCGAGCTGCCATGGGCAATTTACAGGCCTCTCGCCGTTCGGGAACAAGCCAATTTGTGCTCACACTACTGTGTGGCTCGCTGGTAATGTTTTATCATTGTGTGTGTTCATGTGTGTATATAATTATGTCTAGAATCATGAATAATAATACTTATAGTAAGTCTTTTACAATCACTGGTACCTGAGGTCGTGGGTTCGAATTCAAACTTCAAACTTCAAATATTTATTGCGATCATGAGTAGACATAGGACGTTATAAAAAGTAAAGGTACATACATGATACCCTGTTAGGGCGCAGCAACACAATTTTAATATAAAATTACTTACATACTATTTAAATAATCTTATATTATATTATTTATATATTATTATACTCATATATACCTCTATTATAATTTTTCCGATATATTTGTACTATTTACTTTAACATTTTTTTTGAATTGAATTTCAACCAGGACAAATTCTAGAGTGCACGATCATGATTATTTTTCTGGTCTAGGTGTTTCCTACGTATATTAAGCAGGTAAATAGCAAGCAGCAAAAAAGTTCGTCGCCAAACTGCATAGAAATGCATAACATTGGTATATATAATATTTTCATGTTATTTGCTTTGAAATAACAAACAGCTGTCACAATAAAATCTTAAAAAAACTAATTTTACATACTTATGTAAAAGGTAATATTAATTATCGTGGTGCCCACACCGTTATCCTCGAACTTATTAATTGTGATACTCGATATTACTAATAAGGATCAGTAAGGTATCTTTACAAAACAAAAAAAAGGTTTTTAACACATAACATTGTTATATATAAATGCATACATTATAAACACTCTCTTTGGGATACAATTAAATAGATTATTATATTATTATTACCTTAAAGGTATCGTACGAGCTCTATGTCTATAGAGAATACAATTGTTTATATTTTTCCCTTTTGGAAGCCTCGTTAGAGTCACCGACAGACTGTCTGACTAACGAACAATCCCCTCCCCCCTTTAGAATCACGACAGGTTAACTGACAGATCCCCCCGATAAGATTCACAGACAGACTGACAAATCTTAAGAAAAACCACAACAGACGAATAAACTGACAAACCTTGACAAATTCTGACAAAGAACCCATTTGCTTTTATTTCTTTATTATGGTACCGCTCATATCTCTTTTATTGTTGTTAAAAAATATTTCGAATTTCAATTTTGTCTGTCTGAATGTTTGACGAATCTAAATGATCATGTTGATCTTAAAGACAATAAAGTATGTTTTATTTTTTTTCTTTTATTTTTAAAATTATTACAAAAAAAACTATTCATTGACACAGTATTGTCCTATGTGTTTGCTTGTAAGGGCTTCTGACAAGAAACACTTCTAACCTTAGCTACTGCTGGTTAAACGTAACATAATCCCAAAATCACCGTATACAGTTACGAGCACTTTGTCAAACAAAACATTATTGTATTGAATTAACGTATCACAATTGTAATTCCAATATTGAACGCGGCACTTGTTAACCAAACATTCATGACGGTGGTTCAGTTAAACAGTATCACGTTTTACTGGTTAACGGCACCACGACAATCGGAGAGAACACAAAATGATCATTGCTTTTTCAGAATATTTAACTCACGCCAATTTGCACTATTTTCCACATCGTTACGTATATACATTGCTGATATCATCAATGTTGTCCATAATGTATGATCATCCCGTCATCAGCTCCCTCTCGTGTCAATGGTAGTCGTAAGAGTCGACGAAGAGAAATCCTGCCGGATGATGAGCAGCAGCGTCATCCAGCTGGAACGGCGATCACCGACTTGCCTGCCCAGCGTGGTGATTGTGGGCAAAAATCCCCAATATAATATACTCTATTGAGAAGGCTAATGTTCAGCAGTGGACTTTATAAGGCTGACATGATGATTATGATGATAATTATAAACATTTTATATAATTCAGCAGCGCAAGGCCGGTGACGAAGCCAATAGTGCAGTGCAAAAGATTTAGGGGTTCAAACCAGACTTAGGTGCTCGGACTTTTCGAAGTTGCGTGGGGACGTTAAGCCGTTGGTCCCGGCTGTCGTGAATTTCTATCGCTGTCGTTATCAGGATGTCAGTGCCTCCTTATATCCTGACAGCTGGTTCAAATGTAGATGTTTCCTGAAAGTTCAGCCAAATCTGGCTAGAACAATTAGCAGACCCTAGAGAGGTCATGATTGTTTAGCGAAAATCGGAAAGCAAACAATATCGAACCCATGAAATTTACACCACTACGTTATTAATCTGCTGAATATTAAAAATCATCATCATCATCACAGCCCATTAACGTCCCACTACTAAGCACAAGCCTCCTCTCACATACCAAGGTGCGAGGGTATTAAGTCATACTCCACCACGCTGACCCAGTGCGGATTGGCGGAGGCAGATGTATGGCGTCCTGCTGTTAGAATTTTTCAAGCCGCCCATTTGGGCATCTTACGTGGCTTAACGACTACCACGTTTTGTAATAACCGGGACCAACGGCTTAACGTACCTTCCGAAGCACGGAAGCGCTCGATATCAAATGCCACACAAACGGTCACCCATCCAAGGACTGACCTCTGTAAACTTTGCTGTACTTCGGTGATCGTTTCCGACCACCTAGCACCGCAGAGCTATGAGCGCTTGATCTCACATAATATTAAAAATACTATATTATATTGAGTGCGTAAAGAATGCTCTTATCGCGAATGGGTTTGATGAGTTTACGACAAATAACTATAAATAGCAAAAAAGGACATGCTGCGCCAACCCCAGGGCTGGGATGATGGCAGGAGGATGATGAAGCTGATATAAATAAATAAATATTCTTTTACAATCACACCAATAATTTAGTTCCAAGATAAGTATCACTAAGATACTAAAGAACGGATAAATATACTTACATACATTTTTTTTTGTAAATACATACTTATTATACCTACATATGAATACACCCAGACCAGAATAAGTAATCATGTTCACGCACACAAAGATTTGTCCTGTGTGGGAATCGAACCCACGACCTATGGAGTGAAGTGCAGGTATACTGACCTCTACGCCATATTGGTCGTCAAAAACGTTATATTTTTCTAAATATTCCTGGACACATCACACAGCGCTTTCAGCCTCAAACTAAGCAGGTACTATAGGTACAAGAATTAACATACGAACATTGGAAACACTCAGACTTGTTTGTTATATATGCCTTCTGGAACAGGTGATAAACGAGGAAAGAAATGAGGGGTCCTCCTTTTGAGCAGTAGATTTCTAATGGCAGTGATGATAATGATGACACAAATGTTTGACAGGAGTTGGAATCCACACGTTTTTTGTTATCAAAGGAGTATCTATTATTAGGGAATTTGTTTATTTTCGCTTACATACATTGACCCCAACTCGAGAATATCCGATGGCCGGATAGCAGAGACATCAAAATGCTTTCAAACCGCTTTCATGTCTCAGTGAGGGTACATTTAGAAAGGTGGGCGTGTTTGAGTTCTGGTAAATTTATTTTGTTTATTCTTTGAAGTTTAAAGTGTATTTATGTAGAAAGTAAAAATATGCTTTTTTGCTTATGTAGACTTTTAATATATCAGTGATAATGATGCTGATATTAATTAATTCTAAATCTTAGTATAAAACTTTTAGCAAATAAATAACGACCCAATGTTTAGAAAAAAACGAATTAAAATATGTTTTTTTATTTCTAAAATATAGGTATAGCTGTTATACCTCGAAGGTACTGGTGTAATATACATAGGTGTACATATATTTTTAATTGTAAATATTCCGCTACAAAAATAGTCATCCAAATTTGCAAGAATTTTGAATTTTATGTTCGCCAGAGCCTCGTCCTTTGATCAGCAGGTGTACCACTTGCAGCATATACACCATAACAACAAAAATCGACGGCGTAAGTTAAGTGCATCAATTTTATTCTTATCGAACTTCATCTTCGCTTGTCTAAGGTCAATTAATTAACCCCACTAATCCCACGACATTATAACCGCCATCAGTAATTTCAAAACTGAAACAGAAGAAAACTTTACAGCTCGCTGTAAAAATAAAAAGTGCAGCATAGCTCGAAGTTATAATTAAATTAAAACTTTCGGAGCTTAATTTCGACCTAGTTCCCGTCCCGGGACTTGCATAACAGTTCCGGGCAGCCTCCACAGAAAATGGCCGACCGGAAAGCGGGCACCGGAAGTAGGTCGTGGATTAGCTGACGAGGCCTTCAGAGGTAATTTATTGTTTGCCTATTCAATAACACTGCCTATATAGAGAAGAATTGCTTTGAGATTATATTATTTTACGACTAGATTTGTTTTTCATGAAAAGTTTGCAAAAAAGGGTGTTGTGAGAGTAAAAATATTGGAAGCTATCAATGAAGCTCAGCAGCATACTCAAAGGAATCATCATCATCATCTCAGCCCATTAACGTCCCTGTTCGAGCCTCCTTTCACATATCAAGGTGTGAGGGTATTAAATCATACTCCACCACGCTGACCCAGTGCGGAATGGCGGAGGCAGGTGTATGGTCCTGCTGTTAGAATTTTTCAAGCCGCCCAATTAGGCCTCCAACATGGCTTAACGACTAAATTAAGCGAAAACCAGGACCAACGGCTTGCCAACGGGCCTTCTGAAGCACGGAAGCGCTCGATATCAAATGCCACACAAACGGTCATCCATCCAAGGACTGGCCTCTGTAAACTCTGCTTTACTAGAGCTTGCTTTACTGGAGCTACGAGCGCTTCAGATTATAAAAGAAATGCAGTGAGTTAATTACATAGAATAAAACTTACCTACTTACAATTATTATCATGATCAGCCAGCCAATAGCCTTCTCAATCGTTTTCTCGTTCAGCGATTTCACCCTTATCCTTACTATATTATATTATTATTATTATATTATTATAATATTATAAATGCGAAAGTCACTCTGTCTGTCTGTCTGTCTGTTACTCTTTCACGCCAAAACTACTGAACGGATTTAAATGAAATTTGGTATACAGATGGTCTAGACCCTGAGAAAGGATATAGGCTACTTTTTATTGCGAAAAGGGGGTTGTAAATGCTACCCAAAGATACTATTCCACGCGGACGAAGTCGCGGGTAACAGCTAGTAATATATAAATGACTAAAAACAATATTACTAAGAACGCAGTTAATACAAACCCTTCCCTTTTTTGTGTTCCTTCATAGACTTATCCACTTCCTTCTTTTGTGGTCGTCTTCTTTCCTATCTATTATATTCATCGATCTATGAACTTTACTGACATAATCATATATACATACATAAATTCACTCCTGTTTCCCCGAAGGCATATTATACGCCCACACTTCGCCAATTATATGACATGGGGTGATAGATTGCACCCCACACCACAAAAACTTACCTTTAGCACGAGTATATTATACTATATTGCTTTACATTATTCTAGAACCACTTAAACAGCTTCAGAAACCCTAAAAGCACTTAGTCTTAATTAATCAATACGGTTGGCTAATCTAATTAAGACTGTTTAATTAACAGATTTTAGGAATCACAGGTCAGGTAAATAGTTTTTACATTAAAGAATAATTAATTTCTGAACTGATATCTCTAGACTTGTCTTCTCCTTAACTCCTGTCTTCCAAAAATCTGACAAGTTATTGAATTATCGAAGCGAATTATCAGTCTTCATCATATTTATTTGTGATACAAGTTAGAGATGAATGTTAACAGCAGATCGCCACACATCTGCCTTCACTGATTCGTAATACACGCACAGAATAACACGCCCGTTTCCCCGAAGGGGTAGGCAGAGGAATATTATACGCCCACATTTCGGCAATTATATTGTTGGTCCCACGCGAGCCTATTGCCGCTTACCAGGAACATTTATGTTCGCCAGAGTCTTGTTCGTTGTTCAGCAGGTGCACCACTGGCAGGTGAGGGTTGGCTGTCCTCGGATCTTAGTAAGATCCCTATATACACTGTGGCTGAGATAATGATGATTTTTATCTAAACAGATTAATGTCCCACTACTGACAACAGGCTTTTTCATCGAAACAACGTGAGAGGCATCATCAGTACCCGAGTTCATGGTTTAATAACCTAAACTATAGGTTTCCTCGTTAGAAAGACCCATACCTACCAAGAGTCCTACCAAGAGCTTTAAACCCCAAACCAACCTCACCTGCAAGTGGTGCACCTGCTGATCAACGGACGAGCCTCTGGCGAACACAACAGTGCCCGGTAAGCGGCAATAGGCTCGCCACCTATTACGTAGGACCAGCAATATATTTGGCGACATGTGGGCATATATTATGTCTCTGCCTAATCCTTCAGGGAAACAGGCTTGATTTTATGTATGTATATATAACAGACAAGCATAATACAAGGGCCGGAAGTTTGCCGTGTGGTACCGGCCTAGATTAGTGCCACTCTCTCTCATCTCAAGGCGTGACTCCCCATTCGTAAGAGTCTACGAAGAAAACCTGCGTCTCTCTGAGGAGGTCCTCCCGGTTTTGGTCCGGGGGACGTTGGCCGCAGGTGGGGTGTCAGACGCTGCAACCCAGGTCTGACCCCGCCTTTTTCTCAACAAGCGGCGGGCGTCGTCGGATTTTTTTAGTGGTTATTACTGCTGGCGATCGTGTCTGCCGGTGGTGAGCCCCACATACCTCTCTCGGTCCCCCTTTGGCCGGGAGACCGTGCGTAAATGCATTTTGTTACCGACGTAAATAAAAAAATAAAAAAGGGTTTGCAATGTAATAATGACGCGCAGCCAATGTTCAGCTGTGGAATGTACTATAATAGCAAAACTTATGATAATAATACTACAGTGGACCCCCGGGAATTCGAAAAACGTGATGCTGGGCAGTGTCGGACTATAGACTTTGTCGGATGACAGAGTACTACCCCAAATCCCTTATAGTCCGGATTTTTTGATAAAGAGTGCCTTGCAATTCGACAAATTACACCTCAAAATTAAAGATTATCATGAAGTGGCGCGTATAAGGTACAATCTGTTTAATCATGTATCAGCTTTATTTGTCAAGATTATCCAAAACAATGTTTGTGTTCCTACATTCAACAGTGATAAGCACGTCGGATTACAGGGGGCGGCGGATTAGACAGGGGCCAGTTTACCGGGGGTCTACAGTACTGTATTCCAATTATTCTACTTATGTTTAAAAATCTAAGGTTGATATGAGGAGGTTAATGAGTGTGAATGAAGCTAAAAGTGTGTGCCAAGATAGTAGCAAGTGGAAGGATGTGATCTCTGCCTACCCCTACGGGAAAGAGGCGTGACATTATGTATGTATGTATGTATGAATTTAGCTCAAGTAAAGCCCCGGGAAGAATCTAGTTTAGTATTAATGTAAGAGGGTTTTCTTTACTCTTCCTTCACGTTGAAACGAAGCGAAGATTGATGTGGTTGTTTGCATGTAAATAGTCTATATTTTACCTTGGAAAATGTACGGTGGCTCCGTGTGACTTATGACTGACTTTATAGTCAGGATTGGTCGCTTGTATATATTTCAATTTAGATTCGGTTTTCTTTTCTATAAAATTCGATTTGTTCAATGTTTATCATGTATTTGCGTGGGAATCTATGAATTTTCTCTTACTAAGTTAGTTAGTTAAACTCTTGAATGAAGACCTCAATTTTTTACAGACTTATAATTTGTGTTTAATATTATATGATTTTTGTCCTGGCTTGTTGACAGAACTTGACAAGTGTCTTATCAAAACGCCAATGCTAAATCGGAGTCAATATTTTATAAAGAATATTTCCATTTAAGTCAATAATAATAATTGAGCATATTTATTTCTTTTCTCCCAGTAAGAGTAAAGAAACTTAATGCTATTGGACATAGGAAGAGATACTTAAAACAAAAAGTTTACAATTTCACCAGTGCCCAAAGTAGGTAAATCTTGTATCTAGGGTCACCAGCCTTTTATAAAGTTTAAAACTGGCATAAGTAAATTTCTAACCCAACCTAAACTTAATGTGCATCAAAATATATTCAGCGTTGCATGTGCACGTACATAAATCACACCATTAAGGAATATGTAACAATTTTAGCTTCAACTAAACTGAACTATTCACATAAATCTTTACTATCTAACAACATCACTACCTACACATTACTTATGTTGCCAAATAACTTGCAAATGCCAAGGTTCCCAACCAAGAATGCAAATTTAGTTAACTTACCAAAGAATTCATTTTTGTTATATTATTAAATATTTAAAAAAAATACATAGATTTATTCTACTATTATATCCTGACATTTCGAGTTAAACTCCTTTTCTGGGCCTGTTGCAGTCCTGGGTTGTTTTAGCGGCGCATAAATTGAAGTTTATGTAGGTCTACATGAGTCGGTGCTCTTCTTATCGTTCTTATTCCACGGTATAAAGTGCTCTAATTTTTTGGACGATATCGACAGAGGCAGATCTTGCTGTTATGATTTTTGAAACCACCTAATAGGGCCTCTGACTTGGATTAAGGGCGAACCCATATAATCGGCACTAAAAGCTGAACGTGTCTTCTGATGCACGGCAACGCTCTATATTAAGCGCCACTCAAACATTCACATATTCATGGACTAACTGAGTATACTGCTTAAGATTTTATCAGAAGAAATTATTTATAGGTTTGTACGGAAGACCAGCGCCGCGGTGCCGTAGTGACCCCTCGGCATATGCTGAGTATAAGCCTTTTCGTTGCCACATGTGTCTATTTTTTTGTTTGTTTTTGTTAACCAATGTATTATGTGTCACGTAATAAATTATTTTCTATCTTTCTTCTTTCTTTCTTTCTTCTTTCTTTCTTTTTTCTTACCAATTAAGATGTAGTTTGATACCTATGGAGATTGATGTTGGAGACCCAGGCAAAGAGATATTATAGTTATTGCATAAATAAACTTGTGTAGAGTAAAATTTTATGAGACTTTCCGAAAAAGAACAAAAACTTTTCTTTTACTTTTTACTTTTAATCGGTCGAAAAAAATTTTTTTTTTTATTAACCCATCATTTCAGTTGCCTTTATCGCTTCATAGTTATAAATTTAACGTGTACTTATTTGATATCAATGTTTTTTTTACTATATAGTCAATATTTAAAAACAGTTTACTTCTTAACACATTCATAGTTATAAGTTTAACGTCAGTTTCGATAGGTCCGCTAATAACTTCAGTAATTGATAATGTATCAACAGAACAGTATCTCTAACAACTCTGTAGTTGTTACTACGTGATTTATAAAACGCATCAAAAAACATTTAGAACCCGACGCGTGGGAATGAACTGGTTTGGTCAAAGAATAACTTACAATGTAAATCGAAGCGCTCTTACGTTGTTTTTTAATTGGTAAACGTATAAGTATTTAAGTAATGAGTCTTTCTTTCTTCTTCTTTATTTTAAATAATGGCTTCGTGCGTCTAGCACATTTAGCCAGTGTCAAGTAAGTGATATATTAATAACAAATAAACTATAGTAAATGAGAATGATTGGTGATAAAGATGATAAATGAGATGCCCTCCTTCTAAGCCCCTTGAGTCCTCAGGAAAGATGTGGGACTATACTGAGATCTGACATGGACTTCTTAAAGAATTCGAAAAGTGATGTTGCACTGTTTTGTTTCATTAACCAACACTCATGTACGCTCACAAACACTTAACGGTTAATAATCCACCGTTATTACACAATAACGTTCGAAATATCACAAATTAAAAAAAAAACAAAACTGCAGACATTATACGTTTAACTTTCCCGTCAAGACGTCATTTAAAGTCTTAATCGTTAAAGAGCTCGTTATTATTGTTGTTGTCGCTATTGTTTAAAACTGTATCTAAATCCTTCAAAATAAATGTTGGTTCGTAAGTTTGCCAATAGATAGCAAGGCACATTATTGAATCGCGCAAGCGGTTACTGGTAACCGGAGCCATATCGCTTACGTTTCAATTCTAATTAATTCCTTCCTGGCCATTTTTATATAATACCAAGATTTGAATCGAACCCAACGCCTTTAAGGGCGGCCTGCAGAAATTGATAACCTCCACGCAATATCTGAATCAAAGCGGGGTTTGAACCCGCTACCTCCAGGTTTCAGATCAATTTCCTCTTTAATTTCCTCTGATTTAAACCTCTAATTTTAAAACTAGGACCAAGTTTAAAATTATCCAGTTAAGGATATTTATACATAATTGTTATGCTACTACTCAGTAGAAATGGCTCTACTAATTTCAATATATTTTTTACAACTAGATAAAAAGTCTAAAAGAGGATTTAATCATATACTTAGCAATTTATCAACTAGCAAAATATAATACTTAATTATAATTTCAGCCGGACATTGCCTAAGGCTGGGTAGAAATTTTCCCGAAACTTCTATTTTTTAGAGTCACCGATGGACTTGCCCCAACTTTCACAAAGTAATTGTTCCACATTTTGAGCCTGCCCACGCTGTTTTACTAGGCAAATGGCGACTAAATAATCAAGAACTATTCCAAAGTACTTAATTAATGTAAAAAACATAACAACTGGTGAAAGAATTTCATAAATTTCCATTTGCCTTAATGATGTAAAGTCACTAACGATAATAATTATTTTTAATTACGAAATTAATGGTTTTTTAATTTAATCTACTTCTGTGCATGCCAATATTTTAAATAAGGCGATAACCAAGAAGTATTTACTCAATCTGTGTCACGTCTGCGCACTGCGTACTCCATGACACGTGCGTCCGTCCATACGGTGTTGTTAAACCAGCTTCGAAACATTACCGCATGGCGGCCTGACGCAAGTGGACGCGTATTCTCTTTTTAGTTAAAACTTTAATTTCCTTCTTAATATTACGTAAAAGTTAACAAAAAGCTATATTTATAAACACTGAATCTTTTAAGTCCTTTCACTTTTGCAAAGCGGTCTCAAACATATCAGAAAGTTTTTAAAAAGTTTCGAAATGGTGCTCGGTATATCGCCTTTTTGGTGTCGCACGAAGTTTTGTGCCAGTGTTTTTAGTGTCAAAGTTTAAGTGAGAGTGTAGAAACTTTTTGGTGTTGATAGTTATTTGTTTTAGTACGTGTGTTT
The DNA here is from genome assembly GCA_949126915.1 of Musotima nitidalis. NCBI lineage: Eukaryota > Metazoa > Arthropoda > Insecta > Lepidoptera > Crambidae > Musotima > Musotima nitidalis. The sequence goes on along the minus strand of OX421434.1, from coordinate 513,905 downwards.
AAACAAAATTAAATATGAACGGCGTTATTGTCGACAAGGATTGTAAGAATAATGCGGGAATACTCGAAAGGTAAGTTCATAATAGATACTTTAATTCATTAGCGAGACATATATATTTTGAATAATAAAGAATTACATATATTTCATGTGTATTTTGCAAATTGCAAATTCTAGTTGCTAATACAGAACAAAATGGGATTTTGAGTATATCGACGAATAAATGTACGCAATATACGTAGTTAATGATACGAATTTAATTACCACGATTATATTACGAGTAGGGTAACATTCCATTGTAACCATTTGCAGTGATAAACCCAATAAGTAAACAAAACTTAAACCCGTTTAAATTTTTAATATTGTTGTGAATTAACACAGAACTTATGTTATTTGAACATTATAAAATTATTTGCTTTGATAGTAAATCTCGTGTTAGTAAAATATTTGTAAGATTTTGTAGATACAAGATATTAAGATAATACATCGTTAAACAAAGTTCTTAAAAGTTTGAAAAGCTTTTAAAGTTCAGTGGACCTTTTTAAAATTTATCGGTTCCATTGAAAATGTTTTCAATTATTTAAATCCAAACACATAATTAAGGTTATAAGTTAATCTACGTTTAATAATTATTAATAAAAAATAAATAAAATAATTATTAATCTAAGTTAATCACGGATTATTCGAGATATCAACGGGCTGGAATTCTTATCCTTAATTATTTAAAGAGTTTTCAAAGAAAATCTTACAAGAGTGGAAAACATTGAAGTATCTTAATTACTGACTTAATATTAAAAAAAATACCGCTAACTACAATTGGTTGTTAATTAATGTGAGACTAATATATTATTACTAGATAAAAATTAAATTCGAGTTGAATATTTTCTAAAAGCGAAAGCATAACATAAAATATATGTTGGATACATATATACAACATCACAGGACTATATCAATGATAAGGACATAAAAAAATAGGTAAAAGTTAAAGTTATAATAAATTTATTTAAATATGACATGAAAATTTTTAAACAATAATGTTTTATTATATATACATTTAAAATATATGCACAATAATTAAAAAAATAATAAATAACCTATACAATTCTGATAGTAGGTAGTACAAAAATACCTTATTTAAGTATACTTATTCATAAAATTAAGTTACCAATAATGGTTATATTTTGATTTAGGACATTGATGTTGTAAACTATTTAATCTTTATGTAAAATTGTAAAAAAATGACCTAGTATGCTTTCTCTCTCCTAAGTTTGCCGTGCCCAACAGGGGCAACAGGGTCCATAATTGTAACTTGTGTAGATGTAAGAACTTATGTAAATCATTATGAAGTGCAATAAACATTGAATTGAATTGAATACATACAGTCACGCCTTTTTCCCCGAAGGGGTAGACGAGAGGCATATTTTACGCCTACACTTCTTCAATTACGTTGTTGGTCCCACGTAATAGGTGGCGAGCCCATTGCCGCTTGCTCCCCGTTCGCCAGAGTCTCTTCCGTTAATTAACAGGTTGACTTGGGCTCCTTAGATTTAGGTAGGTTCCCTATATTTTTTTAGCACAATGTACATAATTACGGTTAAACATAATAGACATGAGATAAAATCAGAAATGATGTTATCCGACAGAGGACCAAATTCACCGACATAGCATACAGGATTAGCAAGCTGAAGTGGCAGTGGGCTGGCCATATCTGTCGAAGAACCGACAACCGATGGGGTAAACGAGTTCTTGAGTGGAGACCGCGACTTGGCAAACGTAGTGTAGGACGTCCACTCGCCAGGTGGGGTGACGATTTGCGAGCGGTCGCTGGCAGATGCTGGATGCGGCAAGCCGAAGACAGGGGAAAATGGCGCGATTTGGGGGAGGCCTATGTCCAGCAGTGGACTAGTATAGGCTGATGATGATGATGATGATAATAGACATGAGCAGACCTGTTCATGAGCAAACTGACGGCACCGTTCGTATCGTATATATAAAGAAATCGAAATTAGGTTAGATCCGCTGCCAAAAGCAAGACACTGTTTTGATACAAATGCAGAACTCATCCGGCATTTTGTGAGTACAAATCCAAATTACTAATATTATCCTGCATTTCGTGTGTGGGTTGTTACGTGGGCTCAGTGGATTCTATCTTAGCCTGTGTTGCAATGCGCAATGCAGTGTTTATCGCCTGTAGCGTTGGTTTACGGTCTTAATTATACCTTGACCGGGCTTTGGGTAAAACCTTAGGATGGCGAAATTAAAAGCATAAAACTTTGATTAAATAAAGTTTAATGTAGCCAGATAATAATTAACGACATCACAATGACTCTTTAATGCCCATTTCTTGGCTTAGGCCTCTACTCACAAACTATTACGAAAGGGTATCAAGTTATAGTCAAATTCAGCAGTATCTAGTTAAAACAGTAAGCCAGACCCTGGGTCCTTTAAGTCTAAGGAGACTGGGATAATGCTAGTAGATTGATGGATCAAGTAATACTCCTCGCTGACCCAATGCGGATTGGCAGGGGATCCCGTTTATGGGCGAAATCACCATTTAAGACGTTTTACCTCTGTGCTAAAAGTGAAGTTTTCTGCAACTTCTTCTTCGTCGTTATACTCTTGGCAAAGTGGTCGTGGTCGTCACTTCAGTTGCAGTGACCCGCCTCACAACTCACCGCCATTCCTCTCTGATGCTGGCCTTCCTGGTACACACGTGCAGAGCACTGTCCACGGCTGCTTTGATTTGGCCCGTCCATCTCAAGGGCGATCTACCACGTGCTCGGGTGCCTTCAACTTTTCCCTGTACTCTGGGGGATCTATGGAATCCTCGCCAAGTCGGGATACGTGCCCGAACAGGGATACGGATCCGAAACTATAAAGATCCTATTTAAAGAGTTGTATGAAACCCATCTCAAATGAGGTATATTAAATGCCAAATAAGCGGTCACCCATGCAAGATCTGACCTCTTTAAGCATTGTTTTTCGGTAATCGATTTCATCCGCCCTTCTTTTGTTGCTTTTTATTATATTATACATACAAACATTGAAGTATCTTAATTACTGACTAAATAATTAAAAAATACCTCTAACAACGATTGGTTATTAATTAATGTGACACTAATATATTTAAAAATTAAACTCGAGTTGAATATTTTCTAAAAGCGAAAGTATAACATATAATATATTATTATGTTGGATACATACAGTCATGCCTGTTTCCCCGAAGGCAGAGGAGGAGGAGGAGGTAAAGGCACATAATACGCCCACAATTCGCCGATTTTACTGTTGGTCCCACGTAATAGGTGTCGAGCCTATTGTCTATTCATCACATCAGCTTTATAAAATCCACTTTTAAACATTGGCCTTCCCAATAGATTACATTTTATTAGAGGCTTAGCCTTCAATCAGCAAGATGGGCAGGCGGGATGGGGATCGCAGTTCAAGCCAGTACACAGGATGACGCTGATGCCCCTCATCCGGTAGGATTTCTCTTCGTCGACTCTTACGACTCTCCTTGAGATGAGAGGGGGTGGTGCTATTCTGGGCCGGTATCACACGGTCGTTGCTTTTGATATATTATAAGGAAAGAAAGAAAGAAAAAGAATTTATTCTGTGACAACATCAAAAGAAAACAGATACATGATATTTAAGTAACAATTTGTAGAGTGTCACAGAAAAGGTATCCACTCAGCATAAAGCCGAGGTGTCACGAAACCGCCTCGACGCTGGTCTTCCTACAAAGGCTACAAATTGTAGTTGTAAAGTTAGTTATTACTTGTATTTATTTTAGTTTCAATAAAACAAGATAAAATTGAGTAAATATCTCCCGAAGTAAGAACATAAGAGCGATTGACTAATTAACAATTAATTTTAGACGCAAAATTACGGCTTTGTTGTGTACTCTCTTCAATTACTCGATGAACAAAGGTGAGGGCTGTTTGAATAATCTTTACATAATTAATATATTTACTAATATTGTGTCTGTATTTTTATTCTGTTATATATAGTGTATTTATAATACTAACTAGCAGCGCCCTGCGGTTTTACCCGCGTGGTTCCTGTTCCCGTGGAAATATCGGGATAAAGAGTGTCCTATGTTAGTCCAGGACTGCAGCTATACACGTACAAAGTTTCATCACAATCGCTCCAGTAGTTTTTGCGTGAAAGAGTAACAAACATCCATCCACACATACAAACTTTCACGTTTATAATATTAGTAGGATATATCAAAAAGTTTTGTATTCTTTTATTTTGGGATATTTGCAATGAATAAACTGAAAAACCATTAAAATAAAAACGATATATTACCATTACAATGCTACATTATACCGTAGTAGTCGAAGAAACGTAGGCTATATTTATTAGTAGAATAAAATTATAGATCCCTACGAAAAGTCGAATAACTTATGTAAATCAAGGTATAAAATCCCACTAATCTTATAAAATAATTATCTGATTGTTTTAAACTTAAACTTATTGTTTAAATCTTGATATTCCTACTATTAGTGCTACTGAAACTCTTATAATTAATATTTTTAAAATCGATAAATTTAATCGACTTTTTTTTGTGTATTATGTATATTGATTATATTTAAATGTGTAAATTACTAATATTTCTACGCCCATATCTGGTAAAATGCAATTAACTTATATGAACTATGTATGACATCTTAATAATGTACCATATTTGAGAAATAAATTACATTAGTTAATCCATTCAATCTTACTTAATATAATAAATGGGAAAGTTTGTGAGTATGGCTGTATGTTTATTACTCTTACACGCAAAAAGTACTGCACGTATTTAGTTGAAATTTTGCACATAGTTACTTTATAACCTAGATTAATATATAGGATATTTTTTATCCCGGAATTCCCACGGCTACGAGGACCACGCGGGTGTCATCTTAAACATTAAACAAAAAGCTCCTGAAGTAAAAGCTGTACGCAAGCTGGAAACAAAGCTTATACTAAACAGGGCACAGTTTATTATACTAATATATTTAGATGATTTAAATATTTTCTTTGCTTCGGTTCGTGGTCACTGAAAGATTGTTTCGACGCATATTTCCATAGTTAATGAGTGTGAATGAAGCTAAAAGTGTGTGCCAAGATCGTAGCAAGTGGAAGGATGTGATCTCTGCCTACACCTACGGGAAAGAGGCGTGACATTATGTATGTATGTATATTTCCATAGACACAGACACAAATTGAACCTACCGTCACTGAAACATCAATTATTGCACACATTCCGTCACGCAAAACGAATTTACTACATTGCACTAGCTGGTGTTGAGTGTTTTGCACAATGATCACTAATCCTGATTCGTGCTAAATCTATTTAAAACATCATTCTGTCCCTTTTAATATTAAACAAGATACTGAATTGCAGTGACATTTTAAGTCAAATTTTACTTTCACCATCTCAGCCCATAATCGTCCCACTACTGAGCACGAGCCTCCTCTCACATACCAAGGTGCGAGGGTATTGGGTCATACTCCACCACGCGGACCCAGTGCGGATTGGCGGAGGCAGGTGTATGGCGTCCTGCTGTTAGAATTTATCAAGCGGCCAATTAGGCCTCTAACATGGTTTAACGACTACCACATTTAGTGATAACCGGGACCTACGGCTTAACGTGCCTTCCGAAGCACGGAAGCGCTCGATATCAAATGCCACACAAACGGTCACCCATCCAAGGACTGACCTCTGCAAACTCTGCTGTGCTTCGCAGAGCTACGAGCGCTTGCTTTAATCAAATTAAATCGGGTAGTGGAATCAAGTCCTGATCGGTCTACATCATGGGGCTCTTCAAAAAGGGCGTGGGATAGTTTTTAAATGCGCTAGTCATTCCTCTGGAGTTGGAAGCGTCCACAAACTGCGGTGACCACTTCTGATCAGGAGGCCGCACGCTTCAGTTCCACCTTATAATGTAAAAAATAATAATGATGACCTATGTGACACGTTTCTGACGTTCTCGACTTCTTAATTGAACTTGTAATGACGAAAATCTAAATTAATCAACAAATTTAAGTTTAAAGAAAATAAAAGAAAGTAATTCTCATGTAAAACACGAATTTTTAGTACTTAGAACTAAAGGTCAATAGAATACCCAAATTATCATTATCTACTTGTGCTTAAGTTCTAAGTAATTATAACATCAATAATTAAGTTACAATGCCGCATTCAAGAGTAATTTGCAGCTGAAAGCTGCCCTTTTACACTAATTGTGACGCTTAATGTTAATTACGAAGCAAAGAAGTAGGTACCCACGCATTATAATTCAACACTTTGCTCACTTGCACATTAAATGTTAATTTAGGGGAAATTAAGCGGGAAAAAAGGGAATTCTGGAGTGTTTAACAAACCCGCGTAATTAAGAACTCACCCAACCCTGTGAACACCTTGGTACTAAATAAAAAGGTCAGGAAGGACTTAACCTGTATTGAACTGAGAGCACTATATAAATAAATACAGCAGGCGGACCTATATGGGTCCGGAAAACCATAAACGCTTGCGCGATCTAAATAACATTACGTGCCATCTATTGGCGAACTTACGAACTAACATTTATATACAGTTTGAACACTATGTTTCAGTAATAACACGAGAATATGCTATGAGATACTAAGTTTTATGTTTGCTCGTTATTGGAATTACGGATAATTGCAATGGCCATTCGGTTGTGTTTCAAAAGCAATGAGTGTCTCTGTTTTTCAAATCAATATATTTATTGTGAAACATGGATTGCACTGGTAGGTACATATATGGTATTGGTGTATATGTCACCGTAAAATTGTAAATAACGTTAAATTATAATCTATCCCGCGATATTGTAATCTGTCGAAAAATTGTGATCCGAAACAAACTGCTCACAATTTAACGCATTATTTTTCGATAGATTATAATCTATCGAAGACAAACCGTCAGATTGTAAAATGGCATGCGAAAGAACGCACCTCGCGTTCTGATTGGTTGAACTTCATGTTCCTCGCTCAGCCGCCCGTCGTCGCCATCTTCGGTTGTTATTAGTTAGTTATTAGTTATTGTTATAGTCCAATTCATTTGTTGTGAAATGTAAACAAATAGTGTTTTGGTGATTTAAAACAGATTTCGTGTTAATAATAAAATAACGCATTGTATTATAATAAGTTGTAGGGAGTGTTAACGGACCTGTGATAACCTAAAGAAGTGCAGTTAAATAATAAATAAGAGAGTGGTTGGCTGGTCTTGTGGTTGGCTGGTCTTGATGGCAAGACAAGCCAATCATGGACAGGCTTTAAACAGTTGACAATTTAACGCGCGACAGATTGTGATTTAACGGTTTGTCTTTGATAGATTATAATCTATCGAAAAATAATGCGTTAAATTGTGAGCAGTTTGTTTCGGATCACAATTTTTCGACAGATTACAATATCGCGGGATAGATTATAATTTAACGTTATTTACAATTTTACGGTGACATATATATCGAAAGCAGATTGAAGTAATACATAAATATATTTATATATACAGTCACGCCTGTTTCTCCAAAGGCAAAGGCATATGATACGCCCATACTTCGACAATTGTGTTGTTAGAATAGAATAGAATAAAATTTATTGATTTGTTAAACATAGGTATTTTACATTAAGGTGTTGCATACTAAAGAACTTTGTCGTTAAGACATACAAACATTAACAAAGAATTTTAGACTAATTATAATTAAAATTACAATAATGTCTTATCATTTAGGAACTCATTTCCTTGGTAATAAAAATTTTTAAGAAGTATTTTAATAAAAGATTTTATAAATGCATGCAAGGTCATGCTTTTTATTACATTAGGTGTTTTGTTGTAAATTTGTGGAGCAGTGCCAAAGAAACTTTTTTTTACTAAAGCAGTATTACATATTACATTGTTCCCACGTAATAGGTGGCGAGCTTATTGCCGCTCACCGGGAACTTCTATATTTGCCAGAGCCTCGTCTCTTCATCGGCAGGTGCACCACTTGCACCCCCCCGACTGGTCTCCACCTTGTCGTTGTGGGGGGGGCTGAGTACCTCCCGGTAGTGTGCAGGAGGCGCTAGGGAAAAGGTAACACCCAGAGATTGGCGACCCTGGGTGCCCTTAGTACTGACTACCGGGGGGGAAACTAAGAGGGACCTGTGGAGGGCGCAGCGGGCGGGCCAGGAGGGCCCGTCAAGCAGCGCCAGGAGGGTCTTAGGCAGCGGGGGCCCCTGCTGTCTAACCATGGACCCTCCGAGAAGTCGGCCACACTCGCTATGGTCGCACGGGGAGGTAGGAGGGGCGCGTCCACTGCGCCTCTCTGAGGAGGTCCTTCCGGTTTTGGTCCGGAGAACGTTGGCCGCAGGCGGGGTGTCAGAGCTGCAACCCAGGTACTGGCCCCCGCCTCTTTCTCAACAAGCGGCGGGCGTCGTCGGAAGATTTTTAGTGGGTATTACTGCTGGCAGTTGCGTCTGCCGGTGGTGAGTCCCACACCCCCTTTCGGTCCCCCTTTGGCCGGAAGGCAGTGCGTAAATACATTTTGTTACCGACGTAAAACAAAAAAAAAAAAAAAAAAAAGGATCGAAACCTGTGGAAAAAATCGATTAGGAGAGCTAACCCCATTCAAAATGGGAATATGGCCGGGTGAAGAAGAAGAATATTGAATAAATATTATTCTTTCTTTCTTTCTATCTAGCCGTGTTTTGCCTAATGGGCGATACAAACAAGTGTTAAACAATATCTTGGATTTTTAACTTATTTACTTAATTAATTATTTCACACAAAAAATACTAATACAGCTACTTCCATAGAAAAGGAATGTATTATCTTTATAAAATAAATAAATAAAATAAAATCTTCAAATAATATTCCTCTACACAAAGGAATCTGTAGCACGTTTTCAATCGATACTTTTGAGGATTAGAAATGTATATATGAAATCAATCTAGAAATGAAATATCTGTGCCAAAATAGTATAGTCTCTTCAACTAGCTGGAGGGCGTCCTACACTACGCTTACTATGCTGTGGTTACTACTGCAGAACACGTCTACCCAACTGTAAATATTAACCGTGTTTTATTAGAATAGAAAAGAATACTTTATTTGCACTTGATTATCAACGTCTAACGTGACATATTAGTCAATAAATCGAAGGCGCAGAGACTCTCGTATCCTATGTATACTGTACAATTCTCTTTTTAATCCTTCCTTTCCCTCGTATCTTCGTGAGCGGTTTTCTTTTATTCATGCGCCTGGTTCCTCATGAAGGTCAAATCTCCTTTACCTCCTGAAATTCCCCTCTCATAACTCCGATTTTTTTTCCTATTCGTTTTCTGTGCATGCGGTTAGGTTGTGAAATGCGTTGTCAGTCATTATTCGCACTTCCAAAAGTATTTCCATTTTTAAGAAGGCAATTAAGGAACACTTCCTTGCTGCCTGCTAGCTGTAAATTTTTGTCTAATTGCTAATTTTAGTATGTAGTAGGTATGTATGTTTTTTATTGTTGTTTTATTTGAGTTTGTTTTGTGACGTATTTTGTGCACGTGTCTACTTTGTATATGTTTTTTCCTTTTTTCGGTCTGCTGGAAGAAATTCCTTTTAGGGATAAGCAGTGCCGTTGTACATATCTTTCATAACTTTTATCTTTGTGTATGTTCCTTGTGTGCATAAATTGTTAAATAGACAAATTTAGACAAGGTACAAAGAGGTACTAGTATAAAGCCACCGCCTTTAATCTCACGAGAAATCTCACCGGATGGGTAGCATCATCCTGCGTACTGGTTTGAACTGCGATCACTAACCCGCCTGCCCAGCGCTGATTTTAGGCCAATACCCTCAATATAATGTAATCTATTGGGGCTGCCAATGTTCAGAAATGTACTCATAAGGCTAGGTGATGTCAAAGAAGTACATAATTATTGTTGAGAATTTATTTCTAAACGTTATCTTTGTATCCGTATCGGTAACCTTGCCGTGAACTCCGGCATCAATACATAGATAACGCGGTTTATTGAACATCTGCTGTTTGTCTCGGGACAGTGCCTTGAGTGTTCTCGAAAGCCGATACGACGTGGAAGTACACTTGCACTCGGCTCCAGAGGTTATTGGTTCGATGCTCATACGGCAACAATATTTGTGTGTGTGGATATACACTCTTGTCTTGATGTGTGTGAAAGATCGTTACTTCTGCATGTCGACGCGTCTTAAAGTTAAAAGAGAATTATAAATTGGCTAGCAAATCCGTGAATTAAGTGATATTCAGCCAAAACCTGGTGAGACCAGTGAGTAGACCCTTTTTTTTGCGTCGGTAACAAAATGCTTTTACGCACTACCTTCCGGCCAAAGTGGGACCGAAAGGGGATGCGGGACTCACCACCGGCAGACGCGAGTGCCAGCAGTAATATCCACTAAAAATCTTCGGACGACGCCTGCTTGTTGAGAAAAAAGCGGGGGCCCGTACTTGGGTCACAGCGTCTGACTCCCCACTTGATGCCCACGGATTAAAACCGGGAGGACTTCTTTAGAGAGGCGCAGTGGACGCGCCCCTCCTACCTCCCCGTGCGACCATAGCGTGTGTGACCGACTTCCTGGAGGGTCCATGGTTAGACAGCAGGGGCCTCCTGCCCCCACTGCCTAAGACCCTCCTGGCGCTGCTGAACGGGTCCTCCTTGTGCACCCGCTGCGCCCTCCATAGGTCCCTCTTAGTTTGCCCCCCGGTGGTCAGTAGGTACTCAGGGCACCCAGAGTCGCCAATCTCTGGGTGTTACCTTTTACCTGGTGGCTTCCGGGAGGTACTTAGCCTCCCCCCACGCCAACCAGTCCGGGGGCGCCCCACACTTGCCTCCACAAACTCGCACTGGGTCCGCGTGGTCCAAGTGTGACCCAACACCCTCTCACCTAGGTTTGTGAGGGGAGCCTTCTATTTAGTAGTGGGGTTTTAATAAGCTAAGATGATGGAACAGCCTGATCGGGACCAATATTCCTATAGGAGTATTTTTATTTAACCCACGCCATATCGTAAAAAAAATTGTATATAGATACAAAAAAGATATAAATTTCTATATGTTTATCCGTCCTTTCGTAACTTTCAGAAAGTCCAGTATATTAATTATTTAATACTATTAAAAACACACATGATAACAAGACGTAGGTCATTTCACTCTGGACTATAGAAATAAATCCTATACAGAGAATCTTTTATTATCTGTATTCTATTTTATTTTATCTGTGACCTATGGTTTATTGAGTCCCAGAGGAAAAACGCATACACGATAAACAGAAATAAACTGAAGTGCCTTTCCCTAGGGTTCGAGAAAGAAAATAAAAGAGTTTTATTTAGTTTGAAATCCGTTGGAGCACAGTCGTAGTCACAGAAAGCCATAGATTTTTAAAAAAAGTGTGAATTACATTTAATACTGTTATTTAAAATAATTTACTAAAGTCCCATTGCGGTCTGCTCACGCAGCTTACAATATTTATACATAGTATGTATTGTACAGAATGTTTTTACTAATGCACGCACGAATGTCAATATCGCTAAAAAGATAGAACTTTAAGATCAACTTATTTATTTAATCAGAACGGAATACACCAATTGCACTAATTATCAAAAAAAGTAAAAGTTAAATATTATATTAAAATCTCACACATAAAAACTTATTTTATCCCATTCCCTCACAATACCTCAGAAACACTGACAAAATCTCAGGCCATCCATCCGCAAACAAATCACAGTCGGGTTCTGCATCCAGGATGGCATTAAGCGCGTTGAGTGTCCGCGGAATGGTTGATTTTGAGCGGGCTACGGTTTGGCAGGTGCATCTTTCATGAACGTCATCAATCGACTGTCGCCGTTTGAAATAAACGAACAATATCATTTATTTTTGTATGTCAATTCACAGAAAAGGAGTGAAACTGAAATACAGCCAAATCTAGTTTCCAGTCCGCAGACCTTTAGCGTAATAAGGAGTAGTTATAACCTTATAAAAATACAAAGCAAAGTCTGTACTTGGACATGTAGAGCGACCTCACTTGATGTTTAATTACGTGTCCCGCCCGCTCTCACTCGATCTATAAGTGCGGGTCTTAATACTGCCAAGCTTTCATTTTGGCTCGATTTGAATTAAATACGAATAATTAAACTGCTAACACTAGGAAACTACCTCTCCCACAGATTATTTTGCTTTCTTGGTCCTTTTATATACCACAGAATATATCTTTCATTGGGAATCGCTGAAACTAAGTGCTTTCCTTCGACTTAAAGGACAAACATATTTTTGGACCTATGATATTGTACGAGGTACAACTACGCACTAAAATTATCGGGAATGAAATATTTCTACTGTTCCTGTCATATTAAAATCTGTTTAATTGAAAACTACTAGGTTTTGAATATCAAATACCATTTATTTATTAAAAAAAGAATCCCCTTCTTGTCACAAGGTCTTGTCAAACTAGTTTAGTCGTTGAGAAAAAGAGCGATGATTTTTTATGACTTTCGAAGTGGTTTAACACAAAAACAGTGTATTGACTATGATTTCTGCATTTGGTGATGAAGCCCCATCCAAAACCACAATTAATCGCTGGTTTGTTGAATTTCAACGTGGACGTGTCAAGCTCAGTGATGATCCCCGTCAAGGTCGTCCAAAAACTGCAGTCACCCAAGAAATCGTTGATGCTGTTCGTAAGCTGATTGGGGAAGATCGACATGTGACATACCGCGAAATTAATTTTTTCGTTTTAGGTCAGTCTGTATGGACTTTTCAGTACACCTGTCATCATCACAGCCCATTAACGTCCCACTACTGAGCACGAGCCTCCTCACACATATCAAGGTGTGAGGGTATTGGGTCATACTCCACCACGCTGACCCAGTGCGGATTGGTGGAGGCAGGTGTATGGCGTCCTGCTGTTAGAATTTTCAAGCCGCCTATGAGGCCTCTAACATGGCTTCACGACTACCACATTTAGTGATAACCGGGATTAACGGCTTAACGTGCCTTCCGAAGCACGGAAGCGCTCGATATCAAATGCCAAACAAACGATAACCCATCCAAGGACTGACCTCTGTAAACTCTGCCGTACTTTGGTGATCGTTTCCGACCACCGAACACCGCAGAGCTGCAAGCGCTTCAGTACAGCTGTCAGTATCCCATAAATAAGCCTCCATATAAATAGCTTGGCATTAATAAGCGCTCTCACTGAGTGACATTACGGCTTATTTTATAAGCGTTGCACCTGTGGCAACTGGTCAACCCTTTTTACCCGGTTGAACATATTCCAGCTCTTTATGTGATAAAAAGTAAAATATAACAGCTGTAAGAGGGACCCTAACATGCGAAGTGTAGAATGAGGTCGCATTTATTATGAATGAACCACGAAAAGAGGAAAATGGAAGTCAATTTATGAATAAACTAAGGAAGATCCACAGGTAATTTGTAGTGATACAGGGTACTGGTTTAATTATTATTTTTTTATTTAATGGCGTGAACTGTACGTTCCCACCTGCTATGGTCCTCTGACTGAATCAGAGATCTTGTGTATCTTGGGCTTTCTTGTCTATCTATCTATATTTGACGACCGGTATGGCGTGGGGATCAGTATACCTAGGCTTCACTCCAGAGGTCGTGGGTTCGATTTCCACACAGGACAAATCTTTGTGTGCATGAACATGAATATTTGTTCTGGTCTGGGAGTTTTCCTATGTATATTAAGAATGTATTTACAAACAAAAAGTATTTAAGTATGTTTATCCGTGGTTTAGTAACCATAACACAAGTTCTTAATGATACATATCTTGGAACTAAATAATTGGTGTAATAGTCAGAAAATATTTATTTATTATATGAGCTACTGTTGTGTTGTTAGTTTATAGTTATATATACATAAATACGAGTTATTTTATATATTTCATTGTTGTATCCAATGTCTTTCATATCCAAACTGTTTTGAAATCCAAAAAATTTATACAGCTTACTTGTACTGCTTGTCTAAAAATGTATCGAGATACTCAGTATCATCATCTACTTTTATATCCACTGTAATGAAGCTAACAGGTTACTGGTTATAAAGTGAGATTACCTTTGGGTTGTGAAACGAGCATTCTGGCGAGGTTTTTACAAAATGTTATAGCATGGGGTTTATCAGGAAGGGCATAATAAGAGTACCCAACGCGTCAGTAGTGACTCTGGTATTTCAAGCGATCATAGGGTGTGCTAACCACTTTCTATCAGGTGATCCTGTCGGAGTGTCACCTTGTTGTGTATAATAAACAAAAAGTAGGAAAGTAAATTAAATATACCGTTCATCTTCCTAGGAGGCAGGAGTGTAGACTAATTCATGGCGCTCTAAAGACTTTACCTTGACTTAACAACCAGCACTAACGAAAGCACTTTATATGACATGCAGCTATACACATAGTAACCCAATGCTCCACCTTCCCAAGTCTCGAAGAGCTGAAAAGTTTCCAGACCACTTTTATCTGAATAGGGGTCATTTAGAAAAGTGGTCTGGAATCTGGAGTCTATATTTATGTGATATACAAATAGACGCCTAACATGAAATTAATTTGCATTGAATTCAACCATTGGGTATGAATGTATAAAAAAACTGGTATAGTCATACTATACCAACCGACTTCTATTTTTAAGAAACCTTGTCAGTAAATTTACAGTGACAATAAAGTAATTATCATCACATTCATTAGGCATTGTTCAGGTGAATGTAGCTTTTCTCAAATTGAAATATTAAAATAAAGCAAGTATTTTTACTCAAATTTCGGTTTTAGATAGATGGATAAATATACTCTTTATTGACCAAGAACTATAGATTACAATATTAAAATAAAATAAAATTTTAAGCTAATCTAGGCGGTCTTATCGCTAAAAGCGATGTCTTCCAGACAACCCGACGCATAGAAGAGAACAGGAAAGCAGTAGGCAGAATTTTATTTCTCTTGTTACATTTTATTAATTCTTATTATTATTTACATATATACACGCCTGTTTACCCGAAGAAGTAGGCAGAGGCATATTATACGCTCACATTTCGCTAATCAAATTTTAAGCTTTCGAAATTTATTTTTTTATATTAAACATGTATGTTAATTATCTGTATTTATGTTTTCTTTTCTGTACAATTTATCTAAATAAATAACTAATTATTGTCTCTTAGTCAACTTAACTTACATTTCAAACTAGAAACACTCAAAATATTTAGGAAATACTAGTACCTATTTATTTTGCATCAGGATATGTGTGAGGTTATACCCAACTGAGGTAAATGAGGTGTAAACTCCAGCAGGTTGCGAAGTGCCATTACTTCCGCCTGCTTGGGCAACGCGAGCGACCTGTATTGGTGGGCTTCCCGCCCAAATCTAATTGGCGATGTCCTTCTCAATTCATCTATGCTTATGTATGTACCTACTTTAATCCTTACGAGCTGCTACATAGGGTTTCTATAATCTTTTATCAAAGTAGTCGGGAAACTATCCCTTAAAAATACTGTGAAGGTTATCTATGGTTTTTATTAATTCACCCTATTTATTTAAATGGGTGCATTAGATTTAGGATGCATTATATTTAGGATATTGCTGGGACTACCTCGTTATTGCAGCGCTTCTAGCATGTTTGTGGAGTACCAAACTGATGGCTTCGGAGCTATCATTCGTTAAAAGACTGCTTCCTTAGTCAGTAGACTTAGAGATAGTTCCAACAGCATACTATTGACTCTAGCAAACAGATACACTTCCCCGATGTGGAAGTGTTTTGTTAATAGAGTAATTTCTAAGAATATTTACCCGCCCTTGTAATCTAATGTAATCAAACTAAGCATTTAACTAACAATAGTCGTAAGTTATTGTACTAACACATATGGATGTAAAAGTCTGAAATAAACAGTTTATTATTATTATTATTATTAGAGCGGCGATAGCCCAGTGGCGAGACCCTTTGCCTTTAAATTCTGAGGGTCTAGGGTTCAAACCCCGGTGGCAAACCTATGACTTTTCGAAGTTATGTGCGTAATTATCGCTTGCTCCGTGCCTCGGAAAGCACGTTAAGCCGTTGGTCCCGGCTGTCATGATCATCTATGGCAGTCGTTATTAGGAAGTCAGTGCCTTCTAACAGACTGACAGCTGGTTAAAACATAGAATGATGTTTCCCTCTGGGTTGCGGAGGTCAGACGGCAGTCGCTCCACGTGATAACTGAAATGCAATCAAATCTGGTTGAACCAGTGAGCAGACCCTGGGCCCTAAATTTAAGTCTAGGGCAACCGGGATAATGCTAGGATATGGTGATTAAAGAACCCGGGGCCATAGGTTGGATGACATCCGTGTTGGCAGAGAATTCCACAGCCGAATGATCTTTCAGAGGTATAACTTATCTATTTACTTGAATCGAGTGCTAAAAGTCCACAGTATAAGGTTGAAATCTAAGATCTGCACGTATATCACGCCTGGTCCCCGAAGGGGTAGGCAGAGGCTTATCATATGCCCAAATTTCGCCAAATATAAAGTTGGTCCCACGTAATAGGTGGCAAGCCTATTTCCGCTTACCGGGCACTTTTATGTTCGACAGACCCTCGTCCGTTGATCACTTGCAGGTGAGGTTGGCTTGGGCTCCCCAGATCTACACCCGCTGCACATATGAGAAAAGGTATAGTTTAGAATCTCAAGCTCCTTTTAAAGAAGAGTTAATCTTTAATGTTATGTGATGTTCGTCATGGAAATAAATAAAAACAGAATAAATTAATATTGACTTTAAATGGTATTATTTGTAAAAGGCAGTTAAAACCTTAAACCTTTATTATCTAGCTGTTTATTGAACATAATGATTAATGATCAGGATTATTCTACAAAATAAATCTGTTAGTTAACGATTCATACGTTGAATAAGTAAGTAATGTAGTAATTTAATATGTTTAAATGTATTCACTGCAGTAGTATAATCTGTAGGGCTACTACGAATAACATACTTAATGAAAACCCATTTCTCATTTATATGTGAGTTTAATGTGTGATTAATGTTTTATTTTTTGAAAATTAAACTATAAAGTAATTTTGTTAGTTAACTATAATATTGATGAATACCGATCTCAGAAGTTAAGCGGTGCTCATAATTCGCATGCTTAAAGGAATATCGACCCCTTAATAGACAGGTCAGGTTTGAGTTACGTACTTATACAGTCTTTTTTTTTTACTGATATCAAATCAATGTGAATCAAAGTTCAAAACACAAGCAGAATGACTAATTAAAAAATCGGTATCAATTTAATGCATTTACAAGCAGGACAAGTCTTCTTTAGAAGATCTTTTTTTGTGATTTCCCAAAAATCGTATTTTTTGAGTTAAGTCACTTATCCAGTAAGCATGCAATATGTCGATATGTGGACGGGAGAACGTATGTCTGTATAATTTCATATCAATCACTTCCTTGCTTTTGAAGGTACTTTAAACCATTAATCCTGGTTATCACTAAGATATTTGGTAGTCGTTAAGTTAGATGAGAAATTGAGTGACTCAAAACAATTAAGTAGAAAAACAAACCCAGGCGTGATTGAGTATAATATAATCACTTTTAAGTTTATGCTAAGGGAGGAAGCCCGCGTTCAGAATTGTAAAGTCAATGATATTGAAGGGTATTAGGTTTAAATTTAACTGTAATATTATTATTTCGTGTAAATTTTGTGTCAATTATGGTTTTTCGTGGCAACTAGGCAACTTATCACCGATAATAAAAATTATACCTTGTTTATATTGGTGCTCTTCATAAGTTACTGTGCTCCACAGAGCATCACAAATTGCCCTGCGTTAGATTTTTGACAACTTATAACATGAAACATCATAATCACGCCTATTTCTCCGGAAGGGTAGGACAGAGGCATATTTTAGGCCCACATTTTGCCAACTATAAAGTGAATCCCACGTATTATTTGGCGATTGCCTCGTGGCGGGAATTTTTATATATGCCAGGGTCTCGTCTGTTGATCGGCAGTTTGGCACCACTTGTAGGTGAGGTTGGATTTGGATACCAAGATATTGGTAGGTAATACGTGTGACATGCAATAAATTACTTGTTATTTCAAAAACATATCAAACAGATTTGAAATTTCCGTAGTAGCCCTCCGAGCGGGTAAAACAGATTTACGCTCGCGCTCCACATTTCCGTCCGGAAATTGTCTGATCGACGCAGAAGTATTCGCTTTGCTTTTTCAAATAAATGTAATTGGTTAAAATTGTTATTTTTTTTAACAATTCATTCCTTTTTCCAGATATTTTATAGTGTGTACTATAAAATATATTAAAAGTAAAGTAAAAGTAAATAAAATATTTATTTCATAAACTATTATACATAGTAGGTACTTGAAAACGTCATGATTACAAATGAAAAAAAAACAATCGAAATAATATTACACTAAATCACGAAGCTTAGATTCACTTACATGCAACAAAACAATTTAAAAACAAAAAATGATTAAGTGTAAGTGAATCTAAGTGCCAGTTCCGAGCCACCGCTCTGTAAGAAGAACTGGCAAGAAACTCACAGGCTATGCTCTTTTAAATATGTCCATTAGTTTGGTACTAGAATTACAATCTTCATTTGTCTGTGAAGCTATACAATGCAATATAACATAACCTTAACAATATTTATGTTTTCAAGTCATTCATATTAGAATAGCCTGTATGAAACGGCAGTTTAATCCCAAGCATTTTTATCTGCCATAATAGTCTTTAATAGTATCCCTTTGAAGACAGCTTGTGTTTTATTGTTAGTTTAAATTTATTTAGGCTCAATTGCTGTATGTTGCTTGGGATTGTATTGCAGAATCGCACACATTGACCTTTAAAAGATTTGTTCATTGATAAAGGAATCAAACAAGAATGTACAATGGAGCTGCTTACTCCTAAAAGAATATTTTCTAGCAGTCCGAAATAATTATTGTTTAAAATTGATTATATATTCATGGTTTTGATATTTAAATGTACGTAAGTCGCTTGCAAGAATGGGTGGACATCCCTTAAAAATTCTCTCAAGAAGTCCATGTGAGATATCAGTATAGTTTCACATATTTACTGAGGACTCAAGGGGTTTAGGCGAGAGGGCATCCTATTTACCATTTATTATCATTTCGCATTAACTATGTTTTAAATGATATTAAAATATCTATAACTCTACATTGGCTAAATGTACTAAACGCACGAAGCCGAAGCCATTATATATAATGCGTTTTACGGGTAGAAATGAAAATAGGTCGCAGCTCAATGTTGGAGTTTGTCAAGCGAGCAAAAACACTGATTTTAAGATAATCATCTGACATTAAGCGCTTACATTCCTCGGACCCACCACACTTTACATGTATTTCATTTATCTCATTGTATGTCATTTATCATTTATCATCTTTATCACCACTCATTCTCATTTACTATAATGTATATGTTAGTAAAATTTCATTTGTAAAGAAAAGACTAATTTTAACTCTAAGCTGAATTGTTTATTAACAATATCCTGTTACTCATAAACCATAAAAAAAGGAAGAGCGGTACCTCTTAATGCAATCGTTTTGTCTATAATGAGATACGATACATCTTCTAACTGAATTTAAAATACCTGAGAAAGTGTCTAAAGATTTTGTTTCATTACAAACTAGCAGCGCCCTGCGGTTTTACCCGCGTGGTCCCCGTTCCCGTGGAAATATCGGGATAAAGAGTGTCCTATATGTTAGTCCAGGACTGCAGCTATACACGTACAAAGTTTCATCACAATCGCTCTAGTAGTTTTTGCGTGAAAGAGTAACAAACATTCATCCACACATAAAAACTTTCACGTTTATAATATTAGTAGGATTGAAAGTAGTTGCGAAGATTTTTAATGTAGAAAGATATACAGTTAGATCCACAATGTTTTTGTACCAATACTGTTTCCGTAACGCAGCGATAACGTTTTACGATCAAAGCCAGCCTCCTAAGGAGCACCGTGACCAGTAACATTCCATCAGTTGTTAGACCACGTTCACACGGCGACCATTCGATTCGTATACGATAAGCCAGAAGTGTGAACGAGACAATATGAACATAAACGCTTCTGCGTGTCGTATTTGATAAAATCACTTTACAGCGTCTCGAACGCGACAACTTCGTACGGTAAATTATAAATCATATTTCTTAACATTAAAAAAAAGTAAAGTAAAAAAAATTTTTGTTTCATATCCTATGTAGTACTTGAAAACTTCATAATTAAAATATAAAAAAAACAATAGAAATATTATTACCCTAAATCACAAAGCTTAGATTCAATTACATGCAACAAAACAATTTAAAAAAAAATAATTGAGTGTAAGTGAATCTAAGTGCCAGTTCCGAGCCACCACATTAATGAGTCTACTCAATGATCTAACCAGATTTGGCTGAATTTCAGTTGTTAAACGAAACAAATGCCTTCTGACCTCAACTACCTAGAGAGAAACATCGCTGTATTAAACCAGCTATCAGCATATTAGAAGGTACTGACTTCCTATTAACGATGCCATTTTCATTTGCCATAGACGTTCATGACAGCCGGGACCAACGGCTTAACGTGCTTTCCAAGTCACGAATCAAGCGATAATTACGCAAATAAGTTCTTAAAATCATAGGACAGTCTATTTATAGGACTAGATCGTGATCTCTAGATCCTCTGAATTATCGTGCATTGATTTTTCTAAAGGGCTCATATCCTAGCATTATCCCAGTTGCCCCAGACTTAACCCCAGGGTCTGCTCACTGATTAACCCAGATTTGGCTGAACTTAAGTTATTACTCGGAGCGACTGCCATCTGGGGGCCTACCGCCAAACTTGCTGGTAATCGATTACTAGGCGAATAGGGAATTGATTCTGTCTTACCGCTGAACACATGGAACTTGATAAAAGATGGCGTTCTCTATTTGGACATAAATTTTGAAGGATTGAAGTAATATTTGACTCTATCTGTGTTTTTTTAAATATATTACAAATTATTCATATTTAGGTAAAAATGTGTTATCAAAACGCAAATAATAATCATTTAATTAATTTGGCGCTTCAGTAGTCTACCAAGGTCATGAATAATCTATGGCCTTCGGCAGATTTCCCTGTATAGTTTGATGAACCTCAGGAAATTTTAATCAAGATGAAATAGCTGCAATTCATTGAGCTCGGCGGAGGGCCCCTGACCTCCACAACCTAAAGAGAAACATCATTCCATGGTTAAACCAGTTGTCAGAATATTAGTAGGCTTCCTAATAACGACTGCCACAGATGTTCATGACAGCCGGGACCAACGGCTGAACTTGCTTTCCGAGGCACAGAGCAAGCGATAATTAAGCACATAACTTCGAAAAGTCATTGGTTCGCTGTATGCGCTACTGGGCTATCTCTGTTTTACTTTTCTACTGCCACTACTAAGTTCGATATAATCTCTAAATATATATATATATACGGGAAAGTATGGTAGTGTGAACGAGGCCTTCTGGTGCGTGGATTATACGTTATGATCGTCGCTGTAGTTTTACAACAACTAGGTACTTCGTTTTTTTTTTATTGTCGACTATTAAATACAGATGTAGACATTTGTGATGATGACGGTGTAATTTTATTAAAAGAATTGCGTAAGAACACGTTCTTGCAATAATACACGTATTGTTACGAAAAAAATAGTACACATATTTAGTTTTTTTACATGTAATTATGTACACTATATGTATGAAACACTTAACCGAAGACAACTAATAATGTTATTTATGCTATATGGAAATCGAACCTGATGAGCAGAATAGGGGTATACTGACAAACACTTAAAGTATAATCTTTTTCATTCCATAAACTATACATACATAACACAGTACTTGTAAACGTCAAAAATAAGTATAAATTAAAAATCATCGGGTGGGAGGCCGCAACAACAACAACCTCATTATATTATTTGTTATCATTTACAACTTTGACCATCACTCTCAATTAGTCTGTTTTCAATTTCCATGTACATGAATATGATAATTTCTCTGGTGATAGGAATCAGTACTATTATTTATTTAGCTCTGATTATAACAAAAGCGATCTCGCAATATAAATATACATAAATAAATATTTCTGACACTTACACCAATTATTTAGTTCCAAGATAAGTATCATTAAGAACTTGTGTTGTGGATACTAAATAACGGATAAACATACATAAATACTTTTTTTTTGTAAATACATACTTAATATACATAGAAAAACACCCAGACCAGAACAAATATTTATATTTATACACACAAATATTAGTCCTGTGTGGGAATCGAACCCACGACCTCAGGAGTGGAATGCGGGTATACTCGCCACCACGCCATATCGGTCGTCTAATAATAGGTTACAATCTGTGTACAAGTATATATGAATCTTAATCCACAGTAACAGCCGCCCACAGCCCGTTAACAGCTTATTCTGTTAACGGACTTAAAGCGTCGTGTTCAAGATATTTCCAAGAATATCTATTGATTTATCTCAAAGCGTTGAACTGTTAATAGCGCAGCCGAAGCCACAGACAAAAGCTTAGGTTTTATTGGGATCCTACCAAGACCTAAGGAGCCCAAGCCAACCTCACCTGCAAGTAGTGCACCTACCGATCAACGAACGGCTCTGGCAGACATAACAGTGCCCGATAAGCGGCAATAGACTCGCCACCTATTACGAGGGACCAACTATCTAATTGGCGTATAACATGCCTCTGCATACCCCTTCGGGGAAACAGGCTTGGATGTATGTTTGTTCAAGATATGTCCAAGAATATCTATTGATTTATCTCAAAGCGTTGAACTGTTAATAGCGTAGCCAAAGCCACAGAAAAAAGCTTGTCTATAAAACTAAAACGATGACGTAAATATTTACATACTTAGTGCGTTATTGCAGTTAATAATTAATGTTGCTTTTAATCATTAGTTACTTCACTACACAGACGCAACACGTAATGACATAGCGTTTTGAAATGTTGCAATATATCACTTCATATGAATTACTGTGGTTATATACTCACAACATACAATGGCTAGATATGATTGCATAATAAATTGAATTAACTGATGAGTCAGTATAAGTAATTTATTATTGTTTGTTATAGAGTTAGAGAACATAAGTTCATAGGTGAGAACCAGGGAATATTTCTTCTTCTAGGTGTTTTCTATGTATATTAGGTATGTATTTACAAAAGAAAACGCATTTATGTATCCGTTATTTATGGTACTTTTCTTGGAACTAAATAATTGGTGTAATTGACAGAAAAGATTTATTTATTTCATATTATTATTATCATCACTATTTGTGGAGATTAGTAAATGGTAATAGGATTTAGTATAAATAAAAAAAATGAGGATGATTTCCAGCACATGTTATTCGGGAGAGGAAAGGAGAGGGCGGGATGAGATCGAAAAGCTCCTCAGAACACTCGCCATAGTAGTTCCGGTAGAAGACACTGAGAGATTTGGCATTGAACTATCACTTCTTTTGTAGTCATTTCTTTTTTAATAATGTCAGCTTTTGTTATTTACTTGTTATGCACTCATATGTATTCGATTTAATAATTGCTGGTACTCACAGCTTTTTATACATTTAGTTGATTAGTAGAAATCTATTTTAGAAAAATTTTTACATCTACTCCTTGTTTTATAACATTTTTGAACCTTTGGGCAATATTGAATTATTATTGTTGGAGCTTGCTACTTTTCGTATATTGTAATATGCTCCCACGTTCCTTGTCTTGTCTATATTTAACATTCCAGTCTTTATTGGCTCCAAAAATTGCGGAATTTCATATAATAAATATCCTGTATTACAGTCCTTTCGCGTTTGAGTTTACTAAAATGTTATACAAGTTGCCTATAATCTTTCATAGTACCTACTTGTAAATACAAGTGGGTACTACAGGTAAGTCTGTAGAAGCAGGTTGGGTTGCTCAAGAGCTCTTAAATTTATTTAAGATAAATTTGATTTAAAATGTGAATGCATTCCAGTTATTTTTTTAAAGATGAGAGGTACAGCACTATTTTGTAAACTTCAATATTTTTATTTCATAAACTATTATATAGTACTTGAAAACGTCAACATTTATAACAAATATAAAAAAATATAATTATACTGAAATCACGAAGCTTAGATTCACTTGCAACCAAACAATTAAAAAAACAAAAAATATTTAAGTGTACCTACGTGTATAAAAGTGCCAGATCCGAGCCACCGCTCTGTAAGAAGAACTGGCAAGAAACTCACAGGCTATGCTCTTGTAATTATCAATTGGTTAGTAATTAACATTATTCATGTTTTAAGTCATTCATATTAGAATAGCCTATATGAATCGGCAGTTTAATCCCAAGCATTTTTTTCAGCCATATAGGAATATGTAAATAGATTTAGCTTTTAACAGGAGTTGTGACTGTGTTGCCAGGCGCCCTAAGTGTAAGATTCTATAATTACTATTTCCTCATTTCTATGTACCACATTTATCGCAAAAAATATATTTTATTTTAATTTGCGGTCGTAGCTTAGCCTTGGAGTGTGTATATCAGTGGGCAGTGAGTTGAAACCTCGCGTTTAACTGCATCCACCAGCCTTAAGCAAACCAAATCCTGTAGGTACTACAGCACAAAGGAAGCTTGTAAAAACTGATAACACCTATTTGTTTTTGTAAGTACAAACAGGACGACCGATATGGCGTGGTGGCGAGTATACCCGCACTCCACTTCTAAGGTCGTGGGTTCGATTCCCACACAGGACAAATATTTATGCGTATAAATATAAATTCTTTTCTGGGTGTTTTCTATGTATATTAAGTACGTATTTACAAAAAAGTATTTATGTATGTTGATCCGTTATTTAGTATCCATAACACAAGTTCTTAATGATACTTATCTTGGAACTAAATAATTGGTGTGTCAGATCTTTTTAAAATTTAAACAGGGGCATCTGCACTGGGTACTTGTGAAGGACTTGAAACCATTCCAGCTGTAGTCGACGTTAAAATACTCAGATTGTGCCACAGGAGAATATTATTAAAAACACAAGAAACACTCAAAACAATATGTTTCCCTAAAACTGCGACATATTATTATTACGAGTTGAATGTGTTAAGCCCAAGTGTTTCCGTTAGTGGTGTAAGTGATTAATATTCATTACACTGTCGGGCGATGTACCATCCGTCGACAAAGAGCAATTACCATACAGCTGGTTGTGATGTCATCTCTGTACTTACAATTTTGGGTGTCGTAGAATGTACAACTTGTCTGACCTACTTCATCTACATCATCTTAACCCTTAAACAGGCAATACGTTCTATTTATTCTTCAATTGTATTAGATCTTAAGACATAATTTGAAAAAAGCCAAGATGAGTTTCTTGAGGCAATCTTTTTAATCCCGTTGCCTTTTGGAAGCCTCGTTAAAGTCACCGACAGACTGAATCACAAACAATCCCCTCCCTCCTTTAGAATCACGACAGGCTGACTGACAGATACCCCCGATAAGGGTCACCGACAGACTGACAAATCTTGAGAAAAACCACAACAGACAGATAAACTGACAAACCTAGACAAATTCTGACAAAGAACCCATTTTCGTTTATTTTTTTATTATGGTACCGCTCATATCTCTTTCATTGTTGTCAAAAAAATATATCGAATTTCCATTTTGTGAGTGAATGTTTGACGAATCTAAATGATCATGTTGATCTTAAAGATAATAAAGTATATTTTTTTATTTTTTTTATTTTATGTTCCCATCGTTATAAAACCCTTAAGGTAGAAAACGAATGGACAAATTCTGATAACTTTTCCTATTAAGGTGGGGAACAGTGGGAGATCGCTAATATTAGGCTTTTTTATTTGTAATGTTCTTTGTCATCTAGTACGGAATACATATTAAAAACAAAGACGTAAATCTACAACATATAACACATGAAAACGTGTGGTAAAAAATTAAATAACCCGTTTAGTATCTCAATATTAAATATTTAAAGTTGCGTCTCGTCTTTTTATTTCGACATTTTCCTTCTAAGCTATTAATCGCAATTTTTAATGACGCCAGGTAATTAGTACATTGAATATCGAAGAGATCGTTTGGATGTTTTTGCCTATGTCTTTATTTCTTATTTTTCATTATTTTTTATAAGCTATCGATGCACGAGACCCATCTTGAATGTGGGCGACAGTGGGCGCGGGAACGCTAGGCTTCTGAATCGCTTTTTTATTTATTACATAATAAGCAAAGAGGTTAATACTTAATTCTAACATTAATATCGTAATCTTAATAATATTATAATAGAAGTGCTGTGTGCGCGTAAAATCGTTGGCGTACTAGTGTATCACATAGCACTAGTGCATCCAGAACTATTGAATACATTGCCGATAGCGTTCGTTATCTGATTCGTACCTCACTGCAAACAATCAGTGTACTGTGTTCAAGAAAAACTTGTAGTCCGGAGTGAATGACAGCAACATCAATAGCGAACTCAAATTTTCATATTGGCTACATGACTGTGTTCCGATTTTTTATGCTTCACAAATGGTCACCACTACCACGAATGACCTCGTATGTTGGGGGATTAAAACACTGCGTCATCATCATATCCTAGCATTATCCCGGTTGCCATAGACTGAAGCTTAGGGCCCAGAGTCTGCTCACTGGTTCAACCAGATTTGACTGAATTTCAGTTATTACGTGGAGCACACAAAACACTGTGTATGATATTTTAATATTTATTATATTTTATTTACAAAGATTATTGTTGTAAACGGCTTCTTCTAAATAAGATGGAATAGCTAATATCGGGTGCATAGGGACCCTATCAAGACCTAAGGAGCCCAAGCCAACCTCACCTGCAAGTGGTGCACCTGCCGATCAAACAAAAACAGTGCCCAGTAAGCGGCAATTATGATGGACCAACTATGTAATTGGCGAAGTAATATGTAATTATATGCTTCTGCCTACCCCTTCGGGGAAACAGGCGTGAATGTATGTATGTATGTAGTCAATATCAAAAATAATTGGATTGTGAATATCAAATGATGGATTTGCAATCAAGTATCCTGCGGTTATCATGATATTCGAGATCAAAATCAAGTCTTAAGGCAGCTACTCCACGAAATATATATTTATAGTTTAAATAAAAAAAATTAAAAATATGTACAAATATTTATTTGTATGTTGGTTTCCAGTTCGTAGTTCAGAAACTGGTTGTAACATTGCACTTCGGCAATCATAGCTTTTTCTTTTAACGAATGCTATTTTTCATGGCCATCAACATTTTGAATAGTCAATCAAAAGCTGAATTCAGAACTAAATTGTTAGTTGGTTATGGTACCCGCATGAAGTACACTGGTCTGTAAAACGCCTATGTACCTCTTTTTAAAATTATTTTTTAAGATGTTAAAATACACAATAAGTAATATTATACCAACTATAATGTTTTTACTTATAGTCTTCAAAGTAATTCTAAGTAGAAACTTTTTGAGACTAAAAATATTACTATGTATATCAATAATTAAATTTAATAAGTTTATTTATTGTCATCGCAGTTTTTCAATACATGTTTGCTTAAATACGCATGTAATTCAATTCAATTCAATTCAATGTTTATTGCACTCCATAATGTTTTACATAAGGTCTTACATCTTCACAAGTTACAATGATGGACTCTGTTGGGCTTGGCAAACTTAGGAGAGAGGAAGCATACTAGGTCCTTTTTTACATTTTTACATAATGATTAAATAGTTCACAACATCAATGTCCTAAATCAAAATATAACCATTATTGGTAACTTAATTTTATGAGTAAGTATACGTTGCATTATGTGTTTCGGATGTAGTATTTATTCAGTTTGCACTTGTTAATGCTTTGCAAATAGCGTGACGGGGTTAAGTCCTCCATATAACACTTTGTTACAGAAATGATTATAAGTGGAAACTTGTAATTGGCCACGTTAAAAACGTTAATCTAAGATATCATTGTAATTAGCAGTAAGTTTTCCTAAAATTAATAAAATAAAATATAATTTTAGAGTTTGTTTAATTTGAAAGCATATCTTGCGTAATTAAAAAATATTACCATTATTTAAAGTGTCATACCTAGTTTCACAGGCTAGATAAATAGAGCTTTAAAACTACTTACTTTCCCAAGGTGGGTGTGCAGTATTAACCGCCGGGTACTGTAGTTCCTGTACAATTTCCAAATGATATTAAAATTCATGAGAGCCCGTTGCATAGGAGCAAATCCCCCGCTGCAGCCGGCGGTTCCTCGTAAATTTCAACCTCAATTAAGGCCCTCGTTAAATATGTACACGTCTTTCTGGTCCGCCGAAGCATAGTACAAACAGATATGTAGGTAGGTAAGTAGGTAGAGTAGAAAATATGTGACTGAACCCACAGTATATTAAGTATTTTTATTGTAACGTGCGGGAGAAAAATCAACTTGGCGACTTTCTTGCCCGTAAAATAAAACCAGCATGACTAGCGCATCTTTAGCAGCGATAAATTTTGTCAATGTGTGCGTGTGACGAGGTATACGTTTGGGCGTGTTGACATACAAACAGTTGTATAATTAAAAGTTGTCGTACTTAGGGGTTATCCATAAATTACGTCACACGAATTTCATAATCAATGGACCCCCCCCTCCACCCTTGTCACAACTGGTCACTCCCCCCTCTCTAGTGTGATGTCACAAATTTTGCATTTGTACATCAGAAAAGTTACAATAAAACAGCATTCGTTTTAAATTAGTTTAGAACCTACATTTTGAAATGTGACGACACCAAATTATGGATACCTCCCACCCACCCACATATCTTGTCACACTTCGTCAACCCCCTCCCTCCCCCTTAAAGTGTGACGTAATTTATGGATAGCCCCTTATATGTGTATTCTATGACTGAAGCCTGCATTATATATAATTAATACTGAGTACTTATGTTTCATTGTGGCTGTAAGGGAATTGTAAGCTTTGAAATGAATAGTATAGTCCTTAGGTATCAAGGAAGATGGTAGAGCCTTTAGTAGATTAAATTAATTCATTTTGTAAATAACGGATGTAAATAGTGCAGTGACTCATAATGTTCTTGCTGAGATGTGGCTAATGCGGACCTCTTTGTTTACTCAAGTGTCTATATTAATTGCCGAATAAACAAACAAATTCAGTCTTTTTTTAGCACTTATTGTATAAATTTTATAATATTGTGTATGATGTTTATTCGTTATTAAGTATCCATAACACAAGATCTTAATGATAGGAACTAAATAAATGGTGTAATTGTCAGAAAATATGTATTTATTTAATTATGGTTATTATCGAACTGGCCACTTGAATAACCAATTTAATTTATTTCATTTTAGCGGTTGTCTGCGACTTTGATCTAGTCGCCCAATAATGCCTCTAGCATGGCTCAATGGCTACCACATATACTGATAACCAGGACCAACGGCTCATCGTGCCTTCCGACACACAAAAGAGCTCGATATTAAATGCCACACAAACGGTCACCCATCTTAGGACTGACCCTGTTCAACCCTAGTTTAGGTGATTGTTTCCAAACAACTACCACTGAGGAGGTACGAGTTTTCAAAAAGAGTACCTACATTATCTACACTCGCGAGCAACCGAGTCGACTCAACCGCTAGCTACATTCAAACATTGTTTTTAAGGAATATACCACATTCAAATAAAAACAATATGTCATTTCTTTCTTTATTTTAAATAATGGCTTCGTGCGTCTAGCACATTTAGCCAGTGTCAAGTAAGTGATATATTAATAATATATAATTCATAGTAAATGAGAATGAGTGGTGATAAAAATGATAAATGGTAAATGAGGTACCCTCCCCTAAGCCCCTCGAGTCCTCAGTAAAGATGTGGGACTATACTGAGATCTCACATGGACTCCTTGAAAGAAAATTTGAAAAGTGATGTTGCACTGTTTTGTTTGATTTACCAACACTCATGTATATTCACAAACACTTGTCGGTTAATAATCCACTGTTATTACACATTAATGTTAGAAATATCACAAATTTTAGAAAATAAAACAAAACTGCAGACATGACGCTTCACTTTCCCGCCAAGAAGTCAATATGTCATTTAAAAGCTTCTTCTTCTTAAAATATGGCTCGCACGGCTTGTGCATTTAGCCAATTACAAATTAATTATGTAATGTCAAAGGTAAAGAAACCATTTAAAAGCTTGAAATTTATACGCTTAATTGTTTTTATAATATAGAGTCAGCAGTTAAATCGAGTCATGTCTGCAGTTTTGTTTAATTTTCAAAAAATTGTGATATTTCTTACATAATGTGTACTAACGGTGGATTATTAACCGTCAAGTGTTTGTGAATATACATGAGTGTTGGTAAATCAAACAAAGCAGTGCAACATCACTTTTCAAATTTTCTCTCAAGGAGTCCATGTGAGATCTCAGTAATGTCCCACATCTTTACTGAGGACTCAAGGGGCTTAGGGGAGGGTATCTCATTTACCATTGATCATCTTTATCAACACTCATTCTCATTTACTATAATTTATATGATATTAATATATCTCTAACTTGACACTGGCTAAATGTGCAAACCGCACGAAGCCATTATTTAAAAGAAGAAGAAGAAGTCGTTTGACATTAATCGCAATTAACAGAATACATTTAAATAATTATACGTAGTTATTTATTTTGACATTGACATATGTATGACGATACTTTTAACGTAAGACGTGGTAATAAAAGTTGTCATAACAAGTAATATTTATTACTTAAACTATCACAACTACAAATTATTAGCGAGATAACGACTTCATAATAATAACATACATAAAATTTAAGTTGATTCAAAGTGTCGGCTCTGTCAGGTCGTATTGGTTCCCACTGTGGCACCACAGTAAATTGTTGTAGCAGAAACTAAACTGATTCATTGAATTAATTAAATATAAAATACATTCTGACAATTACACCAATTATTTAGTTTCAAGATAAGTATTATTAAGAACTTGTGTGGATAGTAAATAACGGATAATATTTTTTTTTTAAATATTTATTAGTAACAAACAACAGTTACACAATATATATTACTTACAACACTTAAAACAAGTGTACAGCATATGACTCAAATGTATTAAATAATTGTACAGTAACATTGTTCACATATTACTCTAAGCTTTAGAATGCAATACAGAGTTGTAAGCAATAATACATTATACCTGTTTTTGTAAATACATACTTAATATACCTAAGAACTATACTTATCTATTTATTAATTTAGCGTAGATAAGGCGAATTAGCTTATCATCATTTTAACATTTACCCCGGTTGTGTGTAAAGACCCAGGATATGCTCACTGGTTTGGCTGAATTTCAGTTATCACACTGAGCGACTGCCGTTTAACCTCTGCAGCAGTTATTGCGAATTAGGTAATAACCTCATCTAATTAGATTAATACCTAATCTAATTAGATTGAGTGAAATGTTGTTTTTTTATTGTATTGTAAGAAAATTGCTTTTAATATGTTATATGTTGCAATTATGTCATCATAATCACATTTTACCTGATGATAAGTAGCCGATGCAGTCGAGAAAAGTAACAGCTCTTCATACCACTCATGACGTCCTGAATAATTGCCATTTCACGCTCCGATTAAAATACCCAGGACTGTCGGAGCTGCGAAATACATTTGCCGAAACAGTATTCTTAAGCCTTACCAATGTGTATGTATATTAAAGTAATATCAGCAGCTGCTGTTCAGGTATAAGAAACGACAAGGCGAGTGTTTTTTTGTATTTGCTTTTATAAATTTAGTGGACCCAACTTTCTGCACGTGTTGTTTGGTGTAGTGCCTAAACCGTGTGTAACCGGTTCACGAATGCGAAGTCGACACAAAGTGTTAGAACTGGACCCATTTAATTGCTCTATAGACTTGCAGAATTATAGATGCTTGACGCCATATTTTATTTCCAAAAACAGAAAAGTTTTTGCAGAAAGGGCAGGTCAAAAATACCATAAACTAACAGGCGTGTGTGAGAAGGTTAATGAGTGTGAATGGAGCTAACAGTGTGTGACAAGATCGTAGCAAGTGAAAGGATGTGATACCTTTCCCTACGGGAAAGAGGCGTGACATTATGCATGTATGTAAAAACAGAAATATGTAATTGAGTTCGACTGTCACTACATGTGATTCTATCAAAAGGATGAAGAAGAACTGCCTGTGATAGAGAAAAGTGGATACAGTTGGGGGAGACCTCGGTGGACAGACAACCTGACCAACAAAGTGGTTGCTAATAATAGATATAAGTTTATATAGCAAATAAGTTTAAAATGTTTTATAAGTATAGTTTATAAGTTTAAGCTGTGTAAAGGTCAGCGAATAAAGGCTTCTATTATTATACATTATGTGATTTAAGCAAATCTATAAGCAGAACGCGACACACTTGGCTCCGCCAATCCGCACTGGGTCCGCGAGGTGGCCAAGCCCCCTACCTTGGTTACTGAGAAGAGGACTAAGCCCAGCAGTGGGTCATTATTATGCTAAGATAATGATTATGTGGCATTGTCAACGAACTTTGGCTTACCAATTCTTTTGTTTGAAATTTATTAGTATCTGGTTTCTATATCGAGCCTCATCTTGCCAATAATTCAATAAAATCTTATAATCATTTCAATCAAACGTTACCAAGTTTTCGGTCTCAGAAAATCATAATAATTTTTATTATTATGTTACAAAGATTAAACATGATCATCTCAAACATTGTCTATAATTACCTCTTTGAAAACAAGCCCATTTTTTTATCTTTTGTCTCAAAAAACGTTAACAGTTTATTAATAAACAAATAACCTATTCTTATTAAGTATAATAAATAACACACAAATGACGCCCGTCATTATATAACCCGTTTCTCAAACCTGTCTCTAGCTCAGACCGAGACAACAATGCAAGATCTCGTAATTTTCCGTCACTTGTTATAATTTCCACTGTCATTATAGTAGGAGAGATGGTAGACATTATTTGAGGCTTGCTGGGAACTGATCCTATGCCTCTCCTGTGATGATGATGATCTTCGAAAGAGATGACTTGGCTGGGGAGAAATAAACCCTTTTATTAAAGATAAAGATAATTTTATTTTTCAAAATACAGTACATTAAGGTGTTACATAAATATATTAGTATCTTGCATTCTACCATTACTGGTGTACAAATATCGATCTTAAAAACTGACAAAGTGAAGTGAAAGAAATTAATTGATTATTATAAAAATATTACATTATGTCATATCCTTTCAATATTCATCAATAGTGTAATAACATTTCTCTATTAGTTTAGGATATAGTTTATGTTTGAAGTTAATAATATTTTCTTTTTTAAAGTCATTTGGTAATTTATTATAAATACGAATAGCCATACGATATGAATTTTTACTGAACATGCTAATGCGTTGATTGGGTTTATAAATTATTCCAACTTTACTTATCAGTAAAGATTTTTCAAATAGTTTTTGATTTTTCTAGACAAATACACATATTTCATAAATACACAGGCAAGGTAAAGGAAGTATATTATATTTTTTTTAATTATTTTATTTTAATAAATAATTTGGCACGTAGATATTTTTAACTTAAGTATAACATGTAAACTTACTTTTTAATTTTAAAATCATCTTTATGTGATGTGTAAATAAAATAATATAAATGTGAATTCGCAAAAAATATTCTTGACAAAATTTGAAATGCTTATAATATATTTTCTTGAAAATGATAAAAAAAAAAATATTAGCTAGTTTTTTTATGGACGTGTTTAATTATATAAAATTTTAAATGGATATTCTTTATAACTAAATATGCTTAAGTAAGTACAGTAAAACAGATCCGTTTGGTAAATATCATTGAAAATGTAAGGGTTTTAATTATATCCGACTACTTACTACCCCAGCCAGGTTTTATGTAAAGAGTACTACTACAGATAGACAGATAAACTTTTAATTGCAACTAAAGACACACATATACATAAAACATTAAAAAATAAATTACAATTATTAAAAAAAATATAACAAAAAAATAATTTTTAAGTAAAGCCTTCGTATAGTGTGCATGTGTATCGCAGCGCTGCAGAATGGCTACGGCTCAGTGGGTTTTTTTGCTCTGAGAGAGCAAAACACTGATTTTCAGCTTTTGCCAAAACAGTAACACGAGACGCGCCCAAAATACTGTGTATAATTTATAATCATAAATAAAGTTATAGGTATAGAGTTGACGACCGATTTGGCGTGGAGGTTAGTATACCTGCAATTCACTCCAGAGGTCGTGGGTTCGATTCCCATACAGGACAAATCTTTGTGTGCATGAACATGAATATTTGTTCTGGTCTGGGTGTTTTCCTATGTATATTAAGTATGTATTTACAAAAAAAAAAGTATTTAAGTATGTTTATCCGTTCTTTAGTATCCATAACACAAGTTCTTAGTGATACTTATCTTGGAACTAAAGAATTGGTGTGATTGTAAGAGAATATTTATTTATTTATTTAAGAGAATATTTATTTATAAGATTAAAAACATTACTACTACAGGAGACTTCAAACATGTCTTCATCGTGCCTAAAATACCCACTCAAAAATGTCGACCGGGTCTCGGAGTAGACAATAGCTAGTTGCAGTAATGTCCGTCTAGTTGTCACTAATGACAGGCAGATGTCATTAATAATGTGCGCCATTATTGTTGCAGGTAAACAAGGAGTATGCATGCTCATTGCCGTCATTAAAAACTCCGGAGGTAACAATTTGATGGAGTACTGTACGTATTGCTTAGATTAAGTATCTGTTTCATAATGTCTAATTATGTGCCGTGTGGTACTGCCAAGAATAGGGATCCTATCAACATACAGGGAGCCCAAGCCAACCTCACCTTTTTTTTTATTTACATCGGTAACAAAATGCGCACTGTCTCCCGGCCAGAGGGGGAGACCAGGAGGGGGTGTGGGGCTCACTGCGGCAGACGCGACCACCGCAGTCCTACCCACTAAAAATCTTCCGACGACGCCCGCCGCTGTTGAAAAAAGGGGCGAAGGGCCAGTGCCTAGTTTGTAGTTTCTAGCACCCCGCCCGCGGCCAACGTCCCCCGGATCAGAACCAGGAGGACCTCTTCAGAGAGGCGCAGTGTGTTGCGCCCCCCCTACCTCCTTATGCGGCCATGACATGGCTGGCCGACTTCTGGGGGGGTCTATAGCTAGACGGAAGGGGGAGCCAACCTCACCTGCAAGTGGTACACCTGCAGATCAACGGACGAGGCTCTGGCAAACAAAACAGTTCCTTTTCAGCAGCAGCAGACTCGCCACATATTACCTGGGATCTCAATATAATTCGCTAAGTGTGGCGTATATTATGCCTCTGCCTACTGATTCGGGGAAACAGGCATGAAAGTATGTATGTATGTAACAAACAAGGGGCCGCAGTAATCCTTGCGAGTCCTCCTCGGTTCTGCAAAGTAAAACAATACCTTAGATTACCGTGTGTCCAATCATCGCCCCAAGATTCGTGAGTTTGAATCAACATTGGATCGATTTTTTGGCAATTAATTTACAAAAGAAAAGTATTTTTATATGCTTTGGTTTATTTATTATCTAGTATTTAATAATGATGACCCGTTCTTTGTTTTGTTCTTTTTACACACGTCTTATCTGCTTTCCAATAATAATAGTATCATTTCAATTTCAACTGCTGGAAGAAAAGCTTTCAAGCTTTATCTATTCTCTAATTCAAATTAACTTTACAAGTATATTTCATTTGTATATTAACCTGTTAAATTTGTATGTTATTTTAGTTAACACAATCAGCTGCTTTTATATACCAAGTTTAAATAAAAATCTTGTAAATAGGTGCTTCAAACAATCCATTATAGCAGAAAAAATATTGAATGCAAAAAGGTTAACACAAAGGTTTTACAAACTCTGTTGGCTCACACTTTCTAAATAACCTTTTAATTAAAAGCTATCTAATAAAGTAATTTATTCTTTCTCGAACCTTCCCAAAACCTCGAATCTCGCATTACAGAGATTTCAAGTGATTCCTCAAATCAGAACACGTTAAATATGAATCTCTGACGCCAATGATCAAAGGGAGATAGACGGGCCGCCGGCCATAAGCGAACGAACAAATTATTCAGCTTTTAGAGTGAGTTCTTTGTTGTTAGACGTCCAATTCGCAAAATGGCTAACTAAATTCTAAGAAGGTTAGCCCTGTAGGTTAAGATTCATTTATAACCGATTTAAACCACTGTTGATTGTATAATTTCTCGTGTGTGTCGTGGGGTAATGGCCTAGAATAGTGCGCTCTAATCTCACGGGGAGTCGAATAAGTCGACGAAGAGAAAACCTACCAGCGTCATCCTGCGTACTGGCTTGAACTGCGATCACCAACCCGCCTTCTCAGCGTGGTGATTATGGCAAACACCCCCAACACAATGTAATCCTTTGTGGTGGACTCTGTAAGGCTGATACGATTAAGATGAATTGTATATTTTTGAGAATCGCCGAACTTAGGTCATTTGTTGGATGGGATATAATTTGTGTAGCATTTGACATCGCCCGCTTCCGTGCTTCGTAAGGAATGTCAAAAGACGTTGATACGGGGCCAATCACTATTTGGACACCCCGGACAAATCTCCACCTTGGCGTGGTGGGGGGGCTGAGTACCTCATGTAGGCCGGGAAAAGGTAACACCTAGAGGTTGTCGACTCTGGGTGCTCTTAGTTCTGACTACCGGGGGGAAAACTAAGAGGGACCAGTGGAGGGCGCAGCGGGCGGGCCAGGAAGGCCCGTCAAGCAGCGCCAGGAGGGTACTAGGCAGCGGGGTCAGGGGGCCTCTGCTGTCTGCCTTGAGGAGGTCCTCCCGGTTATGGGACGTCGGCCTCTTTCTCAACAAGCGGCGGGCGTAGTCGAAAGATTTTAGTTGTATTATTGCTGGCAGTCGCGTCTGCCGGTGGTGAATCCCACACCCCCTTTCGGCCGGAAGGCAGTGCCTGAATGCATTTTGACCTTACCGACGTAAAACAAAAAATAAAGGATTTCAAGAATTTGGTATTTTATCGATGATTTTATTATCCTAAATAAATTACCTCCCGAGCATACCCGACAGAAGTTCTAACGAAAAAAAACACATTCAGTTTTTCCATATTTTATACATTCCCCGTGTAATATTTTCAACTTTTATGTTCATAAAAATAGGATTAGGACTGCATGCAACGTTCCAAATTAAAATAAAGTCCAATCGGTCTAGTCGCTTTCCAGTGATCCGCTTACCAACGCAATATGAAGTTTGTAATAAGTTTCCATTAAAAAGATTACATTAATAAACTTTGTGCCTAAGCCGATTTTCATTTCAAAACATACGTGTACCGTGCGTTTTAGATCCACTCTGGCCAAATATTTTTGTTGCACGAATAAGAAAAGAATCTAGGTCTGAAAGTCTTTTAAGTATGTTAATTCATCATCAGTCCTAAGTCGTCCACTGCTGAAAATAGGCCTCCTCCATTATCTTCCAATGTGCCCGATTGCAGCCTGCATCTCTCTTATCTGGTCGTCCGTCCATCTTGAAGGTGGACAGCCGAAGCTACGTTTCCTATTAAATAAACTCCATCTACACACAGTATTTGTCTGCCACATCGGCTTTCAGTTCTTCGTACCAGCTTGCTGATTCTTTTTGCTATGTCGTTGACACTCGTTCTTCTACTGATTTCATCATTTCTAAGTCGATCTCGCTGTAATATCCCCAAAATAGCTCTCTCCATTTTTATTTTTTTTAATGTAACACGTCATAATGACTATGGGCCTGTCATGTCCTGGGCCTGTATGACAGTCGATGCAGTCCAAAAAAAGTTAAAGCGCTTCATAAAAAAAAAAATGGTAGGAACCCTATACACCCAGACAAACGGTCAATTCTTCAAACAAACGTTGCATATAAGTAATTGATTTAAAGCAAATGTAGTTAATTTAGTGGAAGTACCATACTAGCCACAAATCCCCGGGGCCCTGTTTATCTAGTTCCGTCGGGAAATATTCGGGGACCTAGTTCACTAATTTAGAACATGTTTACTTGTGGACAAGGCGCCGGAATAATACCTAGCTCTAAGTTATATTACTTTAACAAATCAGCGTGGGATAACAGTGATGCAGTTATACCTAGATTCTAGTACGAGTTCAAATTAGCAAAGATAATAAATAAATAAATAATAAATAAATATTTTCTGACAATTACACCAATTCTTTAGTTCCAAGATAAGTATTATTAAGAACTTGTGTTATGTATACTAAACAACGGATAAACGAATATACTTACATATTTTTTTTTTTGTAAATACATACATAATATATACATATGAAAACACCCAGACCAGAACAAATATTTAAAGATAATGCATAGGTTGCTACTGGAATCAATACACACGATTATGTTAATTGAAATTAATATTCCTAACATGAATGAATGTAAATAAATATTTTCTGCCAATTACACT
Organism: Musotima nitidalis; assembly: GCA_949126915.1. NCBI lineage: Eukaryota > Metazoa > Arthropoda > Insecta > Lepidoptera > Crambidae > Musotima > Musotima nitidalis. Next base: position 475,414 of record OX421434.1, on the reverse strand, counting down.
AATTACTTAGGTTTCGAGATAATTATCACATATAACTTGTGTTATGGATACTAAATAACGGATAAACATACATACTTTTTTTTGTAAATATATAGGTACTTGATATACATGGGAAAACATTCAGATCTGAACAAATATTCATGTTTTGACGACCGATATGGCGTGGTGGCGAGAATACCCTCTCTCCGCTCCTAAGGTCGTGGGTTCGATTCCCACATAGGACAAATATTTGTGTGCATAAATATGAATATTTGTTCTGGTCTGGGTGTTTTTCTATGTATATTAAGTATTTATGTATGTTTATCCGTTATTTAGTATCCATAACACAAGTTCTTAATGATACTTATCTTGGAACTAAATAATTGGTGTAAGTGTCAGAAATATTTGTTTGTTTGTGCACACAACGATTTGTCCTGTGTGGGAATCGAACCCACGACCTCATATACATTTAAGGGACTGTTATTGGAATAGTCTTGACATAGTGCTGCGTAATTAATTCCGCCCGTATTTCACTTTGAATAGTTTAGACTAAGTTAGTTTTATGATAAAATAAACATTAATTTAGGTTATGGCATTGCTGCACTGGTAGAGATACAACTAATTAAAACATTGTTAATCAAAACATCAATAAACAAACAAACATTAAACGGTAAATATTCCTGAGAATATATTCGAATATTTGTTTTTAGAAAATGTATATTTTATGAGTCGTTATTTACAAGATGGCGGAAGTGAGGGCGCCAGCTGTTGTTTTTTTTCTTATATGTATGTACTCAATCGGTTAAATTTTGATAATTGAAGTTATGTGCAACAATGTGCAGCGTTTTTATCTTTTATTTAAAGTTAAACAAAGTCCGTCACACCGAGTCAAGTGAAAACATACCTTAGTAAAGAAGTGGAGACTTTACTAGAGGTTCTATAGAGTTTTGTAATCATCATCGCGAACAATCGCTATTCACCGCTATATACTACTTCCCTACACTTGTGTATGTTATCGAAAAAGCCAAAAACAAATAAAATTCTACTTTATATTTGTAATTTTAAAAATATGTGTCTTTTCCGCGTTGTGTTGGCGCCAAAAAACTCCGCTCCAGCTGATTGATTGACTGTCATCTTTTTTTAATGTTATTTATTAAATAAAAAAGTCAATACGTCTTAAGACAAAGCAAAGAAGAACGTAGAGATTGATTTTAATCAGGTTACAGTTGATTCGCTTATTCATTCACTGAGCAAACAATAACAACTGGGCATGGTCTATTTCTAGAGAAAGCTGGAAAACGCGTATTTATTTACTCGAGAGTAAAGTCTAGGAATAAATTGGATGTAGTTATGCAAAAGAATGCAGTAGGTTCCTACATGAAATGGTTTGTGCCGAATATAACTATCGGAACACATGTCGCCATTTTGAAAAGGAACGCATGTCGCATTTGAAAAATTAAGTTCGAGCAAGACTTCTTGGCGGGAAAGTGAAGCGTCATGTCTGCAGTTTTGTGTTATTTTCTAAAATTTGTGATATTTCGAACATTAATGTATAATAACGGTGCATTATTAACCGTTAAGTGTTTCTGAACATACATGAGTGTTGGTAAATCAAACAAAACAGTGCAACATCACTTTTCAAATTTTCTCTCAAGGAGTCCATGTGAGATCTCAGTATAGTCCCACATCTTTACTGAGGACTCAAGGGGTTAGGGGAGGGTATCTCATTTACCATTTATCATTTTTATCACCACTCATTCTCATTTACTATGAATTATATATTATTAATATATCACTTACTTGACACTGGCTAAATGTGCTAGACGCACGAAGCCATTAATTAAAATAAAGAAAGTTCGAGCAAATTGAAAATGTCATCAACGTATTGACGTTGCTGTCATTCAATGACAGCATGTTATTCTTGAACACAGTACACTGATTGTTTATAGTCACGTACGATTCAAAAATAACGAACGCAATTCGCAATGTTTCTTACAGTTCCGGATGCACTGGTGCTTTTTTAGTTATTTTACGCGCGCACAGCAATTATATTGTTATATTATTAAGATTTCCATGGTTTCGACAAATGCCCATTTTTTTTATGTGACCCGTCATAATTACCACGTCATGGTAAGCAGTCGATGCAGTCTAGTAAAAATGATAGCGCTTCATATACAAACCAACTTGTGTTGTCTATAAATTAACTTAATTCTACTCAAAATATATATAATTTTGCGGCTCCTTACCACAAATAATCAATACCGATTGTGAGAGGAACTTCTTTATTTTGAGAAGTACATAAATACTTTTTTTTTTTTGTAAATACATACTTAAGATACATAGAAGAACACCCAGACCAGAACAAATATTCATGTTCATGCACACAAAGATTTGTCCTGTGTGGGAATCGAACCCACGACCTCTCGAGTGAAGTGCAGGTATACTGACCTCCACGCTATATTGGTCGTCTAGGGTCTATTTCGTGTAGGGTATGCAATGCGTAGCTTCTGTAGTTAGACCTGACACTGGGTACATAGAGGTATGGGAATATATTTGTGCTATCTCTCATGACTGTACGAGGAAACTAACAGTACGACTGGTCCGTCAATTAAAAGTCGCTCAGCGAACTGTGCTTGGTATTTCTTTGAAGGAAACCATCTTAGTGGTTCTTACTTAACATACATTGCTGTTGCGCCTGATCTGCTTGCATCTTTAAACACCAATACTAGAACATGTCGCGCAGTGCTAATACTTTCGAAATGCGGGTCTATAAAAAAAATACGTCCTACCACCAGCCCTCTGTCAGAATGTGACGTTTATATAATGAGGTAACGTGTGGTGGCAATGATATCGATATCATTTCAGCCCATTAACGTCCCACTACTGAGCACGAGCCTCCTCTCACATACTTAGGTGCGAGGGTATTGGGTCATACTCCACCACGCGGACCCAGTGCGGATTGGCGGAGGCAGGTGTATGGCGTCCTGCTGTTAGAATTTTTTAAGCCGCCCATTTAGGCCTCTAACATGGCTTAACGACTACCTCATTTAGTGATAACCGGGACCAATGGCTTAACGTGCCTTCCGAAGCACGGAAGCGCTCGATATCAAATGCCACACAAACGGTCACCCATCCAAGGACTGACCTCTGTAAACTCTGCTTTACTTCGGTGATTGTTTCCGACCACCGAGCACCGCGGAGCTACGAGCGCTTCATATATCAGATATCGATATATTTGATCCCAATTTTGCGCAGTACAAAAAGTTGATATCTAACTTTTTCACAGACCAAGCATCCTCCTCTCATGAACCCTGATTTTTTTCTGTATGTATTTATATTGTTTGTTATATTTTCAGTATGTTCTCGTTAGTGTTTCATTGTTACATATTAAGCATTTTTGCTTATTATTGTTAATTTATAAGTCATGCTTTGTACACTAATTGTGGATTATTGTCTTATTGTCTAGCCTTTTTATTGGTCGTAGTAAATTTTTATTGATGATAATCTGTCCGTGTACCTAAATATAAGTAAATAAATAAAATACATAGATACAATCACGCCTGTTTCCCCGAGGGGGTAAGCAGAGGCATATTATACGCCCACACTTCGCCAATTAGTATTTTGATCCCACGTAATAGGTGGCGACCCTATTGCCGCTTACCGGGAACTTGAAAGTTAGCCAGAGCATCGTCCGTTAATTCGCAGGAGCACCACTTGCAGGTGAGGTTGGCTTGGGCTCCGTAGCTGTTATGAGAAACCGATACATCCTATTATCGTTTAAATTTATTTGATGTCTTGTTTTTGTAAACTAAAAATTGTATTGAGAACTACATCTCCTTTGTTATAAGAAATAAAGACAAAAAGGATCGGATCAGGAATGAAGTGATCCGACAAAGAACGAATGTTACCGGCATAGCCCAAAGAATTAGTAAGCTGAAGTGGCAGTAGATCAGTCGAATCTACGGAAGGAGCTGTAACAGCTGGAGTATACGTGCCCTATAGTACGGAGATATACACAAAACGGCAGCGGTTGGACCCCTAGAATGTGGTCAGAATAACGAGTCACATTAAAACAATACATAAGTTTATAGAAAATTTTACAAAATAACGTGCACGCACATAACAAAAATCATACTGTGTGAAATTTGGGAGGTCGTTTCTGAGCAAGACCACTAAGCTCTGGAATTTGCTGCCGGCTCATGTGTTTCCTATTTCCTATGATCCCGGGTCTTTTAAGCGGGGCGTGAAACGGCATTTTAGCAGGCCGTCATGACTGGATACGCTTTATACCGTGCTTATTTCACGGTTTGAAGCGCTTTAATTTTTTATTGGACTGCATCGGCTGCTTTATAGAAGGGCCGCTGTTTATCTCCGTCCCGTATATTATGATAATTAATTCATTATGTATGCAGATACGTACGTATATAAACAGAGTCAAATTATACACTTGCGCTAAAAATAAACAACTTGTGGTTGGCGCCTATTTTAATTTTATCTAATATGAGGCCGTCCATATAGGTGGGGAGTTATGTGCGATCGCTAAAATTGAGCTTTTTAAATAGATTGTTCTTTGTCATCTTGGACAGAATAAATATTTGAAAAAAATAACGTAAATCTACATCATATAACACAAGAGAGACTTCTTGGCGGGAAAGTGAAGCGTCATTTCTGCAGTTTTGTTTTATTTTCTAAAATTTGTGATATTTCTAACATTAATGTGTAATAACGGTGGATTATTCAGCGTTAAGTGTTTGGTGTTGGTGTTGGTAAATCAAACAAAGCAATGCAACATCACTTCTCATATTCTCTCAAGGAGTCCATGTGAGATCTCAGTATAGTCCCACATCTTTACTGAGGACTCAAGGGGCTTAGGGGAGGGTATCTCATTTACCATTTATCATCTTTATCATGTCTCATTCTCATTTACTATGAATTATATATTATTACTATATCACTTACTTGACACTGGCTAGATGTGCTAGACGCACGAAACCATTATTTAAAAGAAAAAAAAACACAAGAGAACGTTTGGTTAAAAATTAAGTAACCCGTGTAGATTCTCAATAATATACATTTAAAGTTGCGTCTCGTCATTTTGTTCGGGCATATTTCTTCTAAACTATTAATCGCTAGTATTTTTTAGTAGATTGATTATCGAAGAGACTGTTGGGTTGTTTTGCCAATTTTTTTACTTATAATTTTTGATGATTTTTATACGTAATTGATGCTCGTAGGGGATTAGAGAAAAAACACTAAATATCACAAGGGTGGAGCGGGGATGTACTACGATATAATACGTATGAAATTTTCGTCAATATCGCGTTTTTTAAACCGAAATACAGCGCGTTCGTCCTAAACTTAGGCCGTGTCCCCAGTAGGCAAACTGTTAGCGGCCGACTGAGTTGCAAGACTGAGAGACCGACGCTGCAAACTGCGTATAGTGAGCGCAAAACTAGCAGACTGTGGACACTCCATTTCAAATATATGGAAGGCCGTACTAAATCGGTACGCCGCAAACTCAGTCGGCCGCTAACAGTTTGCCTACTGGGGACACAGCCTTATCCTTACGCGACAGTCGACCGATACTTAAAAGTCTGCAAGGACTTCTAAGAAATTTTGAAGTCCTTGCAAATACACGTGATTGAGGGTGGGGGAGGGGTAAGTTGTAAGCCTCACCACATACCACCGATACCGAGGAGTTAAAAAAGTACTACTTTACTGGGGCAAGTTTAGCAATAAAATTCGCTCTGTGGCATAGAATTGGAGAGGCTTAAGTCCAGTAGCACACGATCTATTTTTATAAGTTTATATTTAAATAGTACTTTACTTATACCCTCTTTCATGGGCTGTGAAATGCCCCCCCCCCCCCCCTTTCCCTCTGGTGCCACAATCCCTTTGACTGGCAGAGTGGTGGAGAATGCCCCCTTTACGTCCGAATACCGGAATAACTCGTGTTTTTGGAAACATTACCACTATAAATCTCTTACTCCAGAAACTCTACTTTTAGTATGTCATTCTTAACTAAAGTATCTTTAGAATACTGACATGGAAGTCTCAACAGTATATTGTATCTATAGTTACTGAAATTTACGTACTTTTATAATTAAAAAAAAACAGCTGAAAAAAAAAATATTTTTGTATGTGTAAGTTTTTCTTTTTAAACTAAATTAACAGATAAGGTATATAAATATTTTTTGGAAAATCGCAAAAATTATTTAGTTTCCATATAAGTATTATTAAGAACTTGTGTTATTGATACTAAGTAACGGATAATAAAACAGAAGTACTTTTTTTGTAAATATATACTAAATATATATAGGAAAACACCCTGACCTGAACAAACATTCATGTTCATGCAAACAAAGATTTGTCTTGTGTGGGAATCAAACCCATGACCTCAAGAGTCGAGTGCAGATATACTCTATCATTTTGAATTCAGATTTAGTAAAATAAATATTTTTTTCTGTTTGTAAAAAAGGATTTAAAAAACTTAGAACGCATACATAAAAGAAGCTATAGTAGTCTAAAAGTTCATATTCAGTGACAACAGATTACTATTTTAACTTGAGCTTTTTTCAGCTACGTCGTTAAATCTGTCCATAAAGAACTTATAACATTATATAACTTATAACATTATAGAACTTATAACATTATAACTGCAACATTATTGTCATATTTGTACACCAGTTATGGTAAAACATGTTGAAACTATGTACTTTATATCTTAACATCCTAAAATAAGCACTATAACATACATAATGTTTTATTATTACCAACTCATGTTTTGACAAATAAATGAATCTTTATCTTTATCTTTATAATTTATATAAATCCGACCGCCTTAGCCGCCTCATTTCCTACGTGTCGCGATGACGGATTTCCACATCGTTATTTGTTCGGCTTCTGTTATTTTAACCGCTAATTGTTTTGTGCTAACCGTTTGAAGTAAAGCTTAAAGAGTTAAACAGCACCGTGTTCCTATTGTTAAGTCTATTTATATCTGACTGACAACAAAAAAACCTTTAAATAGACTTTGTGACGAAAAGATTCTTATTGCTGATTCTATTAAGGTATTTACAGATTACAAAAATAAAAAAGGCTTCTAAAAAGAGCGGCGTTGGTCCTGTTTTTGTATGTACTTAGATAGTATTTAGTTTATAGGTGACTGGCTGAGGTTGGCTTGGGCTTCATAGGTCTTTGGTGATGTCGCAGAAGGAGGCCGCGGAGCGGGAGAGGGAGCGGGATCCGCTCTCTCTCCAGCTACGCCGTTGGCGCAGCGGGCGGGCCAGGAGGGCCCGTAAGGCAGCGCCCGGGGGGTCTTAGGCGGCGGGGGCAGGGGGCCCCTTCCGTCTCGCCATAGACCCCCCCCGAAGTCGGCCAGTTACGCCATGGCCGCACATAGAGGTAGGGGGCGCGCTGCTAATTGCGCCTTCCTGAGGAGGTCTCCCCGGTTCTGATCCGGGGGACGTTGGCCGCGGGCGGGGCACCAGAAGCTACAAACCCGGGCACTGGTGCCTCGCTCCTTTTCAACAGCGGTGGGCGTCCTCTGAAGTTTTTTAGTGGGTAGGACTGCGGTGGTCGCGTCGGCTGCAGTGAGCCCCACACCCCCTCCCGGTCTCCCCCTTTTGGCCGGGAGACAGTGCGTAAGCAGCATTTTTTTACAGACGATAATAAAAAAAAAAAAAAAAAGGGCTTCATAGGTCTTGGTAAGATCCCTATACACCAACTAAACTAATCAGTATGAGAACCGTTAAACAAGGGTTTAGCCAATGTATCCGTGAATAAGTTGTATTTTGAATCAAACAAGTGAAATTCAGGGTAGATAACCAGTTTGTTTCTATCCTTAGCAGCTCTTATAATAAATGAATTCCGTCTATAGTTAGTAGTGCACCGAGGTAAATTTAAGTACACAGGGCGCCTTACTGTAGTCCTGTTTGGTATATATAAATAAACGTCAGAAAATAAATTAGGGGAATCTATAAAGTATTGTGGTATCTTAATTTATAGAATAATATAGGCAATCCTTCTTCTTTTATGCAAAAGTGAATGTGAAATCTGCACTATAATATAATAATTTCACGGAGGCGACCAGGGTTTGAACCCAAGACCCTTTGAATTGCTGTCTTTTAGTCTCAGCACTGGGCTATGCTGCCGCAGAAGGTTGGTATTTATACATATACATACATACATATACATACATGCACGCCTGTTTCCCCGAAGAAAAAGGCAGAGGTATATTATACGCCCACACTTCGCCAATTATATAATTGGTCCCACGTAATAGGTGGCGAGCCTATTGCCGCTTACCGGGCACTGTTATGTTCGCCAGAGCCTCGTCCGTTAATCGGCAGGTGCACCACTTGCAGGTGAGGTTGGCTTGGGCTCCTTAGGTCTTAGTTAGGATCTCTATTTACCCAATTTTAAAAAAATCCAGTGTCCCCGGCTTTCGTCAGCCTTACAGACTAGTCCAGTGTAGGAAGTCTGGTGATTATCAACGCCACATAATACCTAAGTATAGCGTAATAGATTTACTTCTGACGTACGGCGTCTAACTGCCAATTTGTAAAACAAACATTAATGTAACCAAACACAGCGTGAACTCGGTAACGGCGAACAAAAACACACAGCCCTCACTAATTAATGAGACTTTACATACACTTCTACATTTATATAATATGCGCAAAAAGTATACAGCTCTCTCAATAATTAGAATTTACCAATCTGTTCGCCAACTGAAGCACTCGTAGCTCTGCGGTGCTCGGTGGTCGGAAACGATTACCAAAGTTCAGTAGAGTTTACAGAGGTTAGTCCTTGGATGGGTGACCGTTTGTTTGGCTTTGATATCGAGCGCTTCCGTGCGTCGTAAGCCGTTGGTCCCGGCTATTACTAAATGTGGTAGTCGTTAAGCCATGTTAGAGGCCTAATGGACGGCTTGAGAATTTTTAACAGCAGGACGCCATATACCTGCCTCCGCCAATCCGCACTGGGTCAGCGTGGTGGAGTATCACCCAATACCCTCGCACCTTGATATGTGAGAGGAGGCTCGTGCTCAGTAGTGGGACGCTAATGGGCTGAGATGATGAATCTGTTCGCCATATGGGTAGTTTTTCACTTCGAAAAAGTCGCCGGTTCGATTCCCATGCAAACAAATATTTTTTAGTATTGTGATGTTCTTGACATGGGAATTCATCTTGGTCTAAGTGATGGTTATGTATTTTAAACAAGTATTTGCAAATAAAGTATTCCAGTACGTATATCCGGTGTTTAGCAGCCAGAAGGAAAATCTAATCGAGTTTCTGTCCGAAAACTTCTTAAGTTCCTGGCCTTATTGAATAGGCAAGTTAGTTTTAAGTGAAAGTGGCCTCCATTGGATCTCAAATAGACCAAAGCAATTTTTATGAAAATGCTCTGCTTCGCTTGTAGCTATAAAGCACTATAAAGCACCAAGCGATATTATAACTAGCCAATATATAGTCCTCAGCTTATTACTAGATTTCCAGCGCAAAATTAAGCAGAGTTACGTACAAATGTACAAAAATACTATCGTTTATAAATACGCCCGTTTCCCTGAGGGGGTAGGCAGAGGCATATTATACGCCCAAATTTCGCCAATTATATTTTTGGCCACGTAATAGGTGGCGGGCCTATTGCCGCTTACCGGGAACTTTTATTTTCGCCAGAGCCTCGTCCATTGATCGACAGGTTCACCACTTGCAGGTGAGGTTGGCTTGGGCTCCTTAGGACTTAGTAGGATGTACACCACGTACGACTGTGTGTTCAAAAAAAATTCAAAAATTATTTATTTTAATAACTATTATACATAGTACTTGATAACACCAAATTTAATATAAATATTAAAAAAAAACAATCGAAATATTATTACACTGAAATCACAAATCTTAGATTCACTTACATGCAACAAAACAATTTAAAAACAAAAAATAATTTAGTGTAAGTGAATCTAAGTGCCAGTTACGAGCCACCGCTCTGTAAGAACTCTACTCTTTTAAATTATTATTTATGTGTGTTTATAAGAAACATCCAAAACAAGCACATAAAGAATTCATTCTCGAATTATTTTTTCAGTTTCAGTCCTTTGTCTTGTACCCATAATGCAAGCTCTTACTCACTTTAGTGTTAAAAAGCGCTGTGTTTAATATCAGGCGACATTATTACTAAACATGCGTGTAACAATATACTCGTGTCCACCTGACCACTTCTTCACACCTAGTTTGGTCAGTGGACGGCTGTCGCGATAATAACTGAGGCATCATGCTCGCTGGTCGCCGCAGATTAGCCGCTTTGATGCCTTTGTAACTTCAGGAGCTAATTGAAACTAACATCTAGAGGTTTTAGTATAACTCTAGAGACTTTATTACATATGTCTTTATTGTAAAAATTACGATACCTAAAAATCATATTGAATTATCTGCTTTAAAAGTCAAAATAGTAGCTATAAATACTTTTCCTTTTGTAAAAAAATACTTAAATTACTTACTTAGTACTTATTACTACTTTTGTTAGAATATACATAGGAATACCAGAAATCGCTACCAGAGCGGTACCAGACCAGAAAAAAATATGTTTATGCACACAAAGATTTGTCCTAAATGGAGTCAAATAAATACAATAATACAAATACAATTATTTATTCAAAAAATGTTTACAATGAAGATATACAAATTTTTAAATCAAGCTTAAAATAGACAATATAGGCTCATGCCATGAGGCAGCGATTACTATTTACCCCACACTAGGCAAGTGCACGTTACCAAATTTTTAACGGGTGCCAGCAGTAACAAAAATTACAATACAATATAAAAATAATAAAAAACAAGAGCTGTGGGAATAAATATTAGGTCGGGGAAAAAGTCTTTTCGCATAACGTAGGTATAAACTTATTATAAAATTTTTTTGACTGTACTATTTGTGTCTGGCTGGTTTTGGTAACATTAAAAAGGTTCCATTATAAAGAAAAGAAAAAAATAAAAAAAGTTGTTTCCCGCTATTTTTCATTTGTTTTTCTCTCCGTAAAAATGAGTGAATCTAATGAAGAAATTCGATACATTTTAAAATTTTATTATAAAAAAGGCAAAAATGCAACTCAAGCAGTGAAAAAAATTTGTGATGTTTATGGACCTGATGCAGTGTCAGTAAGAGTAGCACAAATTTGGTTCAAACGTTTTCAGTCCGGAAATTTTGATGTTAAAGATGCACCTCGCTCTGGTCGCCCTGTTACGAATAAAATGGACGCCATTTTTGAAAGAGTGGAGCAAGATCGGCATATTAGTAGTTACGATGTAGCTGAAGAACTGGGAATTGACCACAAAACAGTTTTGACCCATTTGAAGAAAGCTGGTTATACAAAAAAGCTCGATATTTGGGTGCCACACGAGCTCACTCAAAGAAACTTAATGAACCGTGTACTCATTTGCGATTCATTATTGAGACGTAATGAAACCGAGCCGTTTTTGAAGAGATTGATAACTGGCGATGAAAAGTGGATCACGTACGACAAGAACGTACGAAAAAGGTCGTGGTCGAAAGTTGGCCAGGCTTCACAGACTGTGGCCAAACCTGGCCTAACACGAAATAAGGTGATGCTGTGTGTATGGTGGGATTGGAAGGGCATTGTTTATTATGAGCTTTTACCGCCCGGCAAAACCATCGATTCTGATCTTTACTGCCAGCAACTGATGAGATTAAAGGAAGCAGTCGAGAGAAAACGGCCGGAATTGATCAACAGGAAGGGTGTGGTCTTTCATCACGATAACGCTAGACCACACACATCTTTAGCCACTCAGCAAAAATTAAGAGAGTTCGACTGGGAGGTCCTAGTGCATCCACCATATAGCCCTGACCTTGCGCCTTCAGATTTTCACCTGTTTCGGTCTCTGCAGAATTCTTTAGGTTCTGTAAGGTTGACCTCAAGAGAGGACTGCCAAAACTATTTATCCCGTTTTTTTGATCAGAAGTCCCAAAGTTTCTACAGTAACGGGATAATGTCTCTGCCCACAAAATGGCAGAAAGTTATTCAACAAAACGGTACATATATATTGTAAATAAATGTAAATAAACTTTGAAAAAAATGTCTTGACTTTTCATACAAAAATACGAAAAGACTTTTTCCCCAACCTATTACATACCCATTGAACAAACCTTGGTATTAAATAAAAAGGGCCAGGAAGGATATAACCTGTATTGAATTGAAAGTATTATATAAATACAACAGGCGGACCTATATGGGTCCGGAAAACAATAAACGTTTGCGCGATCTAACTATGTACACTGCCATCTTTTGGGCAAACATAAGCACTATTATTTACACTAAGAACATACAGTTTTGAACACCCATATACATTCCATATATGGGAATCGAACCCACGACCTCTAGAGCGGAGTACAGGTATACTGTCCTCCTCGCCATATCTCCAAAATATCTACATAGTAGTTGTTAGCCACGTTAGAGGCCTAACAATTCTAACAGCAGGAGGCCACATACCTGGCTCAATCCGCAGTGAGTCCTGTGGGAAGTATTCTTGAACCCACTCAACTTGGTTCTTGAGATAATGCCCTGTAGAATTCAAATGGGTTGGTCTATCTGTCATTTTGTTGTAGCTTACTCCGAAACAGCGCTGTTTGCGGTTACAGACTGTCTTGAGAAGCTCCAGATACGTAGGGAAATTACTTCTCTGGTTGTCTTCCACCGGAATTATTACGAAGAATGTGCTGAAGTATTTTCCTATCATCTTCCCAACTTTACGTGCAGTTATGAATTACCCATGTACAGGCAGGAATTGTACTCGAACAAAAAAAAAACTTTATTGTCTTTAAGATCAACAGGATCATTTGATCACAAAATGAAAATTCCATAATTTTTTTCTTTACAACAATGAAAGAGATATAAGCAGTACCATTATCAAGAAAAAAAAGGAAATGGATTCTTTGTCAGAATTTGTTCGTCAGTTTATCTGTCTGTTGTGGTTTTTTTCTAAAGATATGTCAGTCTGTCGGTTACTCATATAGGAGGGATCTGTTAGTCAGCCTGTCATGATTCTAAAGCCTCCCCCTTTAGATTGTCCTTATAGTATGTCGTTCCTTGCAAGAACATTCGGATTAAGAATTCTCTTTTGGCGCGTGTTTCTCAGCTCGTGTATTCCCGGGTTTTCTAACTTAATAAACGTTCTCGTTTTAATTTCACAAGCTTTGGAGTTCCCGTGCATATATTTGCTATATTCTTTTTGTATTTTTGACCAAAGAAATACCATTATTTTTTTATTCGACCTATAATATTTCCTTTGAGTTACACAAAGGTAGTCCTGCATATAAATGGTATTCGTTTCCTCTTTATGAATGACAATATTTTTACAAGAAACCCTTAATTTAAATTTCCAACCCCTCTCTAAACATCGGTGTCGATGTAAGCGGACGGACTAGCTAGGGCCGGATTCTGCTATCTACAGCCAGAATTATGTCATCACCATTAGTGGCATTTTTTAATAAATTTCAATATCAAAAAAGATCCTTTTTTCGTCCATTTTATTTCATGAACCTTCATCAAATTTGTACCTTTTGTTTGTTCCTCAAACTCAGAAGCTTGTTACAGTTGCTTTATTTCATATTTTTAGTTGGTACAAGTTCATAAACATAATATGTAATTTTTTGTCAAAAATTGTTTTAGTAGATATTGAAATAGTATTTGACTTTATAATAATAAAGAACTAACAGAAAAACACATGCTACCCTCGGCCCAGTCGTCACCTTTTAAACTAAAAAGAAGAGGTCTCAATTGACTGCCTTGACTCACGCCTAATCTTATGCAAAAGGGGTATTAGTTATCCGTCCAAAACTGTCAATGTATTGACATCAATCTTATAACTAATGGGCAAAACAATATTTACAAAGTGCTTCCTACACTATTTTAATTTTCCCAGAAGTTAGTTATTGTTGTAAACAATAACGTATCAAAAGCCTTACTAGATGAACGAAGTGATATTTGTGATAAACATTTCTTTTACATACTGTTACTTCCCTGATTATTGAAACACTACAAAATCCAGAAAATAAACTGATAATCTGGACAGCTGTTGTCAACATCATCCAAAATACGAGAAATGTCATGTCAAAAAAAAAACCATATTTTAGTTTTGTTTTTAGTAAGTATAAAAAATAACATAAAAAATATCTGTCATCGAATTTTTCTACAATAAATATAATTGAATACAAAATAAGATCTATGACTCAATTATAAGGTTTTCTAGAAGAAATCGCTTTAATCGATAAGGCCACCAATTGTATCGGTTTTTTTTTGCAATTATTTTCTTGTTTTATTAAGAATTTTCTATCTATCTATAAAAACGTAAAATATATTTTGCCACTTTTCATCTTCATAAATACTAATTAAGTAAGCACTTTTATATGACTAATTATCTACCTTAACCGATGCAACGCCCTTGCATGCACCATAATTATTGCGATCCAATTTGAATTGAATTCTGAATAAATCACTTCTATTTGGCGATAAAGCATTTTGCTATGGCCCCACCAACTTGGGCATCTTCTGTTACAAAAAAAACTGATACATCCATACAATGTAAAATGTTTAATTCAAAATATAACCCTGACAAAACCTCAATATTAATATTCGAGCACAAAATGTTAAATATGAGGCTCAAATATTGTGCAATAAGTTAGCAATACATTTCTTTGGTGATAGGTTAATTCACAACGTTTTAATTGAATTTAATACGCATAGATAAGCCATTGTAGGTTTTACCCTTTGTAAGGCGTGGTGAACATATTCCCACCATAAAATGAACCTTATGGAGTTAAGTTAAGGTAGAAAAGCAATGAAAATCTACAACATGTCCTGCCCGTCAAAGGGTTAATATGACTGCGCCAATTCCTACCTAAAGGCGATGTTAGTCCAAAAAATAAGAGCGCTTCATACCGTACGACAATCACTGTAACAATTTAAACACGCGCACTTATGCAGGAATGCATAACGTTTCACGTCCCGCTTGAAAGGCCCGGGAAATACGTGTTGTTCTTACGTAGCTAGAGGAACCTCTAGCTCTCAAGGCTGCAACCCTAGCCTTCTGAATAATGCGTACTGCTTGCCTTTGTAGTGTCAAGTGCGACAAGGAAGAACCGACGACCGATGGGGCAATAAGGTTATTCAATGGCGACCGAGAACCGGCAAACGTACTAGAGGACGGCCTCCCATGCGATGGACCTATGATATAGTCAAGGCGGCGGGAAGCCGATGGATGCAGGCGACTCAGGATCGCTTAATATGAAAAATCTATTGGGGAGGCCTATGTTCAGCAGTGGACGTCAGATGGCTGATGATGATAATGATACCAAAGATGGGAACAATTCTGTATGTTTGAATGTTAACATTTTCCGTATAAACAATAATGACTGTCGGCGCTTTAGATTCCATACACAAACACGAAATTCTATTGAATAAAGCAGAATCATTGTCTCTGTTCTGGTATTTAGATAGCGAGCACGGAATGAATATTCATGGCGGGCTGGTGAGTCGTGTAGCCAGATTCAATAACAGTCACTTGGCGTCCTGTCGCCATTTTACGACTTGCCCGTTGTTGGTTTATTGAATGGCTACATTGCTATAATAGCTTTTGTGGTAATAGTAAATAAATAAGTTTTATTCAATAGAGTTTACGCGACTAATCGCTATTTTTTTAAATCTTAAATATATTAAGATTATTACTGTTTTATATTTTGTCTTGTGGGTACATAAATAAATGCTCTTTTTTCTTTCTTTCTGTGTTTCTATATGGTTTTATTGGTGCTATTCAACTGTTCATTTGACATATCAGCCTCATACCGTCAACTGCTATGTTCAAATGCCTTCACACTGGTTTCTGTCTTCCTGATCAAATCATCGGTTCCTTGAGCTTATAGGTTTTGAATAATATAGTAAAGGTATAGAGCTAATTTTTTAATAATCTCAGTCATAGAAGTTAACAATAATATTTTTAAATTACCTTTCAAAGCACGGAAGCGCTCGATATTAAATTCGACACAAACGTTCACCCACGCAAGAACTGACCTTTTTTTTTACGTCGGTAACAAAATGCAAGTACGCACTGTCTCCCGGCCAAAGGGGGACCGAGAGTGGTGTGTGGGACTCACCAACGGCAAACACGACAGCCAGCAGTAATACCCACTAAAAATCTTCCGACGACGCCCGCCACTTGTTGAGAAAGAGGCGGGGCGCCAGTACCTGGGTTGCAGCTCTGACACCCCGCCCGCGGCCAACGTCCCCCGGACCAAAACCGGGAGGACCTCCTCAGAGAGACGCAGTGAAAGCGCCCCTCCTACCTCCCTGTGCGACCATAGCGTGTGTGGCCGACTTCTCGGAGGGTCCATGGTTAGACAGCAGGGTTCCCCTGCCCCCGCTGTCTAAGACCCCCCTGGCGATGCTTGACGGGCCCTCCTGGCCGCTCGCTGCGCCCTCCACATGTCCCTCTTAGTTTCCCCCCCGTAGTAAGTACTAAGGGCACCCAGAGTCGCCAATCTCTGGGAGTTACCTTTTCCCAGGCAACTCCTGCGCCCTGCCGGGAGGTACTCAGCCCCCCCATCACGATAAGGTGGAGACCAGTCGGGGGGGGCAAGAACAGACCTCTGTGAACTCTGCTTTACTTCGCTCATCCTCTCAAACTACGAGCGCTTCTATCTATTTATCAGTTTATAAAATGTTTGTTATAACTTATCTTACAATACTCTATTTCGGGAACATCGATCGTCCATATTTCCAAGAAACATCACATTATGAATGAATGTAATGAAAAATACTTAGATATCAAAGTATTTTTCCCAATATATTTACTCGAAATGTTTTCGAAGGTAAAACTAATATACAAATACAAATTGACGTAGTTTTTCAAATATCCTCGGCTTAGTCATTTCCAAGAAAATACATGATTTTTTGTAATAAATTTGTTTTCGAGAAGACGTGACGATATCTTAAGACTGAAAATGTAAAAAATTATATGTTTTGGGAATAGTTGGTATACAAGACACATCTCTCTCTATAGTCGGTCCCTCATGGCTGAGGATCGTGGTAAGCATCGGAGTAACATCTGGAGCGGATGATCTGCTTCCACCGGTTCCGTTCCAGCGCATCTTTCACGACTGCTTAGAATTTGGAGGACGATGAGAGTTTCACTTGATCGTTCCATCTGGTTGGTGCACGACCACGCGATCGTTTGCCTTCTGTGTTTCCAACGACAATCAGTTTTTCCAGGCTTTCATCGCCTCTGCGCGCTATGTGGCCAAAGTATGAAAGAACAACGTATTTGTTTGCATATGATCGACAAGCGGGTTTTTATTTTGAGTTAGAAGACAAGACACATACGTAAATAATTTTACGAATGTTTATCCCATTTGGGGTAACAGGAACCTAGCAACTATTTAATAGGAATTTCACTTTTAGCTTAGACATCTCTGGACGAAATGTACCAAACGCTGGGAGGTTTAATAGTTTAGTTTAATTAGTTTAGTCTAGCCCTTCGCCCAGAATCGATTCACTTTTTTTTCTCCTTTGACACCCTTGAGCAAAAAATGTGGTGGAAGAATTCTTTCGAGGGGCCTCTACCACAGGGCCTTGTCCTTTATTTTTAAGCGACTTCCCAAAAAGGAGGACGTTCTCAATTTGGCCGGTATTTTTTTTTAAGTGGTAATATCTACATTATACATACTTCGCGCTATGAAAACGCCGCAAAGCTATTTCAGGCTCCGGACCAGATGGTAGCGTCCAAGACGACCAACTAAACCCATTGTTGCCTACTCCACGCATGGTGAAGTACAGAACCCACAGACTCTTTGGTAAAATTGACATATTCCATATTAGTAAATTCCAGCTTCAGTTGCACTGAAAATACTAATCAATGAATGTGAGTAACTTCAACTATATAAAATACACACACACGCATACGCACCCACACACTCACACAATTACAAACAGATGACAGGTGACAGAAAAGTCTTATCTTCTAATGGAACCCTACCCCCCTCCCATTCAAAAATTCATTCAAGTCTTTCTAATTTTAAGAATCCAACGTCAACAACCCGTAACCGAGACACGGTCCTAAAACTAGGGAGATTTAGATAAATTGACGTTGAATCGTATTAGCCAAAATGTCTTTCAAGCCAGGGCGTATTGGCTTGATTCGTTTCGACTGATCAGTTCACAACTGACGAGAGTCTTTTCAGTTTTGGACCGTGAATACCACCTCAAGGGTGCTAAAAACCTTGACCTGGACTAACCTCTAAAGCGTCGAGTATCCAAACACAATTAAAGTTCTATTGTTTCCTGTCTTTCGGCAGTCGACCGTCACGTTACAGATTATCACTCCGCTTTGATTATGCTTTCCGAGGGAAAGTTTTTCATATATATTGGTAGTAGAAGTCAAAATTTCTTGTTTGTTGCCGTTTTGCTTAAGAAAGTCCTTTTAAATGTCAACTTGAAACTAACGCACCAAATCAGAGCGGGCAGAAGCTTGGTATAATTTTTTGTTTATTTGTATAATATAATAATAAGAATGTCCATAATTAAATCTGTACACATTTAGTCCCGCAAACACAACTAGGAATAATCCCCTATTGTTGCAATATATTTGGGATAGATAAAGCCAACTTCAGTGTTGAAAGGCTCCCCCCCGACTAGTCTCCACCTTGTCGTGGTGGGGGGGCTGAGTACCTCCCGGTAGGGCACAGGATGCGCTAGAGAAAAGGTAACACCCAGAGATTGGCGACTCTGGGTGCCCTTAGTACTGCCTACCGGGTGGGAAACTAAGAGGGACCTGTGGAGGGCGCAGCGGGCGGGCTAGGAGGGCCCGTCAAGCAGCGCCAGGAGGGTCTTAGGCAGCAGGGGCATGGGGCCCCTGCTGTCTTACCATGGACCTTCCGAGAAGTCGGCCACACACGCTATGGTCGCACAAGGAGGTAGAAGGGGCGCGTCCACTGCGTCTCTCTGATGAGGTCCTCCCGGATTTGGTCCGGGGGACGTTGGCCGCGGGCGGGGTGTCAGAGCTGCAACCCAGGTAATGGCGTCCCGCCTTTTTCTCAACAAGCGGTGGGCGTCGTCGGAAGATTTTTTGTGGGTATTACTGCTGGTGGTCGTGTCTGCTGGTGGTAAGTCCCACACACCTCTCTCGGTCCCCCTTTGGCCGGGAGACAGTGCGTAAATCCATTTTGTTACCGACGTAAATCAAATAAAAAATAAAAAAAGGGTACTGAAAGGCTGGTCTTTTAGACATTTATATGAGTATCTATTTTATAAGGGAACCCAGTTTGCGGTATGTCCGAATATATAAATGTTGACCGACCAAAATACCGCGGGGAAATACACAAAACCGAATTACACGCAAGTACCGCACGCGTAAGGTTTTTTCATAGCAAACACTAACGAGGCTATTTCTTTTGGAATTAAGTGCGTACGTGACATTTATGACCGCATATTCCCGCCAGAAAAAACATTCCTGCTCTCCAGATTAATCTGTGCAAAAATATTACGTTCTTTACGTGCTTAAGTTCTTTGTGAAACTTGTACAAAAACACAGAACGCACTTTTTGAGGTGATGTATTTAGGGTGGTTTGTTATATAACTTCTTCTTCATATGCACTAAAGGGTATGGGAATGTTTTTATCATAATATATAGCGAGAAGTACTAATATCCGTTGGGGCTGGTAGACCCTTCAATTCCTGGCGGGAGGACAAACCAGACCCATTTTTCTCCAATCAGGCTTGTAGTGAATAGGCGCGTTATAAGTTATTTTGACATCTAGAAGTATCCATATTGAATAAGCTTTTATATTTTATTTCAATGGCGATCGCGTGGACTTTTGAAAAAAGGCATCATTCAAACTTCAGGTATAAATATAAAATAAATAAATAAATAAATATTTCTGACACTTACACCAATTATTTCGTTCCAAGATAAGTATCATTAAGAACTTGTGTTATGGATACTAAATAACGGATAAACATACATAAATTACTTAATTTACAAAGGAGAACACCCAGACCAGAACAAATATTCATGTTTATGCACACAAAGATTGGGATATGGGAATCGAACTGACGACCTTAGAAGCGGAGAGCGGGTACTCTCGCCACCACGCCATATCGTTCGTCATACATATGACTAGTTTATTTCTTGAGCAAGCCTCCAAAACATATTAAATACCGTAATATAATTAAAGGTTGCGGGAATCCATAAGCTGAAACCAGATTCAGTCAGTTTGTCGTGCCCACGTCGCAGTTCTGTGGTTGTCAAATATTGTTACATTAAGATGCCGCATACTTAATACCTTTATTGCTCCCTACAAACAGATGAAATATGATGTTATTCTATACTACAGATCGTTGAGGACCCTATCGGCCACAGCAAGTAAAAGAAAGGGCGATATATGCCTTCATATGAACGAAACACGAGTAGTTTTGAGTAATTTCTTGGAAGATTTCGGTTTTGCTTGAAATGGAATCCGCAAAGTTAAATAAGTTGATGTTAAAATATACATACATTAACAATCAATGCTGGTCCAGGGCTCCTATCATATATACATACTTGTACGCCTGTTTCCCCGAAGGCAAAGGCATATTATATGCCCACACTTCGCCAATTATATTAAGTCCCACGTAATAGGTGGCGAGCCTATTGCAGCTGGCCGGGAACTGTTATGTTCGCCAAAGCCTCGTCCGTTGATCGGCGGGTGAACTAGGTTTGGACTCTTTAGATGTTGATAGGAACGATATATACACCCTATATTCGTATACTGTAATATAATGTTGTGGGTACATAAAATATATGAACTTGACAGAACTACAAGAGCCTCGCAATTTACGATAAAAAATAAAATACTAATTAACTTCTTAAACACAGAAGGAAAAGTTTCCGAGAAAAATGAGCGGCAAATTCGCGATGAAATATGCTTTTTTATGTTTCGTTGACGGAACGGGAAATAGAAAAGTATTCTCAAAGGAGGCCGTTTATAAAGGAAAGTACAGGAACCAAGGAGGCGAGTGGCAAGAAGATTAGCTAACCAAAGGGAAAATTAAAACGGTGCCGTTATTAAACATATTATAAAACTAGCCCGTGACTTCGTTCGCGTGAAAATCGATTAAATCACGCATTTTGTTTTATTAGGTATAAAGCTAAAAACGAGAAACTATTTCGTTAGGTTAATTGTTAGCTATATTTGAAATATATATATATTTGTAACTTTAAATAGTGTAATGATTCCAAACAGAGTAATGCCTATATTAATTTCATCAACTGTTCGTTGTGATTCGCGCGATATGTTTAAAGTAATAAAGTAAAGTGACCCTAGTAATGGTCCGCGTACTTATTACCTAAGTCACGTTTAATTTTGCAGACAGTTGAATAATTATCATTACAACATGACGTGATTCTATATCTTTTATTTTTGTTAATTTTTTCGATGAATTTCAAAAATTATTATTTTTATATTCCATTAAAAATGTAAAAAGTTCTTCTCCTTCTTTGAATGGACTGTGATGTCCTTGGTCGGTTCCTGGATCTTCATGTTAAAAAGCGTGGGGATCGGGGAATGGGCTGAGCATCTTAGTTTTATCCGACTACTTTCACACTCTTATATAAATTACTAACTTAGCTTGTAAGCCAAATTGTTACTAACAACATGGACAACTATTAGTCTAAGTTTTTTTTTTATTTAGCCTCGGCTCTTCCCATTACGCGGATCGGCTTCCCTACTCATGCAACACCACTTGACTCGTTCATCGCTCTAGGTCAAGCCCGCCCCTCTCAGGACACTCTGGCCTGGTCGGCATCCAGGAGACTTTTGGTCTTCTTGTTCCCCCTTCCCTGTCGATATGGAAAGGCAATTCCACAAATAACACAATATAAAGTAAATCACGTTTTACTAATCTATATATATATATATACACTGGTAGGGAGGTAGCTTAGAACTAGTAGACAGACATATGACACGTTTTTTCCCGTTCCCGTGAGACATGACATAAAACATGGTATAACAAAACGCAACCGACTTGGAATAACAAAACACAAACGGGAGTTTCATTTAAATATAGCTTAAGTTACAAGCTACTTATAATTTTTCCGCAGGAACTCGATTTTGAAAAAGTAACTGTAGGTACGCGGCCCCTAGTATAAAAAAACACATTATAGTAAAACCAAGTTTTTCAATCAAAATTTCACCGGCTAAAATGAATTTAAAGTGGTTGAATGTAACATCTGTTTATCATTGCAGTTGACATTTTCCACAGGCCTCAAATAATATACTTATGATGTTATAAATTAACCGGTAATCCGATGCGTGAAACTAGGACAGGCAGACAGCTCTGAAATGCCAAAACACGCACAGAATTTCGCCGAAATGTAACATTATTCCGTTTCTACATGTTACCACGAAATTCGCGAATATGTACCGGTGTAGTTGAATCCACGAAACGATATTACTTGACAGCACACCGATTGCCACTAGTTAGTAATACTACATACCTACATACTTTTACGCCTGTTTCCCCGAAGGGGTAGGCAGAGGCATATTATACGCCCACACTTCCAATCGAATTGTTGGCCCCACGTGGCTCTGGCGAATACAAGTTCCCGGAAGCGGCAATAGGCTCGCCACCTATTACTTGGGACCCATGGGACTTGCAAATATTCCTACATTATAATATGCCAGTATCTAACCCTTCGGGGAAACAGGCGCGCTAATAAAATTTGTATATATAAACAATTTATATAGGTTCGAAACGCATGCCAACATGCATCCATAGTGAAAATCATCACACTCATCACCATCCTGGAACAGCCTATGTTTTAAAACACGCGATGTGTGTCTGTGTCCATAGACCATCAACCTGTATAGACATGACATGTAGCCCAGGGTCAATTTTCTGCCAAAACGTCGATTTATTAACCGCTTTCACTCATGCCTCATCCTCAGTAGCAGAATTAGACAGACTGTATTAACTTAAAAAAGCTGAAATGATAATGGTAAAACATACATACATTCATGCCTGTTTCCCTGAAGGGGTGGCAGAAGCATAACGCACTTCGCCAATTATATAGTTGGTCCACAGTAATATAGGTGGCGAGCCTATTGTCGTAATAATGATAATGAACAATTTGAAACACAAACCAATGGCACTGAGTGAAATAAGAAATTCCGGTATATAATTTCAGTTGTATTAAGAGCTCCATTTTATGTCTCGTCATAAATTTTGGGTACATAGTAAAGTAAAAGTAAAAAAAATTTTTCATTAACTATTATACATATTACTTGAAAACGTCATGATTAAAAATGAAAAAAAAACAATCGAAATAATATTACACTAAATCACGAAGCTTAGATTCACTTACATGCAACAAAACAATTTAAAAACTAAAAATAATTAAGTGTAAGTGAATCTAAGTGCCAGTTCCGAGCCACCGCTCTGTAAGAAGAACTGGCAAGAAACTCACAGGCTATGCTCTTTTAAATATGTCCATTAGTTTGGTACTAAAATTACAATCTTCATTTGTCTGTGAAGCTATAGTAATTGTAATACTGCTCATCAACCTGTCATTAGTCACCACCAGAAATTTGACACAAAGTATATAAGTTAACTGCAAACTTCTCCTAGCCTTCCCAGTTGTTCTACATAATTCTACAAACTTGTTTATTTACCATTTTGTGCCTAATACACTTGTGGAATGGTTCTATAGAGTTAATGCGTTCTGAGGAACATAAAGGGCTCAAGGAGGACGGAAAGGATGGATTGTTTTAACACGGTAAAAGTCTGTTACACCCTTTCACTTTATCCAAAGCGGGCTGTTATTTGATGATTTTCCATCCGTGAAAAAAGCATGTCTATGAGAGTAGCTGGTGTATAGTGCACCCATTATAAGGACGTTCTAGATAACACAGTCGCCGCTAGTTCCAGACAAAGGTCTGTGTCCGTCGACATGTCGCGATAGGAGCAGAAAGTGTTAGTCGTGTTCCTGTTAAATACCACATTAAATACTAATAATATACCACATAACCAATAAAAGAAATGCAGAATCATACATAAAAACACTCTCTTTCATTAACACTGTGTTTTGAATATCATAACTTTCACTACATAGTATAAAACTAAGTAAATCTTTAAAACTACGCAACGGGTTTTAATGCGGTTTTTAAAATACACGCGGACGAAGTCGCGGGAGACCGCTAGTGATGAATATAATTAGAAGCGAAACATAGAATGATATTTCTCTCTATGTAGCGAAAATCAGTTGGCAATCGCTCGTATAATAACTGAGGCTCAGCCAAATCTGATTAGAACAGTAAGCAAACCCTTGGCATTAAGCGTAAGAAAGGAATAACCAGGATAATGCTAACACCCAGAGGTAGGCGACTCTGGATGCCCTTAGTACTTACTACCGGGAGGGAATCAAAGAGAGACCTGTGGAGGGCTCAGCGGGCGGGCCGAGAGGGCCCGCTCAGCAGCGCCAAGAGGGTCTTAAGCGGTGGAGGCATGGGGCTCCTGCTGTCTAACGATGGACCCTCCGGGAAGTCGGCTGCACACAAGGAGGCACAAGGAGGTAGGAGGGGCGCCTCTCTGAGGAGGTACTCTTGTTTTTAGTCCGGGGGACGTTGGCCGCGGGTGGGGTGTCAAACGCTGCAACCCAGGTACTGGTTCCCGCCTCTTTCTCAACAAGCGGCGGGCGTCGTCGGAAGGTTTTAGTGGGTATAACTGCTGGCGTTTGCCGGTGGTGAGGCCAACATCCCCTTTCGGTACCCCTCTGGACGGGGCAGTGCATAAATTTGTTACAAACGTAAAAAAAATTGAAAAAAAATATTGGATGACAAATATTGTGTTGAGTGCAAGGGAGTAATACGCCAATGGGTCCGGCCTTTCTCATCCGTGGTCTTCATTGCCTAGAGAAGTCTTGTCTCAGCTACATATAGATACACGTGTAGCTGAATAGATAATTAAAAAAAATATATAATGCAGTAACCTGGAGACGTCTAGCCGGCTTGGTAAGGCCAAAAATAGCCCATTGTATCCTGTAGGTCAGTATAAGAAGAAAAAAGGGGTTCTACACAAAGGTTATGTTTAGGTTCTTCTACAATTCATGTTATAATCTAATTTTGTTACAATGACAGCGATGAGTTTCCAGTATGTAAGCTTTATTGAGTGCCACCCAATTGGTATGAAAATTGCCGTCAAAGAGGAAAATACGACTTTCTCAAAGAGCCCCAATTATCCCAATGCTATCAACCTGTTATTACTCATTGCAAGAGCTTTTCAATGAAAAGGCCCAATATTGATCCTTATATAAAACTTGTCTTGACTTTTTGTTACGAATTTTTATTTTCTTTATTTTGGTGTTGACATAATTTTGGAAAACTAAATACATATCATTACGTAATAACTAATTGACATCTTACAATTTTATATTCTGGCTGACTTATACAATTTTATATTCTGGCCGACTTATAAAATTTTATATTCTTGCCGACTTATACAATTTTATATTCTGGCCGACTTATACAATTTTATATTAGGGCCGACTTATACAATTTAATATGTTGACAATGAAATAAATTTATCCCATAATGTGTGTTTGCTATTATTGTAGTGCCCTTCCAGGGATAATTTTATGTAAACATCTTTATTTATTTATTTAGTACACACACAGAAATATACAAACAGAAAAACTAAAAAATAATAACATAAAACAATGAATAAATGAATTATGAAATGAATGCTGACTTAATTATTATTTTTGTTTTTTAATTGTTTTGTTGCATATAAGTGAATCTAAGTTTCGTGATTTCAGCGTAATAATATTTCGATTGTATTTTTTATATTTATATAAAATTTTGACGTTTTCAAGTACTATGTAATAGTTTATGAAATAAATGATTTTTGACTTTCACTTTGAATCCCGTTCCCCTGCAAAACGCATCCATATGATACTAGCCACTCATTGTTGCCAGCAGTTCTTGAGTTTATGAAACAAGTCGCCTGTCCACCTTGCTGCAGGGAAAAATAAAAATTTATTTAAAGCCAATAGCTTCCACACGACCCAACAAAATAGGCACCAACTTTTTATGAAGCGCGGTTTTCCATAAAAATTGTTGTACGTGCCCTATCAACGACCTCGTCGGCGAACTTTTGTAATCGACAAGGCTCTGCTCACGGCTTTGGCTATCTCCTAAAGGAACTACGTGTTCTTTAGGAAAAGAACTAGCCTACTTACCTGACCTATTTACCTAGTCCATTTATCTAGCCTATTTACCTAACTTGCCAATTTACGATAATTGAGTTGTGATAATGATATAACATAATATATAACTTGGAAATATAAGAGGACGATCGAAAAAGAGATTACGCCATACTGTTCTATATCTATACTTTATCGCCGTGATTTTAAAATTCGACAAAAGTCATACTTTCATTAAACAAAAAATTGTTTTAGTAAGCATTTTTTTTACATTTACCAAATTATATGTAGATATATAACAATATGTACTTACGACTTATTTATTATTTATTGCTACAGTGGGCAGAAAATAAACAAAAAGTATTTTTATTGGACGTATTTTATTTAAGTATTAAATCTTGTTTTTTATTTGTATCATGTTAATCAGCATAAAAAATGCGAATTTTATTTTGTCAATTTTGAATGTCCACCGTTTTCAAAATCAAACCACTGCGTGTCGGTAACTTTAGTTTTCAAAGAGTATTTATATATTATTATGTTAACTTACTTATGCATTTGTAATATTAGTAAGAAATCCGTGAAAGCCTCATTATATCAATATATTTAAAAGCCATTACAAGTTTATTGCAAATGTGTATGTACATAAACAGACCATCAAAGTGAAGCCTCGGTGCCGGCGTAAACATCACATAAACACTAAGGGCTCGTACACATAAACACGTTACGTTACGACTACGTAACGTGCCGCTGCATGGTATACAGATACAGGCATAATAGTCTTGTTCAGGTCTTGTGAGGGCTTTCCTTTCTCGATTTCGCAAATCCATTTTGCTGTTATTTCTCTCTACTTTTTGATTATGGTACCGCCCATATCTCTGTCCATTTTGTTTGTAAAAATATGGCGCATCTAAATGATCTTGTTAAACTTAAAGACAATAAAGTATATTTTATTTTTAGTTGTTTGAAGTTAATGAGTCATTATAGAATATTGTTCGCTTCTATTCCCGCAACTATACATAGCAGATAAAACACATTTTACGAATTTTAACCCACAAAATTGAAAATACAAGTAACTGCACTACTGTAATTATGCAGATTAATCCTTTGATTGGTAATTTTGAATTTATAAAGTAGAAGCATCAAATCGATCTTGTTTTGTAATAAACTCCACATAGAAGTGATTTAAATACGTTTCACATAGATAATCACATTAGTACATAACCTTAATTGTTATTCAAATAAACTTCGTAGGTACCTACATAATATCTACATAGCCAGATTTTAGATCCGAGATTCATTACTACTCCCTGCCCAAGACTTGGCCGAATACATCCCAAAGATTATATCACGAGACACCCCCAAAATTCCGATATCTCATAAACTCATAATCAATCACCGTTTAATCCCGTTCCTTTGGAATCGCTTTGTTTTTATCTGCCCGGAGCTGGCACAATGGACGGAAATATCGTTAGTCACTGTCAAGGTCAGGTCTACGGAGGTTCACTCCGAAACAGCGAAGTGGATAGACTCTTCATTGAAATAACAGCGAATGAAAGAAACATACTGGATATACGCTTGGTCAACAATGTACAAATAGGAAAACAGGGAAAGTTTTGATTATTTTGCATTGAATCTGTTTGTCTGTGGTAGTCCTAGACGCTTCCTATAGTAGAGATCAGGGTGAGCGTAGTGTAGGCCGACCTCTAGCTAGGTGGAGCGATGACATACGCAAAACGGCTGGCAGCGGTTGGCAGCGGTTGGACACGAGAGCTAAAGATAGAGCTTAAAGGCGTGCCACTGGAGAGGCCTGTATCCAGCTTTGGACGAAGATAGAGTGATAATAATGACTGAATAGGCTCAAATACTACTGGACCATTTATATGCCCGAAGCTGGCAAATATCGTTAGCCACTTCCGAGGTCTTCCACGGCTTACTCAGAACCTGGAGATGTAAATACTCTTAATTAAAATAACACTGAACGAGAGAAACATACAGGGTGTCAGTAGCAAGCTTTGTTCTAATGTCATGCGTCATATTTGACACATCCTGTCTGATGGAAAAGAGTCGACGCAGTCTGGAATAATAAAAGCGCTCCACACCGCAAAATAAGCACGGTAACAAGCGCACCCACTCATGATTGCCTGCATAAATACATTTTCATCCACCACCATAAAAGACATTGTAAAATATACTAAACTAGCGACCCGCCCCAGCTTCGCACGGGTGGTATGCTAATATGAATAGTGACGTATAATACATAATTACAGAATGTCTCTATATAGGCCGCGAATACCTACCACCGCCGCAACCATAATTTTTCGATTTAGCGTAAGTTTATTCGTTTGATATCTTGTAAAGTACTGATCGAAATTACATGATGTAAAAGACAAATTTAATCTATGTTTAATGTCCAAGCTTACTAATATGTTTATTTAGATAAGAATTAATGTCATACATACTTAAAATGGCTTCGTTAATAAGCCATTATTTTTAGTAAAAAGTAAAAGATAAAATTGGTTATTGTGGGGTATTCTTGAGAGATAGACATATACCGTCGCGGACCTACATTATTTTGACTAATCTCGTAGGGTTTGGCCAGCGTTTGCAATATAAGCGCAAAAAAGTGAGTTGAATTACGACATCACATCACAAATCTCACAAATTGACAGTGTTCCACTACTATATTATGCATGTATTATACATATAAACCTTCCTCTTGAATCATTCTATCTATTGGAAAAAACCGCATCAAAATCCGTTGCGTACTTTTAAAGATTTAAGCGCACATAGGGATATAGGGACAGAAAAGGTGACTTTGTTTTATACTATGTAGTGAAGTTGATCCTCACTTGGAATCAAACCCCTTTTTTTGGTACCTTTGTACCAAAAGAATTACCTTTCGACCATCGTGCTCTATCGGTCGTCATTCCTACTATACATACACATAGATAGTCTAGAGTCTGAGGAAGAACATAGGCTACTTTGTAATGCGAAAAAAAGTCGAAAGTTTTGAAGCAAGAAGCGTAAATAATAGTAAGAAAATTACATACAATATATAAAATAATAAATAAATATTCTCTTACAATTACACCAATTATTTAGCTCCAAGATAAGTATCATTAAGAACTTGTGTTATGGATACTAAATAACGGATAAACATACATAATTACTTTTTTTTTTGTAAATACATACTTAAGATACATAGGAGAACACCCAGACCAGAACAAATATTCATGTTCATGCACACAAAGATTTGTCCTGTGTGGGAATCGAACCCACGACCTCTCGAGTGAAGTGCAGGTATACTGACCTCCACGCCATATCGGTCGTCAATAATAAATTTTAATAAATTTCTTTATTTCATAATCAACCTGGTACATTAGAATATCTAGTAGCTGGTGCCTCCTTTAAAGCTTGAATAAGCCTGTGTCAGGAGACACCCCCCCCCCCCCAACTGGTCTCCACCTTGTCGTGTCTTAGGCAGTGGGGGCAGGGGGCCTCCCAGATTTCGGCCACACACGCTATGGTCGCACAAGGAGGTAGGAGGGGCGCGTCTACAGCGTCTCTCTGAGGAGGTCCTCCCGGTTTCGGTCCGGGGGATGTTGGCCGCGGGCGGGGTGTCAGAGCTGCAACCCAGGTACTGGCCCCCCGCCTCTTTCTCAACAAGCGGCGGGCCTCGTCGGAAGATTTTTAGTGGGTATTACTGCTGGCAGTCGAGTCTGCCGGTGGTGAGTCCCACACCCCCTTTGGCCGGAAGGCAGTGCGTAAACGCATTTTTAACCAACGTAAAACAAAAAAAAAAAAATGTGTCAGG
The DNA here is from genome assembly GCA_949126915.1 of Musotima nitidalis. NCBI lineage: Eukaryota > Metazoa > Arthropoda > Insecta > Lepidoptera > Crambidae > Musotima > Musotima nitidalis. The sequence continues at coordinate 445,384 of OX421434.1, read as the reverse complement.
AGACACCGCTCTTCATGGCACATAATCTTAGTTTTAGTTTGAGCAACAATTTTATATTAGTGTTAGACAAACAGTTTTACTTATGTTAAAGTTAAATAACAATTTTATATTAAAAATTACAATTAAAAAAAAAATTCAAAGTTCAGTGAGTAAGTGGGTAGGTACAATCCACAGCACGGCGGGGTACACAAGATGTAGTATTAGATAATTAGTAATGACGATAACAATGGGAGTGGACAAGCTTATGTACTCCGACGCGCCGCCGACAGCCCCCCAACAAGTTACTTAAATTCTACGCTTTGATTTTTATTAAGTATAAGAATAAGTAGATAGTATTAGTGAATAGAAGCAATTTGGTAAAAGTAAAAATATCATTAATGCAACTAAAAACTAGACAACGCCATAGGTACTAATACAGTGCGCTTACAAAAACGCTTATAATGCCTATTAAAGATAGATATATAAATGACTTATAAATATTTTTTTAGCTTTCGCTGTGCCCTAACAAGGTCTCTGTTCGAAACTAAATTATTAGTAAGATCTATATCTATATGCAACATGTAAGCAAAAAAAATATAAAAAAACTATGAACAAATAAACTATACACAGTCGCGAGCGAACCCCTCGCTTATAACAAAGTTTGTTCGTTCCAATGCAACCCCATTGGTGTTCGCTGACCTCAAAGCTCTACTCATTCACTTAAGTTCAAAGATACTCAACTTAAATGAAACTTGAAGGATCGCCTTCTACAATAAAGGTTTGAAAACAAAGACTCTTCGAATGTTGTAAAACAAAATTACACCGAACTTGGGTTGGGCTGGGAGGTCGAAGTTATCTAAAAAGCGAAATAACGCGGTTATACGGGCCCTCTTAGAACAAAGGGCTTATCAGTTGTGGAGCGGAGTCAACAAATAATGAGGCGTTCTAGAAGAGCTCTACGCTTTTAGACATTAATACTTTTTGTTCTAAATACATACATACATTCACGCCTGTTTTCCCGACGCAGGCAGAGGCATATTACACGCCCACACTTCGCCAATTGTATAGTTGGCCCTACGTAATAGGTGGCGAGCCTATTGCCGCTTACCGGGCACTGTTATGTTCGCCAGAGCCTCGTCCGTTGATCGGCAGGTGCACCACTTGCAGGTGAGGTTGGCTTGGGCTGGTCTTGGTAGGATTCCTATACACCTTTACATATTGTTCTATATAATCGGACTTGTATATTAATGTCTTATTAACGGAGAAAATGTTATAATTATATTTTTAGCCCGAAGTACAAGGTGCAAGAAGCTCGCTGTAATCTTCAATTGTCTCGCTCTCAAAGTCTCCCTACTGGACTGGATTTCTTGAGAAGTGTTTGGAGGTATCTCTGATAATCATCAAATCAGCGTTACAAAGTTCACTGCGGAACATTGATGTCCCCAAAAAATTACATTCAATTGGGGGGTATTTGCCAATTTTTCGAAAATTTACCAACAAAAACGTCAAATGGAAACTCTTTTCTGTCAAAACTTAATATTAGCCTACCTACACGACAAGTTTCGTGTTCATAATGACACTGTTTGTGCTCCTGGCGATTGCTGGGTTGTGTCAACGTCGACCCTCAACACCAGCAGTAAATCATGGGCTCGTCAAGTGTCCATTATTGCTGTTCCACGCCATTCGCGTGACTATAATTCGTGCCTCATGTGTTGAGATATTATCGATGTTCGTGTAGGCACTTTTGTGTTTACATATTTATATTTTGACGACCGATATGGGGTGGTGGCGAGTATACCCGCATTCCACTCCTGAGGTCGGGGGTTCGATTCCTACACGGGACAAATATTTGTGTGCATAAATATGAATATTTGTTCTGGTCTGGGTGTTTTTCTATGTATCCTATTAAGTATGTATTTACAAAAATAAAGTATTTATGTATGTTTATCCGTTATTTAGTATCCATAACACAAGTTCTTAATGATACTTATCTTGGAACTAAATAATTGGTGTAAGTGTCAGAAATATTAATAATAATTATTATTATATATGTGAAAGGGGCTATCCATAAATGACGTCACACATTAATGGAGTTCCCACCACAATGGGGGTTGACGAAGTGTGACATGGGATGAGAGAGATCCTACACACACACGACACATTTCAAAATCCAGGTCCTATTGTGAGAAGGACGGGGGGGGGGGGTCAAAAGTTCACGAAATTCGTGTGACGTAATTTATGGATGATCCCATTAATGTCTGTTTGTAATGTTTATATAATAGCTTAAAAGTAACTAAGTTAACTAAATAAATATTTTGTGACAATTATATCAATTATTTAGTTCTTAAATAAGTATCATTAAGAACTTGTTTTATACTTATACATACATACATAAATAAATAATGTCAAGCCTCTCTCACGTATGGGTCATGGTATGGTATCACATCCTTCCACTTGCTACGGTCTTGGCACACACTTTTAGCTTCATTCACACTCATTAACCTCCTCATACACGCCCGTTGGCTTAGGGTACTTTTGACCTGCCTTATCAAATTTTTTTTGAATTTGATCTTTGAAGGTCTTACGTGGTCTTCCCTTCCAAACACTTTCAATCACTTGACCATCATAATCTACTTTCATTCATCCTCTCAATATGACTAAACCATCTACCTATACCATTCTCAATTCTTATCACTATATCTTCTTCTACACCAGCTTCAAGCCGTCTCACTTCATTCCTAATACTATCACTAACTTGTGTTATGGTTACTAAATAACGGATAAACATACTTAAATACTTATTATTTTTGTAAATACACACTTAAGATACCTTAGGAGAACACCCAGACCAGAACAAATATTCATGTTTATGCACACAAAGATTTGTCATGGGTGGAAATCGAACCCACGACCGCAGGAGCGGAGTGCGAGTATACTCCTTTCGTTTTAATTCTATATTTTGAAAACGTTTTTTACTAGGCATTTCTATTTGCTTCTAAAGCTGTAATTTTAAATCAGATTAAGAAAAAAAATAATTTTCGTAGCTTTTTTAATAGCGTATCGCGCGTATTTTTGTACACATTTGTTGTACACTTCAACTGTCAAAATGATTTGAAACCATTCATAAAAAAATTACACAGTATTTAATAGGCATTTAAAATGACGTAATTAACTTCTGTCAGTTTAAGAGGCGGTGCTCGTGCGTAATTATTTAATCAAAGTTTCCGGTAAAAGACTGGATTATATTCACTAAATACAAACTGGATTTCAATGCAAATGGAACTGGATTTCAATGGTTTCAATTGAGAATCGTATAATTATTTAAACGCATTTATACTTAATTATATTTCAAATTTAAAGTTCATATATTTTAAACACAGAAAAGTGATATTTACAAGAAATTATTTCTACAAGCTACATAAATAAACTTAAAGGCTGTAAGGAATTAATATCACCACCACCACACCACACCATTTAACTTCAATTTATATCGTACTCAAATGTAGTACTATTGTACATACATACATTACAACATTTTTAACTTGTATTTATAAGAATAAAAAGTCAACCAGATCATTATCGTGACCATCCCCTATTCAACAAATTCAGCTCAGTGTAACCTACATACTTACGTGATGGAAGGTTCCCTTAATCCCCCTATTTTATTCTCGTGGTTTTGTTTTAACGGCGGGAAATACCTTTTATATCTCCGCCATTTGTAGAAAAGGCAATCTCGACCTCACGTCAAGTTCCCGTCACATCGACTGCTCAAGAGTCGGTCCAGCGAATAAATGGTTCCGTGAGCCGCGCATTTGGCATGTCGTCTTCCCCAGCGTAGACGCAGAATGTCCAATATAAGAAATCAAGTAAATTTTTAAAAAATAAGAAAATATTATGCGAATTATATCAACTGAACAGTAGTACTAACTAGTAGTCCAATATAAGAAATCAAGTAAATTTTTAAAAAATAAGAAAATATTATGCGAATTATATCAACTGAACAGTAGTACTAAATTGTTTATGTATTATATTATGAGTGTAGTAAATGAACCAAAATAGTGCAACATCACTTTTTAAATTCTCTCAAGTAGTCCATGTGAGATTTCAGTGTGGTCCCACATCTTTACTGAGGACTCAAGGGGGTTAGGGGGAGGGCATCTCATTTACCATTTATCATCATTTTTGCCATTCATTCTTATTTACTATAATTTATATGTTATTAATATATATCTTACTTGACACTGGCTAAAAGTGCTAAACGCACGAAGCCATTATTTAAAATAAAAAAGAATAATAATGTCTCCTATATTTTTTCTGTATCTACCTTCACTTAAGTTAGTTATTGTAATTGATCCAAACCCGTGTAACTATTCCATAAATAAAAAAATTATGAATAATCGAGCAAAATTATCATATAGATAGAAATCATTAATTAAAGTAAGAGATGATAACTTACAAGACTTCCAATTGAGCTTCCACCACACTCGCAGACGCACAAGCGATTAAACACCAATAATTAATAGTTAGATTGATAAGAACTAGATTATTAAGTATTCTATTTAATTATTGTACTGAAGTTATGGAAGTGCGGAGTCTTCTAACACAGACTTTCTCTAGTCTGAATGGAGGCTCCAATCACTATCTAAAGAACAAATGTACTTGTTGAGGAAATAAACTAGTGGCTAAACTACGTCGACCTGGACCAATGAAGTTAGTAAAGGCGAAAAGCAATATACGCCGCCGGGCACCCATCTCACTAAACGTTATCAGCTCTGGAGTTCATTTGGTACCACTAGATGTAGAAATGGGGTTCAGTAACTCAGAGATCTTTTACAGACCGTCTTGATCTTTTTAACAGTAAATGTGGGGAACCTTTCAAATCTTGATACATTACTAGAGGCGTCTATGACTTTTAAGTTTTCAAGTACTATGTAATAGTTTATGACATAAAAATAGACTTCTTGGCGGGAAAGTGAAGCGTCATGTCTGCAGTTTTGTTTTATTTTCTTAAATTTGTGATATTTCTAACATTAATGTGTAATAACGGTGGATTATTAACCGTTAAGTGTTTGTGAACATATAGGAGTGTTGGTAAATCAAACAAAACAGTGCAAAAGTCAAAGTCAAAAGTAATAATATATTATTAATATATCACTCACTTGACACTGGCTAAATGTGCTAGACGCACGAAGCCATTATTTAAAATAAAGAAAGAAAGACATAAAAATATTTGACGTTTGAAGTATGGAAACAGTTCATTGTAATATGCTACTTTCCTACACGTGTCTTCGTTGCCGAAGAAGTCTGAAAATACACTATATTTGCACATAAAAACTCGAATTTACACTAGTTTTTAAAAATGATAAACTGCCGCGTTGTATCTTTATCTGCGTTGGAGTCTGATCTATCAAAGTCGATATCATAAAGTTAAAGGAATGTTTTCTCTGAAAGGTCTCCAAAACATACCTTCAGGGGAATGACTTGTGGATTTCGTGTCACTATTCCTAATAAAAATAAACACCTTGGTGTGTTCGTTCGTAATTCCAACCCGTTTTGCGTGACGATGACCCGCCCAGCACCAGATTGGGAGCTCTCTTTACGGGCACGTTGAACCGCAGGAATTGCCTGACGTTTAGTACTACAATTTTATTTGCTTAAAACTATTTTTAGATTATGCATGCTTAAAGTTTTTTTACAATAAAAAGTTGCTATTTGAGAGAGGAATACATAAAAAATACTTTTCCTAGCTATTTATTTGCTTGAAACTATTTTTAGACAATGTATGCTCAGTCTTTTTACAATAAAACAGTTCTAGATTTAGAAAGTAAGACGATATTAAATAAAAATATTTTTTGTCTGGCTGTTTGTTATGGCTAACCTGCAGAATAGCTGAAACTATTTTGACGGAACCTTCACTGACATATAGGCATAATATGTATGCAAGTACTGGATTAAAAATATCTTTGTACCATTTCCCGCGCAACTATAATTTCCCGATTTTTTTTTAAAACAATTCAACACGACACGTGTTTAGCCCTTACACAGGGCATCTTTAGGTAAGGTGGGGAGCCTCAGAACAACGACGTCTTCACGACTAACTGTTGATACAAATCTCCGATCCCGTACGACGTTCCTAGTTAAAAAAATGATTTGTGACATTTTCTTTTCTTTTTACAATGCCACTTGAGTCTACATGGTCAGAAGCAGAACCACGCAGCCTCATATAAATCAGACAAGATTAACTAAACCACGTACAGTGATAAATCAAGGCAGCATTCAGGGCACCAGAACTCCTAAACGGAAAGCCAAACTAACTGAAAAGAGTAAAATATATAAAGTAAAAGATACGTAGAGAATGAGCGACTTAGTTTTAACTTAAAGTTTTTAAGAGTTTTACTTAGTTGAACTTAGACTTTACACTCTCTACCGCAGAGTAATATCGATTTAGGCAAACTACTGCTTTGCGAGATTAGGCGTTTGAAGATGATCAACAAGATAAAGCATAGTTTAATGGGAGGTCTTTAGATAGAGTTGCGACCGTTTGTGTTACGTTTAATATCGATCTCTTCCGACTACTTCCTCAGCATGTATTTATTTATATATAGGTACGCTAACAACTAAACATACAAACGTATTCAAAATCATAACACAACCCCCAATTACATATATGTTGGCCTTTAGAAGAGTACACGGCATTATCCTAAATGTAAACTAAACTAATCTTAAATTAAACATTTCTTTATTATTACATAATCATTCTTAATTTCAACATGAATGTCGTAACGTGGGATCGAGCAGCTTCAGGAGAGTGTTGCTTAGTGTGTAAATTGGCTGTTGGATGATGATTTGCCATCATCAAACAGCCTTATAAAGTCCACTGCTGAACATTGGCATCTCCAATAGATTACATTCTATCGCGGGTATCTGCCCATAATCAGCACGCTGGGCAGACGGGTTGGTGCTCGCAGTTTAAGCCAGTATGCAGGATGACGCTGCTGCCCATCCGGTAGATTTTTTCTTCGTCGGCTTTTACAGCTCCCCGTGAGATGGGAGGGGTCGACTGGTCTCCACCTTGCCGTGGTGGGGGGCTGAGCACCTCCCGGTAGGGCGCAGAGGGCGCTAAGGAAAAGGTAACCAACGATTGGCGACTCTGGGTGCCCTTAGTACTGCCTACCGGGGGGAAACTAAGAGGAACCTGTGGAGGGCGCAGCGGGCGGGCCAGGAGGGTCCGTCAAGCAGCGCCAGGAGGGTCTTAGGCAGCGGGGGCATGGGGACCCCTGCTGTCTAACCATAGACCCTCCGAGAAGTCGGCCACTCATGCTATGGTCGCACAAGGAGGTAGGAGGGGCGCGTCCACTGCGCCTCTCTGAAGAGGTCGTCCCGGTTTTGGTCCGGGGGACGTTGGCCGCGGGTGGGGTTTCAGAGCTGCAACCCAGTTACTGGCCCCCCGCCTCTTTCTCAACAAGCGGCGGGCGTCGTCGGAAGATTTTTAGTGGGTATTACTGCTGGCCGTTGTGTCTGCCGGTGGTGAGTCCCACACACCTCTCTCGGTCCCCCTTTGGTTTGAAGACAGTGCATAAATGCATTTTGTTACCGACGTAAATCAAAAAAAAAAAGTCTAGGGGTACCACACGGCACGGAATGAATGGATGGATGGCAATTTGATGTGTTAAAACTCTACCAGCAGAACAGAACAGCTTAACAACATCATATTTTTTTAGCTTCCGCAAATAAAACAACATACCTACATTCAAATTCATGCCTGTTTCCCCTAAGGGATAGGCAGAGCATATTATACGCCCACACTTCGCTAATTATACAGGTGGCCCCAAGTAATCGGTGGCGAGTCTACTGCCGCTTACCAGGTACTGTTATGTTCGCCAGAGTCTCGTCCGTTGATCAGCAGGAGCATCACTTGCAGATAAGGTCGGCTTTACTCCTGAGAGCTAAGGAGTCCACTTAGGTCTTGGTAGGATACCTATAAAACAAAAGATTTAAAAATATAAATGTCGGGTTCAACTCATCCCTGATTGGAATAAAAAAGAAAACATATAAGCCCTGTATAAAATGCCCGAGCTACGGATTCTTTTTTACGCAACGCCAGCATCATCAGATTAGCCCTTTCCTGTCACTGTGACAGAAACGTGACAGCAGTGACAGGCCCAGCCAAACACGCCTCACGTCCCTCCCTTTGAAGTTACATAATGAAATCTGTAAAAAGAATTTCATGACAATGCCCACGAAACGTGTTGTGTAAATTACAAACGAGTGTTAGATGTAGCACGTTGAGGCTTAATGTTTTATTAATATAAATAAAAATGCTGATGATAGCGGTCTATTTTTCTTGGGTTCAATTATGAAATTGACGGTTTTTTTACACGCTGCTTGGCGATAAGTTTTAAAAGACTTTTAATTTTATGACTTTTTCGGAATAAACCCTTTAATTTAAAGCAAGATAATATTAGGTCGGGGAAAAAGTCTTTTCGCATAACGTAGGTATAAACTTATCATAAAATTTTTTTGACTGTACTGTTTGTGTCTGGCTGGTTTTGGTAACATTAAAAAGGTTCCTAAATAAAGAAAAAAAAAAATAAAAAAAAGTTGTTTCCCGCTATTTTTCATTTGTTTTTCTCTCCGTAAAAATGAGTGAATCTAATGAAGAAATTCGATACGTTTTAAAATTTTATTATAAAAAAGGCAAAAATGCAACTCAAGTAGTGAAAAAAATTCGTGATGTTTATGGACCTGATGCAGTGTCAGTAAGAGTAGCACAAATTTGGTTCAAACGTTTTCAGTCCGGAAATTTTGATGTTAAAGATGCACCTCGCTCTGGTCGCCCTGTTACGAATAAAATGGACGCCATTTTTGAAAGAGTGGAGCAAGATCGGCATATTAGTAGTTACGATGTAGCTGAAGAACTGGGAATTGACCACAAAACAGTTTTGACCCATTTGAAGAAAGCTGGTTATACAAAAAAGCTCGATATTTGGGTGCCACACGAGCTCACTCAAAGAAATTTAATAACCCGTGTACTCATTTGCGATTCATTATTGAGACGTAATGAAACCGAGCCGTTTTTGAAGAGATTGATAACTGGCGATGAAAAGTGGATCACGTACGACAAGAACGTGCGAAAAAGGTCGTGGTCGAAAGTTGGCCAGGCTTCACAGACTGTGGCCAAACCTGGCCTAACACGAAATAAGGTGATGCTGTGTGTATGGTGGGATTGGAAGGGCATTGTTTATTATGAGCTTTTACCGCCCGGCAAAACCATCGATTCTGATCTTTACTGCCAGCAACTGATGAGATTAAAGGAAGCAGTCAAGAGAAAACGGCCGGAATTGATCAACAGGAAGGGTGTGGTCTTTCATCACGATAACGCTAGACCACACACATCTTTAGCCACTCAGCAAAAATTAAGAGAGTTCGACTGGGAGGTCCTAGTGCATCCACCATATAGCCCTGACCTTGCGCCTTCAGATTTTCACCTGTTTCGGTCTCTGCAGAATTCTTTAGGTTCTGTAAGGTTGACCTCAAGAGAGGACTGCCAAAACTATTTGTCCCGTTTTTTTGATCAGAAGTCCCAAAGTTTCTACAGTAACGGGATAATGTCTCTGCCCACAAAATGGCAGAAAGTTATTCAACAAAACGGTACATATATATTGTAAATAAATGTAAATAAACTTTGAAAAAAATGTCTTGACTTTTCATACAAAAATACGAAAAGACTTTTTCCCCAACCTATTATACTAATGTCGTGACAAAGAGTATAGTTATATTAAAAAAAACTATAAGCAGAATTTATCATGTAAACTTCTGCAAAAAAATATCTATGTAACTGTACTTTGTGCTGTTGTATTCTCAGATAGTGCTTTATTTTTAAACATTAGCTTTTAATAAAATCTGGCTTTGTTCTAGGCCGATCCCACACGGCATCTCATAGGGAGAAGACTTCCTACGTCGACACGTGCGTACTGACTGGAACTGCGATCACCAACCCGCCTGCCCAGCACCACGCTATTATTATTATGGGCAAATATCCCCAATAGATAGTTGGGGAGGCTAATGTTCAGCTGTGGGCTTCATAAGATGATGATGAGCAAGTGGTGGATTTAAAAAAAATGTAACAATACCCGCGCTACTATTATTTCGAGTAAACTCTCGTTTCAGCGTTGGTCGTGAAGACATCGTTGTTCTGAGGCTTCTATCTTACCTGAAGATGCCAGGTGTGAGGGCGAAACACGTGTCGTGGTGAATAGTTTCTCTATTATTCGGGAAATAATAGTAGCGTGGAAATTGTTACAAAGATATTTTTAATCCATCACTTGCTTACAATGAATTTCCGCAAAGTAACGCCTGAATCAATAAATTATTAGATGATGATGAACTTTTAATAAATTGGTAATTGAAAGCATTGTTGTTAAAATCGCACATTATAATTGTTTACACAGTTTTCCATATTTTGAAAACTCATTATGTTAAACCACTCGCTTCACTTCACTTTACTGAATTACTAACAGCTATTTAAAATTTAATAATTTAATCCCTCTTTCATCTATCTTTTACCTTTGATTCTCCCTTTGACTTAAGATAATAATATGTAAATCAAGCCGTAAACGTTAAACAATATTTATCTAACCCCAAGTACAGCGATCTTTATCTAAAAGCTATCAAAATGTAACCTCAACTATTATACCTCATAAATACTGTATTAAGTAACAAGTCCTATAGCTATATCTATGTTAAATCGCACTTAAGAAATTACCCTAGTTCTTAGCTCGCCAATTTATGCTCCCATTATGAACAATTAGGCAGTTTAGGTCGCAGTTAATAACCAAATGCGTTCCTTATATACACAGGCCTTGACTTTTACTGTAATGGTATCATTATTATTATAAGCGGCCTACACAATCCCTCATGATCGTCTGACATGCAAATTATGTGTTAATTCTCATTTACGATCCAAAGCGTTCTACTTTCGAGATAATAATGTTAATGTATAGGATATGTGGATTAAGTATATGTGGTTATTAAATTATACATAGGTACAAGGTGTAGTGCATAATTTGAACTAGGCTTCAAGGTAGGTAGTCTCATTGTGAGTGTCTTAAATCTGTAAATAGAAGTTGGCGAGGTTGTCTTTTTTCGCTTAGACATTTAGATAAATAGGTTGAATTAAAATGTTCTTTAAGAAACCGTAACCAATATATTAGCACTGAGCAGAACTATCAATAAATAAATATTTTCTGACAATTACACCAATTATTTAGTTTCAAGATAAGTATCATTAAGAACTTGTGTTATGGATACTAAACAACTTGATGAACTTTTAATAAATTGGTAATTAAATAATTGTTCATCAATGCTTAATACTTAATTGCGTTCCACAATGGTTTTATAAGGTGGTGAATATTACAATTTGGTACATTTGTGGACCCTGTCGGGCACAGCATAGTGTAGGAGAGAGGAGGAAGGGCACCGCATAATTCAATGAAAAAGATAATTTATCTTCAAGGAGTATTCTTTTGATAAAGTGTCAAGCGTGTACCTACATGTATATGTGTATTAAAGTACCTATTGTTATATTGCACGCCTGGGAGTGGTTATTATTATTCCGTTTATCATCACAGGCTTGGAAGTAATATGAAAGTCAGATAAATTGTTCAATGGTTCCAGTATATCACCCGTTAACTTCACATTGCTGGGTTCGAACCCCCTCTCACAAGCCATGAAGCACGAAATTTACCTAGAAATGGGTGTGTTGTAATCTGCTGGTTGTACCATATTAAAAACGTTCTTGTTTGGTGTCAGCGACTTTCACATCCAATATAAACCGAGATCACATCAAGTTTAAAACTGCAATGTTCTTTCTTCTAATGATATGTAAAAAATAGGAAAATTTTAATACTACATTTAACTTACGGCTGACTAGAAAAATAGTATATTTTAAATCTATTTTTCATTTCTTATTAATTGTACTAAGAAAGGTATTTTATATTATATATTAGAGAGGTATATTATTGAATAAAACTACATTTCTTAAATTGAATACAACTTTCTTACCAATTGACTCCATGGTTTTCGCACATAATATTTTACTAGTTAATTTTACTGATAAGACTAGTTAAGATAACTAGGTACCTAGTTATCACGCCTATTTCCCCGAAGGGGTAGGCAGAGTCATATTATACGCCCACACTTCGCCAATTATATAGTAGGTCCCACGTAATAGGTGCCGAGCCTTTTGCTATAGTTATAAATTAGATACTTTATATTACAATATAAACAAAGTTTTAATCACTGACCCCTACAAGTTTATCACTTTCAAATATTATTGTTGTTATGTACATCTTAATTGAGTGATATAAAGCATTTTCTGCTATTAGCAAAGTCTTTTTGAAATATTACTAGTTTTACAAATTTTACGTTTGAACTGACTTTACCATAAGAGTAATACTTCGTCCCAAAGGAATTACATTAAATGTCTTATCGAAAGTGAAAAAAGCTGTATCGAATTTGAGCAATCTACGAGGCATGTACTGAAACAGCGTCAGAAATATTTTTTTGTTTTTAAAATATAATGAAATCGACTGCTTCTGGTCAAAAATAAATCCTGGAACCTCCTTTGGATACCTACCCGCGGGCAAGTTTGGTAATGGTATTAAGTTAAATTTGATGATATGTAAGGAGTTTCATTAGAATTTCAACTAAGTTATGGTATGAAATGTGTTTTGGTTCCAAAATATGCTAAGTAAGTACACTGCCCAGGTAGACTGTTCCCAATTTTCTTTTTAATATTTTTTTTATATCTACTCGACAGATTTATTTCTACCCACATTTATTGTAAATTTCTCATGTAAATTACTGTATGGTTTTGAATGAGAAAATAAATATTCTTTAAACCCAAGTTCAGTCTCGATACAATATAAAACGAGATCAAAATCCAAAACATTTAGCTACTTGGACTAAGACAGGCCGACATAAACTTATATGTAACTTATCTCTCTGCGCTTACTAATAATAACTTAAAAAATATTATTTATACGAGCGAGGATAGCCCAGTGGCGAGACCCATAGACTTCTAATTCAGAGAGTCTAGGGTTCAAACCCTGGTGACGCACCTCTGACTTATCAAAGTTATGTGCGTAATTATCCCTTGGTCTGTGCCTCTGAAAGCACGTTAAGCCGTTGGTCCCGGCTTTCATGAACATCTATGGCAGTCATTATTAGGAAGTCAGTGCCTTCTAATATTCTGACAACTAGTTTAACCACAGAATGATGTTTCCCTTCAGGTTGTGGAGTTCAAATGGCAGTAGCTCCATGTAATAACTGAAGTTTAGCCAAATCTGGTTAACCAGTGAGGTCTGCTCACGGCCCTGGGGTTGAGTCTGGGGCAACCGGGATAATGCTAGGATATGATGAACTTAATATTTATATTGGCAGATACTAGTCTTTGCCAATACGTAAACATGAACTACCGAAATCTGGAAAATGTGTAATGTATTTTACTGAAAGTAAAAGTTTGTACTGACTATGTCAATAGAGAACTTAATGAAGTATAAAATTGATTACTACATTGGCTATGGTATGTTATTTCTATGAACTGTATTGTGAGTTGAGCGAATGTAGCCACAGCGCTATTGTACAATTCCTTTTGATAATACACTAGCAAAAACATTGCAACGTTGAATTGCTGCTGCAAACGGTAGGAGCTTTGTTTTATTAGATGTTGCAAGTCTTGCATTGCACTTTAAGGCGACACAAAATACAAAATTAAAAAAAGATTGTTGCTTAGTAGATTAAAATACTTTTAGAATACTTACTCATAAGTACACTGCCAGTCTCCACACACTGATAAGCTAATTAATAAAATATATGTTTTATAAAGGTAATGAAACTTACGAAGCTCTACCAATGGCAACCTATCTCATCATCATCATCAGCCTATACTAGTCCACTGCTGGACATAGGCCTCCCCCAAATCGCGCCATTTTCCCCTGTCTTCGGCTTGCCGCATCCAGCATCTGCCAGCGACCGCTCGCAAATCGTCACCCCACCTGGCGAGTGGACGTCCTACACTACGTTTGCCAAGTCGCGGTCTCCACTCAAGAACTCGTTTACCCCATCGGTTGTCGGTCCTTCGACAGATATGGCCAGCCCACTGCCACTTCAGCTTGCTAATCCTGTATGCTATGTCGGTGACTTTGGTCCTCTGTCGGATAACATCATTTCTGATTTTATCTCTCAGAGAGACTCCGAGCATAGCACGCTCCATAGCTCGCTGAGCGACCTTGAACTGGCGAATCAGTCTTACTGTGAGTGTCCACGTTTCGGCACCGTAGGTCATAACAGGTAGGACGCACTGATTGAAAACTTTCGTTTTCAAACATTGTGGTATAGGTGACGAGAAGACTCGACGGAGTTTCCCAAACGCTGCCCAGCCAAGTTGGATCCTCCTTTTGGCTTCCTTCTCAAAGTTGTTTTTGCCTAATTGCAGAATCTGCCCGAGGTAGGTATATTCGGAAACAACTTCAAGTAGGTGGCCATTCACGACAATAGGTCTCGGAACAATGCGGGCATTGATCATGACTTTGGTTTTATCCAAATTCATGCCGAGACCTATCCGTCGCGAGGCTGATGCCAGGCTGTTTAGCATCTGTTGCAGCTCCTCCAACGTTTCCGCCATCAAGACTATATCGTCAGCGAATCGTAAGTGCGAGATGTATTCACCGTTTATGTTAATGCCCTTACCTTTCCAGTCCAGCGTCTTGAATAGGTCCTCCAGCGCGCTTGTGAACAGTTTCGGGGATATTACATCCCCCTGTCTCACCCCTCTGCGCAACTGGATAGACTTAGACTGCTGGTTCTGTACTTGGACATTCATAGTGGCGGATTCATAAAGACATCTCAGCACTTCGATATAGCGACAGTCTACTTGGCACCGCTGCAAGGATTCCAGAACCGACCAGATTTCAACAGAGTCAAAGGCCGTCTCATAGTCCACAAATGCCAGACACAGAGGCTGACTATACTCCTCGGTCTTCTGTATAATCTGCCTTACTGTGTGTATGTGGTCTATGGTGCCATATCCTCTGCGAAATCCGGCCTGTTCCGGTGGCTGAAACTCGTCGAGTCTTCTTGCTAGACGATTCGTTATAACTCTAGAGAACAGCTTATAGACATGGCTCAGGAGTGAGATGGGTCCCCCCCGACTGGTCTCCACCTTGTCGTGGTGGGGGGGCTGAGTACCTCCCGGTAGGGCGCAGGAGGCGCTAGAGAAAAGGTAACACCCAGAGATTGGCGACTCTGGGTGCCCTTAGTACTGACTACCGGGGGGGAAACTAAGAGGGACCTGTGGAGGGAGCGGCGGGCGGGCCAGGAGGGCCCGTCAAGCAGCGCCGGGAGGGTCTCAGGCAGCGGGGGCAGGGGGCTCCTGCTGTCTAACCATGAACCCTCCGAGAAGTCGGCCACACACGCTATGGTCGCACAGGGAGGTAGGAGGGGCGCGTCCACTGCGTCTCTCTGAGGAGGTCCTCCCGGTTTTGGTCCGGGGGACGTTGGCCGCGGGCGGGGTGTCAGAGCTGCAACCCAGGTACTGCCGTCCCGCCTCTTTCTCAACAAGCGGCGGGCGTCGTCGGAAGATTTTTAGTGGGTATTACTGCTGGCGGTCGTGTCTGCCGGTGGTGAGTCCCACATACCTCTCTCGGTCCCCCTTTGGCCGAGAGACAGTGCGTAAACGCATTTTGTTACCGACGTAAATCAAAAAAAAAAAAAAAAAGGAGTGAGATGGGTCTATAATTCTTAAGAAGGGTTTTATCGCCCTTCTTAAAAAAGAGAACCACGACACTTCCGCTCCACGCCTTTGGAGTTCTCCCACAGTGAAGGACAGAGCTGAAGAGGTTCTGCAACTCCAGAATTATCGGAGCTCCTCCAGCCTTCAGAAGCTCTGAAGTAATTCCATCCTCACCAGGGGCTTTTCCATTTTTTAGTTGTCTCAGAGCCAGTACGATCTCGTCTTGGTCAATGTCTGGCAGTTCGTCGGTGTAGTGGCGTATCAGGGTGGCTCGAGAATCTTGGTTTTCACGCTGAGGACAAAGAGCATGTGCGGCGTATAACCGGCCGTAGAAATCCTCAATCTCGGCAAAGATCTCCGACCTCGTCAAGGCGGTTCTACCCTCGTGCGTCGTCAGCTTCGTCAGATGGCTCCTTCCAAGCTGCTGAGTGAATACTTTGGACCCTTGGTTTCACTCTATCGCCTCTTCAATGAGGCGAGTATTAAAGCTCCGAAGGTCTCGCCGTACCATCTTCGCAATGCGCTTGTTTAGGTCTGACCTTTCTGACGAAGTGAGCTGGGTAGTTTCTCGCCTTGCTGTCATCAGTCTTAGGGTCTATTCCGAGAGTTTGGATTTCCTGCCTTTACACCGCTTTTGACAAAATTTTATGCCCTCGCCTTTCAGCGTTTCCACCAGATTGTGTAGGGTCTCGTCTACGTCCTCCGTGGGTTCCGATGCGGCAAATCTCTCTCCGAGTATCCTCTGGAACTCCTCGGAGCCTGCCATGATTTGAAGCGGATTGGGTCGGAGCGTAGACTTCATCAGACGGTTTCGTTCAAGCTTGAGGTTGATATTCAGAGAGCCTCGAACAAGTCTGTGATCAGATCCGGTATTAAACCTGTTGATAACTGAGACATCTCTGAATATGTGCTTCTTATCCGTCATGATGAAGTCGATCTCATTTTTTGTCACAGCGTCAGGGCTTTGCCACGTCCACTTCCTTTGGAGCTTTTTCTTGAAGAACGAGTTCATCAGGAAAAGCCCCTCATTCTCCAGGAAGTTGACGAGCATTTGTCCCCAGTGATTCCGGCTTCCATAACCATGTGGTCCTACTCGTGATTCACCGCAATTTTGGACTCCCACTTTAGCGTTAAAGTCCCCCATAACAACGTTGAAGTGGGCCTTGCGGGTGTTGTGCAAGGCTTTGGATATGTCCTCATACATCTCCTCCACTTCATCATCCGAGTGTGCCGAGGTCGGTGCGTAAACCTGTATGACCTTCAAACTATATCGTTCGGATAGTTGTAGTATCAGGTACGCTACCCTGGTCGACACACTGGAGATTTCAAGAACGTTGTTAATGAGAGACTTATTAACGAGAAACCCTACGCCACCCTGGGATGTTTTATCGCCTTCGCGGTAATACATAAGGTGGCCCGAGTCTAGAGTTACAGTGTCCTCGCCCTCTCTACGGACTTCACACAACCCTAGGACATGCCACCTTATTTTTTCCAGTTCCACTTCCAACTGCGCTAGATGTTCGTCAAGCCTTAGACTGCGTCCGTTAAACGTTGCCAGGGTCAGTTGGGATGGGCGGCCTACCATAGCCCGGAGATTCTTCGCACCCCTTGCCCTGCTGTCACCGTGACCGCCGCCTTGGCCAAGACCAGCAGGGCGACCGGGAACACGGGGCCATTTATTTTTTGTGCGTACCATTGGGAGGGAATGCCCATAATCGCCACGCTGGGAAGGCGGGTTGGCGATCGCAGAAACACAGCTTCTCGCACCGTTGACACTGCTGCCTGTCAACGGCCAGGTAGCTTAACTGTGTCAGGGATATACCGCCTCCAGCCGGTATCAGGAAGAGGAATAAGGAGTGGTCAGTAGTGGAGGGAGAGGGGTATATGGATGCTTCTGTCACGGAAGGGATAGGGAAGTGTGACATTTGCAGCTCGTGTAGTCCGGGGTCGCGTACCCGAAGTGAATTTTGCCGGCTATCGGACAGATGCCCGGAGAATTCACCCACTGAATACCTATCTAGTTTCAAATTAATGTATCTGAAAATTTTAAGTTTCTGAAAATCTAATCAGCGCTAAAGTGGGATTTATTTTACTTTTGTAATTACAAGTAATATAACCTCATGATATCTTCATTATAATATGTAACCATTTATAGTTCATACCTTTTTATTTGCTTCAGTATTTTTCAACAATTTTTATACCATTTTATACTTTATTATTGTTTTAACTGACATATAATATGTTCCCGATTTAACAATGTGCAAACTTATAAAAGGTAAAACTAGTTCTTTAACATTACAAGTATGGAAATGGAAATCCTGGAATTGCTGATAAAATGTTTATTCAAGGTAAAATTATAAAAAAGGTAAAATATATTTTACTTGTAAAATTTCTCATTTGAATGAACTTCCATATTATTACACAAATTAAACTCAATAGGGCCCCTTAATGGCGTTCAACAAAAGGCTAGCGGATGATAACAATCTTCGGACAATAAAAAGCTCACTTGAACCGAATATTAAACTCATTTCGTCCAGAAACCGCCCGTTGTTTCTACACTAACATTTTTATTTTTAATGGGTTTATATTAACTCCGTTGCTATAAAATTTTAGTATTTTATTATGGCAACGCTAACAAAACTCTCCACTGGGGGTAAGTGTTACGCCTGCCAATATCTGTACAGCAAATACATGCGCAGACTGGAAAGAGAGAAAATTATTATAGGATATCTACTCAGCAGACGCCTCATTGGACGGAAATTCCAGTCAAAATAATGTATTTTAGTTTTGCTCAATAAAACTCTTTAACATATACCATACAAATAAATTATATACAAATTATATAATGGATAAATGGTATAGGGAAGTGCGCTGTAACCGTGTAAAATGGTTATGGCTCTTCGAAATTTTACGCAACGAGCAAACACAGATTTTCCGTCATAGACCAGAATAATTATAATATTGAAAGAGCACTCTTTAAGCGGTAAGCTACAACAGTGTGTCCATTACTTAGGGTGACAAACCACAAATACGATAAATTTAGACGACACCAATCCGTCTAAGCTAAGCTTTTGATGGCAGCGGCCGCAAGCTAAAGGCGCTTGTGTATTTATTTTTATAGACAGTATATCAGCAAGGTTTGAACACTATGCCCGCGGTTTACAACAGAACTCTCAGCTGTTGGGTCTTCACCTCCATAATTATAGTACTGTTCGCCTTTTGATGCCCTAGATCGCAATAATAATGGGTGCTCAGTGTGCAAAGGTACCTAACATTCACAGTTCTATTATTTCATTCTTACAGACACAATGCTGTGGACGTCGGCAGCACGAATCGAGAGGATCCCGCCAGATGGCAGCACTCCGATGAAAACAGGTATAAATCTGTTATACATTAATTCTTATTTATATTAGAATGTGCTGTGTGTGTTGCTGGTAGGCAGAACACAATAGAATTTCAGTTCAGTCTCTTTTGTTGTAATTGCTTGGTTAAGAAGCTACTATCAAAATCGTTATCGCTTGCACGATTAAAAGAACATTAAGTAGGTACGACCGCACTGCCAAAAATAATATATGTAAACCAAAACTACAACAGACAGAGTACAAGACCAATCCAGCTACATTGAGGGGTAAGATAAAAAGGCGTAATCTCTCCGAAGCTGTTTACCAATGCGCTGGAGGATGTCTTCAAGACACTTGATTGGAACAGACGCGACATCAACATCAACGGCCAATACACCTCGCACCTACGATTCGCGGACGATATTGTCGTTATGGCAGAATCTCTAAAAGACCTGGAGGTAATACTAAACGACTAAGCTACTCTTCGAGAATAGTGGGGCTCGTGATAAACCTAGACAAGACCAAAGTAATGCACAATGGTCAGATTTCCTCGAGCTCCGTAACAGTCAAAGGTGCCTCCATCGAATATTGAGCAGGAATATATACCTAAGACCAATTATACAACTCGGCCAGTGCCATTTTGAAAGTGCCATTCAGGAAGCTGCGTCACATTCTTAAGTCGTCGATCCCACAATC
The DNA here is from genome assembly GCA_949126915.1 of Musotima nitidalis. Taxonomy (NCBI): domain Eukaryota; kingdom Metazoa; phylum Arthropoda; class Insecta; order Lepidoptera; family Crambidae; genus Musotima; species Musotima nitidalis. The sequence continues at coordinate 425,575 of OX421434.1, read as the reverse complement.
CCTAAAGAATAGGATCTTCAACCAGCCGAACATTGTGAGCCGAAACGTGGCTATGCAGTGTAGGGCTGATCCACAAATTCAAAGTCGCTCAGCGTGCGATGAAGCGCGTGATGCGCGGGGTTTCTCTGGTGGATAGAATTCGCAGAGAACAAAAGTTACCGACTGTTTTAGCAATTGAGATGTCCTTTTTATGTGATTGTAAGAGAATATTATTAAGTACCTCCACCAATCGGTGCTAAGTTCGCCCATTTACATATCCCTCACAACTTAGTTTGTGAGTGGCTGAGATGATGGCATGATGACTTCAAATCGGAACAGTATGACGTAAATCACTACAGTTGTGGTTTCAATCAATCAGCCAATGGTCGTCCACTGCTAAACATAGGCCTGCAACAAAGAGTGCTATCCATCCCGGTCCTTTGCAGAACGCATCCAGCCGCTACCAGCCCCCTGTCTCAAGTTGTCGGTCCCTATTGCAACCTGGTGTCCTACACTATGTTTTCCCACTTCACTTTTTTCACAAAACTTTTGCCTTCAACGTCGATCAATTCATGACCGGCTCTTCACTTCAGGGTACGCACGCATCCTAAGCACGATGTCGGTAACTACCAGAAACACATATCATCATCATCATCATCCCGGCAGCATTATCCCGGTTGTGTCCTTAAGTTTAGCCTTAAGCTCAGAGCCCAGGGTCTGCTGACTGATAAGACCACATTTTACTCAGATTTCTGTTATCACACGGAGCGACTGCCATCTGAAAAGTAAAAAGGTCTTTATTTCATAAACTATTACATAGCACTTGAAAACGTAAAAAAATTAATAAATACACACATCACGACAAAAAAAAAAATATTTATATATACACTGAAATCACGAAATTTAGATTCACTTACATGCAAATCAATAAAATTAGGTGTAAGTGAATCTTAGTGCCAGTTCCGAGCCCCCGCTCTGTGAGAAGAACTGACAAGAAACTCACAGGCTATGCTCTTTTAAATTATCAATCAAATAGCTACTGACCTCCTCAACCACGAGGGATTCATAGTTTTAAGGTTAAACTACCTGTCAGAATATTAGAAGGCACTGATTCCTAATAACAACAGCCATTCATGACAACTGGAAACAACGGCCAAACGTGCATTCCAAAACACGGAGCAAGCGATAATTACGCACATTACATCATAAAGTCATAGGTGAGAGACCAGGGTTTGAACTCGAGACCCTCTGAATTGCAGTTTGGTAGGCTCACAAGTGGGCTATATTGCTGCTCAAGAAATTTGCAAAATTTATAATGAAGATATATTTTATTTATAGCACACCAACCGCCGGAGTCCTTTCGCAAACTATCCTAATAAAATTAATCCATACATAAACCCGGTTCATTTCCAAAGGGATTTTAACAAGACCATAAATAAATAAACGACAAGTAATAAAATGTTTATCTGTGCAGGTAGGCATTAAGGACGCTAGTATAAGCACCTTAAGTTCCTTTGCAAGACCTTCGGGGCGTAAAGACGGCTCAGCCGGACCCTCGATCGCCAACTAAACATTCGACCCTGTGATTAACAGACATTTTAGGGATGGGACTGAACGGATACAACAAAACAACCTTGCGGATATAAGCCTCTTCTCTTGTCCTGTACATCCCAAGGTTCATTACAGTTCACTGCTGAACATTGCCCCCCTTAATAGATTACACTTTTTTGGAGGGTATTAGCCCAAAATCACCATGCTGGGCAGGCGGGTTGGTGATAGCAGTTTAAGCCAGTACTCAGGATGACACTGCTGCCTATCATCTGATAGGATTTCTCTTCGTCGCCTCCTACAACTCCCCGTGAGGTGAGAGTGGGTGGCAGTATTCTAGGCCGGCACCACATGGCACAAGGTTGCCTGGAAGAAATACATGCATACATACATTCGCCTGTTTCCCCGAAGGGGTAGGCAGAGGCATATTATACGCCCACAGTTCGCCAATCATATAGTTGGTCTCACGTAATAGGTGGCGAGCCTATTGCCGCTTTTCACGCTGATCACCCCCTCAATAAAACCAGAAGACACCATGAAGTGTGTAAAATAGCATCGGGTAGAACCAAACTATACAGAAGGTTTTTTAAATATCGAGGAGGTAGGCTGTACAACAAAGTTAATAAAAATCTCAGGATATATGCTAAAAATAAATTCACGTGTAAACATATTATCCATGACTGGCTACAAAGTTTGGATTATTTGGAAACGGAGAAATTGATCGCTATATGAACTCTTTTTACACTTTGAAAACACACACACACACCCACACACACTCGCTCGCACACACACATATGCTGACACATATTCCCATACAAACACACATATATCCTCTTAATTTCGTCTGTGGTTGTGTGTTTGCGTCTGTGGCATGGAACCCTGTGTATGCTACCTCATCACAAAGGATTGAAAGCATCCAACGTGCCTTTACGAGATACTTAGCATATATATCGCCTGGCATAAATCACAGAGTTCCATACAATATGCGATTGACATTCTTTGGTATGGTGTCCTTAAAAAATCGCCGCACTGTTTCAGATATACTATTCCTGCATAAGATTGTTCATAGTAAAATTGAATGTCCCGATCTGCTTGCCTCCATTAACTTAACAGTCCCCCGTAGGTGCCCTCGGAAACCTCTCACAAAAACATTTACTGTGCCGGCACATAGAACCAATCTCGGTCTTCATTATCCCATAGCTAGAATTTGTAATACGTATAATAGCATAAACACGAACTCACCCGACCTGGACGTTTTTAGTGTCTCACAGACAGTACTAAGCAACACTCTCCTGAAGCTGCTTGAGCCCACGTTACGTCGTTAATATTAGAATTATTAGTTATATATAAAACAATGTTTAATTTTATATTAGATTAGTTTAAATTTAGGAGAATGCTGTGTACGCTTTTAAAGGCCAACATATATGTAATTTTTGTTGTTGTATTATGGTTTTGTAAATGTTTGTATGTTTAGCTGTTAGTGTACCTATATATAAATAAATAAATAAATAAATTTCTCACAGGAAAATTGATTAGACACACTCTCTTAGGGCTTTCCTCTAAAAAAAATGTACTAAATTATTTTATGTCTTTATGACAGGGATGAGACCTGGTGACCCAAGACACAGGATTTACCTTATTGGGCACCAGTCTCCCATATAATATCAAGCTTTGAAAAATTGTTCACCTCTTATTTTAAGTTGTTTTGTAATACGTTTAAGTAGCTTTAAGTTTCTTTGCTTTGTATGGGAGAAAATAAATAAATATTATTATTATGTTTGTCTTTTTCCAATGGTGACCCGGACATTTGGAAGGCATGCGTGGGGCCGAAGCCAACACGTAGAGGCCCCTTAGACAATTTTAATCTAATGGTTATGTGACACCAACCGGCGATTATCCCTATGCGCATTATGGAAATACACCTAAGGACAATCCCCGGTTGGTGCAGTACTATTAGGATAAGATGGAATCTACTATGGCTGGGATATTGGGTTGAAAGCTGAAGGACTGGGTAAATTGGACTATGGATAGAGGAGACTACCGGACACCTGCCGTCATCATCAGTCTCAAATGATTGTAAATGGCAGGCGGTGACTAGCCAGAGGATTAAATGGGCACTCCAAAATAGCCGTAGTGCAACGGCAGGAGCGCAACATAGATATCCTCGGCTTCAGGGTGTCGAGAGGTGTACACCGTTTTCTACTCACTGCCCAAGAGGACAGTGCGCCAACTCACGACTTATGCATCTTTCACTTCCACCCTGCGAGCATGTAGCTCTTGCGACTCCACCCTGGACAGCCAATGAAGGCAAGCCAGGGGCGAGGGTCCTGCTAGCCTCTTGGGGCCCACTCCGGCGAACCGGAGACGAGACCGCAGTCCGACCCTCTGGAGCACTCGGATTTACGCCCGTGGTGTCGCCACTCACCAACAGCTCGCCACAAGCTGCCCTGCGGGCTTATTATTATTATTATTATATTATCGGGCACTGATATGTTCGCCAAAGCCTCGTCCGTTAATAGGCAGGTGCACCACTTGCAGGTGAGGCTGGCTTGGGCTTCTTAGGTCTTGGTAAATTAAATTAAAATTAATTAAAAAATTAAAATTAAAAATTCATTTATTCAAGTTTGGCTCAATAGAGCTCTTATGAATGTCATACTTATAAACTAACGCGCCCATTCACTGCGGGCGGGAGCTTGATCGTAAAAGAACGGGCAAGAAAATCGTCAAGGTTGGTTTTTTCTCCCGCCAGTCACAATTAAAATACATAATATTAAAACAATTGTGTTCTGCAGTCACAAGATTTGAAAAAAAAAGGGAGACAGAACTAATAAAATTATAAAATTACATAGACAATGTATGTAAGTAATCGTTATATTGTAAAGAGGGCCGCAGAACACAACTTTTATCATTGTAAATGTTACATCCAAGCGTTTTTGTCATTAACGTAATCATTAACCGTGTAATTCTAATATATCGGTATTTTTTGATAAATTAGATCAACTACTCAACAAAATAAACAAAAGACCAAAAAATATTATAATTTGTGGAGACTGGAACATCGACACATTGCAGAATACAAAAAATACGCAGACTTTGATTAGTATCATGCAGAATCACAATCTAAATATACATATTAAAACACCCACTAGAAAAAAAGCCTGCTTAGACTTGATAGCTAGTAATTTAAACGAAGCTACAGGTTCTACAAATGAGTTCATATTATCTGACCATGACAAATGCCAATTTATATCAGCACACTTAGAAAATTATAATAAAAAGATATATTGGTATGAGCATCAAAGAGATCTCCACATAGAAAATATAATACAATTTAATAGACATATTAATTCCTTGACATTTAATAATGTATTTGAGCAAACAGACACTAATGAAGCCTTTAATGCTTTTCATGATATTTTTATCCTCTTGTATAATCTTTGCTTTCCTATTACTAAAATAAGGAAAAACTGTAACTTCAAAAGACTGAAATGGCTTACAAAGGGAATAAAAAAAAGCTGTATCAAGAAACGCCAACTGTATCAGAATTACATACATTCGAATAAAATAAAAAAAACTTATAATAAGAATAAATACAAGAATTATACCAAATTACTACAAAAATGTATGAATTCTGCACAAAGAATTAACAATTCTGAATACATATTCAATGCAAAGAACAAATGTAGGGCATCCTGGAGAATAATTAACAAAAATATCAATAGAAATCCGACTCAAAATGAAATTAAAATAATTAAACATAATAATGACATAATTACTAATAAGAATGACATATCTGAACTATTTAATGATTATTTTACTGACATAGCACAAAATACAGCTCATACATTAATAAATACAAATAATAATAAACTGAATAATAGTATATTTTTGTACCCAACAACCGAAGATGAAGTACAAAAAATAATCATGAATTTAAAAAATACTAAATCAGTCGGCTACGATGAGATTAGAACTGATATAATTAAAACATGTTCTTCAGTAATTTGCGTTCCACTATCTTACATCATTAATCTATCTATGGAAAACGGTATTTTTCCAGACAAACTAAAATTCTCAATAGTTAAGCCACTATTCAAAAAAGGAGACAAGAGCGACATGGGAAATTACAGACCCATTGCACTTATACCTGTAATATCAAAAATTTTTGAAAAAGTAATGGCCACTCGTCTTTACTCCTTCATCAATAAACATGATATAATTAATAAGCAACAATACGGTTTTCAGGAAGGTAAATCGACTTCGCTAGCTTGTTTTTCACTATTAAAAAAAATTACTGAAGCAATTAATGATAGAATACCGATAATAGCAACATTTTTAGATATGTCAAAAGCTTTTGACTGTGTAAGTCATGAAATACTTTTACAGAAGCTTCACGACTACGGTATTAGAGGAATCGCAAATCAATGGTTTGCCAGTTATCTGTCAAATAGACAGCAATGTGCTGAAATAACGCAAATCATAGATCAAACTCAAGAAAAGATTAGATCTAAATACCGACACGTAAAAAATGGAGTGCCGCAAGGCAGCATTTTAGGACCTTTGCTATTTATAATATACATAAATGACCTACCCGACATAACCAAAAATAATTGTTTCTTGTTTGCAGATGATTGTACAGTGCTGTTTCAAAATAACAATATTGACGAACTTCAAAATGACATTAATAATATTCTCTCTGACATAATTGATTGGATGAATAAAAATAATTTAAAAATTAATATATCTAAGACTAAAGCAATTCAATTTCATACTTATAAAGCAAAAAAACATAACATTGACATACACCATAATAACAATAAAATTGACATCGTAAACAGCACAGTATTCCTAGGTATAAATTTAGATGAACATTGCAATTGGAAAATACATATTGACAACCTTTGCACAAAAATAAATAAATTTGTATTTGCACTATATAGAATTAAAAATATAGCATCCTTCCAAATAGCACTACAAGCGTACCATGGATACGTATCCTCTCTGCTGCGTTATGGCATAATAATATGGGGTAATAGCGTAGATTTTGAAAGGGCATTTAGAGCTCAGAAAAGATGTATCCGTGCCTTATGCGGAATAAAACAAACAGAGTCATGTAAACCCCTCTTTGTAAAAAATAAAATACTCCCCCTACCATGTATGTACATACTTGAAATGTGTCTGCTAGTCAAAAAATACCCAGAACACTTTATAAAATGTAAAGACACAAGGCCTAATCTGCGAGAGTCTAGAAAGAATAAATTAGCCATTCCGAATTCCAAATTAGGACTATTTCAAAAAAATGTTTTTTATATGGCCATAAAGATCTATAACAAATTACCGTTGGATTTATTGAATATGCCATTAGGTAAAAATAAATTCAAAAACAGTCTCTCACAATGGCTCCTACTGCAAAATTTTTACTCTGTGAAAGAATATTTAGAAAGATGACATTTATTATTATTCTCATTGTTTTGACTCTGCTGATGATACTATTGTAAATGATGTACCTACTTATATTTTATTTCATATTGACATTTTGTAATATTTAATTTTTATTATATTTTAATTATTGACATACTTACAATAATCATATTCAATGTTTAGATTCTAATTTATTTTAATTAATTGCTATTGAATAAAAATTTGCATGCCTGCATTAATATGGCAGAATATTGTAGCTTCTCAAAAAACATTGATGACCACCACAATGTCTGTACACAATATTGAGCAAATAAATTATGATTTATGATTTATGATTTATTTATGATTTAATACCCTTTCTTGGTAAGTGATGTCTTAACGGTTTGCTTAAACTTTTCAAAAGGCAAATCTAAAATATCTTTTGGAATTTTGTTATAATATTGTATACCCTGCCCCATAAACGATTTTCGAATTTTATGCAGGCGTAAAAATGGATTTAATAATTTATTTCTATTTCTAGTATTAAAACTGTGATCATCACAGCGCCTGTTATAGGTTTCTATGTTTCGTTTTATAAATATTATACTATTATAAATGTATTGAGAGGCAACAGTCAAGATACCTATTTCTTTAAACTTTTCTCTAAGAGTTGTCCGTGAGCTTAGTCCGTAAATAGATCTTACAGCCCGTTTCTGTAAAATAAAAATTGTTTCTATATCTGCTGCTAGTCCCCACATAAGAATACCATAAGACATTAGGCTATGAAAGTAACTAAAGTATACCATTCTTGCCGTATCAACATCTGTTAATTGGCGAATTTTGCGAATAGCATAAGCTGCGGAACTAAGTTTGCCAGCAAGAGTATCAATATGTAGACCCCACTGAAGTTTTTCATCTATAGTTATTCCCAAGAAAACAGTAGAATCTACTAAATCTAGTTTCTGACCGTCAATAATGATATTTGTTTCGAGTTTCCTTACGTTTGGAACAGTGAATTTAATACATTTCGTTTTTTTAGCATTTAGCTGTAAGTTGTTAACAGTAAACCAACGAAGCAGCTCTGCAAGGGCATCGTTTACATCGCTAAAGTCCTTTTTATGTCGATCAATATTAAATACTAAAGAAGTATCATCAGCAAATAATACCATCTCACAACGCCTACTCATAAAAAATGGCAAATCATTTATATAAACTAAAAAGAGAAATGGTCCTAAAATTGAACCCTGAGGGACCCCCATACGCACAGACGACCCGGGTGATCTAGTTCCGTTAATATCTACCGTCTGAATTCGTGAACAAAGATATGATGACAATAACTTTTGGGCTAAGCCTCCTATACCATAGTATTTTAATTTAAGAATTAGAGTCTGGTGGTCAACACAGTCAAAAGCCTTAGACAGATCACAAAAAACTCCTAGAGCATTCTGCGATAACTTCCAAGCTTCAAAAATATGCTGCATTAAAGCTGCACCAGCATCTGCCGTAGAACGGCTCTTTCTAAAACCGTACTGCTTTTTATGTAGAAGATCTTGTGAATTAAAGTAATATGTTAACTGATTAAGAATAATTTTTTCAAAGACCTTACTTAAAACTGGTAAGATTGAAATAGGTCTATAGTTACTTTTGTCCTCTTTGCAACCGGATTTATGTAAAGGAATGACCTTACTCAGTTTCATTAAGTCCGGAAAGGACCCTTGATTAATACATTCATTAAATATGAACGCAAGGTATGGGGCAATAGAATGTATTATTGATTGAATTACTTTAGTGGACAGATCCCAAAAATCACCCGTATTTTTAATTTTTACTTCTTTAAAGGATTTTAAAATATCTACATATGTGATATATCTAAATTCAAAGATGGAATTGCAGACTGGTACATATTCCGAAAGAAGTGATACAGCAACTAAAGGAGACGAATTTAGACTTGAAGTTGTCTCTATTGGTATTTTCGCAAAGAAGTCGCCAAATATTTTAGCTACTTCTGCTTTACATTCTACAGTTATATCATTATCTTTAAGGACAAAGGTATCATCTTTGGGCGCACGCCTGCCAGATTCGTGGTTTATAATATTCCACGTTGTTTTGATCTTACTATCCGACGACTTTATTTTATTTTTTATGAAATCGGATTTTGCTGCAATACATACCCTTTTAAATGTCTTAGAATATCTTTTAACATATTCAATAAAACCTGGATTATGATTGCAATTCTTTAAGTTGTACAATTCATAAAGTCGCCGCCTACTCCTATATATACCTGTTGTAGCCCATTCACAAAATTGAAGCTTCTCAAAACGTTTAGTAGACTTAAGGGTAAAAACATTATTAAACTCATTTTTAATTAAGCCAAAAACATTAGCATAAAGAACACCCGGATCGCTGTGCGAAAATGGGACTGAACCTATTTTTTTATCTATACTGTTTTGATAGTACTCCAAACGATTATTTGTTATTGGTCTATATTTTATTAACTTAGGAACTTCCGGCTGATTATATTTAAATGACACTAATAACCCGCAATGGTCAGACGGTAGGCAACTCAATAGATCCTTAAAAGACGGGTTACATTCCGAAAATACGTTGTCTAGACAAGTTGCACTATGTGCTGTTATCCTGGTTGGCTCTAAAAACTGATTTCTTAAATTAAAGCTTTGAAATAATGAAATTAAGCGTGTGGTTGTCACTGTTTTTTCAAGAAGATTAACGTTAAAGTCGCCACAAACTATAATGTGTTTACTTTTGGATTTTAATTTTTTTAATACATCTTCCATAGCCAATTCAAAGGTAGAAAAGTTGCCAGATGGTGGCCGGTACACGCATACTATAACAAATTTTTCCAATTCCACACATGACAATTCAATATTACGCTCTATAGAAAGATTTACAATGTCTAATCGATCTTTACATTTTAAACTGTTCTTGACAAATATCATGGATCCTCCATGAATAGCGGTTTTTCGTACAAAAAAGCTTATTAATTTAAAATTATTTATGTTAAAATTTAATTCACTGCTTTTAAGCCAGTGCTCAGTAATACAAATGACAGATGTATCCTGACATTCCAAAAACAGTTCAAAATCAAGGTCTTTGCCAGTCAGGCCCTGGATGTTTTGGTGTATTATGTTTAGGTCCAAGGGCCTGGCCTTTGTCTTGCCTCTCAGTTTAAAATGGGAGAAGTCAAAAAATTATTATTAGTAACAGTACTAACATTTTGTATAAGATTAATATTAGAACTAGTCATCTGTATAACAGAATCTTGTAAAGTATAAGCTAACAGAGTAGCTGTCTGATTTTTATACCTCCATGGTAGGTACATAGTATCTGTGGTCAATTGAAAATTCTTAATAAAATTATTCATTTCAAGAAATGAAATGTTAGAATTATAACAAGTCAAATTATAAATTAATAAATTTAAATTAAATATTTTCTGGTTTTGTTCCCAGGTTAAGTTTTGTGCATAAGGAAATGCACTTATAATAAATTTACAATTAGTATCCATTTGTAACTGAGTCAGATCACTAATACTTTGGACAATATCTCTCTTTTTTACCAACTGACTGTCACCACACAATATAATAACATTTTTTGCATCAATAATGTCTTGGATTTTTATATTACTTATGATTTCATTAATTTTTTTGCCTGGTGTGCAATAGTTTTTAAATTTTTTATTTAATTTACCACTAACAAGGGAACCTAAACCTTTTCCCAAACCATCACAAAACATTACTGATCCATATATTTCAGCACTACTTTTTACATTCTGTGAGGTTTTTAATAATAGTTCCTGCGAGGGTGAGGCCAATGTATGGTCGGTGAGTTTAACATTGCATTTTGGTCTCAAAGTGACAGGGTCACAAAGGCAATTTGAACATGTCTTATTTACTAATGAGTCAAACCTTTCTTCATTATAATTGCATAGGTCAATCAATTCATTTGCTGACAATATATGTTCAGCAATTTGTTTCTGTGCCAATAAATATTTTTTATTAATTGAGTCTAGGGAATTATGCAAGTTCTTTATATCTAACTGCAACTGTTTCGTGTCCCGATCATACATCTTCCTACTCTCTTGCAGTTTAGAGTCATAAATTTCTAAGGAGTCTATGAAATCCTTCCTTTCTTTTGTTAGTGCAACATTTTTAAAAATACACCTATTATAATTTTTTAATGATTTTTCTGCCCTTTTTATGCATCTATTAATTTTTATAATCTTTTTTGATTTGTTCCTACTTTTGTTGTTCATCCGGCATTCGTCTGGCATCCTTGTGTTTATAATGCTAGAATTATCTATTTGATATCCACCGGGTGATGCAACAAGTTCATCGAATAAACTTTCAGGCTGTTTGGTTTCATGATGCTTTTGTTCCTTTGTCATTTTTGCAATTTTCCTATTAGCATCACGGAGCTCTATTTCAAGGCCATTTATGCGATCTAGTGCCTTTTCATAGGTCGCATTACAGTTGTCTAGCTCATGGAGAGTATGCTGTAGCTGGTCACGCTGGCTTAAAATGTCTTGGTGTTCTTGAAAGAGAATTGACAACTCATTTTTTAATTGTGTGTTTTTTTCAATGTTTTTCCTAATTTCTATTTCGCTCTCATCTCTGTCTGACATCAACTGCTCACAAAGGAATTTTGATTTCTCCAATTCTGCAATTGTTTTCATGAGTTTAGATTCCATATTTTGGGCAGTTGCTCGTCTAGTCAGCATGTTGGAGCTGAAACACCAGTAACTATTTTAAAATTGCAAAATAATATTGAATTACTGTTTGTTAGTCTAGCCTGTCTGTTTAATTTTAAATTACAAAAGAAACAGATTCAAGTATGTCCTTTGACTTAGTATTTATATATATCTTGTTTCTTTAAAGCTATACTTTGCAGAGCAAGCAGTGATGATGTTTATTAAGTGTGTCTATATAACTTAGTTAAGTCAAAGCAGAAGAAATGTAGTTGGACTATAAATTAACTTATGGATATTATAAAATGTATTATCCAATTTCACGTTCAATCATTAGAAAATGTGCCTGATTTTTATGTTAAATATCTTAAATTTTAAATACACAACCTGTATTACCCATTAACATTGGAGAAATATTAGTGAGTTTAAGAGTAAAAATTTAAAAGAAACTTATTTTGGTTTTAGAAAATTAATTAAGTGGGTAAGTGTTGTTTTAAAACTACTCAAATTTATTTTCAAAAGAAACAATTTTTAACAAAATTTATTGTTTATTGTGTTGAGAGATAATCTAAATCTTAACAATCAAATAATATGATGACAAAGAGGCTTTTGAAGTCAATTTATGTGTGTAATTAAGTTAACACACTTTAGTACAATTTATGAATAAATGGTTGGTTACACCGTATGAATAGCTACACTGTAGTTGATAAGAGTAGGATAGTAATATAAAACAAATACTCCCCGGGTTTATGCTAAAAAATCCACAATAATTTGATATCTCAAAGTAAATTTGAAATTCAAACAGCTGTTTTCTGTAGCGGGTCACAAGTTGGGACACAGCACTTGAACGAGATTAACTACCAAAAACAACAAACAAATACGTTTTAGTGATTATAAATCGTTATTATAATAATTTAGAGCACAATTACAAAGAAAAATAACACTAAATTTAATTATTTTGCTCTTTGGTAGAATCCCTATACACCCCAAATAAAGAACTATGAACTAATTTAAACTATTTTTTCTGTTGCTTTAATTTTCTTTTTTTTATTGTACGATAAAGTACATTCATGCGCTTCTATTATCGTACATCAGCTAAAGTTTTAAAAAAACTGTGTACTATGTGGCAGTGTAGAAAATGAAACAAAATTAGTCTGATCATTCCAACATAAAATACTTTAGGTTTATGGTAATAATTTTTAGTAATCGTCAACGCAAGAAGGCTCTGGCGAAGTTCTCGAAAAACGACAATAGGCTCGCCACCTACTACGTGGCACCAACTATATAAATGGTAAAATGTGGGCGTATTATATGCCTCTCTACGGGGAAACATGCGTTATAATATGTCTGTATCTATATGTTTGTACCAATCCGACATTGGAAGAAAAAATAATTTGTTCCTAACGGATATTACAATATCCGACCGCCAAATATCCGTCGAGTACCCACAACACTGAGCACATCTGGCGCCTATATACTGTCCCCATAAAGTATCGGCAGGGGGAGTGGGGGGGACGCTGTTATTAGCGGTTTAACACCTCATAAACCTTCTATCTATTGGGTAGGAATTACTCTAAGCTAGGCTTGTGGACAGGCTTTCTTTCCAATTACTTTTTCGCCAGAAATTTCACGAATTTTCTTTTTTTGTACCTCGCTTGTTCGTACTAAAATAAGACACATTTGACGGATTTATGGACAGACTCTGGGGTATTGTGTTACTTTATCCCGCCATGTTGAATAATTTACAAGATATTTTTCCTTTACTGACATTTTTCTCCCCCGCTAAGTATTTTAATGGCGTTATCAGATATCACACATTAAGCAACTATCTACAAATTGGGTTTAATTTCAAAGTATTTCCATATATTTTTATTCGATAAATATTACGTACCGTCTCTGCTCATTAAAGTCCCCTCACTGACCACAGGCCTCTTTTCGTGCATAATAATTCTTCGCGAATATAGACATAACTCAAGATAAGACTATTTTTGGGACACCACAAAAGAAGATCTTCTAAAGAATATTTATGTACTTGTAAGCGCAATAAATTGATACCGATTTATTAATTAGTAATTCTGCTTGCCTTTTTAACGATTAATTAACATTGATTCGATCTCAGTAAGAAAGAAAAAGACTATAAGTACGAACAAGCGCATTAAATTGATATTGATTTATTATGTAGTAATTCTGCTTGTGTTTTGAACGTTTAATTAACATTGATTCGATCTCAGTAAGAAATTGAAAGACTGTATAAGTACGTAACTCAAACCTGACCTATCACTTAATATATATGCTGCAGGCAGCAGCGCTCTTCCCTTTACACTCATAATCTAAGACATACCTTTTTTTAAATTTATAAAAATATAATAAACGATACAATCATCTAATTGAGTCTACATATCATAATTACTATTATTTTCGTGTATATGTTGTTTATTTATAACACATATTTAATTCCATGTAAGCAAGTGATGGATTAAAAATATTTATCTTTATATCAATTCCCGCGCTACTATAATGAGTGAGAGTGCGTATCTCTCGTTTCAGTGTTGGTCGTGAAGACATCGTTGTTCTGAGGCTCCTATCTTACCTGAAGATGCCCTGTGTAAGGGCGAAACACGTGTCGTGTTGAATAGTTTCTCGATTTTTCGGGAAATTATAGTAGCGCGGGAATTGTTACAAAGATATTTTTAATCCATCACTTGCTTACAATGGATTTCCGCAAAGTAACGCCTGAATCAATAAATTATTAATTCCATGTAAGTTTATATGTTTTCTTGTTCGTACTGCCTCATATTTTTCTGCTAACCCAAAGGTTAACTGCATAGGTACCTCGAATACCTCGTAGCATTAAGTTTGCCTTTTAACTTTACCTTTTATTACCTTACCTTAACCTTTTATTTGTGCAAAAAAGTTTGATTAAATAAGGCTCAATATAAAAAAACCGTTTCTATTTAAAAATAGAATTGAGAGCATGAGTGTGGTGTGGGGTTCCTCCTTGTGTGTTGTGTGTTAGTGTGTGAATGACTGTAGGAGGAGATTTATTGCAGTATATGAAGTAATTGTTCGGGTTCAGTTTTAATAATATTCAGTTACTTTTTGCTTACATTGAAATGAATTATCTTCCTCTGTGCGAATTGACGGGCCAGGAGCCGGTGTATAACTTTCTGCTGTTAGAATTTACTGTTTAGCACAATAGTGATCTAGGTGTTTCTCTATTTTGTCTCATACATTTTTTATCCATAATATCCATCCTTACATCTCATAATGTTTTGTGACGTAAACATGTTTTATAATATTACTTGCCCTAAAAGCGAAATCCCTAATATTATATACCTTAAACGTTTTGTCATAAATATCACAATCTATACTGTTTCAAAGGCATAAAAGGCTTTTCTATAATCGTTATAAGTCCGAAAGTACAAATTCTATGTACCAATATAAAATTATAATAAAAATTGACAGTAATAATTAGTTTGTAGGCTGCAACTATTATAATAGTAACTATTATAAAAGTAGGAAGAAACTTTTTGATTTATATAGAGAAAAAAGTACTTCAACAGATTCAAATTTTATTCAATATGTTAGAAATTATTCAAAATTGTTCAAACTTGTTTGCACCACTGCTAAGTCAATGCATCTTAAAAATAAAATTATGAATTCCAAAAATAAAATTAAAGCTACATGGAATGTCATAAACCAAGAATCTGGAAAATACAAGAATAATCATAGCATGATAACTCTTAAAGTCGATGATAAAGATATTGTAGAAGAAGAAGAGGTGGCCAACGCATTTCGGAAATTCTTTGTGAATATACCATTAGAGACAACTCAAGCACTTGACTCCTCTACTCAGCGTGCAGTCTTTCTTCTTGAAGACAATGTACCTCTTTGTAGTGAATTATTTAGTTTTAGACATATTGATGGCTCTACAATAGTTAATACTTTTAATACAATAAATTTAAAATTAACTGAGGATTTATGGGGAATCTCAACCAACATTATTAAATCTATCATTAATATTATTGCTCCTCAGTTGGCAGTCATTTTTAATCAATGTATTGATGATGGTTCATTTCCAAGTTTAATGAAATACAGTAAAGTAATACCTCTTTTTAAAGCTGGTGAGAAGTCTGATCCTACTAACTATAGACCAATATCAGTACTCCCAGCTCTTAGTAAAATATTTGAAAAAGTTATTTTTAATCAATTACTTTGTCATTTCTCTCTGAATTCCTTATTTCATTCTCAGCAGTATGGTTTCACTAAGAGTAAATCCACTACAGATGCTGGTGTAGCCCTAATGAAGCATATATTTGACGCCTGGGAGGACAGGCAGGATGCGATTGGAGTATTTTGTGATCTTTCGAAGGCATTCGATTGCGTTGACCATCCTACTTTGTTAGCTAAATTGACATATTATGGTGTTAATAGTAATTCTTTAAAATTAATTAAATCTTACTTGAGTGACAGAACTCAAAAAGTAGTTATTAATAGAGTCGAGTCTTCTGGCGCGCCATTGCTTATGGGAGTTCCACAAGGTTCGATTTTAGGCCCTTTATTGTTTCTAATTTATATTAACGATCTACCTTTCTATACTAGAGATCTGTGCGAAACAGTTTTGTTTGCTGACGATACATCTCTGATATTTAAAGTGAACAGAGGCAAGGATCATTCTGACGTGATAAATAATGCTCTTGCGAAGGTTTTACATTGGTTTACGGTTAACAATCTATCTCTTAACGCAAGTAAAACTAAATGTATAAAGTTCTCATTGCCTAATGTTACAAAAGTCTCAACTAACTTGAAAATGAATGGCAAGAATATCGAGTTATTAAATGACACAAAGTTCTTAGGCATCAATATTGATTTTAAATTGCAGTGGAACCCCCATATAATGGATTTGTCCGGAAGGCTTAGCTCAGCATGCTATGCCATCAAAAAGATAAGACTCATAACAGACGAAGAAACAGCTAGATTAGTTTATTTTAGCTATTTTCATAGCATTATGTCATATGGTATGTTATTGTGGGGATCTGCTGCGGACATACATAATATATTTGTACTACAAAAGCGCGCCATAAGAGCTATCTATAATCTTAAGTCCAGAGATTCTCTTAGAGAGATGTTTAAAAGAATTAACATATTAACGGTTGCATCTCAGTATATATTTGATAATATAATGTATGTTCGCAAAAACATTAATACATTTGATAAAAATTCAAAAGTACATAATTTTAATACTAGGAATAGAAATAAGCTCTCTCTGCCAAATTGTCGACTTCACAAAACTAAAAATTCATTTTTGGGTCATAGTATCAGATTTTTTAATAAAATTCCGCAGGAAATAATTGATCTACCATTAGCAACTTTTAAAACTGTAGTTAAAAAGCAGTTTCTTCAAAAGGGGTATTATGCTGTTAATGATTACTTATCGGATAAACAAGCTTGGGCTTAACATTTTCAACTTGTATGTGTATATTAGAATAAAAAGTCAACCAGATCATTGTCGTGACCATCCCTTATTGTACAGGCTCAGCTCAGTTTCACAATACATACTTACTTGACTGTGATGGAAGGTTCCCTTAGTGCTACTTTATTGGTTACAGCTTCGGGGGACCCTTTCAGTATCATCAAATTTACACTGTGTGTGTCATGTAACAAAAATAATTTAAAAGAGCATAGCCTGTGAGTTTCTTGTCAGTTCTTCTCACAGAGCGGAGGCTCGGAACTGGCACTTAGATTCACTTACACCTAATTTTTATTTATTTGCATGTAAGTGAATCTAAGCTTCGTGATTTCAGGGTTGATATAAATTTTTTTTTCATGTATATTTTGTTTTGACGTTTTCAAGTGCTATGTAATAGTTTATGAAATAAATAACTTTTTACTTAATAAAATGCTTTTTAAAGATAAGAAAAAAAATAACCTCAAGTTAACCCAAAAAGAGAAGTAAATATGTAATATTTATCATCATCATCATCATCTCAGCCCATTAACGTCCCACTACTGAGCACGAGCCACCTCTCACATACCAAGGTGCGAGGGTATTGGGTCATACTCCACCACGCTGACCCAGTGCGGATTGGCGGAGGCAGGTGTATGGCGTCCTGCTGTTAGAATTTGTCAAGCCGCCCATTAGGCGCTTCATATTATGCGCGTATATAATATTATGAAATAATAATATATTTAATAGTTTAGACGTTAGGTTTTGGAGCGCTCGTAGCTTTGCAGTGTTCGGTGGTCGGAAACGATCGCCGAAGTACAGCAGAGTTTACAGAGGTCAGTCCATGGATGGGTGACCGTTTGTGTGGCATTTGATATCGAGCGCTTCCGTACTTCGGAAGGCACGTTAAACCGTTGGTCCCGGTTATCACTAAATGTGGTAGTCGTTAAGCCATGTTAGAGGCCTAATTGGGCGGCTTGAAAAATTCTAACAGCAGGACACCACACACCTGCCTCCGCCAATCCGCACTGGGTCAGCGTGGTGGAGTATGACCCAATACCCTCGCACCTTGGTATGTGAGAGGAGGCTCGTGCTCTGTAGTGGGACGTTAATGGGCTGTGATGATGATGATGATGAGACGTTAGGTATTATGATAAACCTCCATTCGTAGTAAAGTACATTATACGGTGTAACAATTTGGGCATGTGACTTTATAGCAGGAAAATTTATGGAGATTTAATTATTATAGCACTCGATATTACGACACAAAATCATTAAAATTAAAGACAATTAGGCATTATCAGATTTCGTGTATTCGAACATTATGGATAGTGATGATTATAGCAAACGTGTTAGGGATTTTGATTTTCGGACAAACGATTTTCGGGAAAGAAACAGACTGCCGATCTAGGTTACTTAACAACTACTTACGATATATTTAAAAGAGCCATAGCCTGTGAGTTTCTTGCCAGTTCTTCTTACAGAGCGGTGGCTCGGAACTGGCACTTGAATTCATTTACACTTATTTATTTTTTGTTTTTAAATTGTTTTGTTGCATGCAATTGAATCTAAGCTTCGTGATTTAGTGTCTATGGGCGCGCTAGTTTTTAAGTTTTGACGTTCATAAGAGCTCTTTTAAGCCAAACTTGAATAAATGAATGAATTTGAATTTGAAAAAAGTACTATGTTCATGAAATAAATATTTTTTTTACTTTACTTTTACTTTACTTCAACTCAACATACAGTGATATAGGGCTCGTACCTTCAGAAGCACGTAAAAACACGATGCTATATACCCCACAGAAGATCACTCGACAAAGAACATCTTCAAACCCTTTTTTACTTCAACCGTTTCAGCTATGTAAAGAAAACATTAAATAAATAATAGGTTGGGGAAAAAGTCTTTTCGTATTTTTGTATGAAAAGTCAAGACATTTTTTTCAAACTTTATTTACATTTATTTACAATATATATGTACCGTTTTGTTAAATAACTTTCTGCCATTTTGTGGGCAGAGACATTATCCCGTTACTGTAGAAACTTTGGGACTTCTGATCAAAAAAACGGGACAAATAGTTTTGGCAGTCCTCTCTTGAGGTCAACCTTACAGAACCTAAAGAATTCTGCAGAGACCGAAACAGGTGACAATCTGAAGGCGCAAGGTCAGGGCTATATGGTGGATGCACTAGGACCTCCCAGTCGAACTCTCTTAATTTTTGCTGAGTGGCTAAAGATGTGTGTGGTCTAGCGTTATCGTGATGAAAGACCACACCCTTCCTGTTGATCAATTCCGGCCGTTTTCTCTCGACTGCTTCCTTTAATCTCATCAGTTGCTATCAGTAAAGATCAGAATCGATGGTTTTGCCGGGCGGTAAAAGCTCATAATAAACAATGCCCTTCCAATCCCACCATACACACAGCATCACCTTATTTCGTGTTAAGCCAGGTTTGGCCACAGTCTGTGAAGCCTGGCCAACTTTCGACCACGACCTTTTTCGCACGTTCTTGTCGTACGTGATCCACTTTTCATCGCCAGTTATCAATCTCTTCAAAAACGGCTCGGTTTCATTACGTCTCAATAATGAATCGCAAATGAGTACACGGTTCATTAAGTTTCTTTGAGTGAGCTCGTGTGGCACCCAAATATCGAGCTTTTTTGTATAACCAGCTTTCTCAAATGGGTCAAAACTGTTTTGTGGTCAATTCCCAGTTCTTCAGCTACATCGTAACTACTAATATGCCGATCTTGCTCCACTCTTTCAAAAATGGCGTCCATTTTATTCGTAACAGGGCGACCAGAGCGAGGTGCATCTTTAACATCAAAATTTCCGGACTGAAAACGTTTGAACCAAGTTTGTGCTACTCTTACTGACACTGCTCAATCAGGTTCATAAACATCACAAATTTTTTTCACTGCTTGAGTTGCATTTTTGCCTTTTTTATAATAAAATTTTAAAATGTATCGAATTTCTTCATTAGATTCACTCATTTTTACGGAGAGAAAAACAAATGAAAAATAGCGGGAAACAACTTTTTTTTATTTTTTTCTTTTCTTTATAATGGAACCTTTTTAATGTTACCAAAACCAGCCAGACACAAATAGTACAGTCATAAAAATTTTATAATAAGTTTATACCTACGTTATGCGAAAAGACTTTTTCCCCGACCTAATATTACATAAAGCACCTATGCCGATAGCCTTGGTAGTTACGATCACCCAAGTAAACCAGGTCAGGTGATTGGTCCTGTCAATGACTATAATGTGGTCTTTGAGCCAACTTACAGGTCTGATTACCTGACCTGAACACCTTGGTGTGTAAGAGAAGGCTGCCCTGGAAGCTCACATGTTAATAAGCTGAGGTGATACAGATTTATTATAATAACAATATTATTAATTGAACAATGATTTGTTTCGTTTTTGGAGCAATTGTTGGTAAATTATGAGAACGTACCTTTGTGTTTCATTATGCTTTGCAAAATACGTAATCTGTTGTATGTCAATTATCCTGACAACACGGATTTATGTATTCCATAAAATAAGCACTTATCACTCTGAATTATACTACCGATATGGCGTGGTAGCGAGTATACCCGCACTCCACTTCTGAAGTCGTGGGTTCCATTCCCACACAGAACACATATATGTGTGTATAAATATTTCTGACAATTACACCAATTATTTTGTTCCAAGATAAGTATCATTAAGAACTTGTGTTTTGGATCCTAAACAACCGATAAACATACTAAATACTTATTTTCTTTGTAAATACGTACTTAATATACATAGGAGGGTGTTTTCCTATGTATATTAAGTATGTATTTACAAAAAAAAGTATTTATGTATGATACTTATCATGGAACTAAATAATTGGTGTAAGTGTCGGAAATATTTATTTTTTATTATTATTATATAAAATGGATAATAGATAAAATTCACACTTCCGAGTGGAAACGAGGAGCGTGCCCTCAATGGTTCTCACTTACACTCACAGTTTCAGCAATTCAGCGTAATATGCGCCTGAGTTGTCAGACCGCTTTCCACTAGGAAATAATATAATTTAGGGATCTGTAGGTCTAGTATGAAGCAAATAATTTAATAAAAAATTTATGTGTAAGGAAGAAGTTTGTGTCCTGAATAAAATAACATAAATTATTCCCTTACCGAACTCCACTTTGTTAATTTTATTTCTTTAACGTGTACATATAAATGATCCAGGATGTCGCGGTCAGTTGACTAACCACAAAATTAAATAACGATAAAACAGCACCGGGTGATAATAAAATACGTTCATAATCCATTTAAAATATTAACGCTATGATTTAATTGAATTTGCGAAAGAAATCGATTTCGTCGGATTAAGATTCCCTTTTTTTTTAAATAATGGCTTCGTGCGTTTAGCACATTTAGCCAGAGTCAAGTTATAGATATATTATTAATATGTAATAGATAGTAAATGAGAATGAGTGGTGACAAAGATGATAAATGGTAGATGCGATTACCTCCCCCTAAACCCCTTGAATCCTTGGTAAAGATGTGAGACTATACTGAGATCTCACAAGGACTTCTTGAGAGAATTTGAAAAGTGATGTTGCACTGTTATCTTTCATTTACCAATACTCATGTATGTTTAATGTGAACGCACAAACAATTAACGGTTAATAATCTAACGTTATTATACATTATAATTCGAAATATCACATTTTTTAGAAAATGCAGACTTGACGGTTTACTTTCTCGCCAAGAAGTCCGGATTAAGATTTAATTACAAAGTTTGTCGACAATTGGATGGAGTCATGCAAAGTGGACTTATACATTTATTTATAAAAATAAATAAATATACAAAAAAATATTTATCAAGTAAATCTTTTACAATTAAGTAGCCGGGGCCTACCAAAAAGTAATCAAAACACACTCTATTCCTACGTAAACATTACAGTTTCGATTTACTTAAATTATGATGAGTAAATCCAGAACTTTAACATTTCTTTGCCAGATTTATTAAAAGATTTGTGTGTGTTTTGTGTGTGCGTATGTGTGTGAGGGTGTGTGTATTTTATCAATGTGGCTAGTTAATTATTGCCACATGTTGCGATAAACTCTAACTCAAAAACATTTATTTCATAAGCTATTACATATTAATTGAAAACGTTAGAATTAAATATAAAAAACAATCGAAATATGATAACACTGAAATCACGAAGCTTAGATTCACTTACATGCAACAACACAAAAAATATAAATCTAAGTGTCAGAACAGAGCCATCGCTCTGAAAGAAGAACTGGAAAGAAACTCACAGGCTTTGCTCTTTTCAAATTATCAATTGGATAACCGGGCCCAACGGGTTAACGTGCTTTAAGAAGCACGACAGCGCTCTGTCTCAGATACCACGTTAACGATGACCCATCCAATAACTGACCTCTGTCGACCGTGCCAAAATTTGGGTAATCGTTTTCAGCCACCTAAGCGCGAAACAGGATTAAGCCACAAAAAATGGAATCATGGAACTATATAATTCTTTTCTGTTAAGGGTTTATAAATAGATAGGGGTGAATAGGTATACACACTTCTAAGATCTAAGGAGCTCAAGACAGATTAACAGACGAGGCTCTACCGAACATAAATGCTCCTGATAAGCGGCAATAGGTTCGCCACCTTTTACGTGGGGCCAACAATATAATTAGTGAAATGTGGGAATATAATATGGCTCTGCTTCCCCTTTGGGAAAACAGGCGAGAATATATGACTATTAATAACTAATATATTAATTATTATACTCCATAGGAATAAAAACTACTGAAAATCGCCGAGAGTTAATTTTACAATTGAAGTATTGTCAAAGCAGTTTGATTGGAAAACCATTTGATCCGTTTTGCATAACTGCGTTCAATTCATCCTAAGACCCAGATTAGCAGATCCAATTATTAGTAACTCTCTTCGACAGATGCGCCCGTTTATGGGAACATCTTATGAATTGGGTCAAGGTTAGCTTTAAAAGTAAGGCTTAGTGAGTTTGACCGTTAGGTTTACAGTCAGAGAGCACCGAGTTCAATCCTTGCCGATGTGCACACTTCACCACGCGGGCCGGAACATCTGGTAGCATCGGTACACCAGTACAGACAGGCGGAGACAGGTGGAGGACATCTTGTTGTCAGATTTTCACAAAACACTCGACGGCCCTACCGACACGAGGGTGTATGGGGATCTTACCGAGACCATAGGAGCCCAAACCAACCTCACCTGCAAGTGGTGCACCTGCCGATCAACGGACGAGCCTCTGGCGAACATAACAGTGCCCGGTAAGCGGCAATAGGTTTGCCACCTATTAGGTGGGAACTATTATATAATTGTCGAAGTGTGGGCGTATATAATGCCTCTTCTACATCTTCGGGGAATCAGGCGTGAATGTATGTATGTATGTACTCGAGAACCTTCTGCTTAACAACTACCACATAAAGATAGCCAGGAACTACACCTCGGCTTGATTCAATGGCTGAGTTATATATGCTCAGCTTTACTTCAAAGATACCATTGCATCATTAATTTTAAAGAAAAATATTTTTAGTTGAAATAAGACTTCTACGGACTTTTTGGCGGGAAAGTGAAGCGTCATGTCTGCAGTTTTGTTTTATTTTCAAAATTTTGTGATATTTCTAACATTAATGTGTAATAACGGTGGATTATTAACCGTTAAGTGTTTGTGAACGTACATAAGTGTTGGTAAATCAAACAATGCAGTGCAACATCACTTTTCAAGTTCTCTCAAGGATACCATGTGAGATCTCAGTATCATCTTTACTGAAGACTCAAGGGGTTTAGCGGAGAGTATCTCATTTACCATTTATCATCTTTATCATCACTCATTCTATGTTTTTTTCGATATTACAACTTTTTGAAAGCTGACTGAAATCTATTTTTCCTGTGTGCACAGACTGTCGGCGCTGTCGACTGGTGACCGGTCGACGCTGCTGCGCTCACACGCGGCCAAGTCTGTGGAGTGCGGGCCGGGCTCCCCGCGGGCGCGCCGGGCCCCGAGGGAGTCCCGCCGCGTGTCCCTGGCCCAGGCCTCGGGCTACGTCCAGCTCAACCAATACCGACTCTTGGAGCCTATAGGACAGGTGGGTTTTTCTATCTGCAAAACACTTAATGGCGAAAGGTCTGATGGATGATAATAAGCACGCGAGACGACTCTCGGCCACCGTAGGCGCTGGCTTGTGGGCGGCGAGTAATGGGTAACTCGCCGCCCGTCCGTCTTCCATAGGCGACAGGCCGCGTAGATGGCGCGTTCGTCTTCCACGCGCGCCTCAAAGAGATGTCAGCACACTGAGGGGTCCCCAGGGAGGGGGCCCAGCCTGCCGGGGCTACGGGACTGTCCGAAAGGGTTACCGCGGCCTCGGTACGTAGCAGGCTCGTACGTAACACCCTCCCGCTCCACCCACAGCGGGGAAGATCATTTAATTTTTAAGGTTTTCCATCCGAAAAAAATGTATGTGGGTAATAAGACTAGTCACATCACAAAACCGATACCTCTTACGTATAATATGTTAACTGAGAAAATAGCAGTTTTGCTTTTTTCCATAAAAATACGTAACATATTATACGTAAATAGGTATTTTTATGGAAAAAAGCAAAAATGCCATTTTCTTAGTTAAAGTAGGAGATATCGAAATGTCCCCCCCGACTGGTCTCCACCTTGTCGTGGTGGGGGGGCTGAGTACCTCCCGGTAGGGCGCAGGAGGCGCTAGGGAAAAGGTAACACCCAGAGACCGACGACTCTGGGTGCCCTTAGTACTGACTACCGGGGGGGAAACTAAGAGGGACCTATGGAGGGCGCTGCGGGTAGGCCAGGAGGGCCCGCTCAGCAGCGCCAGGAGGGTCTAGGCAGCGGGGGCAGGGGGCCCCTGCTGTCTAACCATGGACCCTCCGTGAAGTCGGCCACACACGCTATGGTCGCAGGGGGAGGTAGGAGGGGCGCGTCCACTGCGCCTCTCTGAGGAGGTCCTCCCGGTTTTGATCCGGGGGACGTTGGCCGCAGGCGGGGTGTCAGAAGCTGCAACCCAGGTACTGGCCCCCGCCTCTTTCTCAACAAGCGGCGGGCGTCGTCGGAAGATTTTTAGTGGGTATTGCTGCCGGCGGTCGTGTCTGCCGGTGGTGAGTCCCACACCCCCTTTCGGTCCCCCTTTGGCCGGAAGGCAGTGCGTAAATGCATTTTGTTACCGACGTAAAACAAAAAAAAAAAAAAGGAGATATCGAAATGTAACAGTCTTTTAAAACAAGCTACAGTATGCAAACGGTAGTACTTGCTTAAGATACTCGACAGTTAAAAAGTGTTTCATATGGATTATCCGTTAAGTTAATGCTAATAGGAAATTACCGGACTTTAAATATAAGTTAACCGCCAATAAAACCCAAGCATTAACCAATTTTCAGAGAGAATTAATAGTGAGTCGCCGCTAGCTCTGTTTTGCAATCCGTTCCTGGCTGAATCGTGATCAATCAACGCGGCGAAGGCTGTATACAGTTCGTTAGGCTCGTACGTTCGCGTTCCGAATTATTCCTGGTACACCAATACTTAAATTTTTAAAGTAAAGACTTATTAATTTGCATTGAACATTTTGCAGATGGGAACAATGCTCTCAACTGACACGCAATTAACGACTGCCATAGATTTTCGTGAAAGCGGGAACCAACGGCTAAGCGTGCTTTCCGAGACACAGAGCAAGCGATAATTACGCTTCGAAAGTCATGTGTACCAGGGTTTAAACCTGGCTATTGCCGCTCGATGTATGTGTGAATGATGTTGTTTTTTGTTTATCATTGTACATAATAAATTTCATAATAAGTACTACCGCCAAAATGACATGGATGTCAGTTTACATTACATTAAAAGCTTTATAAATTGCATAGTGTTGATCAGGGAGTTAAATATGTTTTATATACAGATATGAATTTATATATGGGTGTATAGGGATTCTATTAAGACCTACGAAGGCCAAGCCAGCCTCACCTGCAAGTGACGCACCTGCCGATTAACGGACGAGGCTATGGCGAACATAACAGTGCCCGGTAAGCGGCAATAGGCTCGCCACCTATTACGTGGGACCAACTAACAATAATTGGCGAAGTTTGGGCGTATAATATAGAAACAGGCGTGAATGTATTGATGGATATGAATGGAAGGATGAATTTATAAAAAAAATTGTTTGACAAGCACTCGTAGTATTTACAAAAGTTAAGTTTAAGACTACGACTGATGTGTAAGTTATGCAAAAATATTCTAATTAACGAAAGTTATTTTTATGCGAATGAAAAGTAATTTCCATCCTTAATAAAGACGTACCGTTTCTTTGAGACTTTATAAACTACAGCTATACAATTATTCGCATCTCCTTTGAGTACTTTTCTTTAGTACTTTGTAGTACTCCTCAAAGACTCAGACACTATACAAAGACAGAATAGTAATCTTATTGTAAACCCCGATGCAACAGTGATGTTTCTAAAACGAGAGACACGACTGTACCTATGTGTATTTCTACAGCTCTTAAAGGAACGGGCAGATTATTGTAAATTGTAAACGAGTGTATTTTAAATTCAAATTCATTTATTCAAGTTTGGCTCAAAGGAGCTCTTATGAACGTCAAAACTTAAAAACTAGCGCGCCCATTCGCTGCGGGCGGGAGCTTGATCGTAAAAAAACGGGCAAGAAAACCGTCAAGGTTAGTTGCAACGATCTTTAAAGTTTATACACCTATACCACCATTTAAATAATGTTATTATCTTCAACGCCACCACTTTTAAGCCTAGTGCAAGAGGGTAGCAGTATCCGACGCATATTTTTTTAAAGTGATAAAACTAGATTGCCCTATTTGAGACAAAATTTCCGAACGCAGTCTGCAGTTTTCTTTTTCTATTTTGTAGTCTTGGAGATGTTATATATACTATTAAACACACAACGTCAATGTGTTTCTGAATAGGATTTCCAGATGTTCATCCCCAACATCAAAAGAGCATCAAAATTGTGTACCTATAAAATAAAAAATAAATAAACAATAACAATCACACCAATTATTCAGTTCCAAGATAAGTATCACTGAGAACTTGTGTTATGGATACTAAAGAACATACTAAAATACTTTTTTTTTGTAATTACATACTTAATATACATAGGAAAATACCCAAACCAGAACAAATATTCATGTTCATGCACACAAAGATTTGTCCTGTGCGGGAATCGAAACCACGATCTCTGGAGTGAAGTGCAGGTATACTGACCTCCACGCCATATCGGTCGTACATATAGCAGTAGTTTAGTATCTACTTGAATAAGGGTTATCATGTTGTTTCTGTCACAGGGCTCCTACGGCATCGTGAAGCTGGCCTACAACGAGGAGGATGACACACATTATGTAAGTAGATTATCCAAAATGTAACAGGCCGATGGATAAGGTCAAGTTTATCCATGCCTTCACAACAGATAATAGCTTCCATCTGTAGGAAGCTGTATGCTCCCCACCAAAGAGAAAATCTTTCAACGGCCGAATAGAAGTGTCCGGAGGCCGCGGGACTCGATACAGATGATGGTTGGGATGTATATAAAGGCGATTTATCAGGTTTGGCCATAGCACTTTATGTATCTTTACAACACGATTACGCAGAACAATAGCATTTCGTCGAGCTCGTGGTGCGTTCGCAAAAGAGATTTCGTGCAAATGTAATACACAGATAAGCGCAGATCCACCGTTGTGGGTACAATGAGCATGCACACAACCCTGATGATATTATAGGGAGCGAGTGGTACCCCCCATTAAATGAAAGATCTTCACCGGGCGGATGGACGTGCCCGGGGGCCGTGCCCCAACCGACCATGGTTGGGTGTTGAATAAATAGTTACAACTTGGAGGTATTCTGTTTGCGCGATTTAGGATTTCATTCATCTTTTACGTTCCGTTCATCGCTTGCACGGTGTCGCTAAAATAGTATATACTAGGTCGGGGAAAAAGTCTTTTCGCATAACGTAGGTATAAACTTATTATAAAATTTTTTTGACTGTACTATTTGTGTCTGGCTGGTTTTGGTAACATTAAAAAGGTTCCATTATAAAGAAAAGAAAAAAATAAAAAAAAGTTGTTAACCGCTATTTTTCATTTGTTTTTCTCTCCGTTAAAATGAGTGAATCTAATGAAGAAATTCGATACATTTTAAAATTTTATTATAAAAAAGGCAAAAATGCAACTCAAGCAGTGAAAAAAATTTGTGATGTTTATGGACCTGATGCAGTGTCAGTAAGAGTAGCACAAATTTGGTTCAAACTTTTTCAGTCCGGAAATTTTGATGTTAAAGATGCACCTCGCTCTGAAAGAGTGGAGCAAGATCGGCATATTAGTAGTTACGATGTAGCTGAAGAACTGGGAATTGACCACAAAACAGTTTTGACCCATTTGAAGAAAGCTGGTTATACAAAAAAGCTCGATATTTGGGTGCCACACGAGCTCACTCAAAGAAACTTAATGAACCGTGTACTCATTTGCGATTCATTATTGAGACGTAATGAAACCGAGCCGTTTTTGAAGAGATTGATAACTGGCGATGAAAAGTGGATCACGTACGACAAGAACGTGCGAAAAAGGTCGTGGTCGAAAGTTGGCCAGGCTTCACAGACTGTGGCCAAACCTGGCCTAACACGAAATAAGGTGATGCTGTGTGTATGGTGGGATTGGAAGGGCATTGTTTATTATGAGCTTTTACCGCCCGGCAAAACCATCGATTCTGATCTTTACTGCCAGCAACTGATGAGATTAAAGGAAGCAGTCGAGAGAAAACGGCCGGAATTGATCAACAGGAAGGGTGTGGTCTTTCATCACGATAACGCTAGACCACACACATCTTTAGCCACTCAGCAAAAATTAAGAGAGTTCGACTGGGAGGTCCTAGTGCATCCACCATATAGCCCTGACCTTGCGCCTTCAGATTTTCACCTGTTTCGGTCTCTGCAGAATTCTTTAGGTTCTGTAAGGTTGACCTCAAGAGAGGACTGCCAAAACTATTTGTCCCGTTTTTTTGATCAGAAGTCCCAAAGTTTCTACAGTAACGGGATAATGTCTCTGCCCACAAAATGGCAGAAAGTTATTCAACAAAACGGTAGGTACATATATATTGTAAATAAATGTAAATAAACATTGAAAAAAATGTCTTGACTTTTCATACAAAAATACGAAAAGACTTTTTCCCCAACCTATTATAATCCTGGGAAAAAAAATGAAAAAATAATGCTGTCACCCCAACCTTTATTGAAGCTGGTTTCGCGCGTGTGATTCATTATATAATTTTATAACAACGTGCTTAAGTATATGTTAGCCCATTTTAGAATTAATGTATTAATAAATATTAAATTTGTGACGCATATGTTGGGCAGGCCATGAAGATCCTATCGAAGCGTAAGTTGATGCGCCGCGCGGGGCTGTTCGGGCGCGCGCCGCCGCGCCGGCCCGGCCCCGGCCCGCCCCCCGACCCGCTGCAGAGGGTCTACCACGAGATCGCCGTGCTCAAGAAACTCGACCATCCCAATGTCGTCAAACTGGTTGAGGTTAGTCAAATATTGCAGCTATATCTACAATAATAGGTATAGGAAGCCCAAGCTAACCTCATCTGCAAATGGTGCGCCTGCTGATTAACGGACGAGGCTCTGGCGAATATAACAGTCCCCGATAAGCGGCAATAGGCTTGCCACCTATTACGTGAGACCAACTTTATAATTGACGAAGTGTGGGCGTATAATATGCCTCTGCCTACCCCTTCGAGCAAACAGGCGTGAATGTATGTATGTATCTACAGTAATGAACTTTATTGAAACATTAAGACTTTTAGCGAAAGAATTCTTCTTTAGGACATGGAGAGAAACGACGCTCCTTCTATAGACTTAACAAGAGACAAAAATTATTTGCTAAAACATGGAGAAAAGGCTTACTGTTACTAGTGTGTCATAAGTCGTAACCAAAAATCTGACTCGAAGTGAGTATGACGTTCTGCCAAATATTCGCCAGATACGTCTTAATTTTTTTGACCTAGAGGCATTGGTGGTCTATGGTAAGATAGATGGTTTCCCAGCTGCAAGAGCTGTATTAGTATTGTCAATTAACTTTTACAAAAAAAGTTTACAGTCAGCTGTCTCTTTTAAAAACATTCTGACACCATTAGTCTTATTTATAAGCGCTTCGTTGTCAACTGTTTCACCTTGCAGGTATTAGACGACCCAGAAGAAGACCAGCTATACCTGGTATTCCAGCTGCTGGAAGGTGGCCCCGTCATCGATATCCCGACCGACAACCCCATCAGCGAGGACCTCGCAAGAAAATATTTTAGAGATGCACTTCTAGGAATTGAATATTGTAAGTATGAAGCTGATTTTTAGACGGCACTAATTAACGTTTGGTATAAAATAATTAACAAATGATACATCCTTTGGACAGTGATGTGTTACCATCATTATCTCAGCAACTAGGAGTTTGGAAGGTCTCCCAAATGGTATTTCGTCGTTCGGATGAGAGCACTCTACTGTATCTACCGGTTCAAAGACGCCATTAGAGAAGTTCGGTTCTTAGAACTATGTGCCCAGCTAAATGGCACTTCAGCATGCAAACCCGTCTTGCTATGTCGGTCACTCCAGTTCTTCTACGGAAAGCAGATAATTAAAATGAAATAAAAAATCATTTATTGCTTTTAAGGGATACATAAACATGACAAAATACAAAATTACAAATAGTAATAATCTTAAAAGCAACTGGAGTGAGCTCAGCTTATGCTGCTAGAGTAGGCTACTCTGCGCAGCGCTGGTTTTCAGCCCCCCGTTTCATTGGGTTCGCAACATAGTAGCGACCACGTAAAAAACAGAAATTATAATAGTTAGAAAAAAAATTAACACTTCACTTAATTATATCAATACTGTTATTTACCACATTGAGGGTGTGTTAATTTTGACTTGACAAGCATTTATTCGTTGGGGCTAAGGAAAAGAGGTCACGACTAGTGTCCATATGCACAAACGGCGAACTACCTCTCCATTTAAAATGCTTCATCTTGAGATGTACTAAAAAGTCTGCTTGAAGCCAACTTTGCTACAATTGCGAAATTTACTCAAATTGCTTTAAAATATCTGTAGGAAAGTTTTACTCAAAATTTTGGGTATAACTGGAAATCTCAATAAATAAATATTCTCTTACAATCACACCTTATTTAGTTCCAAGTTAAGTATCACTAAGAACTTGTGTTATGGATACTAAACAACGGATAAACATACTTAAATACCTTTTTATTTTTGTAAATACATACTTAATATATATAGGAAAACACCCAGACCAGAACAAATATTCATGTTCATGCACACAAAGATTTGTCCTGTGTGGGAATCGAACCGTCGCGCGTCGTGGGTTGAAGTGAGGTGAAGTGCAGGTATACTGACCTAAACGCCATATCGGTCGTCAATATACAGATGTGCGTGCTAGCTGCATTTTATTTAAAGATTGCCAACAAGATCTTTAATAGAAGATCAGATAATACCGTATACATCCTAAAAGCAGCCTCTCGCTCTGCACTGCGTCAGTGTGGGGTAGTTAAAACCGAGCCCCGTTCACTGCGGTCTGTAATTGGAAGTCCGAACCTAACAGCCGTCTGCTAATGGACTGACCTGGATTTGTCATTAACTCTATAAGTAGATAAGCTGCAAATAGTCATGGGATATTCGAAAATTACTTTAAAAACAGCAAGTTTTACCGGTAAACGGACCCAGTGACTTAATCTGACTTTCAAAGCAGGGAAGCACTTGGTATAAAGAGGCATTACACCAAGGCAATCTTTTGCCCATACAAAAAATGACCTGCAGAAGTGTTGCTTAATTTCCCTCATCGATCAAACCAATGCAAAATCAAAGTCCAAATTGTTAATTAAAGTTTGGCTCAATATGAACGTTAATTCAAAAACTAACGCACTAATTCTCTATGGGCATGCTTGAGTAGTAGATAATGGGCAAGAAACTAATCCAGATTTGTTAAGAGCATGCCAGAACTACAATGAAACGCAAAATCGCCAAAACAATAAACGAGAACAAATGCCCATTCTACCGGGCGGCCTGATTATTTTCCAAAACATCAGCATATGAACGACCCACCACTTTCCAAGGGCCTGCTCTCACACTTTGTTTGTGGCAAGGGTGTGGCGTTCTGCTTTTAGATGTGTTTTTATTCCGCCTAAGTTATTATTCCTATTCCTTCCGGCACACGAGCGGTCAGCGCTCTCCCTGCGAAAGTGGTTGCGATCCGGACGCAGCTCGAGGTAATCCGCGGGCTGCACTAAAAGTATCGGGAATGTCCTGTCATATTTAAATACATGACTTAAGTTAGTCTTCACATACATACATAATGTCACGGGGTAGGCAATTAGTCATTAAGTCATGTATATGTAGACATGAACTTAAAAAAACACCAAGATTTAAACTTAAGCTATCAGGAGTTTACTATAGTTATTAAGATATACTGTCTTCATGTTCTACAAGTACAAAAATGAAATAAAGAGTCAGCAAATCAATGAACGAGAACAAATGCCCATTCCAGCGGCCGGTCGCGTTTATTTATCAAATAGGAGGAAGAGAAGGCTCACTGTGATGTGGGGAGCGGGGTCGCGCCGCGCAAATTGTTACACATTACCATACAAATCTTAATTTAACTTAAGGTTAGTTACATTTGCATAGTGTCCTTGATTTATTTGGTTAGCGCTTCTTACGTTTTGATGCTATTCGCTAAAAAAGCGAAAGACGCCGATCAGAA
The DNA here is from genome assembly GCA_949126915.1 of Musotima nitidalis. Taxonomy (NCBI): domain Eukaryota; kingdom Metazoa; phylum Arthropoda; class Insecta; order Lepidoptera; family Crambidae; genus Musotima; species Musotima nitidalis. The sequence goes on along the minus strand of OX421434.1, from coordinate 392,686 downwards.
CCAAGATACGATCAATAAGAACCTTTCAAATTACGGAAAAGTAACATCATGGAAGCCATCAATCGTATTGACTGACGGACTGGTTTTTGTTTGTCCTGAAAAGTTCCTAAAAATTACTTATGTGTGATAGAACTTAAACGAAGATATCCCTCATTGCACATAAGAAAAACACATAAAAACATGGAGTCAGAATAAATATATAGAAAGATGATCTTATTTCTTTCAGAAATTTCTAACCAGCCAACCTTAACCTAATTTAGTCTTCATTAGAATTAGTGTGCGGGTTAATGTTTATAAAATGTAATAATAAAAAAGGAATAACAAAATATTAAGTAAAGAAAATTCCAACAGATAGAACATGTTACAAAATTTTCATGCAAAAAGTAATTCAAAAAATATTAATTATTACATGTCACATGGTAGGTGAAAACCGTCTGTCGTCCATCTTATGGAAAACGGGAAAAAAGAATAGCAAAACCGTAACTCAAGATGCTTTTGTACAATAAATATCCAATTCTTACACGATATAAGCACTTTTTATTGAATCGTTCGGAAACTTTTCGTCAAAGTGTCGGAAACGATCAACGAAGTTAATAGGTGGTCAGCCCTCAAACACTTTGGAAGGGTCCACAATTTCACCAGGCACTGAGTAGCCAATTCTTCTCCACTCAACTTCCGTTCTTAGTGAATGAGCGAGGTAGTTAATATTAAGTTATTTGACTTACGTAAGTTCTACTTTCTGAGTTTTAATGTTGTTATATAAGTGATATAAATAAAAAGAAAATTTGGAATGTTGTTGTGTATTGAATTCACAGATGGTGGTTGAAAATCAAATGTGAATTTTACACCTTTCATCTATCAACTAAAGATTGAGGAAAGCCGATGAATTCGGGCTGTGTAGGATTGGTTAATGTAGAGAATATTTAGAGAGACGTGTCTGTTGTCGTTTGTCTCGAATGGAGATAATCTATCATCTGTAATCTTACAAGTTTTTTGGCAGTTACACAGATTGTCAAAAAGTTTAAACAAAATTAACAAAATATGTGTTATTATTTTACATTGCGCTTTTAGAAGTGTAGATTTTGTACTGTGGGATACTGACTATGGATAAACATATAAAAATACTTTATTTAAGTAAATGTATAGGTAAATTAGATATAAAACCAACGTAAGGTTTCCTTGTTGCCTTAAATGAATTCATTATTTACTTGCTATAAGGAAGGGGATAACCAAAGCAATATACTCCACGTTCGGATGTGTTACTCGAAATTCAATGTTCTACAACACAAGACATGTCAAATACATCTTTTGACATTACTATTTGTGTATTTATTTATTCAGTAGAGTTTTACAAGTCGGGTTATAGAGCAGTGCACCCAACACACCGGCATGCTAGTCAAATTAATAGCAATAGTATTAATTAATAAATATTACATATTCAAATTACATGTTAAGTTAAAAATTAAAAACAGTAAAACATAGATTAAACTAATGCAATATACGTTAAAGTATAGAAAAATATATCTATTTCTAACTTGATATTATTATAACCGTTCATGAATATGACTAAAATTATTGCACTTTTTTTTTATTTTTAAATAATGGCTTTGTGCGTTGAGCACATTTAGCCAGTATCAAGTAAGAAATATATTATTTAATAACATATAAATCATAGTAGGTGAGAATGAGTGGTAATAAAAATGATAAATGAGATGCCCTCCCCTAAACCCCTTGAGACCTCAGTAAAGATGTGGAACTATACTAAGATCTCACATGGACTTCTTGAGAGAATTCGAAAAGTTATGTTTAGTAAAAAGTCAATATTGCACTTAATGTGCTGTTTAAACGCAAATGCATCGTAAAGCCTAAGCTGAATAAAAATTTACATGTCGCTCAGCGCGCAATGTTCGTACGTGACAGAACTAAAAGGAATCTGTAGGAGAAGAGGAGTGACCAATATAGCCATACAGATTGCACGCTGAATTGGCGGTGGGCGGTAAGCATGCTTAAATAACCGCTGACCGAAGGCGCGGTTCTTTGATGGTAATCACGAATCAGCATACATAGTAGAAGACGACCTTTCCTTCAAAGTACTGACGAGCTGGTCTGGCTTAAGAGAAAGCAATTCTAGATCTATCAATAAATATATATTATTTTCTTTTCCCATATAATACAGTCCCATATATGGCCCGAGGACTTCGCAGAGCAATGGAATCTCGTCTAATGTGAATGTGGGGGATGCAACCTTTCACCGTTTGATACATTTCAGCCTGAGGTCTCTGTGCTAATAGTTATTTGTGCCCCCCTATATAGAACCCTTTTAAATAGTTGCAGACGTAAGATTATGAAGCTATGTTCTGTTGGACAGTGCACTACCAGAGGATAGCCCACCGGGACATAAAGCCGGCCAACTTGCTGCTGGGGGAGGGCCGCGTGCAGGTGGCCGACCTGGGCGCGTGCGGCGAGCTGGCCGGCGCGGGCCGCCTCACCGGCGCCGTGGGCACGCCCGCCTTCCGCGCGCCCGAGGCCGCACATACTGCTGACAAATACGTTGGAGAGGTGAGCACTTACACCCAGTGCCGTAACTAAGGCAGTGCCAGCAGTGCCCAGGCACAGGGCGCAGAAATGACCAGACTAGTATCTAGTTTGATGTCATGCATGGTGGCTAGTAGGTACTTTTTTTTTATTGCGAACCTGGTGTAGACGCGTCTTACTGTACCTTACCTGTATTTTCAGAGCCTGGTACATATTAGGCTAGTTACGGCACTGCTTACACCACATAGTTACATACCATACTGGTTATATAATTACATAGAAAGAACAGCAAGAATCCTTCTTAATGATACCTCTTATGCACGCACTAAAGGTTGTTCACCAGTATATAGACAAGGAGTAGAAGAATTTAGTAAAATTTTTCTAATACACTCTTCATATCAGTTGGGGCGAAGCAAAAATTCTTACTAATGATACTTATCTTCCGATCGTAATCATAGAGTTGATTATAGACATAATCGATGTGAGTATTTCCATCACATGGGTCTACAACAGTAGATCCAATATCCTTCTAATTGTTGATTTCAATGATATGCAAATTATTCGAACAGTCTTTGTCAGTCATGCGCTTGCAAGTCAATATTTTATGACATCCTAGTCGATGCTGTGCCGTGTGGTACCGGCCTAGAATAATGCCACTCTAGGGAGATGTAAGAGTTGACGAAGAGAAATCCTACCTGATGATGGGCAGCAGCGTTATCTTACGTACTGACCTTAACTGCGATCACCAACCCGCCTTCTGCGTGATGATTATGAGCTAATACCCCCAATAGAATGTAACCTATCGGGAAGACCAATGTTCAGCAGCCGACTTAAAGAGGCTGATATGATGAGTCGATGCTGTTAAAATAAAGGAGTTTTAATTTCCAAATAACACAGTTATATTAAACACCATGCATTGTCCCACAGGCAGCGGACGTCTGGTCATTGGGCATAACACTGTACGCCATGGTGATAGGGCGAGTGCCGTGGGTGGCCTCGACCTCCACGGAGCTGCAACGCCGCGTGGTGTCGGAGCCGCTGACGTTCCCGGCGCGCGGCGTGGGCCGGTCGCTCAGGATGCTACTGCTCAGAATGCTCGACAAGAATCCTGATACCAGGATCACGTTGCAGGAGATTAAGGTATGACACTACGAAATTATATCCCCTTAAGCACGCTCATACATTAGAGCGCTGTCGTTTATCAACGTACATACCAAATTTCATTCTTTCGAAAATTTTACATCCAGGAACACGAATGGGTGACCTGTGGCGGTAAAGACCCGCTACCTTCGGAGCAGGAGAACTGTCGCCTCGTGGAGGTGACTGATGAAGACCTAGCACAGGTCGTCACCTCCATCCCCAACCTCTCCACGCTCATACTCATTAAGACCATGTTGAAGAAACATAGCTTCCAGGTAAGTGTCCAGCTTTAAATAAAATTCTTTGATATATAACAAATTGACAGCAATCTCTAACTAGGTATACGTGACTCAACATTTTTAGCTTAAAGACTTGGTCATTAATGTAAATAAAGGACAATTATGGTCCCAACTGGTACCCCTGTGAGACTCCAGCAATCGCGGCTATAAGCTTCGAGCGAAACGTTTACAACACCACTATTTGACTCCGACTAGCGATATATGATATGAACCAGCGCAAAAGATGTCCATAAATACCCATTGACTCCAATTTTGATAGTAACAGTCTGTGATTGACTCTATCGAACGCTTCAGATAGCGATTAGCATATTGAAAATATTAGAAAAATTTGCGTGTCAGGTTAAAAAAGCGCTTAGCGCTTGTGCTACAAGTAGGTTCACTTCCATGCTGTACTAACGAGGTCTGACCTCAGTGTTGACTCTGCTATGACCGCCTCAAAATCTGTTTTCTGACGGAGACAAAAGAATATAAATGATATATGGTTCCAGAACCCATTCCTGCGAAGCCGCGAGGGCAGTGCGGCGCGACGCGAGTCAGCTGCGGGCGTGGTGGGGACCGTGGGGGGCGAGGCGGGCGGGGCGGGGCGCGCGCCCCCCCGCCGCGCCGGCCACGCCGGCCTCGCCCGCGCAGGACGATCGCTCTCCGCCCCCGGGAACTACCTTACAGACAAGTAAGTTCTACTCTAATGTCACTAAAAATGTACTAATCTCTAGATTTCGCCAAATATTTAAATGTAAGCACGACGACCGATATGGCGTGGTGGCGAAAATATACGCTCTCCGCTCCTAAGGTCGTGGGTTCGATTCCCACGCAGGACAAATCTTTGTGTGCATAAACATGAATATTTGTTCTGGTCTGGGTGTTTTTCTATGTATATTAAGTAAGTAATGTATTTACAAAAAAAAAGTATGTAAGTATGCATGTTTATCCGTTATTTAGTATCCATAACTCAAGTTCTTAGTGATGCTTATTTTGGAACTAAATAATTGTAAGAGAATATTTAAATTTATTGAAACACGATTAAATATTAGTCGATTTTCCCCCAAGGATATGGCAACCGTGAACACTAAAGATTTATAAATAAATGCGTTTTTCTTTTAACACGAACCAATTCTCGCGTTTGTGTTAAAAACATTGGTAATAGCTAATAAAAACCTATTTGTAGCGCTGACAAATTTTATGGTAACTATTATTTACTAGGTATTTAAATAAACATACATACCACCTTATGGTATGCAGAACCAACTGTGATGTACCAAACCAGATTCGAAGCATCTTAACTCCTGTGTTTTTTGTACCACACAACCAATTGGTCGGTAGGATAAAATAGGATAAGAAGATAAGCGTTATTTGAATACATGAAACCTAAGCTCAACAGCAACATATAGGAGCAATAAAATGTATTACGACAATTGAGTAAATCTGACCTAATAATTAATCAAGTCGAATAATCCTTTTTGAATGTATTCTATAGAAAGCCTTTTACTTATCCTATTGAAGAAATAATCAAAGAGGATTGGTATTATATATAAGACAGAAAACTTTGTCTGTAACACCTGACTTAAACGTTCCATCCACAAAACGTCTAGTAAATAATAAATAAATATTTTCTGACAATTACACCAATTATTTAGTTCTAAGATAAAGTAAGCCCTAATAATCAAGGTAAATAAATTATTTCTCCTTGTTTACGTTTAATAATTAGACCATTCCAAACTAAAATCCAAGTTATAACCACTATACAACATTTCCAGCAGACAACAGTCCTTCGACATCAACTTGGAGTCAGTCGAAGAATCAAAAGATCAGAGTCAAGACCTCACAAAGGACGTTCAGAAGGAAGAAAACGGTGCCACCAAGCCTGCTAACTCCAAGCGTGTCCAGTCCGCGCGGTGATACACGCCTACCGCTGGGTGAAACGCGCCTACCGCTGCGTGGTACGCGCCTACCGCTGCGTGATACGCGCCTACCGCTGCGTGATACGCGACTACCGCTGCGTGATACGCGACTACCGCTGCGTGATACGCGCCTACTGCTGGACTACGCAGGCCTCCGGACCTGACCCACGCTGGGATTCCGAACCAATACTTATTCTGGACTTGGGAAAACCAAGTATATTTTGGTATGAGCTAAAGCTTGCCGATAATAACGATGATAATTGTGAAGATTTTAAAGTAAATTTTACTAAATTCCATATTATGATACAAATGGAGTCGATCAATTTATTTGTTATATTTTTGCGAAAGGAATTGCGACAATCACATATTTTTACAACAAGCACACAGATAGGTCTTTTACATTCGTGCATTTGTACCTTTTACTTTCAAAGGAACACCTGAGTAAACCAATTAAGACTTATAAACTATGTATTCCATTTAATCTCTTGTGATAAGCTGAAAATGATTTAATGAAAAGTAGTTTCAGCTACAAAGGTTTCCTTTTCAGTCGGGTTAAAATTCCAGGACTGATTAGATTCTGCCGTGTACATTGATTATAAGGATTATAACGAACCAAACCCACATCTCGCTCTAATTGGCAGATTTTTCAACGATAAATGGTTCCGTTACATGTGCTAAATACTATATTTTAAATACTTGATAAATCTCTATTAATTAACTAGGAAGTTTTTAAAATAATTGTCCAAGTAAATCTTATATTATTATATAAGTAAAGCACATTTTTTTTGTTTTTCAGCTACTACTTTTTAGGTTTTTTTGTAATAATCTTTTTATGTATAAGAATCAATTTTTAATGAAATTTTTCTGCTTACAAAGATGACGATTAAGTGATTTGAGCACATTTGCACAAATAATATGTAGCATTCCATTTTGTCAATTTACAAGTAATTTTCATAAGTACTTCAATTATTGTTTATATATTTAGTGTGATCACATAGTCAAAAATTAAGTAATTTTTTTATGATTTTACTTCATGTAAATTTGACTAGTACTTAAGAGATTTTTTTTATTATTTACCTATATATAGTTATTTTTAATATAAAAATTGCTCAAATAAATACCGATAGGTACATGTAGCATTTTCTTACATTTTATATTAATTAGCTTAGTTATATTGAAGACATAGATTTAGCAATACAATGCTATTCATAATTTTTTATATTAATATTTTTTCTTGTCATTAAAAAAGCATACATTTATCTAGTCTTCTTTGTTTGTGTTTCATATAAATAATTCTAGATTTATTAAGGGATCATAATTAAAATATTATTTTTATTTTAGATACTTATCTAGTATATGATTGTATTTTTGCATAATAAATATTTATAAGTGAAAGACCAATTTTAAAGTCAAATTAGCATTTTAATGTTAATTAGCGTCAAATTATGATCATTTTGTATAGTTTTTATAGCACTTAAAATGACTTTACAAATTAAATCATCCTACGCTGTATAATAATTAACAGCTTTTCCAAAATGTCCTCTTTAAAATTATAAATATTTTGAATTAAAATTTGAAGTAATTAAATTATGAGCAAACTTGGTCGTTATAATAATAATCACACATTCATCACAGTTCAGCATTATAGAGATCAAATTAATAATAAAGAGCTTTAAACCTTTCCTGATAATAATTTTGTAGTGTTCTTGGTTTTGTCTGAGGAGGCAGGGTCGAGCTCGAAAAGTCATGGTCTATTAGACCCCTTAGGTACGAAGAATTCATATATGGCAGCTAGCTTAAAAGATCGATTCACAAGAAATAATTTACATTTTGTGGAAGTTCAGCATCTTATAATATATGCAAGTACGTAATATTTCAATGTATATACAACTTAATTAACTAGCAAACTGAATTACTACTTAAGTTGTAAAACATATTTTTACCTAAAATAATATCCTTACAAACTTAATAGGCACATGAAAATCTTTACTTGCTGAAAGCTTCATGAATTTCGAAGAGTACACGGCGTCAAGCATTGTGCATACTTCATTGTATCACGCTGAACATGAAGCCGACTGTACCTGCGAATCATTGTACCTGTGAATTACTGTACCTTTGACTCTCTGTTCTTACTGTTATTTGTTCAAATTAATTAATTTACTGCGCTCCTCAAGTTCTAAGTTAATTTTGGTTTTAACTCTTTTAAACAATATGTCTTTTTAAATTTTGTGCGATTTTTCTGTATACCTATTTACTAACAATGTAATTTAATTCATATTGTCCAAGCTTAGATTTAGGTGGTGATTTTGAATTATGCTGGTTGTCTATATTCACAAAAAATTGTTGCTTACAAATAAAAATAATCGGATGTTTCACCAAGATTGAGATGTGAACTATCTAAAGTCTTCCTTTTAATAATACAGTGCTTTTTTCGTTGATTTTTTCGTTTTATGAAAATATTCTAAAATATAATAAAAATTCAAACCCAAAGTTTTAATTATGTCAATTCACAATGATGATCTGGACTAATTTAGTATTTCCACTAGCTCTCAACCAATGATTCACAAACCCATAAACAACACTTTAATAATTAAAAAAAAATGAGCAAAATATTTGTGAATATAGAGCCAGCGATACTTCTCAAGCAAAAGGTCCAATCTTTATATTGCCTTTAAAATCGTTGTGATAGAAGAATAGGAGAACGAAATGCTTTTATTATTATACATAATTATTGTAAATAATGATATATTATAATAAATAATAGACGTAATTTAATTATAACTTTTAAAATCCTCTCTGAATTTTATGAATAACTTGAAATTTTAATGTTAGGTGCGACATGTGCCGTTTGTAGTTAGGCTAGAATTTAGATTTTATTTTAATCCTTTGTATGTAATGTTATTTGTGACGGTGCAATTAATTAATGTAAATAACAATATGGTTATTTCTAGGGACGGAGGACCAAAGCATTAATATTAAATTTTGTGAAATTTTCATGAAATAAATATAAACTTCTTTATCAATTATTTCTAGTTTTTGGTTTTATGGTATTTTACACATAAGTAGAGTTCTGTTTTCAAATCAGGCCCAGGGATTTTTCTTTATAATTCAAATTTAGGGACTTTTTTAAGGGAAAGTAAAGCGTAATGACTGCAGTTTTGTTTTATGTTCTAAAATTTGTGATATTTCTAACATTAATGTATAATAACGGTGGATTATTTACCGTTAAGTGTTGGTACATCAAACAAAGCAGTGCAACATCGCTTTTAATATTCTCTTAAGGACTCCATGTGAGATCCCAGTATAGTCCCACATCTTTACTGAGGACTCAAGGGGCTTAGGGAAGGGTATCTCATTTACCATTTATCATCTTTATCATTACTCATTCTCATTAACTATGAATTATATATTATTAATACATCACTTACTTGACACTGGCTAGATGTGCTAGACGCACGAAGCCATTATTTAAAATAAAGAAAAATAGGTTTAAAAAGTTCCGTAGAAGTTTGGGCAGTCTTCAGTTCTAAACAATAGAGAAGTCGGTAAAATCAACCGAAAATCAAATTAGATTTCACGAAAATACTTTTTAGTACAGTTAAACTAATGGGAACTATGACAGAGTCGCCGCATAGATTGATAAAAGAAGTAAGTAACTGTAACATGGATACGACGTATGTTTTATAAAGACAACCTTTGAGTTACGTTTGGGCTTTGGTCTACTGTCCCTAGATTTAGAAGAGAACAAAAATTATAAAATAATTCAGTTGCATTTTATTTTTGTTAAATGGGATTTGTTAAATGTAATTATTAAGAACGTATAATTTAAAGTCAACAATTGTTGCGACTAGAATTGTATAAAATTGACATTCAGTTGACAGCTTGCGTCATTAAAAAACTGACATTTATATGACAGGTACAGCTCGCATCACATAAAATGCTCTCGTAGTCAACCTGACTACCAAGGTGAGAGATAAGGAGGAATCCGGCTAATATTATTTAAACAATATAGTGACAGTTAAAATGTAATTATTAATACCATTGTAAGTTAAATGGATGACTTGACATATTATCGTTAATATCTGTTAAAAATTTAAATCATTTTTATATAAAATGTAATTAATAACAGCAGGAATGATAATAGAACAATAGATCTTTATTTGTGCTTGATATATTTATAATTTCTTTATTTTTTTTCGGATGTAAAATCATCTACTGACCTCCTGCTGAGGGTGGAGCGGGAGGGTGTGTCAGTCTTTTTCTGACTAAAACCCATCCATGTTCCTTCTTGAGCCTGCTACCATCAAGGGTTTACCGGTAACCCTTTCGAACAGTCCCGCAGCAAAGGGATAAAACGCTTAAAAAGAGAAACAAAAAGTTCCCGTACCGGGAATCGACCCCGAGCCTCCTGTGTGAAACCCAGGTATCCTAGCCACTAGACTGTGAAAAAGTGTCGTGACAACTTTTATAAAGATATTTTTCCGTCAAGCGCGCGATAAGGAACTTCGTTCCAATAATATTATATCTGTAGTTTTTATATTTTTTGGGTCAATAAAGAGTCTCTATACCTACATGTCTCACTTTCAGATATATAATGTATGTGTGTAAGCTTTCAAGGTCTTGAATGCAAAACTGTTTTGGAACAGCCATTTTCAGCACTTTTTGACCTGTATCAATTATATGATTTCCTTTTTATTCAGCATGCGCAACATTTTACGTGACGTGAGCTGTCATATAAATAAATTCATAGTATTCGTACGAACACCTACTGTCTATACTACTTATGTTCATAGACATTACATCAGTAACAAAAAACTTACTTAAGTCATAAATAAAATTTACGATTATTGATAATAAAAGTCATAGTATATAATTAATTTTGTCAACATTATTTTTTGTAAAAAATATTAAATGAAAATAATAGAAGTTACCGTTTTATTTAAGACATTTTTGACAATGACTTTGTTAAATAGCGTTTCCTAGTCGTGTGTATAGGGTTCCTATTAAGATCTAAGGAGCCCAAGTCAACCTCACCTGCAAGTGGTGCACCTGCTGATCAACGGACGAGGCTCTGGCGAACATAAAAGTGCCCGATAAGCGGCAATAGGCTCGCCACCTATTACGTGGGACACAATATATCTGGCGAAATGTGGGCATGGAAAAAGCCTCTGCCTACCCTTCGGGAAAACAGGCGTGATAATATGTATGTATGTTTCCTAGTCGTATTAATTTCTTAATTTGCCATAAATAAGGTAACACAAAGTTGGTTGTAAATAACTTCGATAATAGTTGTTAAAGCTATATTCCAATGCAATTATAAAAAAAATACTTAATACATTTACCAAATACCATACCAAAATACATTTTCAAAGCTTGCAATTCACGGTCCTACGACTGAGAAAGATCCAGTCAATTGTGAACTGATCAGTCGAAAAGAATTAATTTCCGAGTAACCAATTTTTGATTTGCCCCACTGCCACTTCAGCTTGCAAACTCGCTTCGCTATGTCGGTAACTCTAGTTCTCCCTCTCCCTAATATACTACATTCTATATCGCAGTTCCAGCCAGTACGCAGGATGACGCTGCTGCCCATCATCCGGTAGGAATTCCCTTCGTAGACTCTTACGCCTCCCCTTGAGATGAGAGAGATTGATGTAAGAGTTTCATAATGATGAAATAATAACAATCTATATTTTAGTGTTCTGTAAGTAGCTACTCATTATAAATTATTACTATTCCAGTGGGAATACAACCATTAGGTATACAAATGATAAATATATCGCTTTATTGCGGTCTAGCTATCAAAGAATAGATAACTGTTACATTGTATGATAAATACTTTGTAAATACCTAGTAATGTGTAATATGGAGGGAAATTAAATCATCATCAAACAATCTTCTTTACGAAGAAATTTTTTAAGATATTTTAAGTAATTACCACAAGGTATTCTGTCAATCAATCAATTAAAAGTTCTTTATTTCGTATTACATAGTACTTGAAATTGAAAACGTCAAAACTCAAAATATAAAAACAATCGCAAAACTGCACATAAAAAAGCTTAAAATCACTTTCATTTAAAAAAAAATGGAGTAAGTGAATCAAAGTGCCAGTGGACTTCTTGGCGGGAAAGTGAAGCGTCATGTCTACAGTTTTGTCTTATTTTCTATAATTTGTGATATTTCGAACATTAATGTGTAATAACGGTGGATTATTAACCGTTAAGTGTTTGTAAACGTACATGAGTGTTGGTCTATGAAACAAAATAGTGCAACATCACTTTTCAAATTCTCTCAAGAAGTCCATGTGAGATCTCAGTATAGTCCCACATCTTTACTGAGGACTCAATGGGTTTAGGGGGAGGGCATCTCATTTACCATTTATCATCTTTATCACCACTCATTTTTATTAACTATAATTTATATGCTATTAATATATTTCTTAATTGACACTGGCTAAAGGTACAAAACCGCACGAAGCCATTATTTAAAAGAAAAAAAAATTGTGCCACTGCCATGTGGTCCACGACCTGGAAAGTGGAAGGCGAGTATATCCGCACTCCGCTCCTGAGGTCGTGGGTTTTATTCCTACGCAGGACAAATCTTTGTGTGCTTAAACATTTATATTTGTTCTGCTCTGTGTATATTAAGTATCAATTTACAAAAAAAGTATATATGTATGTTTATCCGTTATTTAGTATCCATAACACAAGTTCTTAATGATACTTATCTTGGAATTAAATAATTGGTGTAATTGTCAGAAATAAAAATACTAGATATATCACTGACAAGGAGGCTTGTGCCTCCTCTTACGAACCCTAGTGAATAGAATCCCCCAAGAGTCACCAGACGGACCCAGTGCAGGTTGGCGGAAGGTATATGGCCTCCTGCTGTCAGAATTTTTCAAGGCCTCTAACATAACTTCACGACGATGTAAATATATGTTTCTTCCATATTCTTATTTTTATATTGCACCATTAGGTGCTTATTACCTAGATCTATCTATATTACATTTTTTGCAAAATCTCCAGGGATAGTTACAAAATATACGGCACATATTGCATTCCGGTTGATGACGCAAGTTCGTTAGCAAAATGTAACATGACTGTACTTCCCGTGGGTCCTGTCGCGGCCGAGTATGCGACCTCGGGCCCTCGGGGAGCGTCATGTAGCGGGGTAATGGCGGCTTTTTCACTGGCACGTCAATATTGCTTCATTTTTATTTAAATTTGATCGTAATATATTGCAAGAAAAACCGTAATTTATTTCAATATTCCAATGAGACATTCCACTGGGACGTTCCCCAAAGTTTTCCAAAAAGCGAGCAGATAAAATATTGAAAACTTCTTCGTAAAAGCAAGTGATGGATTAAAAATATCTTTGTACGAATGTACGAACGATGTCTTCACAACCAACGCTGAAACTGGCTCTTCAGCGTTGGTCGTGAAGACATCGTTGTTCTGAGGCTCCTGTATTACCTGAAGATGCCCTGTGTAAGGGCGAAACACGTGTCGTGTTGAATAGTTTCTCAATTTTTTTGGGAAATTATAGTAGCGCGGGAATTGTTACAGAGATATTTTTAATCCATCACTTGCTTACAATGGATTTCCGCAAAGTTACGCCTGAATCAATGAATTATTATTCGTATATATCTATACAAACTATATCCCGAGTAGCTGTACCTATATATACAGACTCTGTCTACAGTACCTTTTCATAAAGTTTATGCAGTTAGTCATAACGAGCAGATATCACAGAATGACGACTGTTATGGCGTGGAGATCATAATAACCGCACTCCGCTCCTAAGGTCGTGGGTTCGATTCCCACACAGGACATATTTGTGTGTTTAAATATTTGTTCTGGCTTGGGGGTTTTCTATGTATGTTAAGTGCATATTTATAAAAATAAAAAAGTATATACGTATGTTGTTTATCCGTTATTCAGTATCCTTAACACAAGTTCCTAATAACACTTAAGTTGGAACTAAATAATTGGTGTAAGTATTAGAAAATGGAATATAATAAACTGAACCTCTAAAAAATACTTTTTTGATCATCAAAAATACTGAGTGAGCATCTAATGAGGTGATTAGGTGCTCAATCAGTATTTTTGATGCACAAAAAGGTTAGGTTAGGTTGGCAATTTATTAATTTTGAAGACACGTTAAATAACACCCTTAGAAAATGTTGTAATTGTTAGAATCTGTCTATACAAACATCTAATGATCTCTGATGACACAAGATTGTAGCAACATTAAACATGACTGTAATTCCCGTGAACCCTTTCGATAGAGGCATTGTTAGAAACTCCCGGCGCCTTAGCAAGCCTCAAGTAGCTAGATAAGGGTAGCTTTTTTCAACGTTAAATATTGTAAGAGAAACTGCAAATCATTCGTACATTCCATTGTGACATTAAAGTCCAACTAATGAGCACTGGCGTCGTCTCAGGAACCAAGATGAGAAGACGGTTTTGTTTTATACTCCACTAAGCGTACCCAGTGCGGATTGGCAGTGGATTCGGGCATGACGTCCTATACAAAATATAGTAATAAATAACGAACAAAGCTGTGCTAGGGAGAATTGAAAAGTTTCAAATCTAATTTTTCGCTACTGCTCGCCTCGCCTCGCCGGTGACAACAGCACAATAAAATGTATTAAAAAATATCTGGGTTTAGCAAACAAGGACCGATTGAATTTACTATTTTCGAACTGTTATTGTTATTTGTTAAAAAAATACTACTGTGCTGCATTGACAACTGTGAATTCATTGAAAACTAAAACAAACAGCAAGATTTTGCGACAGTGTTTTAAAATTATTTGCCCCCGCCTTTGACTTCGCCTGTAGAAGCTTTAGTTCTGGTACAGGTACTTGAGACTGTGTAATTATATGCAGGTATAGGCAGTGCCCTAACTTGGGCGGTGCCAGCAGTGCCCAGGCACAGGGCGCAGACTCTGGAGGGGCGCAGAAATGACCAGACTAGTATTTAGTTTTATGTCATGCATGGTGGCTAGTAGGTACATTTTGTTTCATTGTAAACATGGTGTAGACGCGCCCTACTGTACCTGGCCTGTATTTTCAGAGCCTGGTCAGAGCATTTTTGGGTGCATAAAAGGCTAGTTACGGCACTGTGTATAGGTACACAGGACAGGGACTTTATAGATAGGTACAGGTACTAAAGACAATATTATGTTTAGACAGGACATTGCTTATCCTTAGCCGTGTAAGTTAGTTGGTTTTAGTTAAGTATTACAGCTTGCATCCATTTGCAGTTTCCGATTGCATCCGTGGGGAAATCAACACTTTTCATATACTTGATACTAATTTTATTTGACAACATACATACATACGTAATATCACGCCTGTTTCCCTGAAGTGGTAGGCAGAGGCATATATACGCCCACACGTTGCCCAGTTATATAGTTGGTACCACGTAAAAGGTGGCGAGCCTATTACCGCTTACCGGGCACTGTTAAGTTCGCCAAAGCCTCGTCTGTTGATCGGCAGGTGCACCACTTGCAGGTAAAGGTGATTTGGGATCCTCAGATCTTGGTGGAACCCTATACACCCTTATACTTATTTTACAAGAACTTAGTATTTCTCCCAGGCCTGAGAGTGAAATTATGAATTAAAAACCTTTTTACGAGAAACTTTGGTATACTTGCTGGTGCGCTTCTGACATCAAATTGAGCAAAGCTTTCAGAACATATAAAAACGTATATACATACATTTTTCATCTATTATTTTCATTTTTAACAAGAATTTAATCATGCATTAAATATTTGTCTTGTCTATTGTGTGCTTTTAACTCTTTGAATCGAATAATGGATTCCTCAGAAACCTCAGATCAGTCGTCAGGTATTAACAAAAAATACAAATGATTTAAAATACTAAAACTACAAAACTATGCGTATTCTCTATTATACCCAGAGGTTGCTGACTCTGGTTGCTGGTTGACATTGTAGCGAAAAATGTTTGAAATTACATTTACATGCTACTTTAAAACTTTAAATTTTTTTCTAACAATCTTTCCCAATTCAAACATTTGATTCGAGCACTATTTTCAAGCTCTTTGTGAGTGTTGACGTATCGACAGGTCACACTTGTTCTAACTTGGGAGTTGGGACTGGAGCGGTTGAGAGAAATTTTAATTTTTTTGTTTTATTTGTTATAATTTCTCTTTCGTTTTATTCGTTTCCTGTTTTTTTATTATTGTATTGGTTGTGTTTCTTATTTTTGTTTTTCTTACGGGTCCCACCTCATCAGTTCACGTCTTCGCCATGAAGTAACAGGCAGGGTCGCATATCTGTTGTTCGAAATTACAGACATGTCATTTGGGTAGGCAGCCTATGATTGGAGCCTTAGCCGCAGCGGTTCAGGGTCATAGTGAGGGACCCACACCCTCATTTACAATTCCCGCCATTTTCAATGTCTGTGTAAATAAATTAAGGCAGGTTCTTTGTTTACCCTGCGTATTCCATCTGACCCTTTTTAGCCACCTTTGTGCAGGTTAATTTATTTTATTATTGACTAGCCTCCGCTCGCGGCCACACTGGTGTAATCTGGAGTAAATAGTTCTCTTTATTTTTCATAAAAAATATAACTTCTAGTTTAACAATTCTTTTCTTTACTTCATAACTTGTTCTGTCTAGTATTAAAAACTATCTCTATGCCTAATTTTCTATAATTTCGATGCAACTTTTTAAGTGTAAAAAGGTACATATAGATATTTTTTGTAATTTTAGTATTACATTGAATTAGTCAAACTAGTCTATGTCTTCTAGTTGTAAGATTAAGAACGTCAAAGTTGATAATTTCAAATCAATTCAGAAATAGCGGTCTAAATAATTCACATGTTGCCAACGTTTTAGTGGTAGAAAATATAATTATATGAATAAATTTGTTACTTTTAAGAGTTTGATTAACTTTCTTCAAGCGTAATTTTCAGCTTCATGTTTGGTGAATGTGAACTACCTACTCTAGTGTCAATGCAGGCAAAGAGCTACTTCTCACCAGTTGACAAGTGTCACCTAGATCCTGTTTAAATAGTTTTTGAAAAATAACTTTTCATCCGAAATGGCAAATGGTGTAAGAATATGCAAATGCATTTTTTTGTAAAATATGTGAAACGGGCCTCTAACACAAATAGAACATTAAGACAGACAGATATTTGTTAATGTTGTCTACACGTCGACTTAATCAGAAATATTTGAATTTTGTATGTCTTATCTATCAAGTAAAGGCTAGTAAGAACTTAATAAAACATAGTAAAACTTAATTAGAGTGTTTAAAAACTTGTAAATTTCCTATGGATAGGATTATAATTCGTCTATTACTCTTGTGCGAATATCAAACCTACAACCTGAAAGGTGAAGTTCTGATATACCTACTGACCTCCACACCATGTCTTTATCTTTATTGATTCACTTAACATTCAACTAGTTCACTAGAAGTCGCTACCGAGACTCTTAAGTACATTATAATTAAACAAATCCATGAGGTCGCCGTCCGGGAGACATTCAACAATAGGATTCCAATTGTTCCTGAACCTGAAAGCCGGTTGCTTGATGGGTTAATACATTTAACAAAGCTACAGATGGCTAGCAATAGTATTCTGAATACCTCAGCCTACTAACAATCCACGGCTGAGCACATGCGTTCTCTCACATACTTAGGTAGGTGAAAGGGGCTTATGTCATATTCTACCACGAGGACCAGAGCGAATAAGAAGAGCTAAGTGTGTTATGTACTGCTTTTAAGATATTTCAAGCTGAGCTATAGAGTCTCTGTCTGGCTTACACTTACCACATATACGTAATATATACGCCCACTCTTCGCCAATTACATTGTCGGTCCCACGTAATAGGTGGCAGCCTATAGCCGCTTGCCGGAATATGTTAAGATCGCCAGAGCCGAGAGAGAGAGGGAGAGAGTGGGACCAACAATAAAATTGGCGAAGTGTGGGCGTATAATATGCCTCTGCCTACCCCTTCGGGGAAACAGGCGTAAATGTACGTATGTATTATCTTTTTCTTTTCCCTTCTTGTTTGTATTATGTAAGGTATATTTCTATTAAATTCAAATATGTTTTCCCGAAATAGTTAAAAAATAACTACGAAGCTTTAAATTTAATACTTTCTTCAAGAACAATTAAATGTGCCAGACACACAATAAGAATTCCATATTATATTTTTATAGGGACTCCTTTATTTAGTCGCGTTTACAGATCCCTAAAAACTTCACTCTATGATAGAAAAAATAATTCCAATAACGACCGCAATGGACTCCTTGGCGGGGAAAGTGAAGCGTCATGTCTGCAGTTTTGCTTTATTTTCTAAAACTTGTGATATTTCAAACATTATTGTGTAATAACGGTGGCTTATTAACAGTTAAGTGTTTGTGAACATACATGTGTGTTGGTAAATGGGAAAAACAGTGCAACATCACTTTTCAAATTCTCTCAAGAAGTCCAAGTGAGATCTCAATATAGTCCCACATCTTTACTGAGGACTCAAGGGTTACCTCATTTACCTTTATCATCTTTATCACCATTCTCATTTACTATGAATTATATATTCATCATCATCATCATCATCACAGCCCATTAACGTCCCACTACTGAGCACGAGTCTCCTCACACAAATCAAGGTGTGAAGGTATTGGGTCATACTCCACCACGCTGACCCAGTGCGGATTGGCGGAGGCAGGTGTATGGCGTCCTGCTGTTAGAATTTTTCAAGCCGCCCATGAGGCCTCGAGCATGGCTTAACGACTACCACATTTAGTGAAAACCGGGACCAACGGCTTAACATGCCTTCCGAAGCACGGAAGTGCTCGATATCAAATGCCACACAAACGGTCACCCATCCAAGGACTGACCTCTGTAAACTCTGCTGTACTTTGGTGATCGTTTCCAACCACCGAACACCGCAGAGTTACGAGCGCTGCAATTATATATTATTAATACCTATATCATTTTTTTGACAATGGCTAAATGTGGTAAATAAAAACGACCGCAATAATTCACTTCTATGACAATACCCTTAAACATAATTTTATATCAAAACCAATAAGACAACCGCAAACGTAGATATCAGTATGTGTGCACACGGCTTTTTGCGCCCGAGTTTCCTGCTTTTGGTATAAATAATGCACTTTTAGGGATAGTACTCACAGTCGAGCCGTAGTACACGGCTATAGACGAGGTAGGACCAACCTACCTTTGATACCTCAAAGGTTCTAAGAACCAAAGTTCAAGTTTTTTCTTAGTGTTGTGAAGCCCCAAACCTGGTAAGTTGTAACTATTACTAACTTTATATTGGGACTTTTTGGCGGGAAAGTAAAGCGTCTGCAGTTTTGTTTTGTTTTCTAAAATTTGTAATATTTCGAACATTACTGTGTAACAACGGTGGATTATTAACCGTTAAGTGTTTGTGAACGTACATGAGTGTTAGTAAATGAAACAAAACAGTGCAACATCACTTTTTAAATTCTCTCAAGAAGTCCATGTGAGATCTCAGTATAGTTCCACATCTTTACTGAGGACTCAAGGGGTTATATCATCTATATCACCACTCATTCTCATTTACTATGATTCAAATATTATTAATATATCTCTTACTTGACATTGGTTAAATGTGCTAAGCGCACGAAGCCATAATTTAAGGAATAAAAATTATATTGTTTGTTTATATGTTTAACTAGTGGCTTCGTCCATGTGTTCAGGTACTATGTTTCTTATTGGATCGAAACGTAGCCTAAGTAACTTCTCATAACATCAGAGGACCTATTCTAATTTAACGAAACCAAAACTTTGTAATACCCATCTCTTTCACTCGATAATGATAAACTTAGAGAGAGAGAGAGTAAGCCCTATGCTATGTGCCAGTATAAGTTCAATTAAAATTGTTACAGCTGATTAAAGAATTAGAGACCCCAACATTTTATATGTCTCTTTTAAAAAGTTCCATCTTGTTTTTGTATCTATTTCATTTATGAAAAGCTCTTTATCATGACAAACTAAATCTACTAATTAATTTGTACAGACCTAAATTACACTGTTATATAGAACCAGAAAGCAACTACTAACCTTTGAAGAACAGTATATGAAAACAAAAAAAAAGTTCTATAGTTTTCGGTTTTCCGGATGTCATCTTAGCTTGTTGCAGCATGAACGTTAGTTCAAATACTGAGCACGGGTCACCTTTACGACCCCAGGTGAGAGAAACTTAGGTCATTGGTACTGGTCGTCGTTAAGCCAAATTAGAGGGCTTATTTACCATTATCAACTTGGTTCGTGGGAGGAGGCCCCTGGTCAGTACATACATACATTCATACATACATACATACACGCCTTTTACCCCAAGGGGTAGGTAGAGGCATATTATACGCCCACACTTCGCCAATTATATATGTAGTTGGTCCCACGTAATAGGTGGCGAGCCTATTGCCGCTTACGCTTATTGGCACTGATATGTTTGCCAGAGCCTCGTCCGTTGATCGGCAGGTGCACCACTTGCAGGTGAGGTTGGCTTGGGCTTCTTAGGTCTTGGTAGGATCCCTATGCACCATTGTCAGTAGCGGGTCATTAATTGGCTCCGATAATAAGGAAAAATGAATACACTAATAATCTTTAAATTGTATCTATAGCCAAAATGGGAGACAGCGCTATAAAGCAGAACCTGCTGCTGTTCTTCGACCGGCCCACGGAGCCCTGCTTCATGCAGAAGGGCGACGACAAGGCTGTCTTCGAGGTGCCCGACCACTACTACGTGAGTATATACCATTTTGTGACGAAGAAACATTATATATAATGCTAAATTTTAACTTTAAAAAACAAGATATATGCGGTTAAGAAGTTGAACAGCTGAAAAAAATCAAAAATCACAGTTTGAAATAATAAAAGTATTTTTATACTTTTTGTATTTAGCAGCAACACACTAGATTCCGGCGGCAGCAAGTAAAAAATTTGACCCAAATAAGATCATATTAGCCCAGTTCACATTTGACGACGTATCAAAAACAACAATACATAATAGATAGCAAGTAATGCCCCTGGAATTGCAAGTTGAAAACCTAAACTCATTTATTTTAGCTATGCGTAATTTTTTGAACCCTTTTGAACGTTCTTTACTAATTTACTCTACTCAAAAAAAGTTGGCAAGAAACTCGACAAATTTATGTTTTCAGCCAATTAACAGACGGACAAACTTATTTACGCATTTATGTATACTAGCTTGATAAAGTTATAATTTGTCGTCTCGCGCAGAAGCCACTCTATTCGAAATTCTACTTCTCTCAAATCCACACTATCAAAATCTACTCAGGTTACGTGTGGCAACGTAGAAAACATACACATTAATCTTATTAGTAACTTGTGCGTACGCGATTTTGTCAGCGTGACCATCAATTTTATTAAAATTTTAAAACATAAACAAACCGTTTTCCGTTAAAAGTTGTGTACACAAAAAAAAAACCCAGTGATTTTGTTTTTTATGATATGCCTGCGTCTGCAAGACTTATATATATACCTTTCTGTCTTATTACATATATACCTTTCTGCATTCCTCTTGAATCATTATATCTATTAAAAAACTAAGCACTTACTTTTTGAATATATCTGATTAGATTTTTGTATCATTTTTTTAAATATTATATATATTTTATATATTTGTGTATTCTATTAATATTTAAAAAATAGTTTTAGTGTTTATTCTTTTTAAAGTTTGTGTGCTCTGCCTATTGCTTTCCTGTTCTCTCCTTTGCGTCGGGTTGTCTGGAAGAGATCGCTTTTAGCGATAAGACCGCATTGATTGACTTTTTTTTTAAATATTGTAAGATGTACTTTTTAATTTTCTTGGTCAATGAAGAGTATATCTATCTAAGCATCTTATCTTATCTTTTACGCCCATACTTCGCCAATTATATAGTTACGTATAGGGCACTGTTACGTTCGCCAGAGCCTCGTCCGTTGATCGGCAGGTGCACCATTTGCAGGTGAGGTTGGCTTGGGCTCATTATGTCTGTTAGGATCCCTATACACCTAGAATAATGTAATACATAACGTTAATATTGTCGAATAACAACACGATAAAAGCATTGAACTGCAAACCACACCCGCGCTGTATTTAGCATCGTGCATGGGCAGCGATAAGCCTGCGGTTAAGTTGTTATGAAAAGCGTTCTTCAAAATAACAGACAAATATACATGAAGTTATTGTTTTTAAACGTGTTTTCACTGATATGAACAAAATTTACAATAGTATTCAAATTCAAAATCATTTATTCAAGTTTGGCTCCAAAGAGCTTTTATGAAGGTCAAAACTTAAAAACTGGCGCGATCTATAACTAAAAACTATTCAGAGTATATAGAGGGTTGAAAATGATTGAGTACATGCTGAGGTTACCTTTAATGTAAAAACGGTTATATATAAATTAGTTTGGTATTGCATTATCTGTGGCTTTAAATAATAATAATGATAATAATTTCTTTATTCCACATATAGTTCACAATTTTCTTACAAAAAACCCTGCCTTCCAAACTAGTTATATAACTATATTTCAGCAGCCAGTTTCTTCCCAAAATAAATTTTTTACAACATTTCAATGCTATACATGGTAAAAGAGTGCATGTTTGTGTGTGTGTTGTGTGTGTTTGTGTGTGTGCGTTGTGTTTCATGCGTGCATGCGTGATAGAGAGAAACATTTTATCTGAGGTTCATAAGAATGGCCGTAGCAATTTCTCAATTCCATCATAATTCAGTGGTAAAAGGTATTGATAAATTTCAATCTTTAGGATACGTACGCTTGTACCCAACGTCTGCTCCAACTCCTCCATTTGGTTGAATTTCAGTTATAACACGGAGCCACAGCCGTTTGACCACCGCAACCCAGAGGGAAACATCATTTGTTTAACCAGCTGTTGGGATTTTAGACGGGATTGATAAGAGGTCAATAACGACTATCTTAACGTTATTTTCCGAGACGCACGTGCGATAATTATTCACATAACTTCAAAAATTCATAGGTCTATTGATCTCGCCACTCGGCTTTCGTTGCCTTTATGAAACATTTTGTTGTCTACTCATAAAAATAAATCAAAAAGGTTTAAATCTAACACGATTTAAAATTATACCTTAGAGACTGCTTATAGAATGAGGGGCTGCACCAGCATTTATCTAATGAGGTCACATGCCGTACCTTAAGGTGGTAATCCTTTTTATAATGATTCTGTTATCCCAAGCAATATACAGCAATTAAGCCTAAATAAATTAACAATAAAACGCAAGCTGTCTTTAAAGGGATACTATTCTATCAAATACTATATGGCAGATAAAAATGCTTGGGATTAAACTGCCGTTTCATACAGGCTATTCTAATATAAATGACTTAAAACATGAATATTGTTAATGTTATATTATATTGCATTGTACAGCTTCACAGACAAATGAAGTTTATAATTCAAGTACCAAACCAATGGATACATTTAAAAGAGCATAGCCTGTGAGTTTCTTGCCAGTTCTTACAGAGCAGTGGCTCGGAACTGGCACTTAGATTCACTTACACTAAATTATTTTTTGTTTCTTAAATTGTTTTGTTGCATATAAGTGAATCTAAGCTTCGTGATTTCAGTGTAATAATATTTCGATTGTTTTTTTTATATTTAATTTTGACGTTTTCAAGTACTATGTAAATGAAATGAATGAATTATGTTTATAAAATGAATAATTTTGAATTTTGTTTGCCATAATCTTCCTCTCCAGCCGGACAAATACAAAAGTCTGAGTTCCACCCTCTCCAACCGCTTCGGCAACGAGGCGACCCGCTCGATCCCCATCCGCAACATCGCGCTGCCGAACCTGGCGCTGCCGATGCAGCTGCCCTACAACGAGCAGTTCTCTCTCTTCGTGCCTCAACATCGCAGACTTGCTGGGAAACTCATCGACATCTTCCTGGGTATGTTTACTAAGATCATTACAACTATATAGAACTAACTAGTAATATGCCCTTGCTTCGCTTCGGTAGGTTTTATTACAAGCTGTTACGACACATAATATCTTTATAAATTAAAGCCTATGTATTAATATTTAGGTAACCTACTTGTATATTATTGTAAAGTTTCATCAAAATCCATTCAGTATTTTTTGCGTGAAAGACTAACAAACATTCATAGAAACTTTAGCTTTTATAATAGTAAAAGTATGAAGTACAACTTGGATTTAATGTTTTATTTCCAAAATCCCCACCAACAAATCCCCACCAGTGTGGATTGTTATTTTTTTCCCAATGTCCCCACTAGTTAATTAAACTCAGCTTAGTGGGGATTTTGGGGGAAAAAACGTAACAGTCCGCACTTTTAGGGTTTTGTTGGTGGGAATTTAACACCAGATGTTTTTTGTTTCTAAATTACTATACAAAAAATGCGATAATCAATACGTTTAGTTAGATAAGTACCTAAGTAATTATAATCAACTTTCATTATAAATGGTTTGCGTTGTAACGAAAACTTAAAATATTTACAACAATTTACTAGATTCAAACAAAACTTATTTAAACATAAGATCACGTAAATGCGTACCAGATTTCGAAAAAAAACTTATCTAAGTAAACGTATGGATTAACGCATTTTTTGTAGAGTCATTTAGAAGCAAAATCATCTGGTGGGAATGGTTATTTTTTTTCTCAAATCCCTACTAAACTGAGTTTAATTAACTAGTTTAATTCCTACTAGTGGGGATTTGTTGGTGGGGATTTCGGGAATAAATCGATTCAATTATTGCACTTTTCGTAGGTCGTTTTAAATATGTATTATATACGTGACCTGGACACCTGTAATCAATAAACTTTCTTATCAACTGCAGCAATGACCTGGCGACCTGCAATTAATCCTTTTTACTATGAATTGCAGGTATGCGAGACCTGGAGGACCTGCAGTCCGTGTGCTCGTACTGCCAGATGCGGATCAACCCCTACATGTTTAACTACTGCCTTTCCGTCGCCTTGCTGCACAGGTACTATGTCACTGTTTTAGAAACTCAAAGAGGGTTAATACAAAACGAGGTCTAAAGTTAGACCAGGTTTAAAATTAGTGCTGTCACTTTCATTTGATAAGTTAAAGACAGTGACAGCACTAGTTTCAAACCTTTTTTTTATGTACTTCGGTAACAAAATGCATTTACGCACTGTCTCCCGGCCAAAGGGGGACCGAGAGAGGTGTGTGGGACTCACCACCGGCAGACACGACCGCCAGCGTGGAAAAAACGTGGGAATTACAAATTTTACGTTCGCAGTCACATTAGAAAATATTGAAGTAGATAAGTAAATATTCAATTTCAAT
Source organism: Musotima nitidalis (assembly GCA_949126915.1). Taxonomy (NCBI): domain Eukaryota; kingdom Metazoa; phylum Arthropoda; class Insecta; order Lepidoptera; family Crambidae; genus Musotima; species Musotima nitidalis. The sequence goes on along the minus strand of OX421434.1, from coordinate 367,482 downwards.
GTTTTTTGTCTGTGCAGAGAGGACACTAAGGGAGTGAACATCCCAACGTTTGCGGAGTCGTTCCCTGACAAATTCATGGACCCTAAGGTGTTCCGTCGCGCGCGAGAGGTCACCACAGTAATGCCCAACGGCACCAGGGTAAGTTGAGGCTTTGCTCCTTTTCAACCCTTTTTTTTGATCTACATCAAGAAGATTCCTCAAGCTTTTTTCATACAAATCATAATGGCTACATCCTGATAATAAGCAGTCGATGCTGTCGAATAAAATGAGGGTGTTATGGTAACAAGCGCCATGACTCACGATGGCTTGCTGAAATGCCCTTCGAGACTGTAACATTTTTCTCATCAATATTAAAGCGTTGCCTATCTAGCTTAGAAACAGGGTCTGCTCACTGGTCTAACTAGATTATGGTTGAATTTCAGTTATTATAGACAAATATGGTCCGCGACAACTAAATAGAACAATCATGCTTAGAAAACTTTGTGCTACTTAAAAAATCCTAAAACTTTCAGATGCCAGTCGTAATCCCCACGAACCTTACCGCGTCGCCAGCGGAGCCGGAGCAGCGCGTAGCATACTTCCGCGAGGACATCGGCATCAACCTGCACCACTGGCACTGGCACCTGGTGTACCCGTTCGAGGCTGATCGCGCCATCGTCAACAAAGACCGCAGGGGAGAGCTCTTCTATTACATGCATCAGCAGATCATTGCTAGGTTGGTTGCTGATGTCTTTCCATAGTGTACACTAGAAATAAAGCTGCAATGAAGCTGAACGCCCAGGAGGAGAGAGATCTTTTACTACATACATCAGCAGATCATCGCTGAGCGGCTGCTAATTCATTGTATATAATATAGACGAATCGAACTAGACGCCAATTAATCACAGTTATCCGCAATCTGTAAACATCCCACTACTGCACGAAGGCCTCCTCTCACAAACCGAGGTGGTACACGGAGAAGCGTGGCATTAACAGTCACTGTTATTTTCGCCAGAGCCTCGTCCGTTGGTCGGCAGGTGCACCACTAGCAGGTGAGGTTGGCTTGGGTTCCTTAGGTCTTGGTTGGATCCCTATATATATCGGGTGATATCCGTCACCAAATTTGTAGTCCCAACGTCACCAATAGTGATGTTGGGGGTTTCGACCTAATCAAACTGAACCGTTAATGTGCAACACCATTTAAATCCAAAGTAGAACTGACCCGTGTTGCTTCGTTCGTTTCCAGATACAACGCCGAGCGCATGTGCAACGAGCTGGGCCGCGTGACGCGCTTCAACGACTTCCGCTCGCCCATCGCCGAGGGCTACTTCCCCAAGCTCGACTCGCAGGTCGCCAGCCGCTCCTGGCCACCACGGTAACTAGTACAATTACTAATAGTTTAATAAGCATCATCATCATCATCTTAGCCATATGACGTCCACTGTTAAACATATGCCTATCCAATAGACCAACTCCTCGCCGCCTTGACCAGATAATCGGTTCATCTGGTGGGAGTGGTCATCCTCCGTAAAACGTAAACGTAGTTGACGCTTGCTAGATCGCGGTGGCCCTTAAAGAACCTTAACGCTCCAGCAGTCGTCAATTTAGCTATGTTCACTGGAACTTCAGCCTGCAAATACGTCTTGCAACGTGTTACAGGGCGCATCATGGCAGAAAAATGTGCCATGATGCGCTACGACACTACTATGATGAAGTTAATAATTTAGCTGTAAGCAAACTTGAGTTGCGTTCTTTTTTCTGTTTATTTTGACCTACGGTCAAAATTCACTTCTGGTCGCTAAGCTATTGGAATTAGAGTCTATAATTATGATAACTGAATTGTCCAGATTTTCCGGCACCGTAATCCGAGACTTGGACCGGCCAGTGGACCAGATCAAGATCGATATCTCCGAGCTGGAGCATTGGCGCGAACGCTTCCTGCAAGCCATCGAGAACAATGCTGTCGTCCTGGTAAGAGGATTATATAGTACATTGAACATGTCAGTCACAGTATGTCTGACAATAGAAATGTATTAACTGTATGTATTTCGCACCAGAGTTAACCTGCGAGTCGGGAAAACCGTCGAGTCCAACAGATTGGTTTTGGAAAAATAACTTATTATTATAGTATATATACTTTGAACTTTATTCATTATTGGATTTACTGAATTGATAAAGAATTTGGACTCAGGTGTTCTAGAATCAACATAATATGTTAGTTTTATCGTAAATTTTCAAAGATTTGCTACATTTATATAGTTTTGGATATTTTTTATTCTATCTTTAAAAATGTTAAAATATCTTACTGCATATAGATAGGTAATCAATTTATTTGCACACGCATACAACACACTTATACAATACAATAAAATTACACCGGAAATACAAAATAATATACACATCTTAAATTATTCAATAATCTAACTGACTAAATAGTATAGGGAAGTGCGCTGCAGCCGTGCAAAATGGTTATGGCTCAGTGAAATTTTACTCTAACGAGCAAACACTGATTTTCAGCCATAGGCCAGACTAAAAGTAAAAATAAAATAAAAGTTATGTGGTTAGATTCTCCTTAATTTCACCCAAAGTAAAGCGTTTTTCCTAAAAATAAAATAAAAAACATCAGATAATCACTGCATAAATTGATCAAAGCAAATAATTTAGAATAGAGATAGAAAATCGAATACCTAGTGCGCTTGAGTGAATTTGTAACAATAAAACATAATGTAATAATTAAAAAAATACAACTATATAGCCCAATTTTTCCTAAGAGTTTTAGAATGTAAGCCAAGTGGAGGTGTTTTTTTCTATAACCTGTGTTGGATAGATTGTTCCGTTTACCGTGGTCTAGTAAATTATCGTCATCGTAGTCGATCAACAAGCACAGCAGTTTTCGCTGATGAGCATATAATGCCAGAGGTGCTAAATGAGAAATATTTTTTTATAAACATCCTTCGAAAGACTTTCTACTCGGTGTAGGGAACTTTTCTAGACTTAACTTTGCGCTCTTTCCTAGAGCCTCATTTTTTAAGCGGGGTCTGCATTCCATCTTATATGCCTCTACTTCGCACGGTCTTTTAACTTAACGCGCAGCACAATTCATGAATCCAACAATAGAAACAGGTTATGTATAATTGCAGCCCAACAACAGTACGATGCCGCTGACGGAGGAGACCGGCATCGACGTGCTGGGCAACCTCATGGAGTCGTCTATCCTCAGCCGCAACCGCGGCTACTACGGCGACATGCACAACATGGGACACGTCTTCATCTCCTACGCGCACGACCCAGACCATCGCCACTTGGTAAATATCGTGAATATGATTTATACCAGCACCCACATCATCTTAGCCTGTTAAATGAAGTATTTACTTGTCAACCAGACACTCGTTAATTTATTGATTCAGGCGTTACTTTGCGGAAATCCATTGTAAGCAAGTGAGCAAGAGTCACTCTCGTTTCAGCGTTGGTCGTGAAGACATCGTTGTTCTGAGGCTCCTATCTTACCTGAAGATGCCCTGCGTAAGGGCGAAACACGTGTCGTGTTGAATAGTTTCTCGATTTTTCGGGAAATTATAGTAGCGCGGGAATTGTTACAAAGATATTTTTAATCCATCACTTGCAGACACTCGTTGTCATGCAGGTAACATTGTATGTTTAGTTTGTAAGGCTGCTAACAGATGACATTATACTAAGTTGAATCGCGCAACCAATGTCGCGCTCCGTAGATATATAACTGTTTTGAATTAGTTGTCAATTTAGCTATCCAATAAACCTGTCGTGTACTACTAAGATATTTTATTGTGCATCAGTACACACTCGATTGTGACTTTGGCCAGGGGGTTAAACATAGCCCATTCAGGCATTATCCCAGTTATAGACTTAAGCCCAAGGTCTGCTTTCTGGTCTGACCAGATATGGCTGAAATTCAGTTATGACACGGAGCAACATCCGGCTGGACTCCGCAACCCAGAGCGAAATATAGTATGGTAGACCAGCTTTCAGAATACAAGAAGGCACTAATTTCCCAATAACGACGATTCTCGTTTCAGCGTTGGTCGTGAAGTCGTCGTTGATCTGAAGCTGTCTGATATATTACCTGAAGATCTGTAAGGGCGAAACACGTGTCGTGTGGAATGGTTTATCGATTTTCCGGGATCATACTTGAGTTGGAATTGTCACGAAGACATTTTTAATCCATCACTTGGTTACACGAAAGTGTAATGTCAACAGACATTAACAAACATTTTGCATTAACAGGAGCAGTACGGTGTGATGGGCGACTCTGCTACGGCCATGCGCGACCCGGTGTTCTACCGCTGGCACGCCTACATCGACGACATCTTCAACTCGTACAAGGCCAAACTGCCGCCTTACGGGAACGACAAGGTAACCAGCGAGCTCGTGAATTGAGCAAGTACCAAGAAATACATTATTGGGTCTCAATCGAAGTGCGGCGTGGGGGGTGGAAGCAACTATAGAAACACGAAGGCGCTATGCACGCAAGCTTGCATCAATTAACGTTCAGTCCTATTCTGCGACGACGCAGACAGCTGCCCTTTTTATTCAACTTACTTGCAGACTCCTATAATTATGACAGCAGTAAAATACAGTCTATTTTATAAGATAGATTCCAGTGAAAAGTCAACGGAAAGTTCAGTTTTTCTGGTCGTTTCAGCTTCTCAGAAAGGTCCGCTCACTGGTCGAAGTAGATTTGGCTGAATTTCAGTTATTACACGGAGCCATCACGTAATTCTACATGGGAGACATCATTATATAGTTCAAGCAGCAGTTAAGATATTAATAGGCACTGACTTCCTTGTGACGATTGCTATAGATGTTCTTGCTGCTTCTTCCTGTTCAGCGAAATGATCACTGCATTTCTCTATTTCAACTTTCCTCGTAAATAACTTTCTTTGGTAATTGTAGCTGGACTTCCCGGGCATCCGCGTGTCTTCGGTGAGCGTGGAAGGTGGCGCCGGGGCTAACACACTGTCCACCCAGTGGGAGCAAAGCACCGTGGACTTGTCGCGGGGACTGGACTTTACACCACGAGGTCCAGTGCTGGCACGCTTCACGCATCTCACACACGACGACTTCCAATATGTGTGAGTAGAGGGAGTTATCCCACAAGCATACCCTCAGCAGTAGGAGCAGTGCACCGTGGACCTGTCGCGAGGTGTGGACTTTACACCGGTGGTGACACCAGAGATAACATATTGAGTGCCGAAGTCAACTACAGCTTGAGCAGTCAGAGCAAAGTAAGGTTTTGTGTTGATGGCCCCTTCCGACCATCTCACTTTATTTCTCACTCAGGATGCCTTCCAACATGTGTGAGTGTAGTTGTAGTACCAGAGAATGGTCAAAAATTAAAACGTTTTTATTCATTACAAGATTGTTTAACCCATAACAGTGGTTGAGGCCCTCTTTTAGGTAAGTATTCCCTGTGCTAGAGAACCACACTGTGTAGTATAGTACAATCTAATCTTTGGTCCATGGTTAGGATTTGTTACCTGACTCATTCAGCAGTGGAAGCAAGCTGTCGCAGTAAACAAGAGGCTCTGTTGTAATTTCACTTTGTAGCATTAGCACATTGTAGATACATGCAGCTCAGCAAGAGGCGTTTGTGTAAGCAGTCTTTACTCATCTGACACATGATATCTTCCTGTATGTGTAAGGACAGAAATGGTTATACCGCAGCCAGAACTCTAGGAAGAAACTGTTGAGTAGATATATACCGTGAATTTACCCCATGTTGGCTTTTAATCTGTGTACGTCAAGCAGTAGTTTCATCACCACAAAAAGTAACGCAGATAACACCGCGCTCCGTACATAGAAGTTGATGAGTGGTTATGAAGTATTCGCATCTGAGTACCGTATTGACCCGAGTTTGTAAGGATAATCTGTTTTCATAATCGTACATACATACAAATATACATATCGGCACGACTTTTCCCGTAGGGGTAAGCAGAGATCACATCCTTTCACTTGCTATGACCCTGGCACACACTCTTAAGCTTCATTCATACTTGCTTACCTTCTCTTAACGTCAGTCGTGTTAGGGTACCAGCCCTTTCACAAACACCTTCTGTTTCTAAATCCTACCTAATTCACGCTATCCTTTTCAGAATTGAGGTAAACAACTCGAGTGGACAGGCAGCGATGGGCACGTTCCGCATCTTCATCGCGCCCACCAGGGACGAGGGTGGCGCCGCCCTGTCCTTCGAGGACCAGCGGCGGCTCATGATCGAGCTCGACAAGTTCTCTCAGCCATGTGAGTTGACCTATTTAATAATAAACAAACAAAATGATGCATTAAACATACTCTTACCTGTTTGGAAAAGTTACAATACTGTTGGATCTTCAAACTTAAAACTTTTCTATTATCTATCTTCTGTCCAATCCAGGATATTATCCAGCTCTTTCTCTCTTTATTACATCAGTAGGTGCAATAAGTTTTCCTGTTGACGGACTATCGGAATTGTTAAAGATTGAATGATCAAAATTAATACAGTATTATATTTCAAATGTAGTAAGTTAAAGTTATTAGTAGCTGGCATGGTAAATTGTGTTTATTATGATAATAATTCATGTATTTAAAATAAAATATCAAGGCCGTATCTGGTTGCAGCATATCCAAAGGTACAACATTAGGTAACTTACATCACTGAGATGGAAGGTTACCGTAGTGCTACTTTATTTGGTACAGTTTTTAAGATAACTTTTCTGTCTGGACATAGGGCATTGCCCAGGTTCAAAAAATGAGTTCTGCTACCCCAGGTCTTGCTCGAGGTAGCAGAGGGTGACTAAGAGAATGCGATTTCGTTTGAAAGAAAGAAAATTTGTTTATTGGTACATAAACTATTCACAATTACCAACTAAACTTATATACTAATTGGACTGTCCCAAAAAGGTCACCGCTCAGCATGTGTCGCAGTGTGACCCACGACGCTGATAATCTGCGGTAACCTAAAATAAAATTAACAAAAAGCACTACTGAACAACATAAAATTAGAAAATAATAATACAAAAATAAAAATTACAGTAGAAGTGGCATTGCTGACGTTTCTTATTACGAATTAAAAACTATTACATACAATAGTCTGAGTCGTTTAGTGTCAATGTCTGTGCTAAATCTATATAGATGCCTTTTAAATATTTATTGAAACAGGCTTGAGAATATCTTATATATAAAATTCTCGTGTCACAGTTTTCGTTCCCATACTCCTCCGAAACGGCTTGACCGATTCTCATTAAATTTTGTGAGCGTATTGAGTAGGTCTGAGAATCGGCCAACATCTATTTTTCATCCCCCTAAATGTTAGAGGTAGTCCACCCCAAAAAAAATTATTTTATTTTTTAGACAATATTTTGAGTTTTTATTTTTTATGTTACAGCATACAAAAATACATACAATTCTATATTTTCACTTTTCTACGATCAATCCTTATTTTCTAATAGCCATTTTAGTAAATTTATAAGGTGAAACAACATTTGCTGGGTCAGCTAGTATTATTATATTTATGTAAAATTGGACACGCTATGGAAAAATCAATGACGACATACAAAAGGCCTCCTATAAAGTTGTGTATTGTATCCACAGTGAACGCAGGAAACAACACGATCCGCCGCGCCTCGTCCGAATCGTCGGTGACGATCCCGTACGAGCGCACGTTCCGCAGCCAGGCTGGGCGGCCCGGCGACGCGGGCAGCGCGGGCGCAGCCGAGTTCGACTTCTGCGGCTGCGGCTGGCCCCACCACATGCTGCTGCCCAAGGGGACCACGCAGGGCTATCCCATGGTGCTCTTCGTCATGGTCTCCAACTGGAATGACGATCGGGTAACGAACACTCATTATTACCATACCTTTTATCTTTTGCGAGCATGCTATTCGGTTTTGTGTTATATCATGTTTTCCTATAAAAGTTCTATCTTTGTGTGATTTACCCTAGGTAAGTGTTAAAAAAGTCTCATAATTATTCAAGGATTCAGGGCAATAGTCAGGTCCTCTTCCCGGACTATTCTAATAGTAATGTAGTAATCAATCACATATATTTATTATAATATTTGTCCTCACTGACCCTAAAATGCTTGTCTGTGTTTAAGCATTAAGGGAAGTTAAAATTCAGTATATAGCTACACTGTAAACTACGCTCAACTTATAAGCTACAACTGCCCTAATGTCCTTATACTCTAGTTCTTCCAAATTACTTGTGCTTGTAATTGGTCGTATCTATTTCACCCTTTTTTGCTTTAATCAATCAAGTGCTGAATTTATGTTCTTCTTTTAGTCATTTAATTTGACATTGCTTGGAGTTTGGACCTATGCTAACCAGCTAATCATTCCAGGTGCAACAAGACACGGTGGGCACATGTAACGATGCCGCGTCGTACTGCGGCATCCGGGACCGCAAGTACCCGGACCGGCGGCCCATGGGCTTCCCATTCGACCGGCCCGCCGCCGCGCGCTCGCTCACAGACTTCCTCAAGCCCAACATGGCCGTCCGCAACACGCAGATCCGCTTCACAGACGCCACTAGGCTTCGCGGGCAACAGTAATCGACGAGCAAGACCGACACGCTGCAACAAAACATTTTATTCAACTTCAAACTCCTTTATTCAAGCTACATTTCAAAAGCAATCGATAACACTTCGCGCATAACGTTAGACCACACAAGACATAGGTTTAAGACGCATCAAAACATTTAAATCACAGTCAAAATTCAATTGATGATTCAAACTCATTTATTCAAGCTTCATTCCGAAGCAATTGTGAACGTCACTTAATTCTTGAGCCATATCACTAGAGCGCAACCTGCTTTAGACTAGCTTCTAACCACGACTCTGTCCTTGAGGCCTACATCATCATTTACGCCATATAAAGTCCACTGTTGAACATATTTCTTTCCAGTATTACATTAGGTACATTATATTGGTATTTGCTCAAAATCACCTTCCTGGGGAAGGCAACATAGTTTACTTTGCTGATACTTTGCTACCGTCATCCATCATCTGGTAGGACTCTTAGGACTCCCCATGATATGACACGCGGTCATCATTTCATATATTTACGTACTATGTAGTAAAAACTATCGTTCTCCGTTTCTACCACGCTTTTCTTAGCATCACCTGAAATCATAGACCATGTATAGATCTTAGAATCATTTTGGAGACATTGCTCACTTTTCTCGCATCTTTATCATCATCATTTCATTTGAAATCCACTGCTATACATCCCCAATACCTTCCACGCCGATCTATCTTGTCCTGCCTGCATCCACCGGCTTCCGACCGTCAGACCGTCCTCCACGCTCCCCAGCTGTCGGTTCTTCGAGCTATTCTGGCATCGAACTGTTTTTAAAAAACGGACAAAAAGTACGTTATCGCTCATCAGTTGTTGGGACAAACTCGTTTGTTTCGAGATTTTGCCCTTCTACCCTTCAATTTCGGCTCCATGGAGCACTTCTAATGTATGATACCTAATCGAATTACTTACGCTCGCATTCACTGCAAACAGGAGCTTGAGTTTTTGAGCAAAGAATTTTGCTAGAAACTCGCCAAGTTTGTTCTCTCGCCAGTAAAGGTTGAAATTACGAAAGAAAAGTAGTGGGAAGTGTTTACAAAATTTATCTCGAATATTAAAATTCCAGAGCAGATTTTTGACAAGATTTATGTTGTAGATGTAGATCGTACCTAAACCCTTTTTTTGTGATCAGATAGCAGTCCTATTAATAATGGAATAAAATAATTTATTTTACCCTTTTTAATTAGATGAATTTATGCAAAAAAGATTCGACTTACAATATTTTTTTTTCACTTATTTTTTTAATTGTCTCTGTATCTATATAAATTGTGTTAATTATTTTAAAAATGTTGTTCTTATTCTTGGATTTAATGAGAAAACTCTAAACACGGCTTGTTAAATAAGACAGATAATACTAAAACTAATCTTTGTGAGTTGGGTCTATATTGCATGACTCCGTCCAGTTTCTATATGACAAATTCGTCAATGTTTAATGGACACCGATCTTTATAATTTTTTGCATAAAATGCATTTTATACTATTTTTTGTAATTATTCTTAGTTTTAACAAATGGGTCATTATTATAAGTAACTTTAAGTATTTTGTAACATATTTGTGTATAAGTAGATATCTGTTAAATAATAAGACTGAATAAAGTTAGCCTTTTTAAACCATTGTTTTTTATAATACCTTCAATCAAACCCAAAGGAAAAATCGTTATATACAAATTCGCAAACCTTAATCTTTAAAAAAATAGATACTTGTGAAGTTCTTAAAGGGTACTATGTAAATACCCTTTACATAGTATTTATGTCAAAGTCAAAATCATTTATTTAAGTTCAGCTTAAGGTCTCATGAAAGTAAAAACTAAAAACTAGCGCGCCCATTCACTGCGGGCGGGAGCTTGATCGTAAAAGAACGGGCAAGAAAATCGTCAAGGTTAGTACTAAAATGTACTTAATAGCAAAATAATTTGACAAGTCTACAAAAACCTGTGTTCTGCAGTCACAAGATTTAAAATAAAAGAAGGAAATAAGACGCATGAATCAGCCATCTTTTGCTCAACTTTTTTTGAGGGAACGTAACGACCCGACGCATGACGCCACCGCACCATACCAACTACTACTTACTCCGCTGGCTCAGTTAACCAATATATATTTATGTATTTCATCAGTTAATAGGTTTCCCATAAAATTGCAAGTCTCGAATACAATGTAAAAACAATAAAAAAAATATACGAAAATTTACTTTGGGTATTAGTTACTTGTGAAATATACTTACGAGATGTTGCTTCTGATTTTTTTTATCGCATAAAATTGAACAATAGAGGTAAATCTTTCTACGTCATATAAACACTTTAAGTCAAGTTTAAGCATTTTTTGGTTGGAACCGAGTTCATTTAAATGGTTTTTGATGTACTATACTACACATTTATTGTTGCGTTCTAAAAATAACAAATTCATTTCATTTAAACACGGAATTAAAATTTCGTTAAATTAGCAATTTCGCCGTTCGGGTGTGTTCGCGAATGACTATATTTTGAGGGAGCGAGTAAACAATAAATGGCACTGCGTCGCTCGGAGTGACATCGTCAGTGGTCGATGTAGGTAGAACTATTTTATTTACCGCAAACGTTGATATAACGGAAAATCTGGCATTAAATAAAATTTGGTATCAATAGGCATTTATCACATTTTATTCATAGGAACTTATCCATTCTAAGTCCAGTAAGCTTACTATCCACCAATTTTGAGCTTATTTGACTGTCGGAATGCCGGGCGCATTGCGAGAATATCCATATTGATACAACGTATCCCAAAGACAAAATCTTTTATTTAAGTTTGGCTCAATAAAGTTGTTATAAATGTCAACTTCAAACTAACGCGTCCATTAACTGCGGGCGGGGGCTTGATCGTAGAAGAAATACGCAAGAAACTCGTCAAGGCAGAGCTATTTCGGTACAATGTGCATTGACCACAAACGTTGATGTAAGTGTGGACATTCCCCGGAATGCTAACGGAAAATCCGAGGTTTCAATAAATTACAAGGAAATAATTAAAATGTGAGATCGACAGGAACTTTTCACATTTTATTTAAATAAATTTCCACATGGATATAACTTTATCGCCGATATAAGAAATAGCTCTTTTATCACTGGCCATACACCCCGCTATTCTCACACGCTATGTTGTCGGTCTTTCATGTACGTTTGCCCAGCACGGCCCCTCAGAATTTGCATTTATGGTGTACACCATTGCAATGTACTCGCCTCTAGCAGTATATGTACCGATTTCTTTTTCAATGTACCTCTATACTTTTGAAGAAATATGCAAAAAAAGGTGGCCGTGCCAGCCAAACGCTTTCAGCACGGCCCCCCATGTAACTTGAATAATACATACCGTATTAACAAATGTCTATAACTCAAGAAATGTACTCTATTAATACGTTATATGTGCCGCAACAGTTATTGTGAATTCATAATAACAAATAATATATAGATGTGGATAAGGGGCCGTGCTGGAAAAAATCATTTTAAGAAATATCTAAAAAAGACAAAACATACTTAGCCAAAAACTATTAAAAAATAATTAAAGTTTAGCAAGTAACATATGTACCGCATTGATTTCTCATACAACTTGTTATATTGTGAAAAATAAATCTATTTTAGTTCATTCAGCACGGCCCTCTATAGTTGCCTATATCTTTTTAAATAAGCCGTGTATGTTTACAAAATTCGACTTCCTGAATAATATATAGGAGTACATTCCTTTCAACTAAATTGCAATTCTGCTGTATCAATACTTTAGAAGATAAATTTAATCTAAAATATACATACATTAAAACTGATGGGGTGACCATGATTCTACATGAAAATAGGATAAAAAATACTGCTTAAATTGAGTAAATCTTTATTAAAATAAACAAATCAACAATATGGTAAACTATATAAACGATAACTAGGTACTTATACATAATAGGTCGAATATTAAATACAAATAAATTATATTATAACTTAAAACTTACTTACCCGTTTATTTTAACAGGAGGGGTTGCGTTGTCAAGGTGCTATTTAATGTGTTTTCTCATACAAACTTTTGTAGTTAATGCGATAGTCCACCCCAACTGTATATAGCAAGATATATAGGTCGATAGGGGGTCGATAGGGGTACGTTAGGATCGGTCTTCGAAGCAAAACTCTTCGACGATGAAAATTTCAAATAGTAGAACAAATAAATCACAGAAATATTTCAAAAGTCAAATGCGATAGGTACAATACAACTGAAATAACCACTAAGGTTTAAACTTTAGCTATCAGTGTTCAGGAGTTTACAGTTATTAAAATATTAATTATGAACATGGTACCCTTCTAGCAACTATAATTTATTTAAGCTAAGCTTCATTCCGCAGCACTTGTAAACATAACTTAAATCTAGAAGTGCCAATTCGGTAAAGTAAATTGGCCCTTGCTGCGAGTTGATTGCAGGGAACTGTCAACCAAGATTTTTTTTAAATATTTTTAAGACCAACAGCTGAAATATATGAATGTACAAATAACTATACTAAAAATAAAGCCAATTACACGTCCCCACTAATAAAATAATATTATATAAAATAACGTAACAAAAAACTTACAAAATTACATTATTAAAGAAATTTGCACTTTACATACCTCTCACACAACACTTATACAAAATAATTGTCGTATTCTTTCGCCGATTCAACGAATTACTCGCCCGCCACATAAACGTATTTTGCTTATAATAAAGGAATACGAAAGGAAGATGTAATGGCATTGATGTGCGAAGAGGTCTCAGTTGAGCTGAGATAATTCCAGGTGACAGCAACTGAGGGCAGTCGACCGAACCATTTGTAACCCTAAGAAGCAGCGTTAATTAAATCAGCGCTTGATATATAAAGGTATAGGTGGTTTTATCTGCATAGATGCAAACATATACTTAGTGGAAAGTTCTTTTAGAAACTAACCAATAAAGAAGCCCTAAGGGAACCTTCCATTACAGTCCTCTTGTATTGTAATGGAAGGATAGGCGACAGGCGCGTCGACGGCGCGTTCGTGTTCCACGCGCGCCTCAAAGAGATGTCAGCACAGTGAGGGCCCCCAGGGAGGGGTCAAGCCTGCCGGGGCTGCAGGACTGTTCGAAAGAGTTACCGCGGTCTCGAGACGTAGCAGGCACAAGGCATATGAATGGTTTTTAGTCAGTAAAAGTCTGACACACCCACAGCGGTAAAAGGTCATTAGAAGATTATCCATTCGAAAAAAAAATAGTATGTAAGGACCTAATATTAAAACAATTTGATAAGTCTACAAAAACTTGTGTTCTGCAGTCAGATTTGAAAAAAAATATCTCTGTATACACAGTACACATGAGCAGACCAGTTCCAACTCCAAGGTAAACCACCTCAAGGCAGCTTCTGTCGTCTTAGAGGCTGCTCCTAATGCTCAAAATTATGTACCTACAAAAGCGTAGCGTTAAGTGTTGGTCCCGGCTGGCACGACCATCTATGGCAGTCGTTATTATGAAGTCAGTGCCATTTAATATCCTATCAGTTTAAATCGGATAATTATAATAAATAGAATAATAATGATGTTTCCCTATGAGTTGCGGAGGTCAGACGGCAACCGCTACGTAGCTTACGTGTAATAACTGAAATTCAGCTAAATCAGTCTAATAAATTACACTAACTAATGCTAGGATATTAACGAAAAATGTATAGCAGGTATGTTGCGTGCTCAGTATAATAACTATGCAACAGTAGAGGCTACTAAAACTTCACTTAGAATCGCTCCTAACCAGTATATAGATGAGGGTAAAAACAATTATCGTCACCCTACCCACGCACAAATTTTCAAATTTGATATCTAGTATGTAGTTTAATCCTAATTCTTGTTAATAAGATATACACGAAATTGGTGTGCGTGTGGACTGAGTAATCTTTTCAAAAAACTCATCCAACCACAACCAAATTATAAGAGGATTTAGGAAATAATTGTGAAAACTTCATAGTAAGATAAAAAAATTGTGAAACCTAAACAAAGAAAGTTAGAACTAATTAACTGGATCACTCAATCTGGACACCTGAAGAATAAGCCTAACGCATATCCAAGAATATACAATCTATGTGTTTATGATTTGCATTTGAAATAATTGTGAAAAATTTGTGAAAGAAAAATAGAAATAAAAAGAAAAATCATATAGTTAATAATAACACGAAAACAAGAGAAATTAAAGGACTGAGTGCCCGAATTTTTACAAGGTGGTAACTTGGATTGAACAGGGAGTTGTGACCTGTTTCTGCTATCGCATATTTTCACAATTTATTTACTAGCCTAGAATCTGAAACAGTACCTACAAGTTAACGGTTTAATTTATTTTGCGTAACAAACTTTGTTCTGTGCGAGAATTTAGGGGCCCGCTTTGAATGAATATTATACAAAGAAAGACAGTCTTGCGGCAATTTTTTTAACAATTTTATTTAGGTGTTACCTTAAACTGTGCCGTAATTACTTTTTCTTAAGTGTCTGTACAGGTGGGCAGCCCTCTAACTTCTGAGAACTGAAGGCCCAACTTTTTAATTAACTCGCTTATTTGTCTCTCACAAAATCTGATTTCTAATTTTACTATTTTAGAGCGTGCACTAAATACTAAGCATATTTTTTTAAGTTTTAAAAAAATAATTATTATTAATTTTTTTCTCGCAACTACAAAATAATACTAATAAGTGGACGTTCAGGAACGAGGACTATCAGTTAGGGTCGGTACATATCTGACGGAAAATGCGTCGAACGTACGGTAGCTGTATGCGCGACGCACTAACGTATCATCGGTTGAATGTGCAAGGTCTTATGTTTATCTATACATTTCTCTGTCCTGGCGTTACGCGACCGATAATACGCGACGCATGTTCCGTCAGATATGAACCGACCCTAAGTGAAGGAAGTTCAGGTAAGTGGACATTCAGGGAAAAACTGACCGGACCTTCCGGTGAAAGGACTATGTGACGAATCTCAACTATTAGTTGATTATTATTATCTACGCCGGCCTGCCAAATACCTACTAGGGGACCTGTCGGCGGTTACCAGAACTGGTTACACGCAGAATGACGACTGATTGGTGACGATCCACTGGTTTGGTCACGACTATTTCGCAAATGTCTACTGCTGTAAAAGCAATTTGGCAAGATTAGACATTTCTCAAAACGGACATACAGCATTAAAGCCTTCAGAAAGTCTAGAAATAAGGTCCAATTTACCATGTACCTTCTTATGAGGACCCACACAGTTGCAACAAATCTAAATTTAGGCTGGTTTTATAGTCACGCGTTTCGGCAGCGCCGTCGGAGCGCGCGCGCTCGGATATGTACTGGGGTATTAGTAGCGTTTCAAATTCGCGCGCTTGAGCAGCGCCGTTCGTTGAACGCGTCCTATTCGCGCGGCGCGGTCGAAGCGCGCGCCGCTCGTGCGCTTCTACGGCCATTGTGCGTTTTAGTCTGACGCCGTTGAGACGTGCCGTTAGGTACTGTTGTGTACAAAATGAATCACATCGATACGGGACGAGTAATTGACGAAGTGCGAATTAGAAGATGTTTATGGGACCCGGCCGATGATTTTTATAAGAATAAGGACGCAAAAAATAAAGCCTGGGAAGAAATTGGAAAGGAATTGTGTGGTGAAAATTTCAATACAGACTTAGGTAAGAAACATTTATTAATAAAATCTTTTTTGTTACATACATGTTTACCGCTAGTTGCACAAACGATCTTTAAAGTTAATCCTCCATCCTCCATTAAAACATTCTATCACTTTTAGTGTTCAGTTCACAATAAGAGATATAAATTAACTTTAAAGATCGTTTGTCAAGTGTAACCGACGAGTCTGGTACCTTAATTAAGTCACATTAGCTACTTATTACCTAGTGTAAAATTTAGTGAAATCGTTTTGTCCGCCCGCGAATTTCAGAAATTCTAATCTATTTAAATGTATAAATCAATTGCTGTTCGTTAGTCTCGCTAAAATCGAGAACGGCTGGACCGATTTGGCTAATTTTGGTTATGAATTATTTGTGGAAGTCCAGAGGAGGTTTAAAAGGTGAATAAATATGAAAATTTTATCGATTGAGGCAGTACGACGTCTGCCGGGTCACCTAGTGAAAAATATTAATTGGGTAGGTAAATCAAATAGGCCACGACGATATTACTGCGTTTCGTTTCGTTCCATTTTTGAATTTCGCGGTAGGTGTCAACTATAAATTCAGAACACAGATCTATCTTGCCATGACACGCTACCAGTGGGTGATACGAAGTAATTAGCGAATATATCGCGTAATGTGTTTCCTGATCTATGATCTGGGTCGTTAATTAGATCAGTCAATCCCGTTATAGTTAATGTGTGATTAACGTTGTAGCCATCCCGTACTCTAATAAAATTATGCAATATGCAACAGGCTTGAACTATCTTTTTTGCAATAGGAAAACTGACACTCATAGGAGTATGGAATACTCTGAATTTGTTGGACATTATTCCAAACGTCGACTCTATGTACCGTCTAGCACGACTTAAGCGATAATTAAATATTTTCTTTTTATGAGTCATGTTGGATCGCACATAAGGTCTCATCACATGGTTGGATATACCAAATGCACCATCACCAACTATTATGTGTGGTACTGTTATATTAGTGCCCGGCAGATGCTTTACACCTGGCAACCTCAAACTATTGTTCTGTAACTTTTGAAATAGTGAACTCTCTTGAAATATTGTAGAGTTTTCCCGCAAGAACCTATGTTAATATAGGTGAAACAATAGTTCGCATCGCACATTGCCAAAAGTTATTCTATCGTAATAGAAATGTTTATAATTATAAAACATTGAGCCTCCACCTGCAGGATTTACTATACGTATGTGTTTACCATCTATCGCCCCGCAACAATTTGGAAAATTTGCATATAACTGAAATTCTTCACTTATGCGCTGCCACATTTCTGTAGTTGGTTCAGGTACACATTCATGACGCAGTTTTTCCCATATAGTCGAACAAACTTCATCTACTATCTTAGCTACAGTAGTGATTCCCATTCTGTATGTGATAGATAAATCGGAGAAAGTACTGCCCGTTGCCAAAAACCTGAAAACAAAAAGTATTTTCATTTGATTTTAGTATATAGGTAAGTACCTAAAAAAATACGTTTTTATTGCAGATAAACAAATACGCCATCGATGGAAATCAGCCAGAGATAATTATTTCAGAACAAAAGGGAATATGCGAAATACGCCATCTGGAAGCGCTGCAAAACACAAGAAGTATCTATTTTTCGAGCAAATGACATTCCTTGATCGTATTTCAGAAAATGAAGTTACAGAATCATTAAGCGATAATCAGTCTATCGTATCTGAAGATTTGACTGAAACAGCCACATCAGCGAATAACTTGAGTACTCCATCTCAGCTCCATAGACCACAAGAAAACACAGAAAATAGTCAAAACAAATGGAATAAACGTAGTGGAATGAATAAACGTAAATCAGAACAATCAAATTTTGAAAACGAATTAATAACGTTGCTTAACCAAAATACTTCCCCTTCCAACCTCAATCCTGATGATTTGTCATTTTTTGAGTCTCTTGGTCCGATTCTAAGTAATTTAAGAGCTTATCAAAAGCTGCAGTTTCGCGCAAAGGTTCTAGAATTACTTATTGGGATTTCAGCTCCAACGACTACGACACCTAGCTTTTCATCACCAGAAAATAATGTTAATTCTAGTGTGAACGCAAATTCTACTTATAATTACACAACTCAAACATTGCCACTTCATAATTATACCTATGCCTATGCTACCACCTCTACACCTCAACAGCAGCTTTATGAATCTGCAGTAGAATTATCAAATGTCGTATCGCCGACTGGCGATAATAACTCAAATTATCCTGATAATGAGGATCAATAAGGATATTAGTTAGTTTTTACAGATTTATTTTAAAAAGTTTATTACTACTTCGCAAAAATCAAAATGCTACTGCCTGGGAGGCAATGCCGCTCCGAAAGGGCAAAGTTGTCAGGTTGCCAGGCTTCGTGTGCCTGCTAGCTTGACGTCAAGATAGCAGGCACACTAACTTGTCACAATACTTTGACATAGACACACCAACAAATCATTCGGTGTTCCTTCTAACTATACACACACCAGTGAACCTCACAAGTACTTGTCAATTTTTATGGTAGAACAAAAATGTTTGCACTGACCAGAAAAAAAGCAGGTAGCCTGCGCCGAGTTTCTATCAAAATAGCCAAACCAGCAAGCGCCAACCGGCGGCCGGCAGCTTGTAGATCGGCGCATGCTACCCACTTTCTTTCTGAACACGCTTAATGTTATGAATATCTTAGTTCTATAAATCTGCATCTATATCGAGTTGATTTGTCGGCCTAGTATTGATCCTCATTAACGGCGTTAGCGATTAAGTATTAGCTACAAAGTAAGACTGATTAAAATGAGACTATGATTCAAATGAGACTGTGATTAAAATAAGACTGTGATTTAAAATAAGATTATGATTAAAATAAGACTGTGATTTAAAATAAGTCAATGATTATAATAACACTGTGATTTAAAATAATGCCCTTATTCATTAAAAACGAGTGAGATTAATATAGGTTTTACAAGTGTTTTGTTTCTTTTCTACATTTGCAAAATGAAAGAGAAGATTCCGATTTTAAGACCATTTTAACTAAAATAGGTTTAATCAGCATTTATGAATAAGTGTGTTAGGTTGTAATTAAAATACGACTGTGATTAAAATAAGCCAAACAAATATTATCATTTATTACAAAACCTACTCTTTTATTTCACTTACCTTAGAGTAATCGCCAATTTTTCCACTGGAGCTATGGGGATGCGACGTATGCTGGATCTTCGTAAAGAAAACTCTAACTTGCACAGTAATTCGTCGAAACTGCTGGTTGATAGGCGAAAATATTTAAAAAATTTATAACTATTTTCTCGTAAATCAGAGAAAGATGTTACGTGTTCGCCTCTCAGTAACCTTGTAGCGTTATAAGGATCAACACCTACTGTTCTTCGACGTTGTTGTTGCCTTTTTTTGTGTGCGTGTGGACTGAGTGATCTTTTCAAAAAACTCATCCAACCACAACCAAATTATAAGAGGATTTAGGAAATAATTGTGAAAACTTCATAGTAAGATAAAAAAATTGTGAAACCTAAGCAAAGAAAGTTAGAACTAATTAACTGGATCACTCAATCTGGACACCTGAAGAATAAGCCATAACGCATATCCAAGAATATACAATCTATGTGTTTATGATTTGCATTTGAAATAATTGTGAAAAATTTGTGAAAGCTGCTTAACAAATTTTCGATTCGTTTCAATGCCACGTTTTCGATTTAGAACGGATTTTAAGGATCACTCAGAATGCACTATGTTCAGTTGAGTGATCTTTTAAAACACCACCTCATACTGCAAACGTATGAAACAATGTCATGTTTATTATAAATAAAACTTCTGGGAAAATTTGTGAAACAAAGATCGTGATTGAAATCTTACTGATTTAAGAGAAAATGAAAATCTTATTTTTTTCGATCGTCCGAACTGAGTGATCCTTATCTTGAACTTTATTTAATAAACCGAAACTTATAGGTAGAAGGTAGTGACATCAGAAATTGTGAAAAATGTTGCTCTAAAATCTAACGAACTGATCGTCCCTGTAAGTGATATATTTTAAAAGGTATCTAATTTTTTACAATTCTTAAGGAAAACGTTTAGTAGGGTGACCATATCGGTTTTTTTGAGTACTGAGAGTTTTCCGAGTTTTGTTTTAAACACGTTTTTAGAGTGTATTTACTACATAATTTTGACATATACTTACATTTTTTAAGTGACAAGTTTAAGCAAAGTTAGGTATGTATTGTCACACTGTATTAGGTTTATCATACTAAAGAATTCCACACACAATAAAAAATCAATTTTTTTTAAGTTATCAAAGAAAGTAACTTTTTATTATGTTAACTTTTTTCTAATAACTTTCATAGTTACATATCCGTAGGACAAAGTATGTAAAATAACTGATTCTTCTTCTTTGCTGCTATACATTTTTCCCACCAAATCATCAAAACAGACTATTTCGTCGTTCTTATGGAGACCATGTCCTCTGTAGTGTCCAATATTATCGGGACTTAATGAAGGAACAAATTCTACACCGCCTAATAATTTGTAGCGTCTGTTTCTTACATAAATCGTATTTGGTACATCATTTAATTTTATCACATCTGTTCAAATCAAGGGATATCAAATTTAAAAATTCATAACTAATAAATTTGATCATCACACAAATCACATGTCTTAGTTTCATTACTAAAAATTACTTAAAAATGCCCAGCATAGAAAATATATCTATATTGATTGGCAGCAATGCAATCTGCCTTGATTTGGTAGAATAACATGATTCGTTGGAGCACTGTTTCTTAAAAATAGCATTTCAAATGTAATCATGTAGCAAATGTTCAAATATATATGTAACATTGCAGGCACAATCAATATTTTTAATACCATGTTGCTCTTTTCTTTTATTTTATTAGACAAAGGATAATGCTAAAAAAACTTAAGTAAAAAGGTTTACAGCCTCTGCCGCCTTATTTTTACAATTTCTTATGTTCAAAAAACGTAGTCTCGTTCTTATTTAAAAACATTTTTAAAAAATAATTTTAATGTGACGACAAAAATGTACTAATGATGGTTTGAATATTGATTAACATACTTATATTGCACTATTATTCGCTATCATTGAAGGGAAACACAATGTTGTTATTATTTATAAATTTTATACCGAAGCAATATTTAAAAAAAAACTAGCATTAAATTCACTGCACAACGCCGTCAGCTTCCCAAATTTGAAAAAAATGAATCGATTACCCATCGAGAAAAAATCCGGCAACATAAAAAAGTACAAGTACCCTACTCAACGTTTTCCTTCAGAATTGTAAAAAATTGGATATCTTTTAAAATATACCACTTACGGGGACGATCAGTTCGTTAGATTTTAGAGCAACATTTTTCACAATTTCTGATGTCACTACCTTCTACCTATAAGTTTCGGTTTATTAAATAAAGTTCAAGATAAGGATCACTCAGTTCGGACGATCGAAAAAAATAAGATTTTCATTTTCTCTTAAATCAGTAAGATTTCAATCACGATCTTTGTTTCACAAATTTTCCCAGAAGTTTAATATATAATAAACATGACATTGTTTCATACGTTTGCTGTATAAGGTGGTGTTTTAAAAGATCACTCAACTGAACATAGTGCATTCTGAGTGATCCTTAAAATCCGTTCTAAATCGAAAACGTGGCATTGAAACGAATCGAAAATTTGTTAAGCAGCTTTCACAAATTTTTCACAATTATTTCAAATGCAAATCATAAACACATAGATTGTATATTCTTGGATATGCGTTATGGCTTATTCTTCAGGTGTCCAGATTGAGTGATCCAGTTAATTAGTTCTAACTTTCTTTGCTAAAGCCGGGTACAGACTGCTGTAACGTAACATGCTATGTAACATGAAAGGAGCATTTCATAAGTGTGGACGCAGCGCGCGCACGAACTGAGCATGTACGTATTTGCATCTTTTCCGGCATGCGCGCGGCGAACATAGCTCAGTCTGCCGTGAACATGTGTTTCCATCAAGTTGGCAATTTCCAACCACGCGTCCAGTTTCAGATGTTTTTTGTAAAAAGATTCATTTCGTGGATTCCACAAAATTTCTCTTGTTCTTTATGCCTCAATCAACTTTTTCATCACTCCATGATTCAATTGTAGGTTCTGCCGTAGTTATGTTTTCTGCCATGGTTCGTGCGCGTTCCGCAGTACAGACACAGACGACCCGTCCACACTGTCACTCCGCGCATACTGCGCGCCCCTTTGTGTTCGGCGAAAAACCGACAAATGGCGGATCGCGGCGCGCACGAGTTGAAATGCTCTGTTCGTGCGCGTAGTGTGCACGGTTCGTGCGCGCATAGCGTCCACACTATGGGAATTCTGTTACATTGCATGATACATTGCGACGATGTGGACGGCAAATTCTTTCATTGCGTGTTACATTGCATGCTACGTTACAGCAGTCTGTACCCGGCTTTAGGTTTCACAATTTTTTTATCTTACTATGAAGTTTTCACAATTATTTCCTAAATCCTCTTATAATTTGGTTGTGGTTGGATGAGTTTTTTGAAAAGATCACTCAGTCCACACGCACACCTTTTTTTCCATAAAAAGTAAATAGCCAGTACTCTAACCGCATTGCCGTTCATTTTGTATCTGTTTGTACACGACTGTCTCACAGCAGCGAAACGCGCCGTACTAATGTCGTTTTATGGTGCGCCGCTGTTCAAACGCGCGCTGTCCAACAGCGCGCTGTCCAACGGCGCGTCTAGCGGCGTGACTGTAAAACCAGCCTTAGTCAACAAATTAAAAGCAAAAATGGTTTGTAAGAAAGTTTAATAATTATAGAAGTATTGAAAATATCTCCAGTGAATGTATTAACAAAGAAATTAAAACAATAAATTTAGTTAGGTACTAACATATGACTTTTACACTATACTAGGTATAAGTCTAGGAATAATTAACTAAAATTTTTATTAATATAAATACACTAGGAGTGAATCGTTATCCAAGTCAATTATTGAACCTTAAATATAGCTAACACAGTACAAACGAGTGCGCCGGGAACAGTGAGATAAACGCACAGACATGTCCAGCATTTCTATATAAATTAACAAAGTGCACGATCACACAGCACTCGGGGCGCTCGGCTGCGGGCTACAGCATGGCCGGCTGCCACAGGAGGGTGTGCCAGCAGCCACGGGCGGCCACGGCTGTAGCCCAGCTCAGCCAAGCAGAGGAATGTCATGAACCCGGTGTATGGCCGAATGCTAACAACAAAAGATTTAGAGCGAACAAAAGTTTAGCCGCTCTTGAAGAGCAGGATGGCGACCTGGCCGAGGTAGAAGTAGATGAAGTGGCGGGTTTCGTGCGTCACGTACGAGCCGAAGTTGCGCCCCACAATACAATGCCACGTTGGATTGTATTTCTTGTCAAACTCCTTCTTGATGAATGCTGCTATGTCCTGAAATACACATTTAAAGTTAGTTTCACTTCAATATTATGCAAGTAAGCAATTATCAACTATTAAAAAATATTAAGGGACAAGTACCCAGAAAAATTATTTGTTTCCCAGCAAAGTAGCAATACAGAAACACACTTTAATTTTGTAATATCAACAAATGTGATAAATAAATATTGTACCTTTTCAATGTTGAACTTTTCAAGGGCTTGTGTCGCAACATCTACAGCATCCTGCTGCATCTCCTCGCTCATGTCAGCATTCTTGATCACCGCCTTGCGGTCACACATTTTGTCAGCTGTGTTGCTAAAGAAAAATAAGCTTCTATGAGTTCCAAGGAATTCACTTATGATCAAGAGGATTCAAAAGTCAATTCTGACTGAAGTAGTAACAGAATGATGCAGTGCATAGATGCATTAGATTATCTTATTTACTAGAATAGAGGTTAGTCAATACTAACGCGTAAATAGAGATAACAGTTTTCAACGACGGGCAGTCATCGATTGTTTACGCACAAGGAGATGGCTATAAATAACCTCCAATAAAGGTCAGGCTCTAGGCCCAGGATTAAGTAGACACCTCCAGGACTTCCGGAATTAGGGCAATTAGTCAATGATCTCTACCTACCCTACAAAATAAATACCTGGCCGCTTGAACACAACGAGATGTCTTTTTAGAGCGTATTCGTACTGAAGCACTAGCTACAATGCCCGTCATCAAAAGCTAACAGAACTATGAAATACGTGCACTGAACTCGATAGAAAAGATTAGGCGAATAATAAATCACTAGGTTATTGCTATGGAAATTTAAAAGTTAAATCAATAGCCGCAGTAGCAGCAAAATTTAGCGAAAACACGACGGGAATATATTGCAGATTACCTTCTTTACCAAAACTTTATAAAAACTTGTATATTTAAGCCCGAAAACCACTAAATATTTAACCGAACGGTCTGTTTAGTTCAGTTATTAAAAACATACTCACTTTTACTTCGGGAAAATGAATAAATTTTCACGTAAAGATTTTGATACCGGAGATTCTACTTCGGCTTTGGCTACTTTCTAGAGGATTCTTTCACAGGCTTCTTTCAATGAAGATTACTTCTGAGTTCACCAGAGGGCGTTCGAAATTCAAATTAAAAAATTAATTCATGTTCCATGGTATTTTTAAAATTGTGTATTTTTACAGCCAACTCTTTGTAATAAAACCTTTATTAATAAAATTTTAATTTTTAAGCCCTTTTTTGTTCGTACAAAATTTTGGTTGGTTGGTTCATAAAGCACAATATAATAAAGAATAATGTCAGACAAGGGCAATTATAATAATAATAATAATAATTCATTTATTTCAGATGTCAAAGATCCATAGGTACAAGCAAAACAAAATAATAATAATTCAAAATGCATCATGATGACTCAAGACAGATCAAAATAAAAATAAAAATTATACTCAAATAGATAAAACTGGAACAAAATAAATAAAATTGGAACAAAATCAAATTGAAATAAAATATAAATAAAATTAAAATTCAAATAAAATTAAATTATGAGTTTACATTTAAACCTAATTAAAAGTTCAAATGTATCTTTTGGTTTCTTTCGGTTTGTTTTGAATAAAGGTGATAAAATTTTAAAGTTTTATTTAGTAACATAATGTAATAAACTGTTTGAAATTCCTTTGTAAAAGATATGGCGGAACCACACTTTAGCGGTGTGACGCGGCAGAAGTGAATCGGTTTTCTATTATGAATTTTAGGAACACAGTGCTTTTCAGTATGCCGATACGCTTCTGACTTGACACAACACTGTAATCTAGTTTAGCTTGATCAAATGACGACACAATAATGTGGCTTAGCCATAATTATGGTTAGTTTTTAGATTCATATTACATAAATGTATGTTTGCATCCACTAAATGAAATAATTGTTCACTCTCGCTCGTGAGTCTCGTACCATCTTGTTGCATAGTTATGTCTTAAAGAGTTATAATAGTGTGACAGGTGATCACAGGATCAAATCAAACCACATTTAAACCATTAAATTTTATTTTCTACAACAACATTATTGAGGATAGTTTTTGCTGTCACTTTTTATACCTAATATAAGTGGAAGATGATAATTATCCTCGTGTTTCTTTGAAAACCAAACGTTTTCATAAAAAACATACACACAGTAAAGTTTCTTATTTAATGTTTTTATTTTGTGGCTCATCATCATCATCATCATAATTTATTTAACTGATTATTGTATTGATTTTATTTACGATAATTTTTGTATATGCACAGTATTTTAATTTGTGCTGATAGATATAACTTATGATTTCGTTTGTTAATAATGGCTTGTTTTTTTAGTACAGACTTTAGTTGGATTCAAAAACGGCGTGGGTCTTTCTGTGGTATTTTATTTATAGTAGGTACAGAAAAAACGATTTTAACTTTTTTTTCTCTGGCAACAGTAGCGACCTTACGACGGTGGCGCTCCGGCATTGGTTTGCTTTGCATGGCATTATTTTTTAGTTTTCAATTCACTAAAAGTGACAGGTAGGCGGCGGCGGCAGCCATATTTGTGTAAAAGTTGGCCAATTATCGTTGTCTTGGTATTTAATAATCTGTTATTTTACACAGCTTTATTGCCACTAACTATAATTTGATTTAAATAATAATTAATTAATTGTGCACAATAAACGTTAAATAAGTATTTTACAAACTACTGCACGATGTCTGGTGGAAGCGGCAGTAACAGAAATGAATGCAGGATATACGTGGGGAATCTGCCTCCAGACATAAGGACAAAAGACATCCAGGATCTGTTCTATAAATTCGGCAAAGTCACCTTCGTTGATTTGAAAAACAGAAAAGGACCACCATTTGCCTTTGTTGAATTTGAGGATCCCAGGTTGGTAACCTATTCTTTAATTTTACTTTTTACTTGGTACTTTGTTGCTATGTCCTTCGCAATACTGTTTTCTTTTTTATCAAATTCTCCGTTTTATGGCAATGTTGTGTCTCGATGTCAACAACCATACAACAAGTAGTTTGTAGGTAATAAAATAAAATCAGTATTGATTTCATAGATCCATTTTGTAGTGAACAGTAATGAAGTTAGTTTTATTTACAGAGATGCTGAAGATGCAGTTCGTGCTCGCGATGGCTATGATTATGATGGTTACCGTTTACGAGTCGAATTCCCTCGTGGTGGGGGAGGCGGTGGTGGCCGCGGAGCCAGAGGTGGCGGTGAGAGATTCGGAGCCCGAGGGGCCGCCAGAGGTCCTCCGGCGAGACGCTCTGAGTACAGAGTCATGGTCACTGGGCTCCCCCCATCAGGATCATGGCAAGATCTTAAAGACCACATGCGAGAAGCGGGAGATGTCTGTTTTGCTGACACTTTCAAAGATGGAACAGGAGTGGTGGAGTTCCTGCGCCATGAGGACATGAAGTATGCTGTTAAGAAACTGGATGATTCACGGTTTAGGAGTCACGAGGTGAGTTGAAATTATCGTCTCTGTACATTGGGTTTGGAGTAAGCGTAGCTCAGGTGCGAGGCCCAGTTGCTACTAAACCACATTCCTCATCAATTTGTCTTGATAATTACCTTGATCTTATTGGCATATGTTATGATTGATCAATCTTATAATGGGTGGTTAAAGCAGTTTCCTTGGCCTCTATAAGATATTTTGATAAGGGAACACTAATGGGAAAAAGACATTTCGTGTCTATAAATACCTGTGACCTGAACAATCAAAAAGATCTTTAATTTTAATTTTGTTGTGCCTAGAAAGCCTAGAATTCTAACAGGCCATGATAAGGTTATTGCAGAAAATAACTAAGGGAGTAAGATTTGATCTTGTGTCAATGTGGGTAAAACACTTGGCCCCCACTCAATGTTTGCAAGTTTTAAATCTGTGGGTGGAATTCCTGAGATGCACTTTCTGTGTGAATAGTTATCTTTGCTAAAACTATACAGTTAACCCTTATAAATATTTGAAGCTAGGTTTCTGCCAATCTCAAAAGATTGAGTGTGAAAATATTTATGTAAAAGTTTAAGAGAAGTGCAGGATAATTATGAATCAATGCGCATGTGAAACTGGTCAGCTGTTCAAAGGAGGTCTGCTGGCTCGAGTGGAGTAAGATGACCCCAACACCTCATGCTGAATGATCTGTTGAATGGAATAATACTGAGACCTTTACTGTTGACAAAGTAGATGATTATGATGATAAAAACTTTAGAGTATTATTTATTACTGTCACAAATTGGCGTGTTTTAACTTCAATATGTGTGACTTGCAATTTATAGTTGTAATTTGATTTGTTAACTGTTGATTTCGTTTGTTTAGGGCGAAGTGTCGTATGTCCGCGTGAAGGAGGACTACGGAGGCGGCGGCGGCGGTGGTGGGGGCGGTGGCGGCGGCGGAGGAGGCGACCGCTACAGCGGGGATCGCGACCGGTGAGAACTACTATTGTCTTTAATGGTTGCTGAAACTTGTACTCAACTTTTTGCTTAATGTAACTTGTTTGTAACTGATGCACAAAAAAAATATGTTTGTATGTTTAACATAGTTAATAACTGATTTGATATATAGAGATTGATGGCATAGGTTTGCACCTATAATATAAAAAAAATCTTAAGAGCCCAAGCCAATCTCACCTGCAAGTGGTGCACCTGCTGATCAACGGACGAGGCTCTGGCAAATATAACAGTGCCCAATAAGCAGCAATAGGCTCGCTACCTATTATGTGGGACCAACTATATAACTGGCGAAGTGTGGGCGTATTATATGCCTCTGCCTACCCCTTTGGGGAAACAGGCGTGAATGTATGTATTATCTTAGGTTACTGTTTAAACGATGATTATATTAAGGTCGAAGAAGCTCACCGCCACTTAAAGGGAGAGGGTTATATTCAGTAGTGGATTTGCCTGGCCTGGTGATGATAGTGTTGATTATGGAGGTGTGTGGTGGAAGATGATAGCTTGTTGTCTGTTGCAGGTCGCGCTCATACTCCCCGCGACGGCGCGGCTCGCCCACGTATTCCCCGGTGCGCCGCAGCTACTCGCGCTCACGCTCCCGGGACCGCGATAACTATTGAGGTTCGTCTACAGTTACACAAATACACACACATTCCTTACTTAACACACAAACTAACTCACTTACATTCAAACACACACTTACACTACATACACATACACATGCACTTGCACTCAAACATACACACACAAAATTACTCACTTGAACTTTACACACTTACACTGAAACACACACGTACACACTTGCTCAAACATACACACTTACACTCAAACACATAAAATCTTGCTTACTCACTGGCCAGTTTTATGTGCATAAAAATAGCATTCAATATAACAGAAAAAAAAATACTATGTCATATTATATTGTTACATAATTTGAAAAAACAAACTTCTATTAAAACATAAATAAGATTTTTGTAATTACAATTATTATGAATATACATACAAAGAGGGTATTTAATAACAAGTCACATTCTACAAGTTTATAAAATAATATAGTACTTGTGATAAACATTCAAATAAATATAAATACAATCAATATTATCTACGTACTATTTAAGAGTCACTATTAATACATAGTGGTACTTCATGTAATTATTTCATCAGTTTGTATTTTATGTACTAATATTAACATAATATTTTATTACACAGTGAATCATAATATCTTAGCTATGAAGGTCAACTAAAAATGCTATTTAGTAATAGTATTTTTGAAATCTTTTATTAAGTATGTATTTACAAAAAAAAAAGTGTTTAAGTATGTTTATCCGTTCTTTAGTATCCATAACACAAGTTCTTAGTGATACTTATCTTGGAACTAAATAATTGGTGTGATTGTAAGAGAATATTTATTATTATTATTTATTTATTAAAATACGAAAAAACGTTTTTTAGAACACCATAATTTTTTTTTTTTTTTTAGAACACTATTAACCAATGTTAAACCATAAAGTATTATGGAAAGCTCAATTGGTAGGCTACAATCGGTTTTAATGAGTTTTATATTTTCACGTTTATCTGTTTTGTACTCTATTTTACATGATATTGCATATTTTGGAACTTATCAGTTAATGAATTGGGTCATAATACACAACGCTGATAAATATCAATTATTGCTACATTTTTCACTAACACAATATGTTTAATTTTCTATCTTAATTAAGAATAAATAAATTAAATGGTAATGATAGAATGTATGCTTCAAATGATTATAGCAGTCTGGAAGAGGAATTCCTAAGGTTTGGCTTATTATTTGTAAAGGTTTGATTTGTTGTTTATTTAGGGTTTTTGGGATATATTTATTATTATTTACATACATTACAGTGAGATAGATGTGTGGTACTCACAATTTTTATTCTTATGTGTCGCTATTTTATGTAATAAATCATAGAAAATTTTCGATTTTCACTTCAAAACTATCTGCTTGTATGTATAGTAAAGTTCCTCCTACATTTAAGTGAGGTTCACAAGTGCTAAATGAAGCCAATCGTGAATACAATAATTTAAATTGGTACATTATGGTAAGTCTCCATATTGTCTTAGAAGAAATATTTTCTTATATGCATTTATATCTAACATACATATATTTACATATTTCAACCTTTGAAAATGCCACCAATTCAATGTCATGTTGTAAGTAATTATTTCAATATACTCAAAAGCTGACAAAATATCTACATTCAACTTTATGTTCTGCGGCACATGTCCCAGTTCTATAAACATACATAATAAATTCTTTATTGCAATACATAGTCACATGAAACTAGTGCAAAGGTATTAATTATTATAATGTTAATTTACGTACTGTTTGCGGAGGTGACGTCGATTGTCAATGTTTTGAAGGATGTCGCACCCACATTGTATAGTTATCATTGGAATATAATAAACTAAACCTCTAAAAAAAGCTTTTTTGATCATCAAAAATACTGAGTGAGCATCTAATGAGGTGATTAGGTGCTCAATCAGTATTTTTGATGTACAAAAAGGTTAGGTTAGGTTGGCAATTTATTAATTTTGAAGACACGTTAAATATGATCCGTTATCATTTACTTTCCTTGATACGCCCTCGCCAGTCTATTTAAATTGTACTTTAGTTATATTTCATTAATGATCACTTGGTACTTGTCTTCATTGAAATAGTTTTTTTTTTTTATTAAAAAACTAGTTATGAATTTTTTTTAAATAATAATTACAGATTAATTGAAATTAAGACGCGGTTTATAATGTAATTGCGTTCACTTTTTTTATAAGTATTTATTTAAACTTACTGAAATCTGTAAGTAAGACATATGTGCTATATAAGTATTTATATATGTCTAATACTTCTAATTTGAAAAATTAAAAGTAATGACTGTACCCATGTATACAATAACAATTTATATACACATCCTCACCAAATGTAACAGTATTCAAAGTAATTCAACTTTAAATCATTTATGTATTGTTGTATAACATAACAATAGCTACTTTAAAACAGTCAAGGACGTTTTAAACGTCATCTTTACATGACACGGTCTTTCCAGTTTTGATTGTGAGTAAATCTATGACTGTAACGGAAATGTTTGAACTATATGAACACTTTTCAATATTAATAATAAAACTTAATTAATGCTGAAGCTGCTTATAAGATATTTTTGAATTGGAGGAGGATACTGTCTCAACTATCAGGATGAAATCAGCTGGGATATATAGATTAAAGTACATTGGATTACACGCACTGGGTCTGCTCGGTGGGGTATGGCTTGAACACTCTCATCTTGGTTCATCATCTCAGAGGAGGCCCGTGCTCAGTAGTAGTAGTGATGATAAGAGCATACAGATAGTGGGATCACATTGGACTGAAGGTAATGTTTATCGACAGCTGGGGAGACGAGAGCCGCCGCCCGCGCCGCCGCCGCCGCCGGTCCGTTAGCAATAAGCCCGCAACTAACATATCGCCACGTCCCGGCCACGACCCTCCCACTAAACTCACTCTGAACGGGCAGCGTCAGATACACATACACTCGCGAGCAAAACTTTGGAATTGTTTACTTAAAATAAGCTTAGCGCGGTGCGATCTTAAACACTTAGCTCTTATTACAACACGAGATCAAAACTAGTTTCAGTTAGTCAAAAGTCAAAAATTCAAACTATTATACATAGTACTTGAAAACGTCATAATTAAATATTTAAAAAAATCAATCGAAATATTACTACACTGAAATTACGAAGCTTAGATTCACTTACATGCAACAAAACAATTAAGTGTAAGTGAATCTAAGTGCCATGCTAAAACTCACAGGCACTCGCTCACAGTTGATAAGATGAAGACAGTGACAACACACTAGTTTTAAACCTGATCTAACTTTAGATCTCGTAAATATAATTTAAAGGTGGCTCTCAAGCCAGTACCATTATTTAGTTCTCAAAATCGCGCGGAGTCAATTTTAAGTAAGTGATTTCAAAATTTTGCTCGCTAGTGTAATTGCTAACATCCAGCCTTAAATATAGACACACGTCTTTGTTGTCAAGACCATGAGGGCGTGTTTCGATATATAAGCCGCTTTGAGTGCTACCATTAAACGCTGACTGTACGACTAGCTGAATAATTAACGCAACGACCATGCTACTATATTATTGCATTCATATAATAATATTATTATGTCTCTTGTATGTGTATTAGGGATAACTGTAACCCGTTGAACGCCATCGGTCCTAGATACTTAGAAGATCTATTTTTTGTTGGTTATTTCGCATTACGTTATCCTTGATTAAATAGGTACTAGATTTTACGTTTTCATTCTTTCAACCTTACAACTTCTAAAATAAATATGAATTAATTCTTTTTTGAAATACTAACTTGAAATTGTGTTACAGTCTATTATTAAAAAGTTCTAAAAAAGTCTTATTTTTGATCAAAATATAAGTATGTATTTGTACTCTAATCTATTAATCGTGGGTATATTTTTATAAAATAATATTTATTTTATATAATGAGCAAACCAAAGCACTTGCGTTATTTATTTAGACTATTGGCAAGCAATATTTAAATTCAAACAAATTTAAATTGTATTTTTTGACGTTGGCAACATTCCCCCAGATTGCCATGGTACGATTTCTATTAAATAATAAACATGCTTGAGTTTAAAGTTGCTTGTAATTGATACAAATTCTTTTTGATACCGGTATTTTCGATACTGGAACCGTTTTTAAGCTCTGATCACCAGCTAGTTCATGACACTAATTATTTTAATATTGAAATGTTAATTGATGTTAATTCTTAAACAGTAAATCTTTTTCATAAAAATAAAAGTAAATATTGACCTGATACCTGATTGTATGTAAGAATAAAATCTATTTTTTATCCCATGTTAAAAGAATTTGCCATAATTAATTATTATTGCGATAAGTAATGTTAAATTGGAACGGTCGCTCGCCGGGACGGTTATTTAGAACTTAGTCTAGTGTCTTTGTGTATTTTAGCAACATTTGGGAGTCAACACTACATAGTAATTAGTACCCTTGACATACTAAAGTTGAACACGCAGTTATTTTTGATGGTTTTTAAACAACGATTTGCTCCACATAAAGTAACGAAAGCGTGGCCAATTGTGTTTCATTACAATTCCATTGGTTGTTACTAATTGGCCGAAGTTCCAATGTGACTCCCCGATGTTGCTTCATGTCCTTGCACATTTTTTAGACTTATTATAATTAAAAGCATTTTCTTTTGTTTCATCCACTGTGGATTGGACTCGATGGATGTGCTTGGCTGGAGGTGTGAGTCAGGATGGATATAATTAGGAGTGGGATATCGGACCGCATTAGGACACATCTCGGATTTCTGGATCGTACCAAAGGATCGCCGCAGGATCTGGCTTGTAGCGGGCCAAAGGACCCCTCGGACTTTGGACTCGGCCGTAGACTCGCGTGGAATTAAGGAATTAAAACTTTAAATGGATCGTGCAGTATGGATCACGTCAGGATCACTGGACGCCGGGATCACGGATCTTTGGGTATGATTTTGGAATTTTCTGCCAAATGTTAACTTTGAATGCACGCCCGGTGACATTTGATCTGTTTGAATATCCCTCAACTCACACTCTTTGCTTCTCGATGTCGATTCGTGTGTTAGATGCCAGTAGGCGCGGTCGGATCTAGCTTTGCAGCACATAGTGTGTCACTACACCTAACATTCAGTGTCGTAAAGCATGCTTCGGGCCCCTCTTCCTCGCTGTTCAACTTTTCTTATGAATTTTTAATTGATCAAATACTTTTCTAATATTCTTAAATGTTTAAAATTAATAAAGTATAAAAACAATTTAAATAAAATACTGAGAGGGTAAGAAAATTGAATTGAAAATGTAAAAAAAAGTGTTAGTCGACTTGAACAGTGAGGAAGAGTGCTTTGAGAGTCAGCGAGCGAGTGGAGAACGACCGGAGACGACTGAAAGTTTTACATTTGACTACTAATAGTTTGTATAAGATAATATAATTGTTTATAACAAAGTACGACGGGACGATCATTAGCTGTATCACATATAGTGTTAGATTATCGACAGATCGTCGTTGTGTATCATAGTTAATATGTGTGGACATTGTAATTTAGGTAATGGTTTTGCATTCCAAAGACCAACACAGTTTGATGGACTTAATAAAACACTGAAATATAATGTTTGGTTTTTTATTTATTACAAATCTACCTTATTGCTTTCATTATTATTTACATAACATTTGCTCACATAATATTTCCTTCTAATTGAATGAATAACTCTCATATAACTTATGAAAATAAAAAAAAGATTCAACTTATAATGCCAGCACAATGAGTGGCAACAAGGGGTAGTCGTTCACTCTCCTCAATTTTGTGACTTCACATTTTTTTTATTTACTTACACTTGGACTTAGTGTTGTAAAGAACTCGAGTCTTTGAGTCCTAAATTTAGAGCTCGACTCGGCATTACACGACTCGACTCATAACAATAAGACTCTTAAGAATAAAGAACTCAAGTCTATATGAGCTCTTGAACGCGAGACTCGAGCCTTCTTTAGCGCTCGAGTCATTTTTACGCGCCGAGTCGCGCTCGAGTTCTATTCCGCTTTGAGTCATTCTTTTTAAAGCAGCCAATAAAACGCTATTTTTGTGAGATATAATCATGTGTAACCAGAAAGAGATGTCGAAAAATGAATGAAAGAATTAAAGTTTTAATTAACATGAAAAATCAGTTTAATTAATTATGATCATGAAAATTATTACAAAAGAAAACATTAATTAAACAAAACTACCAAACAAATAAACTCTTCAGCTTTATTATATAAGTATAGACATTTATTCTAAATAAATCACTGTCAGCATTTCGAAGACCAGTTTGAAGAAGACTCGAGCTCTTTTAAGACTCGAGCTCTTTTAAGGCTCAAGCTCTTTATAAGACTCGAGTCTCTCGAGTTCTATTTAAGGTTTCGAGTTGAATAATGGCGCTCGAGTCTTCATGACAGGACTCAGACTCGGCTCGACTCAAGACTCCGAGTTCAGTTAGTTCACTGAGTCTTAGAAAATTGAGTCGAGTCTATCGAATAAGACTAAAAGACTCGAGTCCTTTGCAACACTACTTGGACTAAACATTATTTTGGTAAGCATCTTTCATTTGTTTTTTTTGTAATTTCAAATGTGATGTGTAATTCAATTCATGTAACTTATCATGATCGCGTTCACGATGTCAAATATTTCTGGCTTTATCCAAGAGTAAATGAATAAAGATGGAAGATATTTCTATTTGGAATAAGCTGTGCCCTGTACCCAATGTTTCTTAGTTTTTTAGTATTTCTGTATATATATTTCTGTGTGTGTACTAAATAAATAAAGATTTTATTGTACACTAAACATAGTGATCAATAAATAATGAATACAATCTGTATGGGTGGCCTACGGACGGGTATTGTTGTACAGATGACGGTGACCGTACTTTTTAGCTACATAAAAAGGGCCAACTAAACAGTTATATCTTGAACCCGGAGTGTATGGCGCATGTGCCGAAGGTAAGGTTCTCGTAGGTCACCTGCCTGAAGCCCGCGTCCTCTATCATCGACTTGAACTTCTCCTGGAACAAGGAAAAATGTTGATATAGAAAAATTATAGCTCAATGTATGTTAGGTCCAGGTGAGGAAGCTAGTCACAGAGAGCAATGGGGAGAGCTAATACAAGGTCGAAATAAGGAAATCTTTACAAAAAACTATTGTCACCAACATAGCTCAGAGAATCGGCAATCTGAAGTTTTAGTTGGTAGGGCATAGCACGAAGAACTGACTGTTGGAGCAGAAAAGTACTGAAAGACCCTTTGATAGGAATCGTAGCATAAGTAGGACGTCCACCTACAATATGGTAGAACGACCTGATGAAGGTCGCAATATTACGTTGGATGACAGGTGGGACATTGGAAAGGTGACAGTCAGGTTCGCGACTGATTAACCCTTTGTGAGGCAGGTGAACATATTCCCACCATAAATTCAACCTTATGGAATTAAGATAAGGTAGAAAATATATGAAAATCTTCAACATGTTCTAAACCCACGTAAAGCTCGTATACGGAGGGTAGAGGTTAGGTGAACCTTCAGTGAATGTATACAAAAAGCGGGGCCCTATGTCAAGTAGGTAAATTTAAATAAAACTCAGCGCAATTAAATTCATTACATAGCCCCTTGCTAGTCTACCGCTTATTTAAGGGATCTCACTAGGTTTACCGTCTCAACTCAGCAGCTCAGGGACGTCATAATGAGGGAGTTTCCAGGAGTTAAGAGATTTTTATCTTCCAGGAGTTAAGAAAGGTTCTGATGGTGAATGCCTAGGTAGTGTGATTGCTTAATTAAGTGATTTAGGTGTCCAATGCCAGCTACCTGGTTGGGGAACTGGCGAATACTCTCGACGAGGTACTGGTAGGGTTTCCACTGGCCCGCCAGCAGCTGCCCCATCACGGGGATTACTTGGAACGAGTACTGGTCGTACACCCTATAAAGATATAAAGAAAATTAATGGAAGGTCAGCCTGACTAATTTACAGCCTATTTATTTATTATACACCACAAAATGGTGCATTAGCATACGTGCAAAACTTCGCCAATCCGCCTTGGTTTCGCGGGGTGGGGTATCTAAAACCCTCACAGCGTGGGTGTTCGTATTTCATCATCATCACCTCAGGCCACTTAACCTCAGATAACTATCAAAACAACCAATGTGAGAATTGAGTCACACGCGGGCCTAGTACAAGATCGGCGGAGACTGAATTGAGCATCTAACATGATGATAACTAGGATAAACGGCTTCCATTTGCAGCAGGTAAACGCTCATAGCTCCGCGGTGCTTAGTGGAAACGATCACTAAAGTAAAGCAGATTTTACAGAGGTCCTTGGATGGGTGACCGTTGGCGTAGCATTGGATATCGAGCGGTTTCGTGCTTCGTAAGGCACGTTAAGCCCTTAAATACATACATACAATCACGCCTGTTTCCCCAAAGGGATAGGCAGAGGCATATTATACGCCCACACTTCGCCAATTATGTTGTTGGTCCTACGTAATAGGTGGCGAGCCCATTGCCGCTTACCGGGCCCTGTTATGTTCGCCAGAGCCTCGTCCGTTGG
Source organism: Musotima nitidalis (assembly GCA_949126915.1). NCBI lineage: Eukaryota > Metazoa > Arthropoda > Insecta > Lepidoptera > Crambidae > Musotima > Musotima nitidalis. The sequence goes on along the minus strand of OX421434.1, from coordinate 330,213 downwards.
TCGGCAGGTGCACCACTTGCAGGAAAGTTTGGCTTGGTTTCCTAAGATGTGGTAGTCGTTAAGCCATGTTAAAGGCATAATTGGGCCGCTTGAAAAAATCTAGCAGCCCTGCTGATGCCATACACCTGCCTCTGCCAATCCACAGTGAGTCCGCGTGGTGGAGTATGACCAAATATCCTCGCACCTTGCTATGTGAGAGGAGGCGCGGTAGTGGGCTGTGATGATGCGCTTTATATTAAATGGTCACATATCCAAGGATTGGCTTTTGAATTTCTCATTACTTTGGCGATGGCTTACGACCTCCTAGCAGCACCAGCGCTTCGTAGAGGACTAACTGATATACAATAAGCTCCCTAATGATAATTAGTATGTGGAGAGTAAAACCATTTTCAAATGTAAACTTAAGGAATTTATAATTATACAAAATAAATGATTTTCCCACCTTTTTCGGTCGAATTTTATATTTAATTTGTTTTATGTAGGTACTCTTTTTTAGTATGATTTTTCGGGAATAGGCACAAAAATACATATGTTATAAGAACGATTTGTATTCTCATTTTAATGTTTTTTTTTAACTTTAATGTTTTTACGAGAAATAAACTCTTTCAAAATATCAAAAATTTTACGCAGTGCGCGTAGTTTTTTCTTTCACCTAAGAAATCAATTTACTTTGAAGAACGCCCACAATCTCTCTGTCAAGTTACGGAATCTCCGTGTCCCCCAATTACTGTATCTCTTAATTACCCTGAAAACCCAGGGTTTGTTTACTGGCCCAACCAGATTAGACTCCAGTGAACTGTATGCTGGAAGGTAAGTATGTGGGTAGGTGGTTACCACTGCAACGCCGAGTTGGGAAGCTGGCTGAACTCCAGACACAAGAAGCGTCCCCCCGGGGCCAGCACGCGGTACGCCTCCTCCAGGACCTACGCATTGTGGTCATTACAAGCTGAAGCTTTAAAAATTATTAAACTTAACACCAATTATCATTTCATTATGGTTCCATAACAATCACACATATTCAGTTATACGATAAATAACATTAGGAAGAAGAAGTGTTATGGTCACTAAATAAACATACGTATATACGCTCATTATACATAGAAAACACCCAGACCAGAACAAATATTGATCTTCATGCCCACAAAGATTTGTCCTGTGTGGAAATCGAACCCACGACTGAAGGAGCAGAGTGCAGGTATACTACCCTTCACGCCATGTCAGTCGTCAAAAATACTTGTGTTATTACGTGGGTATTTCTTTATTTTAAAAGTTATAAATCCCTAAATAGACATAAATTGTTGGGGGAAATTTGACCCTAAGTGACAGAATCAGAAATGAAGAAATCTGGAATGACTCACATAGCAAAACTGAGGTGGCAGTGGGCATAAGCGCTTAACCGACGACTGATGGGGCGTTTCTTTAATGGCGTCCGAGAACCGGGTAACGCAGTAAAGTACGGCGGATCCATGATCTAGTCACGGGCGGCGGAACTATTAGATACAAACTGCACAAGATCGGAAAACTATTTAGAAGGCCTATGTTCAGCAGTAGGTTTCGAATGGCTGAGGCTATAGGTCAAAACAAAATGAAATGGAACTACATTACTAGATATCTTATCATTACTAGTTTAAGTTATAGTTATCCCACTGCGTCATAAGGAGTAGCTTGAAAACCAGCGCAGCTATGACAATGTTGCATTGTTATAGCTGCATTAAGCTGAAGCAATGCCTTTTGACTGCACAATTTCAGTCTTGTGAATTTTTTACAATTTTATGTACCTACTTGTGCAGTTAATAAACATTTCTTTCTTTCTTACATTCAGAACCCGAATAGACAAGCTTTGAAAATTAAAACGAATTTTAATGTGGAATATCTAGCCAAACGACGAATTTTTAAAATCAAAGTTGCCAGTTTGATAAGACGCCAATTCATATCTCGTCTTCTTCTTCTTCTTCTTCATCTTCACAGCCCATTAACGTCCCACTACTGAGCACGAGTTTCCTCACACATATCAAGTTGTGAGGGCATTGGGTCATACTCCACCACGCTGACCCAGGGCGGATTGGCGGAGGCAGGTGTATGGCGTCCTGCTGTTAGAATTTTTCAAGCCGCCCATGAGGCCTCTAACATGGCTTAACGACTACCACATTTAGTGATAACCGGGACCAACGGCTTAACGTGCCTTCCGAAGCACGGAAGCGCTCGATATCAAATGCCACACAAACGGTCACCCATCCAAGGTCTGACCTCTGTAAACTCTGCTGTACTTCGGTGATCGTTTCCGACCACCGAGCACCGCAGAGCTCCGAGCGCTTCAATTCATATGCAAGGGCCTTATGCGTGTAAAGCCTACCTTGTCGACGTGGGTGCAGTTCCGGATCCCGAAGGCGATGGTGTAGACCGAGAACTCATCCGCCGGCAGGCTCAGGGCCTCCGCGTCGCCGCAGCGCCACCGCACCGACACGCCGCTCCTCTCTGCTGTGAGGCCTAGTCTGCAAACAAACTGGACTTTCATCACATTCTTATTGGTACTTGACAGTCCCTAGTCAGGTGTCCTTGAAGCTGTGGCGACACCGTACCAATAAATGCAGCATAGAGATGAATTCCTGAATCGCGGAAACAAAATTCCACAAGCTAATTGCTATACATGCATATGCACACAATCATCATCGGCTGTTGGACTTCGACTGGAAGTTCTTCTGTTTAATAGGGAGCACACGCCTTTGTGACAAAGCGAATATTGAAAGTTTAACGCGTTGACTGACTCTACTCTACTGTCAAATTGTCTAGGGCTTGATCACAATAGCCAGTGCTTCTTCCAGAGCGGTGGCTCGGAACTAGCACTTAAATTTACTTACACTCAAATAATTATTTATTTTTTGCATTTAAGTAAATTTAAAATTCCTGATTTGTAGCAGTAGTGTAATTGCATTGTGATCATATTTTGATTATTTTTCATATTTAATTTTGGCGTTTTCAAGTAGTATTGAAAAGATTGTAAAAAAAAAGACGAGTGGCACTCGGAAACTGCCGCGGTAAAGCGATTGCATAGCATTTTTTATCAACTTATGCAATTATAACTATTTATTTATTTTATTTAGTAGCAATTATTATTATTATATTATTATTATTAAGCAGTCATGAGTCACCAGATTGCGGGGCGCAAAAGGAGATTACGCATGCGCAGTAACGCCGATACAACCAATGCCACCTAAAGGCGGGTTGCTGAACTAAAGAGACAAAGAAAGTTCTGCTATTTATCGATAGATGGAAAAACTAAAAAGTATCACCGCTGTGCCGGTCGGAGTGGGGCCCCCCCACCGTGTTAGGTTTTTTCGTTACGGAATGTCTGCATTCGGTCTCCACGCTCAAGGCCCGAGATAGAAGCTATAGCAATAGCTTTAAAAAAAAAATTCGAAGTTTATATACAAATTTGTGGGGATGTTGCGAAATAAAGCTCAATGAGATTAAAATAAATATTAATTGTAGAATAAGCAAGTGATGGATTAAAAATATCTTTGTAACAATTCCCCCGCAATTTTTTCGGGAAATTATAGTAGCGCGGGAATTGTTACAAAGATATTTTTAATCCATCACTTGCTTACAATGGATTTCCGCAAAGTAACGCCTGAATCAATAAATTATTTAATTGTAGAATATTTGTGCTGTTTGTGAGTAATAAGTAAGCACTGACCGCTCGGCTCGCAGCTTGCCGACGTCCAGCATCGCTTGGTTGATGTCACACACTGTCACGCTGCTCTGTTTGTCCTCAGGACTCGGCCCGAGGTTCTTCAGGTAGTTTATGTATCTGAATGTTATGTCACCTGTAACATTCAACAATTTAATATTACAGCGTTTGTGATATTATTGTACTGAATTAGAATTCTGGGCTATTATCTGGTTTTGTAGGTAAATGTTCTGGGTAGTTGGTATGTATATAAATAAAAAAATAATTATCTAAATAAGTATCGAGTGTTGTGACCCAAACTACATAGAAGAATGTATGTTCTATGTTAGCGGTGGTGGTTTTCGCACTTAGTCCTTGCTATGGACCATTGTGCGGCCACATTTGCTCACTCCAGCCAGCCCACCTCTCTCCAGAAGCAGATCAGGTTTCCAAATCTGTGTAAAATTTCCTCAATGGTACTCTGTGATCCCAGGGTTACCCTCCGTATGTCAGATACGCCTGTGCATTCCAGGAGCATGTTTGCGACTGTTTCCTCAGCCACCATATTCTGCACAAGGAGCTGTGATGGCTTAGGAGAATGTATATCGAGTAGAATTAAGTTTGCTTGTTATATTTCCATATGTTTCTTACTTATTATATGTGCTAGTATTTAGGTTTTGACCTTCATAAGAGCTCTATTGAGCCAAACTTTAATAAATGATTTTGACTTTTATTTGTTAACTTTACAAGCAAATACATCTGACCTGTGTTTACATATTGGATAATTTTTTTAACACAGAAATGGAAAACATAAAACCTAGGTAGTAAGGTAGGTAGGTTCTTATATTTGTACATGTAAAATATACTGAGGTCACTGTTGGTTCTTTTTCAATTAGCTTAAAGATGATATATCTATAAAAGTAGTTAATAAATAATCCATTAAGTATACCAGTTCCTCCAGCCATATCAAGCAATTTGGTTCCATGTGTGGGAGCCAGTCGGGCCATGAAGATGTCCTTCCAGAGCCGGTGGACCCCAAAGGACATGGCATCATTCATCAAGTCATATTTATCTGCAACTGTCTCAAACACCTCGTGCACTGAAAAATTAAAAAAATAATATTGACTGATAATCCATACATTATTATGTGTGTGGTTACTTTATTAGTGAATGTGAATATTAAGAGTTATAATTGTTTGTGATTCAAAATAAAAAAACTGAGAATGTAAAGGGTTAATAATAATAATAAAATCAATTTATTTGTCTTTAATTATTCAACATAATAATAGGCACATTGTAGGTGCATTTCTTATACAATATATTTAATCAGACAAAGCGGCTTGTGATTTAGAAGTCGCATAAAAACCACGACCCCTGCTATTCTGTCACAACCTTTTCCACACATAGCATTCCTATAAAGAATGACATTGTGTTAAGTGCTAAATAGCAAATAGCGACCACCAAATAAGGTATTTATGTAAATGATCAGCAAAACACTGCTCACATAATGTTCAAAATAATATTTAACTGAAATTTAAATATGTTCAATATCTTTTATTTAAATGGATGAGTGATGAACTCTTATCAACTCAAGTTCCACAGTAACAAACATTAATTGTGATGAAAGTACCAAACCAATTTATAAATTTAATAGAGCATAGCCTGCGAGTTGCTTGCCAGTTCTTCTTATAGAGCGCTGGCTCGGAAATTACTCTTAGACTCACTTACACTTAAATATTTATTTTATTTTAATTGTTTTACATGCAACTTGTAAGTGGATCTAAGCTTTGTGATTTCAGTGTAATAATACTTCAATTATTTTTTATATTTCTATATAATTTGGACGTTTTCAAGTACTATGTAATAGTTTATGAAATAAACGATTTTTGATTGATTGATTGAATTATATTTCAGGAATAAGGCTTTTAATAATTATGACTTAGGTGAGAATAACATAATGAGAGGTTATTTTTGACCACCATTGGTGAGTTGCAAATATTTCTGGTAGCATGAGCAATTGTCGCTTATTCATTTCTCGAAGTCACATAGTTCACTCTTTCTTGGTTGTAGATATATTTTTATTTATGTTGAGGTTTCTTAAATAATTTTTATATAACTTAGGATTCCCCCAAAGAAATTCTTGCTAACACACATACTACATACAACAGTTGTTTTTACATACAACAGTTTTAATATAAGGCAATAAAACTTTGTTAACCTTTTTTCCATTTTTCTTCTTCATCTACTGTTTGGAAACCAAAATGTGTTTGCTTTGGCTGCTCTTTCTGTTCCGTACTTTGTGTGTTTAAAGTTCGCGTTTTGTCTAAATTGCATAAAAAGGGTCTCCTTTCTCTGCTCAATTTGCTGATAACTCGCCTTAAAGCCATAATAATTTACAATTATTTATAAATTTCGAATGTATGAAGTAGTACGAACTAATTAAAGTTCTTATGAAATCAGCTGTGGCCGAGGCCGAGAAAGACAATGACAGCTCCATTATAAGTACAATGTCATGTCACTCTCATGTCAGTTATGTCACACGCGTTTTGTTATAATAATAACTAAATTTTCAAAAGATATTTTGAAATAAGTGATGAGAAATAAAACGTTTGATATGACAGTGGCAGCTGATTGTTATCAAAACACAAATTTAATTTTTGATAATATCTCAGTTTTCCCGGTAGGGATTTTTTCAGGAAATATGATTAAGAATTTCATAGAACACCGATAAGAGTTAAGTGGATACATTGCAGCTAGTTCTACAATGGCCACCACTGGAACTGAAAATGAAAAAAGTAAGTATTTATGCAAATTTATAACTTTGAATTATCATAATTCTTTTAAAATCACACCAATTACTTAGTTCCAGGATAACGAACTTGTGTTATGTATACTAAATAGTATCACTAACACAAGCATATACAAACCATTATATTACCTTTACAAAGTAATATATAATTAAGTAATTAACTAATTAATAAAAAAAATATTTAATTTATTTTCTATGTTTTAATTAAATAATAAAATTAATATTATTATTGTGGTTCTAGTTGGTATAAGAGAATGGTGAAAGCTAGGTTTTTTAAACAACTAGTTTTTGTGCGCTGCGTTCCTACAGAAACCAATAATTATTTGTATTTGCATCTATGTTTGTGTATGTATGTATTTCCGAAGTCTCACCTGTCTCTATAACAAGTTTCATTAATATCAGTATCATGGTTTTGTTATGAAACTGTATCAAACATAATTTATAAATACCTATACATTCACATAGTATATAATAATGTTTCAGACAGCCCTTCACGCTCATACCACGCTCTACACAGAGTGTTCCACCAGCAACAACTCTTTAACTGGGACTGTGGAGTGGCCTGTGTTCTGATGCTTCTTCCAGAGGCAAGTCGAAACAGCCTGCTAGACAACTTTGACCTGGTTTGTGAGGAGGAGGGCTTCGGACAGTCCACATGGACTATCGACTTATGCTACTTGTTAAAGAGGTAAAAATTCATATATTCTTCATCAATAAATCAATTTTTTTGAACAGTTTTTGCCAAATTCTTCTTTAATTAGCTCCTGCTTATGTAGGCACATTAGTTTATAAGTTGTCTTGACGTTTAAAAGGGTCCCATCTGAATCAAGAATGTTTCACCTTCACATGATATTGCACCTCCCTGACCTAGTCCATTCCACTTAAGTATTACCTACTTCCTACTAATATTATAAACGTGAAAGTTTGTATGTGTGGATTGATGTTTGTTACTCTTTCACGCAAAAACTACTGGAACGATTGTGATGAAACTTTGTACGTGTATAGCTGCAGTCCTGGACTAACATATAGGACTCTTCTTATCCCGATATTTCCACGGGAACGGGGACCACGCGGGTAAAACCGCAAGGCGCCGCTTATAAATGTGAAAATTGTAAAATGAATATAGGATATTCATCCTCAACCATTCTTGACATCAGTATTTCAAACATTAGACTTTTTGAGTTTTGTTACAGGTTTGGAATTCAACACACTATGTACACAACTATGTTTGGAGTGAATGAGAGCTACAGAAAACATAGCTACTACAGCAGGATTTTGGAAGTGGTGCGTATTTAACCCATTTAATTGTCTTACAACCACACCAATTATTTAGTTCCAAGGTAAATATCATTAAGAACTTGTGTTAAGGATACTAAATAATAGTGAACATACATAAATATATTTTTTCTGTGAATTCATACTTAATATATCGCACCCCCGGTGCTACAACGTCATTTCTGCAAACAATTTAATCTTCCAGGAGAAGTGTTTCCAAATTAAATATAATGTTATAAAACATAGTTCTTCTAAATTTAAGAAATTAACTAGTCATATTTAAGCCTTTATTTCAGACTTCATTTCACAGTAAAACGAAACAGTTTGGTATATTCATACTTTTTCTCATAATTTGATTCATTTTGACAAAATTGCATAAGTGACGTTGTAGCACCAGGAGTGCGAATATAAAGATCAAGACCAAAAAAAAAATATATTTTCATGCACACAAAGATTTTTCTAGAGTGGGATGGAACCCACGACGTCAGGAGCAAAGTGCAGGTATACTAAACTCTACGCTATATCAATCGTCAATGAGTATATAAATAGTTATTTGAAAGACAGTTAATTAATCAATTGAAGATGCTCTACTGACACCAAGGTACTGGTTGGCTAGAAGTGGTCAGATTTTAGCAAAGATTTCCTAGTCAGTCCTTTGGGTGGGTGCCCAGTATTGTACCACTTCACGTGCAAATCATGTGGTGTTTGTTACGAGACAGAGTCCCTATTAGGTGGCTTTTGATCAGCAGTATGTCAAACCTCAATATGTTGGCATGGAATATAGGGTGGGTCTGTGTCCTACAGAGACGTTATTCAGCTATGCTTATGAAATAATTCTCAATTGCATGCAGGCAGTAATCGATGATCATTTAACAAATGTCGTGCACAGCTTTTTTAAATAAAAGAACTCTTTAATAGATATATAAAAGTTTGTGGGCAGTAGGACCGTGCGCGCGTAACACGTCGCTTCGCTTCTGCGGCGGCGGCGGGACTGAAGGTCTTCCGAGCTGAAGACAACGGGAGGGGAGGCGCCGACGCGCTGGTCCGTCACGTGGCCACAGAGGGACCCGTCATATTGCTGGTAGACGCGGGACGGCTCTCCTGCGACCTCTGCAAACATAACAAGCTTAGAATGGAACTTAGGTAAGAAGTCACTTAAATAAGATTATAAAAAATAAATGGCGGAGCTCAATTTTGTAAAAACATACTTTAGAAACGCACGAACAATATGAAAAAAAACAAAAGACTGTTCTTTTTATAAACTGAGGTTTGTAAATAGGTTTACATACCTATGTCTACTGTCTTTCTAAATGCCCACGTATGTCAACCGATTTGTAAGTTGAAAAAAATGGCGTATGTTTGCGCTGGTACAATCGTAGACAAAAAAATAAAGGGACACCGCGACGCGCTACAAAAAGATACACCAACCATAACTTTCTGTCGTGTAATGGTGCCACTCAAAACGGTTTAGAAGAATAAATACGAGCAACCTTTTATACTAAAAATTCTTACTTACAAAACGTTAAAAAATCAAATAAACAGATAGGGACCCGACACGAATTTCAAAAAAATGGCGGTAATCTACGTGTAGTAAAAAGGGACTAAGAGCATGCGCACGAGTGATGCGTCGCCGCGTTGCTGCACCCCCCACGCCGCACTTCGACTGAGACCCGCAAATGTATTACCAAGCATCCAACGTATTTGCTTAACTAACGCACCGCAGACTATACATAGATAGAATTTTACCTCATATTATTATAGTGCATTTATTTTAAAAGACAACCACTGGTGGAATAATACTATCACATAATTCACGGTTGTTCATCACATCAAACTTTATATTTTATTATTGGTATTGTCACAAAACATGATAAAAGCAAGGCAGTATGAGTTACCTCTGCAAAAACTGGATACGACACTCAGTTACATTTTCATGTGGCATTTATATACATAAACATAATAATAATACCTATATTTGATTGGAAATATTCTTGTGCAATTGTAAAATAAAGATACAATGCAGGCCAGATAAATTTGTATGTAATTACTATCCATAAATTAAAGGTTGTCATCATTACATTTACCGCGAAACTAAAACAATAGATTGTTGAGTAATAAATTAAATTACCATGATATTGACTGCAGTATCTTATTTAATTTATTAACAGTAGCACAATGGCTTAACGCCCACTATTCTATGTGTTATGACTTTTTTACAGTAATTAATGATGATGATGATTAATGATGAAGCTGTCGTAGCAACATAATGAGATTAGCTATAGACAATCACTAAACTCTGTGCGGTATGGTACCGGCCATAGTGCCACCCCCTCCCATCTCACGGGCAGTCGTAAGAGTTGACTAAGAGAAATTCTATCGGATGATGGGGAGCAGAGTCATCCTGCGTACTGACTGAAACTGCGAACAGTCAGTACAATCCAAGCGTGCTGATTATAGGCATACCCCTAATAAAATGTTAGTTATTGGGAGGGTAATGTTCAGCAGTGGACTTTATAAGACTACCGGTTGATATGATGAATCACTAAACTTAAGCAGTTGACGAGAGTCGGAACCGATTGAGTGGTATTTGATATGAAGCCCTTCCGTGCTTTAAAAGACACGTCTCAACTACTGTAAGACCTTTTTCATGTGAAGTAATATTAATTTTAACTTAACTTAATAAATAGTCTTTTCGCGACAATTGTGGTATCCTTTTGAAGGGTTCGCAGTGGAGCATAATTTCAAAATTTCATATAACGGAATAAATTAAATTAAATAATGTATATTTCTGACCTTAAGTAGCTAATAATTATTTACAAAAAATAACTAGTAATGTTTTGTAGAAGGTGGTTGGGCGGCGGATACCGCGGCCATTACGTGGTAGTGGTGGGGGTATCGGGCGGGGGGCTCCTGTACCGCGACCCGGCGCTCAGTGCGCGGCTGTGTCGCGCGTCGGCCGCACGCCTGCACGCGGCCCGCGCGCCCGGCACCGACCGGGACGCCGTGTTCGTGCACCGGGACTACAGGTCAGGATTAATTCGTTTATTGCACAGTCTCATGGTATTACATTAATGAAATAAAGTGTGAACACAAAAAAAACTGCGCCCTTTGCAAACAGGGAATAGCATTATTCAGACCAAACACGGCCGCTGACTGTGACCGCGCGTTACGCAGTTTTTTGGTGTTCTTTATACATATATTTAACTTTTTGTTCACACCGAATCGACAATACGCACTCAGAATGCTTAAGGCAAAATTCAGCGAACTCACAGTCTGAGGCGGACTATACAGTGCCTAAAAGGCCCACGCCTGAATATTTGTTTCTTTTTTAATGCTATACGTGATAATGACTACATCCTGCTTTATGGTAAGCAGTCGATGCGGTCCAAAAAAAAATGAAAGCGCTTCATACCGTGATATAAACAAAGCAGGTAGTGAAGGTACTAAGCGCATCCACTCATGACGGCCTGCTAAAATGCCGGTTCGCGCCCCACTTCAAAAAAAAACATTAAAAAAACTCATCTCAAACCTATAGTTGTGAAACAACGTAAATGGTGGAAATACTGTTAACATCGATAATCGTACAATGTTTTATTATATTTACATACATTTGATTTAATCTGAAACTATTAATAGCTCGTATACAATATCCCCTCACAAGAAAATGAGATATCTTACATGAGTGAGGTAATTTCTAAACTACCTTGCTATTTTATTGTTAATTAAGTTTAATAATGTAACTTCATTTCAATACTTACTGAATATAATTTGTGGCACATTTGCAAGATTTTCGAAAAATCGAAAATAACAAAAATGACGGCGCATCGACCATAGAGTGATAGACCACAGAGGCGTTACAATCACTAACTCCGAGCGCTAGTGTGCAGCGAGTGTCAGCGCGGGAATCTTTGAATCGTCTTAGACATGGCGCACGTTACGTGTTCTGTGGGGTGTAGGCGATTTTGTTATGAATTTATAGTACTCTGTCGATTGTGAACTTTATATCGAAATAGTGGACCCTCGGTAAACCGGCCCCTGTCTAATCCGCCGCTCCCCATAATCCGACGTGCTTATCACTGTTGAATGTAGGAACACAAACATTGTTTTGGAAAATTTTGATAAATAAAGCTGATGCATGATTAAACAGATTGCAACTTATACGCGCCACTTCATGATAATTTTTTAATTTTGAGGTGTAATTTGTCGAATTGCATGGTACTCTTTATCAAAAAATCCGGACTATAAGGGATTTGGGGTAGTACTCTGTAATCCGACAAATTCGATAGTCCGACACTGTCCAACCACACGGTTGTCGAATTGTAATAGGAAGTATAGCAAGAGAATTGATTGAACTAAGCAACTTAAAATTATATAGATTTGCAATAATGCAGTTTTTTATTTAGAATCAAAAGGGCCATGATCCTTTATCTTACAGAGCGGTGGCTCGGAACTGGCACTTAGATTCACTTACACTTAAATATTTTTTGATTGTTTGGTTGCAAGCGAATCTAAGCTTCGTGATTTCAGTATAATTATAATTTGATTGTTTTTTTTTTTATAATTTTGACATTTTCACGTATTATGTAATAGTTTATGAAATAAAAAGTTTTAAATTTTGAAAATATATGTTTAATTGGCGTTTTAATGATCCCCCTTCTCCTCTCAGACTACTTATTTTACCGCTCATTGCTAGCTTAAAGGAATTAAACAAATATTTTTCTTTTTTTAACAGATGATCGTGAATGCAGAATAGAACAGCAAACAGAAGTAACGTTATATTATTTGTTCCTCTATAGCCGTTATTTATGTCGTTAGAATTTAGATGAATAACTAGTCAATAATAAGTCATTCAGACCATGACAAGTAGAAATGTAATTGTATTGACTATTACAATGACAATGACAAATCTTGGAAAATGGCTACATATAGCCAATTGAAAAATATGTTTATATACTCTACAGGAAAGGTCTCTGTAATTATAAATTGTAATAAATAACCACGATCTCTTATAAACAATGACAATGACATGACATTACCACAACCTTAATAATATAAGCTGCGTTCAGGAAAACTTTCAATTAGTTGCACTTTTAGTAATTACAAATGTTTTAATCGAATTGTTAAAATTTAATTTTTTTATTGTATAAATTCGAAATCCGTTTAATAAATTGTTGTTTACTAATTAATGCGTAATATATTACCTATGCTAATGCGGTGTAAGTAATAAACATTTAAACAAACAAACATAAAAGCTTACTTTATTGTACTTTTATTACGTAGTACAGTAAAATCGTTTTCTAATCGCTTTCACAATTACATATATATAATTACCAAAATGCATTGTCACCTAGTGTAATCTTTGCAATAATATGTATGGCATGCATGTATTATAAGGTGAACTAAGACTGAACACTCAGTTATATAGAGATGTTTCTCAATCGCTTCAGCACAGTCAATATGACAACTACAGCATGTAACCGCTGTCTCTATTCAAAAGTCAAATCCCATGAAAAATAATCTGTCAATCGCTTATCGCCTCTTCTTGCGTTTAGTTAATAATGTCGTTTAAGAGTCAAATATGACATTTTAAAGGGAGCGTTTCCGCCAGAGGAAAGCAAGGATGCGTGGCGAGAAATGTGTTTGTTTGAAGCTAGGTTAATGTAGCGATTCTATTGGTTCTTTACCAACAAGTTCCTCGCAAAGCATCCTCGCATATATCTGTTGGAAACGCACCCTAAATCCGACGCCATTAGAGGAATGTAATAAGTTTCAATCTTCAAGCAATCCGCACTGGGTCTGTGTGGAGGAATTTGACCTGAAAACCCTTCACCTTGGTTTGAGAGAGAAAGCCTGAGCAGTAGAACATAAGTATGCTGAGATAATGAGTTCGAGTGGCAAAGTGCCTATCTTCTTTTGAGAAGGAACTTTATCGAAATTGTCTAAAGCTATTCTGTGTTTTTAGTCATCACAACTTAAATACCATCACGCCTGTTTCCCCGGGGGGTAGGCAGAGGCAGTGGCGGCGTAAGGCGTGGGCGACGTGGGCCACCGCCTACGGCCTCGCGGTACAAGGGGCCTCGCGCCTCAAAAAATTTATGCATTGCTTAAAATACATGGTTCTAAGCGAGAATTAAATAAAAAAATATATAAATTAGTTATCTTGTGAAATATGTTTTTTTTTGTCTGGCAACATTTGTTTACGTAGCGTAACTATCGCGGGCAAATCCCTGCCGCCGCCGCACTGTGGGATGTAATCGACTCTTCATACTCATAGAAACTTTTTGTCGCAAATTAAAAATTAAAAAATTGGAATAGCTTTGGTATGTTTCCCTTTAACTCGTATTTTTATATGAAAGTCATAGGCACCTCCATACTTGAGAAAAAAAATGTTTAATTTTTTTTTGTATGGGAGAAAACACATTAAGTACTATATTTAAGAACTGATCGGAACTGAAGGGCTGGTGTTCACATGGCTTATTATACCTAATGTAGCAAACAAGATGACATACAATTTGTGCGCCGATAGGTGCCGCTTTGGAAGTAGCACGTGTTTGAAGTTTAACATTTTTTGTATGTGATTTTTCCCATATTCGATGTAAATTAATGTATTTAATTTGTTAACATCTTACTATTAACCTCTAATGATAGTAAAAGAACATTAAAATAACACGAATCCATAAAAAAAAATATTTCAAAGAACTATAATTATACTAATGAAAAATGAGGGTTCATTTGAGTAATTTCTAAGTAATACATATAAAATTTATTGATTGATAACCGAACCAGAATAAATTAAACAATAGTAGGTAAGTAATTAAAATATTAATACATATTAATTATAATAAACATACTAATTAGGCATACTAATTAGGAGTCTTTTCATAGTTCTATAATTTTTTATACCCGCTTTAATCAAGAATAAACATTTAAAAAATGAAACTGCATGAAATAAAGTACTAAAAACGTTTTTAGGTACAAATATGTATATATTTAATTTAAAAACGTTAAATTAAATAATACTTATCCATTTCAGACATCAGTAAATAACAAATCAAAATTTTAATAAAATGTAAACATTACGATTAAGTATGTACCTACGCTACGTTAAAAATACAATAACAAAATAAAAATATAAAAGAGTTAAAAACTAAAAATAATAAATACATCAACTTACAAATTAATAACAAAAAGAAAGACAAAAAAAATGGTTGCCTGTAAAGTCGTTTTTACGGGCGAAGATTTTACGTGACAACGTCTTTTTCTCGGTAGAATATTTATTGATATGAATATAATTAAATTGCACAATAGGAACAAGGAATTGAATGAAAATAAGAATTGCACAAATTTTAACTATAGAAATATATTTTGTTCAACCGATCATAGTTGAGTGGGAGAGAGACGCAAGGCATTCGCCGGGCCTCTCTCTCGTTCGGTGACTCATCGTAACGTTACCGAGCGTTACACTTTTTCATAAGTGACTCCCAGCCGCAACCTAATTTAAGACGTTGTCACGTCAAAATAGTAAATAAAATTAACAATCTTCTAAATCAGAGTCACACAAATTCTATTTCTTCAGTAACGTCACTCTCATCGCTATTCTTAATTAGGGGTTTCATATCATCAGTGATACCTGTTTTAGATCCTTTTCGCAGAACAGGTCTTATGCTAGATAAATAAGGATCTGACGACACGAGGAGACCATTAAAAATGTCTTCGTTTGTTGCCCTACGACAAAATTTGCGGGAATTATGTTCTCGGATTTTCTTGAAGTCTTTATTCCTGGCTTCCGATGCCTCTTCAGATAGTTGACCTATGGGGATAACGTTGAAATGTTTGATAACTTCAGCACCATGCAATAAAATTTTGTGAACACTCGAAGGCATGTTATACCAGCCATAGAGCTCCACATACATTTCTGCAGTAAGGCGCGAAAAGTTTGCAAACGCTTCAACATTAATGGACTCCCCACAGGCCATAACCCGCAAAAGTGTGGCAAACCTTTTAATCAAACCGCAATCCAATCCTGTGATAGCAGCTGTTTTTTCAGGATCACCAAAAAATTTCCGGGCTGTATTGCCATCATTGGTGGTACCAGAACCTGAAACAAAAAAAATATGTGTAAAGGGATATTTTAATGAAAATATTTAAAGAAAAGTTGTTTTACTACTTCTTAAAATCAACTAACCTTGTTTGACAACATCAATTAGGAGTCCCATTTCATCACGAAACTTATTCTGTATTGTTTCTTTCCTATTCTTCAATAACTCCTTGCTGCTTGCATCTCTGGCTTGCCAAGTTTTGAAGTCCAGTCGATAGGATATATGAAGTAGACACTCCATACATCTGATCCAGGCATGAAGGGTAGATAAACCGTACTGGTATATCTCAGATGAAACAGGTTTCCTGAAAAGAAAATGATAAATTAAATATGTAATAAAAAATGGTTGCCTGTAAAGTCGTTTTTACGGGCGAAGATTTTACGTGACAACGTCTTTTTCTCGGTAGAATATTTATTGATATGAATATAATTAAATTGCACAATAGGAACAAGGAATTGAATGAAAATAAGAATTGCACAAATTTTAACTATAGAAATATATTTTGTTTACTAAAACATTGTACACTAGTGCTGCGCGCGCGGCAGACCGATCATAGTTGAGTGGGAGAGAGACGCAAGGCATTCGCCGGGCCTCTCTCTCGTTCGGTGACTCATCGTAACGTTACCGAGCGTTACACTTTTTCATAAGTGACTCCCAGCCGCAACCTAATTTAAGACGTTGTCACGTCAAAAAGAAGTACAAACATTAACATATTTAATTATTATTTCTAAAACTCACTGTGAGAGGTGCTCTAACTTGTTCATTTCGGAAGGAGTAGCTTTGCAGATATCACAAGTCTGCGTTGAGGTTTCAGAAAGCTTCGAAATGATTTTTCCGTCTATCATGGTCATGAGCATTGAATGCTTAACAACATTTTTTCCAATAATAGAGGGCTCCAATGCTGCAATCTGAGTCTCAATAGAAGCTTTTTCCTCCATAATATTCAGTTTGTTCTCGTTTGCAAATTTGAAATATAAGGGTCTGCAAAACATTGCGGATGATGGCTTTGGATTTTCCCATATATTTTCTTCGCCACAAACTAAACGCAAAGGCACAAATGAACACATAAAAACACTGGAATCGTTTTCGCCGGTCATCAAAGCCCCATTTACAAATTAGTGTTAGGTCTTTGCCTTCTTGCGAAGAATCTAAACGTAAAAGTTTTCCCAGTCTACACACAGTTAAATCCAAAATAGCTTGGAGTTTCACTTTTACACCTTCTTCCGTAATTTCTATAGTGTCTTTTGGTGGGTAGCACTCTTTCTTTGCTGCTTGAATTGCATAATAAGATGGATATAGTGGTACTCCTGCTTCTTGTGCACAGGCTCTTAACGTAGTGTACTGCCACTTTGTAAACTTCAACGAAGTAAAAATACCTAAAGCTTTATCAGCGGAATATATAGGCATTGTTCTATTACTCTTCAATAATTGTTTTATTTTGGTCGCCTCTTCGGGATGTTCAGTGACTAATTTTATAATATCTGCCACATTCTTGTCAGTGGCACTTAAACCTGTAGCATAGGCTAAAGTTTCAGTACCATGACTTAAGAGCTCTTCCACTCTTCTTCTCTTCTGTATCGGACTTAGCTCCGAAAACTTTTTCCTTGGTTGTCGCAAAGCTGAAGTAGATGTTCCAACACTACACGTCTCGGGATTTTTATTAGAAGTTGATGCACCATCATTTACTATGAGATCAGATTGGGGCTCAAGAGGCTCTGCTATCTCCACTGACATGACAGATGATGCCATCTTTTCTCTCAAATCCTCAGGCCATTTTATATCTTCTTGCAACCATGTTTCATACTTCTTCACAAAAGTATGTCTCGTACGTTGGCACAACCTCCATTTGTTCCTCAACGAACACACGTAAGTCTGACAGTATTGTTTTAAACTTTTTTTTTCAGCTTCTGATAAATCAGTATAATTTAATAAAACTTCAAATAAAACATTAGGTTGTGAGAAACAACTGTTGTTGGCCACGTACATGAAAATGTCCAAATTTGTAATAAACCCTTCCATTATTAACACAATAACGAACAGAACGCAAAATTAAGTAAGTAGTTACAAACACGCATAAATACGGGAAGCAACTAACCCATTTTAAAGGAATAACCCTATTTATATCCAATAACTTATATTAGCACTTAATTAGTACTTGTCGGTACCTAATGGGTAATTAATTAATACGATACACTCATAATATGATGACACAAGACTCCTAATTAGTATGCCATTATAATATGTATTACTTAGAAATTACTCAAATGAGGGTATTATTCTAATGATTAGTTCTTTGAAATATTTATTTTAATATTTTACTTTTACTATCATTAGAGGTTAATAGTAAGATGTTAACAAATTAAATACATTAATTTACATCGAATATGGGAAAAATCACATACAAAAAATGTTAAACTTCAAACACGTGCTACTTCCAAAGCGGCACCTATCGGCGCACAAATTGTATGTCATCTTGTTTGCTACATTAGGTATAATAAGCCATGTGAACACCAGCCCTTCAGTTCCGATCAGTTCTTAAATATAGTACTTAATGTGTTTTCTCCCATACAAAAAAAAATTAAACATTTTTTTTCTCAAGTATGGAGGTGCCTATGACTTTCATATAAAAATACGAGTTAAAGGGAAACATACCAAAGCTATTCCAATTTTTTAATTTTTAATTTGCGACAAAAAGTTTCTATGAGTATGAAGAGTCGATTTCATCCCACAGTGCGCCGGCCAGTGCGGGGAATCCCTTGTTTTATTTGTTTACTTTCTTTACTAGGCAGCCAGCCAATCAAATCAAAGTACCACACGCACTATCACGCACGCAACGCAGTCGCTAGGCGCATAAATAATTACCTATTTTGAATTTTTAAGATTAGTTCAATGTTTTAATAATGTTTAGTGAATGAATAGATAGTGTGAAGGTATATTGATTGCTCCTGTAAACTGACCCAAAATTAAAAAACAGTGACTTACAAATAAATGGTTTTTTTTTTATAATGTGTGTAGTGTAAAACACCGGTATCTGTACTCGTCTAATTTACATAAGGTAAGAAATAATTAATTGGTAATAAATAAGTAACGCAGTTATTACTTAATATAAAATTATACGCTTTATAATATAACTTTTGGAGGAAACCAAAGCTTTAACGGTAAAAAACGTATCGACTTTTTGCGTTTTAAAAACTAGGAAATGCGTTGAAAACTAATTTAAATTTAAATTTTACACTATGTAAATAAAACTGCAAAAAATGTTAATGCTATTGCTTTTGTGTACAGGTTATAGATACGATATTATCGATATGTCCGGCCGTGATAGAGATCTTGGAAGAAAATGGGAGTCTGGATCAGCAATAAGAAAAAGAAAAGCTGAAAGAACTGCATCCAACCAGGTTCTGAGTTTAAATATGATGAAGTTTCTCAACCAAACTGCATCTGACAGTACAGAACCATCTGAATCGATAGTTTCGACTTCTACACAACATACGTCCGAGATACCGGGAAATGCTCCAGATGCACTGAGTATCGAGAGCGAACGTCAGTTAGACATAGAATTTGGATCATGCTCTAGCCAATCAAAATTTGACGCTGAAACTCTTGTGCCGTCATCAAGCCATCAAGAAGAACAAATTGACGTAGATTCTCCAATTCACAGCGACGATGCCAGTGCTATAGTTCAGCAAGTACTTTTTAATTTGGATCCGGGATTTTAGGCGTTCCCCATAACGGATTCACAGCGTCGTGACATAGTTCAAAGGGGCCCCATACAACAATTAAATAGCGGTGATGAACATTATCCCAAAGGTGATGATCACAGACACTTTTCCAATTTCTATTTCTCGAGAAAACTAAATAATGGTGAAACTCAGCATCGTCGCTGGTTAGTTTATTTCAATTCCCAAAATAAAGTTTACTGTTTTCCATGCAGACTATTTGGCAATTCACAAACACAGGTGGTGCAAGGAGGATGTTGTGACTGGAAACATTTAAGTAGCATTTTACACAGACATGAGAAAACCAAAGAACATATGGCACATATGTTCCAACGGTTAACTTTAGAGAAAGGAATAAATCAAGGCAAAACAATAGACTAATAAAACGAAAGGCTAATACGTAAATCTCAAAAACATTGTCACAACTTGTTAGAGAGATTAATAATAATTGACATAATTATTTTTTTGGCATCTCATAATCTTGCATTTAGAGGTCATCTCAATCTCTAAACTCTCTAAAGACAGGTGACGTTATTAAGAATTCCGGTAATTTCATAGATTTAATTAAACTGATATCAAAATTTGATCCTTCTTTACGAGAACACATGGAACGCATTAGTGACAAACAACTTTTACACCATTATTCGTTCAGCTAAATAAGAGATCCTACATATTGGGCAATTCTAATTCTCTAACAGTAAAATTTGGGTTATTTGCAGAACACAAGTTTTTGTAGAGTCACGATATTCAAAATGAATTGATCACATTAATGTCAAAAACAGTTGTCGATGAAATTATTCGTAAGGTTAAAGAAGCAAAGTATTATTCTTTTTTGCTTGATTGCACTAGAGACTGTGGCAGAGTCGAACAAATGATATCTTAAGATTTTGTGATACGACAACCGGCACAATAGTCGAAGATTTTATCGGATTTCTAGCTGTTACTGAGACAACTGGAGAATATTTAGCCAATGCTATACTGGAACACCTAGAAAAAAACGACTTAAATATTCAAGACTGCCGTGGCCAGGGATACGACAATGGTGCAAATATGGTAGGTGTAAATAGTGGAGTTAAAACTAGAATATTGAATCTTAACCCCAGGGCATTTTTCACACCTTGTGGCTGTCATAGTTAGAATCTACTGTTGGTAGATGCAGCGAACTCATCTACGGCGGCAAAAACTTTTTTTGGTTTCATACAAAAAAAATATTTGCTCTTTTCAAGTTCAAGCAAACGCTGGGATTTAATAAAAGGCAAATTAAAACTTACTATGAAACCTTTATCAGACACAAGATGGGAAAGTAGAGTCGAAGCAGTAAAGGCCGTATTATTGCAATTCGATGAAGTGGTTGAATGCATCGAAAGCTTAAAAACTCAAACGGAGAAATCAGACACTCTCAGTGATTGCGATTCCGTACTAAATGAAATGTTAAGTTTAGAATTTATCGTACCTTTACATGTGCGGTATGAGATATTATCGCGTGTTAATAGGATAAGTAAATTATGGCAATCAGTACAAATTCATTTAAGCATTGCTCTTGAACATTTACACACATTTTGTGACTGGATAAAAGAGTATCGGGAAACTGGATTCGAAAAAAAACCCTGTCTAATGTTCGGCAATTTACTGAGAGAAGCTGTTATGCCCTGCCAAAAGAGTTTAGGGATAAAAG
This sequence comes from Musotima nitidalis, assembly GCA_949126915.1. Taxonomy (NCBI): domain Eukaryota; kingdom Metazoa; phylum Arthropoda; class Insecta; order Lepidoptera; family Crambidae; genus Musotima; species Musotima nitidalis. The sequence goes on along the minus strand of OX421434.1, from coordinate 308,969 downwards.
AGTAGCCAAAAAGAAAAGGATATTCGATTATGAAAGCAGCGATCAACCTATAAGGTCTCATAAAATCCGATATCATACAGTTTTTTTTTACGCCATGATTGATTCTATAATTTCCAATATGGAATTAAGATTTACGTCTTTGAATCAACATTTTGAAGATTTCGGTTTTCTCTATGATTTAAGCAAGCTAAAAAATTTGCCAGAGGAGCAAGTATTAAAACACTGTAACGATTTACATAACGTCCTGCGTGTGGGTGAGAGCAGTGACTTCCAACCTTTCCAATTATATGAAGAATTAAATAAAATGATCCCAAATTTACCCAACTTCATTAAAGAGGTGAAACAGCTACTGTCATATATAACAGAAAATAGCTTAAAAGAAATTTACCCAAATATTTACATTGTCATCCGAATTTTATTAACAATTCCGGTAAGTACAGCCTCTGCTGAAAGGAGCTTTTCAGAATGAAAATTAATAAAAAATTATTTAAGAAATACAATGGGCCAGGAAAGATTTTCAGCATTGGCTGTATTATCAATTGAATCAGATATGGCATATAGGCTGAATTATGATAAAATCATTAAAGAATTTAGTAAAGTTAAAAGCAGGAAATTTCTGCTTCTTTAATAAAGAGATATAAATATTTTTATATATTTATATTCAATTTTTTGGTATTGTTGTCATTTCCACCTTATTTACGATATGTAATTTTTCATGAATATTAATCTAATTTGTATTTTTATGAATAAAAACTTGCAATGGTAATTTCTTTTTTATAAAATCCGTTTTCAGGTCGCCACTGAACAGGGCCTCGCGAAATCTGTTTTGCCCACATCAAATTTAGGTCTTGCCCCGCCACTGGGCAGAGGCATATTATACGCCTACACTTCGCCAATTATTATTGTGCCTATTGCCGCTTACCGGGCACTGTTATGTTCGCAAGAGCCTCGTCCGTTGTTCGGCAGGTGCACCACTTGCAGGTCAGGTTGACTTGCGCTCCTTAGGTCTTGATAAGATCCCCATACACACTTATTAATCATTACAGGGTTTATTTTAATTTGATATTTGTAAATGATGGTAAATATGTATCTTTATTATAATAAAACGTAGGTTAATTATATATTGGTACTGACAACACCATTTGAACATGATTGAAAGTTTTATTCATAAAATGTAGTTTTACATTTCAAAGATACTAGAATCCATTTCGATGTATTATGTAGGTATACATTATTGCAACATTGATTACTTGAGAAATATTGTATTATATTTATTTTTAAAAATATATTAAATTTTTATTATTATATAAATGGTAAATAAATAAAACACATTTTTAATAATTTTCTTGTCATTACCCCGACAAATATTTTATTTTGACAGTTATTTATATTTTACAGTGATTTGTGATGGAGGGCAGACCTAAATTAGAGGTTTCCATAGACAAATGTAGAGGTTTACTTATACAATGTAAATGGAAGGTCGAAATAAAAAATAAAATATACTTTATTGTTTTTTAAATCAACAGGATCATTTAGATTCGTCAAATTCTTACAAGAAAATGTAAATATTAAAATATTTTTTAAACAACCTTAAAAAAGATACGAGTGGTAAGTACCTATCATAATCAAGAAATAAGAAATGGCCTGAATGAGTATTGCAAGAATGACGAAAGTAGAAGAAAACAATAATTACTTATGATGAAATCTAATTAGGTTTATAAGATATATATCAAAAAATAAACTAGACTGCCACTATCCATTTGCATTCGATAACTACAATTTGAATTGGGTGCCGCCTTGTTATAAGGAGAGCTGAACCCATTTTATATTTTAACGGGCAGAACATGTTTTATGTTTTCATTGCTTTTCTGCGGTGGGATATTGGGCCTCTGGTTACTCACTGCCAAAAGGTTAAGCTAATTTACATCCTAAGCATAGTTAGGATGACTCCCAGTAGTTTCTCTGCCTTATTAACAAATAAAACAGTAATTTTAAAGAGCTTGCATGCTAATAACTTAAGTCAACTGAGTTAAGAACATGGTCCACAGGTTTAATATTGTGTCAATGATTATAATACTTGAACACCATTTATGTTACATTTAATGTCCGATTATGCTTGACTTTACATTAAACAATTTGAAGACAAACTTATCTACAAAAGTTTATGTAATTTTGTCTATGGTCCTAGAACCCCCTGATTAGTTTTGGGATTTTAATGAACCAGTGTTATCTGTAAGTATAATTAAAATTTTATCTACTTTTGTGTAAATATGTGCCAAGTTATGTTATGAAGGACAATATTTGAATACCTAAGACATTTTAATTATATTTTGTATAGACTAGCGATGACCGACACTGCTGACCACTTGAACGGCAGAAAAAATACTTACGATAATTAACTTTATGACTATTTACTGTACCTTATTATTAACTTCTTAATAAAAGGTCAGATATCTGCCTGTGCGATGCGAGTTAGACATTACATAGTTATGACTGTACCCAAGTACATATTAAAAATTCGGTTCGCTATAAACGGGATCTAGTATATAATGGCTCACGTACCATATTAAGTACGTAATATGGTTTTATTACCATTTGATTTATTTGTTATTGACCTTTGTTATCTCGTATACGTTGGTTTATAAATTAACTCCCCTGTTCTTCGTTAGGATTCCATGGTAATTTATTTAGTTCTTCTTTGTTAAATTAGATGATTCGTTATTTATAGATAGATAACATAATATAATAAATCTTATTATAATAGTCGTGGATTTGATGCTCACATAGGACAAATATTTGTGTGCATATTTTTGTTTGCATGAATATTTGTTCTAGTCTGGGGTTTTCCTAACGTCATCATCTTTTTTTTTATTTCATGAACTATTACATAGTACTCGAAAACGTCAGAATTAATTATAAAAAACCAATCTAATTATAATGACACTAAAATCACGACGCTTATATTCACTAAGTGAATTTAAGCCTTCAATTTTAGTTCCGAGCCACTGCTCTGTAAGAAGTCTTTTAAATTATCAATTGGTTAGGCATTTAGACAATCTTTATTTGTCTTGATTAAGACAATGTTTTGTTATCTTTATTTGCTATATAATGCAATAAAATATAAAATGAACAATATTCATGTTTTAAGTCATTTATATTAAAATACCTGCAAGAAACGGCAGTTATTTAGTAATTCTAAGCATTATACTGTCTGCCATACAGTGTTTAATAGAATAGTATCCCTTTAAATACAGCTTCTGTTTAATTGTTAATTAAAATTTATTTAGGCTTTATTGCTGTTATTGCTTGGGATTTTATTGTAAAATCGCACACATTGAACGCACACACTAAATTATTTGTTTATATTTTTGAGCCTAGAGGCAGGTACAACTAGATGTGCTTATTCCTTTCATAAACAAGGTTTGTACAATTGTAAAAATATCAATTTCTTTAAATTAGTGCCATTTAGTATTTTATTAAATATTAGAACTAAACTGTATGCCATAGCAATAAAGTATTGAGTATAGAAACAATGATAGGCTTGGTGTACGATGGAATTTTCCTAGAGGTCTGCAGCTTTCTTAACATTAAAAGTATTAAATGTCTTAATTATATCCGTTTGCGTTACATAACTAAACGTAAAATCTTTTGTACCTATATCTTTTAAAATAGCCTCCGCTAAAGTGGGCAAGGAATTCAAAGCTTTTGTGATAGACACTGGAATATTAGTAAAGAAGTCTTCCAAAGAATTGGCAATGTCTAAGTCAGATGTGAGAAATTTCATCATCATCTCAGCCATCTGACGTCCACTGCTGAACATAGGCCTCCCCAACAGATTTCCACATTGAGCGATCCTGAGTCGCCTGCATCCATCGGCTTCCCGCCGCCTTGACCAGATCATCGGTCCATCGCGTGGGAGGCCGTCCTCTACTTCATTTACCGGTTCGCGGTTGCCATTGCAGAACCTTGACGCCCCATCGGTCGTCGGTTCTTCGAGCTATGTGCCCCGCCCATTGCCACTTCAGCCTGCAAACTCGCCTCGCTATGTCGGTCACTCCAGTCCTCCTACGGATTTCCTCATTTCTGATTCGATCACGTAGGGACACTCCGAGCATAGCTCTCTCCATTGCACGCTGAGCGACTTTGAGCTTTCTAATGAGGCCCATAGTCAGGCGCCAAGTCTCAGTACCGTACGTCATCACTGGCAACACACACTGGTTAGCCAGTGTGAGAAATTTACCTTATGTGAATGTGTCTTGCTATTAATGTTGAGTTTAAACTTAGTATTATAACTCTTATTTTTTCCTGTTTCACTACTAATAATACTCCAATCTTATCATCATTAACTTTTTATTTTAGAGCTTAAATAACAAGACTTTGCCTTATGACATGTTTTTCTAAATATTTTAGAATATTTCCTTACATAATCATAAAATAGTTCACTATTATTTACAATTTCTTATCATATAGTTTATATAGTCTCTTTCTACTTTTATATAGTCTTATGTATATTAAGTTACGTAATTCTGCATGCACGTCATTTCACACCCACAGATATATATTAAAATAAATAAAATAAAATATGCTTTATTGTGTTTAAGATCAACATGATCATTTAGATTCGTCAAATATTCACACGCATAATGGAAATTCGATATTTTTTTTAACAATAATGAAAGAGATATGAGCGGTACCATAATAAAGAAATAGAAGCAAATGGATTCTTAGTCAGTTGTAGTTTTTTCTCAAGATTTGTCAGTCTGTCGGTGTCTCTTATCAGGGGGATCTGCCAGTCAGCCTGTGGTGATTCTAAAGGGGAAAGCGGATTGTCCGTCAGTCAGCCAGTCTGTCGGTGACTCTAACGAGGCTTCCAGAAGGCAACGAGACTGAGAAGAATGCCTCAAGAAACTAATCTTTACATGAGTGGTCAATGTCTTTATCTAGTTACTGGTATTGAACGGAACCATGTTAAAATAAGCTTAATTAATTAAGATTCACTCTTGACAGTTATTTGAAGTAAGTTTTCTTTGATAATAAATGTTGGTACTTCGTATTGAAAATACAGTATGTATTGAAATATAAGATGAGTGCCCAATTCTATTTAATAATCAGGTTCAGTGAGGCAGTAGAAGTTAATTGTATTATTTATCGTATGATCTAAGACAATCTAAGTGTTTACTTTTAATGACGAATGTCTAATTAGTTACCTTTTGGATTTGACTTTTTTCGATCTTATAGAATTATATTCAATCAACCAATTCTAATAATTTATTTCTTTGCAAAATCAGGTAATATAGCGTTAATTCCCACGAGCTGAGTTTAACAACTACATAGATATTATTAACACAACTTAAAAACTGGATATTCAAAGTCCTGAAACTGAGAAGTGTTGTGAACTAATTGTTCAAAAGGATTGAGCTAAAATACACTGGGTGCATTGCGGAGTACCCCTCTCAAGTCTTACCTTGGCTCGTGAGAGAAAGCCCGTTCTCAGAAGTGAGATGTTAATGAGCAAGGAGGAAGAAGAGGGGTCTAAATATATTTCAAATCTATGGGTTCTTAGTTTATACTGATTAGTTTACAACAGACGTAAAACAGCCAGGTGTTACTGCATACGTACATTCCCGCCTGTTTCCCCGAAGAGGTGGGCATATTATACGCCCACACTTCGCCAATTATATAGTTGATCCCACGTAATAGGTGGCGAGCCTATTGCCGCTTGCTGGGCACTGTTATGTGTAACTAATAGATAGATAGATATAACGTTTATTGCACTTAACAAAAATAAAACTAAAAAAATATTGAAAAAAAAAAAAGAAATAAATCAAAAGTCAAAAAAAAATACTTTATTTCATAAACTATTACATAGTACTTGAAAACGTCAAAATTATAAAAAAATAACAAAAACAAATAAAATATAACTATACTAAAATCACGAAGCTTAGATTCACTTGCAGCCAAATAATTTAAAAAAACAAAAAACATTTAAGTGCAAGCGAATCTAAGTGCCAGTTCCGAGCCACCGCTCTGTAAGAAGAACTGGCAAGAAACTCACAGGCTATGCTCTTTTAAATTATCGATTGGTTAGTAACAATCTTCATTTGTCTGTGACGCTATACAATGCAACATAATATAACAATATTCATGCTTTAAGTCATTCATATTAGAATAGCCTGTATGAAACGGCGGTTTTTACTTACTTACTTAAATAAAACTTACTTACTTTTTTTGGCGGTTTTTACTTACTTAAATAAAACTTACAATAAATAAAAATAATTGTACGTGTGCGGTAGTAGTGCGAAAAGGTTATAGCTCAACGTAGTATTGCTCAGCGAGCAAAACGTTGATATCAGATGAATAAATAAATATTAAATATTACTGCTTAGTGGCGTCAGTTAGTATAGTAGAATCAGGGCCCATAGTCTCACATGTGACATATTGACCCACACACAGACGTCGCTATATATATGGGTAAGTAAATAGGTCCTCAGGCCAGTGTTAGCCACATCAGATCTACACAATGTATTTAAATAAAGTGGTTTTGTTCTTGTGTTCGTTGGCAACTCTTTATAGTGGGACATGTTCGGTAAGACGTTTAATTCGTTGTATTTTTACTTACGTATCGTCGAAACAAATAAATTACCAAACTAATTAACCTTGTTGCACATCAAAATACCCCCGAATTCCTTTTAGATGCTCAATCATTATTTTTAAAGCGCTATTTCAGAGAATCTGTAATGTACGTTTCGATACTCACTTATTTTAAATGGACATCATACATAAGACACGAGTCAGTTAATTATATTATCTATGTTAAGTATCGACATTTGTAAGATTACAACAATGTAGAAACCATTATAAACATATTTAACATACTACATGTTAATTAATAGCTCGATCTACATTAAATAAGTATAGCCCAAAAATACTATAACATTTTAGAAGCGACCCAATGGGACGATCCTCATTATCATATCAGCTTAAAGTCCACTGTTGAACATTAGCGTCCCCATTAGATTACACTCTATTGGAGGTATTTTCCCAAAATCACCACGCTGGGCAGTCGGGTCGGTGATCGCAGTTCCAGCCAGTACGCAGGTTGACGCTGCTGCTGCGACTCCTCGTGAGATGAGAGGGGGTGCCACTATCCTAGGCCGGTTACACTCGGCGCCGATATGGGTCGATTGGCTCATTCGAATCTTTAGTTAGTAGCTCGTCGATATAAGGTACACTCTCTATTTGGTATTAAAAAGCTTTACTAATAAACATTTAAAATCAATATGGTAATGTGGGTGTATAGGAATCCTATCAAGACCTTAGGACAATGTTATCGGCAGGTGCACCACTTGCAGGTGAGTTTGGTTTAGACACCACAGTTTTTAGTAGGAGCCCTATACATATACCAACAAAAATATTAACAACAGTATAACAAAACTACATAAAATACTGATAAATGTAGAATACTGATGATGACGTATCTAGTTTAATAGCTAAGCTGGTGCCAATTTCTGGCGGGGGAATCCCCGATCACGTTCGTTATCCTCAATCTACACAACATCGTATTTAAAAATCACGTGCAGTGCAGGCAGCTTTGGTGGCTACTGGCGCATCTCCACTCAGTACTATCGCGACTAGTACGGACATTCTGAACATCTGAATTTAAAAGTGAAGTGGCCATAACTTTTTGTAAGTACATTTATGCAAAGACACATTTCCCTTCGTTTAGGGAATTTCAATATAGGGGCTAGCAATTTACCTTGATAAATCATTATAACAGCATTTTAATACATATTGTCGGGGATAGTGCAAATCCGCGTAAATATAAATATTCCATACGTAAAGTCCGCGTATCTGCAATAGATCTAGTTTTACAGGAGAAGGTAAAAAAACTTTAATAAGTTTTTTATTTCAACAAATTTTTGGGCTAATTTTTACATTTTTATTATCATTCTATCTCTTGGGGCACTTTATTCCGAAGGGTTCTTAAAATGAAATATTTATTTAGAATAACGGTGATTCAAACAAATTACAAGTTCTTTTTGTTTATAAGATACTTGAATCAATTGATAATTTGTCTGTTCATGTTTTTAATATGTTAAAAAGTGAATTGGTGTGTATGTTTTAAACCAAAGACATTTAAGTAATACAATATTAAATCTCTTTGTTTTAAACTAATCGGTAAGTTTTACGCTAGCAGCTGACTCAAACGCTCGCTTCATACATTTCGTTCGGACCAAAGAGATTTAATATGGTAATTAAATGTCTTTGGTTCGGACCTTATGCACGTGAGTAACACGATTAACACGATTTGCTAAATAGTGTTTTATATCTAGTGTTGAGAGTTTTTGTTCAGGTTGAAATAAAATAATACGGCCCTTTCTTTTATTTCAATCTGAACTGAAGCTGTTTTGTCAAAAAAACTTAATATTTTGGTATTTTCTTTACAAAATGAGGAGAATATAGGTTTCTAAAATACCGCGGTATTAGGTGCCAAATTTTTGGTTAGTTCCTAAATGCCGGTGTGTACCACGTAAATGCGATTTCACCTAGATATAATTATTTTAAAGACAGTTTTATGATTACGAACTTAAATTATTAGTTATGTTATGATCATTCAAGTAATCCATAAACATATCAATCAATTTCCGGGTAGGTTGTGGTGTTGCATTTGCTAGTTAGGTATAATTGGTTAATTAATTTATTTATTTATATAATCAGAACGGAATACACCAATTACACTAATTATCAAAAACAGTAAAAGTTAAATATAAGTAATATTAAAATCTCAAACTTAAAAACTTCTTTTATCCCATTCTCTCACAATACCTCAGACACACTGACAAAATCTCAGGCCATCCATCCGCAAACAAATCACAGTCGGGTGCTGCTTCCAGGATGGCATTAAGTGCGTTGAGTGTCCGCGGAATGGGTGATTTTGAGCGGATAGTAAGTAATTTAAAGATAGTCTGTTTAGGTACTTCGTTTAATTCGTTCTAATTCCAATCTAATTCGTTTAAGGAAGAACTAACTAAAGAAAATGAAGTTACCAATGTAGGTATTCTGATGTAATCCTGGGTGTGTTTTGTATTTATTTCAATGATAGGTACTGCAATTATTAGGCATTAATGTATTTAAAATGTTATTAAAAATGTTTTACTTTTTATTACTCGGAAATCTCGGAATAAGATAATTTGGTTTAAGAGAATGAAGCGCTATTCCTATTTACTTAATTCGGAATTGGGTTAGGTATAGGAGTACCTTATTCCTATACCTAACCCAATTCCGAATTAAGTAAATTATATAATTATTCCGTGGTATTGACACACGTTAAATACGAACTGCTCATTATCTTATGCAGTTTATTAAGTACTTACGCTTGATTGTTTTGTCATAGAATAATAAACCATGTTTAAGTAATTCATGCTAGTGGTAGCGCGAAGTAATTTAGATATTTAATAGAGTATTAAAATATTTTAGAAACGACATTGCGTGACAACCGTGATAAATATTATTGTGTTGATATACCCTGATACTACCTTGATACTGCCTTCCGGACAAAGGGGGTGTGGGACTTACCAGTCTCACCACCAACAGACGCGACCGCCAGCAGTAATATCCTTTAAAAATCTTCGTCCGCCGCTTGTTGAGAAAGAGGCAAAGTTCCCCGGGCCAAAACCGGGAGGACGACGGAGTGCGACCATAGCGTGCGTGGCCCATTCTCGGAGGGTCTATGGCTAGACAGCAGGGGCTTACGGTCTGATACACGTAGTATAAGTAGTAGTCTTTAAGCCAAATTAACAGTTTACCTGCACTCTGTGAAGTATATATAACTGAATCTTTGAAGTAGAACTTTCATGTGCTGAGGTGAGTATCATGACGAAATTCTTAATTATTTATTACATTCCATAAGAATGCGTTAAATTGTAACAAATAGTTTTTTTATTCTTAATAAAATAAATACATAAATTGAAAACACATGTATCTTATTTATTATTAGGCTATTTTCTACAAAATGTTAATAAAGATCTGATAATTTCGTACGGTTCTTGAGGTTAATATAAAAATGTTTAATCTAGCCTAATTTGAGGCTTCTTATTAATAATAAAAATCCCTTACAATCACATTAAATATATAGTTCCAACAGAAGCGCTCGTAGCTCTGCGGTGCTCGGTGGTCGGAAACGATCACCGAAGTACAGCAGAGTTTACAGAGGTCAGTCCTTGGATGGGTGACCGTTTGTGTGGCATTTACATCGAGCGCTTCCGTGCTTTGGAAGGCACGTTTAACCGTTGGTCCCGGTTATCACTAAATGTGGTAGTCGTTAAGCCATGTTAGAGGCCTAATGGGCGGCTTGAAAAATTCTAACAGCAGGACGCCACACACCTGCCTTCGCCAATCCGCACTGGGTCAGCGTGGTGGAGTATGACCCAATACCCTCACACCTTGATATGTGAGAGGAGGCTCGTGCTCAGTAGTGGGACGTTAATGGGCTGTGATGATGATGATGATGACATAAGTATAATTATGAACTTGCGTTATTGTTATTAAAATGGATAAACTTACTTCAACCTATACCTACATTTTTATTTAATTTAAGAGAAGCTAACGGAGGCACTTGCATCAATCGACACCATACAGCATGCTTGGGTCATTATAAATAATGAAAAGAAAGAAAGAAAGAAAGAAAATAATTTATTCTGTGACACATGATACATTGGTTTACAAAAATACAAAAATAAAAATAAATAAACACATGTGGCACCGAAAAGGCTTATACTCAGCATATGCCGAGGGGTCACTATGGCCCCGCGGCGCTGGTCTTCCGTACAAGCCTATAAATACTACGTAAGTAGGACAAACTTAAAACTATGCGCAACAAAGTTAAACATTTCAACATAAAAAAATTGCATACATAAAACGACAAAACACCACTTAAACGTACAATTTGTTAAAAATATATAATAATACGGCTATAACAAAAAAAACTAATAAACAAGAAAACATTAGAGCTAGCGAGACAGCTGAATAAACTTAACTAAATACCCTTCTGGGAACATAACAAACGACTTCTATAAAGCAAACGGAACGATCTCAATGCACTGGTATTATTGCAACACCGATAACAAATGTGCTTCTTCTTTTTGCTCTCACCTAACAGAAGTACCAATAATAATAAATAAATATTCTCTTACAATCACACCAATTATTTAGTTCCAAGGGAAGTATCATTAAGAACTTGTGTTATGGATACTAAATAACGGAAAAACATACTTACATAACTTTATTTTTTTGTAAATACATACTTAATATACATAGAAAAATACCCAGACCAGATATTCATGTTCGCACACAAAGCCTTGTCCTATGTGGGAATCGAACCCACGACCACGAAGCAGAGTGCACCTCCACGCCATAATGGTCGTTAAATTAAGAGGTAACATTCCTACCAACATATTAAATTCCAATGAACGAATTTTACTGTTACGTAGGTTAGGTACTTACGTCTCGTGTCGAATGGTAAGTCATTATAAACTGTGTCGGTAATTTGTAGACGCTTAGAGTTATTGCAAGGCCGCATACAATAACACAAAGACATATTACAAATAACAATTAATTCACTGTTCGGTCTCTTTGGGACTAGGAACGTAGGAACGCTTCTGGTAAATGTCAGTGTCTCATCTAAGTACTCACGCTCAGTTTGTTTTTGCCGGCCTGACTGACGGATTGATAACTTTTGATAAACATTCTTATCACAAAAGGTGCGATTGGTGTGGAAAAAATAATTATTAAGTGTAACTACTAAGATCTTTTGGGTAACTTGTAGCTACGTGTGTTAGTATAAATCAGTGAAATCAAGTTAAGGTAAGTTCAATTTTCTAATCTTGTTACGTCAAAAGTGTCGATACCCCGGCGAGAGGTTTATACCATGATAAATTTGATTCACAGATTCTTAGTAAGCTGTTTGTTTTATTAATTACATAAGACTTTGTATGAAGTAATGTGAACACAATCAGTTTTTAATGACTTAATTCAAATCACTGTTTTTTTATTCATCTAAAGCCCAAGCACATCTTCTGTTGAGCACAGGCGTTCCCTTAGAACTTTCAATGTGACCGATTGGTGCGGAGTACAGAGTAAAAATTTTATAGTTCCATGATAAAGACTGATAATAGGTACCCATTATCTTACCATACTTAAGGTGGGGAACAAATGTGAGATCGCAAAAATTGGGCTTTTTAAGTGTATTGTACTTTGTAAAGATGAGAGCACTCAGAAATATTCTAGGTGTGAAATTGAGTGATAGGATAAGGAATGAAGTGATAAGGGTTAAAGCTGGTGTAAAAGAAGATATAGTGACAAGAATTGAGAAAGGTATGCTTAGATGGTTTGGTCATGTAGAGAGGATGAATGAAAGTAGATTAACGAAAGTGATTTATGATGGACAAGTGGATGTCAGTGTTGGGAGGGGAAGACCACGTAAGACCTTCCATGACCAAATACAAAAAATGTTAGAGAAAGGGCAGGTCAAAAGTACCCTAAACCGACGGGCGTGTATGAGGAGATTAATGAGTGTGAATGAAGCTAAAAGTGTGTGCCAAGATCGTAGCAAGTAGAAGGATGTGATCTCTGCCTACCCCTACGGGAAAGAGGCGTGAGTCGTGACATTATGTATGTATGTATGTTCTTTGTCATCTTGTACGAAAAAAAATAAAAAAAATGGACGTAAATCTACATCATTTATCACATGAGAATGTAGTTATGTTTGGATCTTTACAAACGTGCATCACGTTATGTATTTAATAAAATAAAATACAACATTGGTTACATTTGCTACTTAGCTAAAGTTATGGTAAAGGACCTACTTTAACACAAAATCAGCGGTTTCAATATGGTAACGTCTGCGAAGTAGTTGAGCACAGAGTGACCTTGGGTTCCTGTTGTCCCCATTGACGCTGTCCCCATTGAATGGGGACAGTGGGACTGTATAAAAATTTATCAAATTTATTCCTTCTATCCCCATTGGCTGTGTCCCTGTTAATGGGGACAACAGAATTAAATAAAATAATTAAATTTAATGCCCGGTGTCCCCATAGACGTATTTTTAAATGAGATTAGAGGAACTGAATAAGATTTTAAAAATATATATTTTTATTGGTGTTGAAGTATTAAGGGATTTTATCAAAAATCCCTTTCAACCCCTACCAAATAAGATTGGAATTTTTCATTATTAAAGCCAGCCTGTTTTTTGTCTTTAAAACCGCAGCTACACATACAACGTTTATTAATCGTTTGCCGGGATCGATAGAAACTAATGGTAATAGGACAAAATCTCCTAGACCTAGAGTCACGTTTTTAAAACATAAGTCTTTAAAGTTGTGTTGGTCGCCTAAAACAATAATATTATTAATAATAACCACAATAACAATCTTTACAATAATCCTGTTTCCTAGTGTAGTTAACTATGCTAAGGCAAGTGACCTTGAAAAGGATATGTTTTCTTTACTTGTCTGTAGGTATATGTTGATTCCTGTGATATTAATAAAGAGGAATATAGCAAATCCTTGAAATCCGCCATGTTATTTCTGTTGATTTTAAAACCAGAAAAATGACTACTTAACATTTTTTTGTAAATTTATAATGTTGGTCCTATGTTCCAAATAAACATTGTGGATTTGCGATTCAAATAAATGATTGTGATGATAACGTTTACAACATTTAAGTTGTGTTATTTCTTCAAGTTCTTTTATTACATTTTTTCACATAACATGTCATCAAAACTAATAATAAATCAAAATCTTATTTTTTTTATTTTACCTATGTTAATGGGGACAACAGGAAGTATATTATATGACTTCCTGGTGTCCCCATAGAGGAAAAACGCCAATGGGGACATAGGGAATGAAATTTCATGACTTCCCGTTGTCCCCATCATGGGGATAGCGTCAATGGGGACAACAGGAACACAGGAGAGTGACAACCATTTAATTAACCCACAATTCATCTCTGTAGGATTGATAAATAGGTCAAAGGTGAGAAGCGATGTAGGATCTGCTGACAATGCGCATTTGTATTGAATACAATATGAGTACCTACCTAAATAAGTAGGTATATCATTATTTGCTACACATAGTTCCGTCGAAGCTGTTTTATTTGATATAATCAAAGTCCTAGCTAGGCACTACCGTTGAAAAAAACCATGCAATAAAACTGCGAAAATCATTTATCGTGCAACTTAGCTTTGAGTGACGTTTACGAGTGCTTAGTATATACAAATTTATTTATATTTCATTGACAGCTGACTAAATAAAAACAACAAAAAAAGACTAACTGATTTAATTTTGACAAATTATGCCCGCGCTTTAATAATATTTTTTTGTAATTTTATCCGGCCGTAGTACGGACCGTAAGTAGGTGGATACGTGGCAAACGTACCTGACCTAGGTTAGGTACTTTGTCAACTCTATGGGGGGTAAAAAGGTTAGGGAAAAGTGGGAGTTGCTAATGTATTGTCAATTACTCGCAATGCAATAAAGATTACTGAACACTGATTTCGAAATAAAAATTGTTCGATAAGTGAAAGTAGATAAGTAAATAAATAAATATTTTCTGACAATCACACCAATTATTTAGTTCCAAGATAAGTATTATTAAGAACTTGTGTTATGGATACTAAACAACGGATATACATACTTAATTTTTTTTTTTTTTGTAAATACATATCTACTTAATATACATAGGAAAACACCCAGACCAGAACAAATATTCATGTTCATGCACACAAAGATTTGTCCTGTGTGGGAATCGAACCCACGATCTCTGGAGTGAAGTGTAGGTATACTGACCTCCACACCATATCGGTCGTCAAGTAATTTAGATAATCTTTGTAGATCGCGAAGGCAGGCTGCCCGGTGTGCCCTTATCGATGTACGCAAGATATCGGGCCAAAGTCATCAACTTAACTCTAATTTAGTCTGATAATAATCTTATTTCGATCGCGTGCAATTATATTACAAAATACTCATAACTAATTATAAGGTAGGCTAGGTACATATTGCGGGCTTCAAGCCAGAGGGGCGTATAAATATTTTTAAAAAATCTAGTGACTTTTCAGCATCTTTTGTATTTTTTGCGATATGTCCAAAGCTTTTGATTGTGTTCCTCATGACACATTAAGTTTTGACTGAGTTGTGTTCACTTTCCCTGACAATGAAGGTTCCATAATTCCGTTATATCAGGAGAGATAGCCCTCTCCTCCCTTGTATATCTAGTAACTAAAAATATTTTTGATAATAAAAAAATCCAAAACATTATTACCACAGCAGTCAACCATGTCGCAGCCGACCGCGCTGAACACCAACTTTAAGGGTCTGGTGGAGGACATGGCCATTCCGGCCGAAGTGCACGAGCGAGACGGCAAGAAGTTCGCCAGCTACGGCTCCGCTGTGCCCATACACTGCTGCACCCCGGAACAGGTACTGATAGGAGCGAGGGGAATAAGGGCTTGGTGGAGGATCTACGTGCTCGATTAGAACTAGGACTTGAACTGAAGCCTCACTGGAAGGACACGTTGTGCCGCTGTTCGCCCCTAGGACTTGATGGCAGCGGCCCATCAAATTAACTGACGGACTATGAAAATACGGTTTAACTGCCCAACCGACGCCGCGTTCGTATTCCGGACGCTGATCGAAACCACAGCCCCGATTGCTTGAAGACTTTCGTTCGTTTCGTTTTGTAACACTTATTTTGGACAAGATGATATTGAGCAGTTTCCCGAATGCAGCCCAACTGAGCGGGATTGTTTTTCTAAATTGTACTTTTTGTCCCAGGTAGGTATCATGCATACATTTGAAGTTTTGTACAGGGAACCTACCATCATCTATGGAGCCCGAGCCAACCTCACCTGCAAGTGGTGCACCTGCCGATCAACGGACGAGGCTCTGGCAAACATAGAAGTGCCCGGTAAGCGGCAATAGGCTCGGCACCTATTATGTAGGACAAAATTGGCGAAGAGTGGGCGTATAATATGCCTCTGACTACCCCTTCTGGGAAACAGGCGTGATTTAATGTATGTATGTATCCGGTCGGCAGGTGGCGGACTTGTCAAACTCGACGCACCACTACTGCGACATCTTCACGCAGGAGCTGCTGGCGCCGCTGGGCGAGCTGGCATACGTGCGGCTCAACGAGTCCCTCGCCGAGAAGGTACCACTCGCTCACTTCCACCATTTAAATTGTTACTAAAACTTCTATGACTTCCACCAGTACGTTCCGGAGCCGCTCCAGATGCTAATGTTTTAATCGACCAGTCTGTACTGTGCGTCCTCTATTAGTCAGCGAGTTAGCAAGGTGAAGCATTATCTGTCAAGATTTATTTCATCAGAACTTCGATGAAAAACTTTTTCAGATCAAAAAAACCTTCCATCGAAGATAGATAACTTAAGGCTGATGAACAAAGAATGGCTCATTCATTCAAAATGATTCAATTGCACTGAGTGAATATTTCGAATTATAAAACTTGTTAGTTGACATTATATGACAGGCAGGCAGACTTCATCGAGGTCAGTCCTTGCAATACATGACAGTTTGTGTGGAATTCGATATCTAGCGCATCCGTCCTTGGGACGGTTTAGTTATTCCAACAGCAGAATGCCCCACACCATAGCGTCAAAGTTGCAAGAAAAGGCTCTCGAGGTTGCGTATATACGCGATTTTAATTTTTATATTTATGCAATGTATGTATTTGTGATCGTTATTACACATATCACACATATTTGTTGTTTTTGTATCTCGAAATCGAACAAGTATGAACAAATACTCGACGGTCGAACTAGTGAGAAAAAAAATAAATGGTTGTGTCGAGCTGATGTTAAACAGCGTGTGCTCGAGTAGGTGTTCATAAACCGCACCAAGCGGCTGCTGCTGCGGTCTGCGGACGGGCGCCTGGCCCAGTGGCGCGCCGCGCCCACCTTCGAGTCCCACAACCAGCTCCTGGCCGGCACGCCCGTCGTGGACCACCAGGGGAACCTCGTCTCGCTCGTCACTGCCAAGAGGGGCAACCACTACGCCGTCTCCACTTTCGAGGTCAGTAATGTACAGTAGTCAGCAGTCAGCACGTAGTTCCACAAAAGTGGCGGTCGTCTGCGACGGAATAATCGCAGACGAAGCAAAGAAAAGGGACTAAAAGTATAAACCTGTTCAATAAACAATATATTCCGAAGCGGTGATGTTGGATGCGTATGCGCATTATGCGGATACGCATTATAGGGTCTCAATTGAACCGGAGCTCCAAAGACGGAAATTATTGTACAGTTAATATTTGTAACTCACTTATGGTTATTGCGACACAGGCCTGCGAGCCCAGTGCAGTAACCACTGTAATTCATTTCCTTTGTATATGCTATATTGGTAAATAAACGATTATTATTATTATTATGAATTGAAGTGCTACATGCACTCAGTAAGTTTCCGCTACAATAGAAGGCCTAATGCGACGTGCCTGTCCAGGGCGAGGGCGGCTACTTCGACACGCCCCTGGACTGGCTGGAGAGCGACCCCGGGGACAGCGACTTCGTGTACGGAACTGAGACGTTCGAGTCGCTGGCCGAGCTGCGGCGCCACGTGGCGAGCCTGGAGGCGGCGGACGGCGCCGGGGGGCCGGCCCGCGCGGTGGCGCTGCTGGCGCGCGGGCGGCGGCCGCGGCTGGCGCTCGTGGCGCAAAATGGCCGCCAACTGGCGCACTACTACCTGCAGGCCGTCACCGGCACCGACGTCCAATATTTGTAAGCTGGCCGCGGCTGTCCTACTCTAGACTCAACATCTGGCTGCACGCGAAGCCGGAAAAGTGCGAGTGCAGTAGGTTATATTGCTCGCCATGGATCTTATGGCATCGCGCAGGGAAGCAAATAAGAAATAAATAAATAAAATTCCGTGATCGTCTTCTAATTGTTTTACTTTATTATTTTTATTACTATCGATAGCGCGTGCTCGACGCAAGCACAACATTTCTCATATTTAATTTTGATAATATTTACCGATAACAAACCGATACGCGCATTATGCTTCACTGCGCGTTCCCATAAAATCCATAAGTGGGCGAAGTCGAGCTGTATAGTTCACTGCGCGCGCACTTTTATTGCCGGCATGCAGCGAGGTCTTGCGACGAGTATAACATCACGATCCCATTTACTTTAACAATCATTTTTAACTTTATTTCGAAGAATATTGGCTCCAACGAGGGAGAAGACACGTCGAGCCAGTGTTTTAATTTCTAAAACTAGTGTAAACTAGTTTTTACAAGTGCCAATGATCGATATTTACACATAATTTGTTCGACAACATACTCAAGTGTAGGAATGTGATATATGCCTTGAATTGTAAAATGATTAATTCCAAGTTGATTCTAAAACTCCATAGAAACATCCAGTAAAGTCTAAAGTTGAATAAAATAATTATTATTTTATTTTAAAATGATATATTTTTAACATTTTTTGCAATAATTAGAAAATTAATTACGATCAGCAGCATTTTATCGACTGGAACTAAATTAATTAAAAACATTTAACCAAATTTTTTTTTAGTAAAACTACACTCATTAATATTTGTTTTTTTAATTGGGTAGAATACTTTATAATTCATATATGTAGAAACATGAATGTTATATATTTTCGGTATAAATAAAAAACTTTTATTCACACAATATAACATTTTATTTTAATTTGATCCCTCTTTCATTAAAATTTAGTTTATATACAATATTTAATATAAATAACATATTTACAATGGATAGAAAAATGCAAATAACCAGTTGCTTATAAAATAATTATAGTAAAAACTACGTACGACAGTACAATGTCTCAAAGAGCCAGTTATAAAATAATACTTACATCCAATAATACAAAATGTCCCTTGTAAAAGTTTATAATTAACTTTGTTAATTGTTATGTAACATTATTAATAAGTGAATATGTATAACATTATTGACAATGCATACGGAAATGCAAATAGACTATGAATGGCAACAAATGTCATGGCTACAAGGGAACTGTCCACTTCAACACCGCTACAAACTAAATTACAAATATACTACACGTAGATACGTTAAAATATTTTAAAAACCTGTTTCAAAATGGCACACGAACGATTCCCGTCGGTTCATATAGAAACGCGGTCTTTCAGTCAATCCACATAGAAAGGCAGGCCGCGTCTAGTCAGTTCCCACAGTCTTCTTTTCCCGCCAGTTTATATAGAAGCTAGGTCTTCTGTAAAACCAGTAATAAATGCAGTATCTTCCAGTCACTCCACCTCAGGCTGCGGATCCCTTCCCGTCAAAGGGCCCTCACTCTAATCCACAAAGGGTCCCTTCCCGCCAGTCCACATAGATCCCTTTCCGTCAGTCTTGATAAGGTCCCTTCCCGTCAATCTACATAGATCCCTTCCTGTCAATCCCTATAGATCCCTTCCCATCAATCCCCATAGGGTCCCTTCCCGCAAGTCCACATAGATCCCTTCCCGTCAGTTTGCATAGATCTCTTCCCGCCAGTTCACATAGACCCCTTCCCGTCAGTCCACATAAGGTTCCTTCCCGTCAATCCACATAGACCCCTTCCCGCCAGTCCACCTAGGTCCGGGGCCGTCAGTCCACATAGGGTCCCTTCCCGTCAATACACATAGATCCCTTCCCGCCAGTCCACATAGACCCCTTCCCGCCAGTCCCCCTAGGTCGGGGCGGTCAGTCCACATAGAGCCGCAGCAGCTGCGCCTCGTGCGCGGGCCAGCCGCTGGCGGGACACTTCCCGCGCGCGCGCACCTCGCGGGAAATGCACACGTAGCAGAATATGTACCTGACACCATTCAAAAGTCACACTTAAATCTTTTATTGCACTCGCAGGTAACAGTGATTACAAACATTAAATAAATAATAAAAAATTTCTGACAATTACACCAATTATTTAGTTCCAAGATAAGTATCATTAAGAACTTGTGGTATGGATACTAGACAACGGATAAAAATACTTAAATACTTTTTTTGTGAATACATACTTGATATACATAGGAAAACAGCCAGACCAGAACAAATATTCATGTTCATGCACACAAAGATTTGTCCTGTGTGGGAATCGAACCCACGACCTCTGGAGTGAAGTGTAGGTATACTGACCTCCACGCCATATCGGTCGTCAAAATCAACATTAGCAGTATTAGCAGAGTTCATGTAAGGTAGTGACCTTACATGAACTCTGTCAGGGTATTGTGATAATTATAATACTGTCATGAATTATCAAAAATGTATATAAACTAATTTAAAATTAATACTAAAATTGAAATCAAAACGGACATACATAAAAATAATATATGTATGTATGTATGTACATACTTACACTCACGCCTGTTTCCCTGAAGGAGTAGGCAGAGGCATATTATACGCCCACACTTCGCCAATTATATAGTTGGTCCCACGTAATAGGTGGCGAGCCTATTGCCGCTTACCGGGCACAGTTAACGGTCCGTTGATCGGCAGGTGCACCACTTGCAGGTGAGGTTGGCTTGGGCTCCCTAGATCCTTGTAGGAACCCTGTACACCCATAACATAATTATCATATGTTAGTTGTCCACGAAGCCTTGGACCAGGTCCGCGTGAGGCCCCCAGGAGCGCTTCCGTCCGTGCTATCGCTGTGACGGCATATTGGGCTGACAGAGTTCAGGCCAAATTTAAATGATTTGTCGTTGAAAATAGTAGTGAAATAATAGTCCGGTCATTTTAGACATAAAAATAGTGATCAAATAATGAAAATTCCGACTAGTGTTGCAAAGGACTCGAGTCTTTTAGTCTTATTCGATGGACTCGACTCAATTTTCTAAGACTCAGTGAACTAACTGAACTCGGAGTCTTGAGTCGAGCCGAGTCTTGAGTCCTATCATGAAGACTCGAGCGCCATTATTGAACTCGAAACCTTAAATAGAACTCGAGAGACTCGAGTCTTATAAAGAGCTTGAGTCTTAAAAGAGCTCGAGTCTTAAAAGAGCTCGAGTCTTCTTCAAACTGGTCTTCGAAATGCTGACAGTGATTTATGTAGAATAAATGTCTATACTTATATAATAAAGCTGAAGAGTTTATTTGTTTGGTAGTTTTGTTTAATTAATGTTTTCTTTTGTAATAATTTTTATGATCATAATTAATTAAACTGATTTTTCATGTAAATTAAAACTTTAATTCTTTCATTTATTTTTCGACATCTCCTTCTGGTTACACATGATTATATCTCAAAAAAATAGCCTTTTATTGGCTGCTTTAAAAAGAATGACTCAAAGCGGAAAAGAACTCGAGCGCGACTCGGCGCGTAAAAAGGACTCGAGCGCTAAAGAAGACTCGAGTCTCGAGTCTCGCGTTCAAGAGCTCATATAGACTTGAGTTCTTTATTCTTAAGAGTCTAAGGCGATTAGCACACGGCACCGCGCACCGCCGCGGTTGGCGGTGAAGCGGATCTCATGTCGCATTGATCTCTATTAAATCCGTCGATGCCTAACACACGTACACCGCCTGATCGCGCGTTCGAGCGGTGCGGTGTACGTGTGTTAGGCATCGACGGATTTAATAGAGATCAATGCGACATGAGATCCGCTTCACCGCCAACCGCGGCGGTGCGCGGTGCCGTGTGCTAATCGCCTTATTGTTATGAGTCGAGTCGTGTAATGCCGAGTCGAGCTCTAAATTTAGGACTCAAAGACTCGAGTTCTTTACAACACTAATTCCGACAGAGCCAAATTTTCGTAGAGACCTTAGGTTTACCACAAGGAATAAAGTGTCAAAAGTCCCCATCAGTCCCATGTGAGCTTAGGGACTTATTCGGGGCCCAAGGTCAAAATTTTAGGTTTTTTGGATTTTAATCGAAAACGGTAAGTTTTATCGAAAAAATACCTCAAAGCAAAGTTGTAGATCTTAGAATTCTATATAAAAATGGTTTCTATGATTTTTTCTCTAAGACCCACTATTTCCCAGATACTGCGCTTGTAAGAATCACGCTCTACATAATATGCACACATTTCCACACCACCTGTGAGGTAGTGTACTCGGCGCGTTTTTTAATTTGTGATACCTGTATACATACATACATACAATCACGCCTATTTCCCCCGGAGGGCACAGGCATATTATACGCCCACACATCGCCAATTACATTATTGGCCCCACGAAAGGGAAGCCTCGGAAAGCACGTTAAGCCCTTGGTCCCGTGTCATGAACATCAATGGCAGTCGTTATTAGGAAGTCAGTGCCTTGTAACAGAATGACAGCTGGTTAAACCAAATAATGATGTTTCCCACTGGGTTGCGGATGTCAGACGGTAGTCGCTCCACGTAATAACTGGAATTCAGTCAAATCTGGTTGAACCAGTGAGCAGACCCCGGGCCCTAAGCTTAAGTCTAGGGCAACCGGGATAATGCTGGGATATGATGACCGTGAGTCGATTTAACTGACGGATTTTACTTGACTTTACCTGTGACTAAATTACGAAAACGCTGCATTTATGCAAATAACTTGATTTATTTAATTATTTGAAACTAGCAAAAACTCCAAACGAGTGAGTCCATATCGGAAATAAAAAAGGAGTTACGACCCTCTTCATTGAGGAGACGATGTTTGTATTATCGATTAGCCAAATTTGTGACATTTTAAAAAAATATTAATCAGCACTAACTTCAATAGTAGACGCTAGTAATAAATACGTATAGTCACTCGAACTGCTCGTTCAACACTAAAAGAAGCAGGTATACGTGAACGACACAACATGGACAAAATAATAGGCAGATGTTATTCAAGTAGAGGGGATTCGGTAAGGGACCGGCGGTCATTTTAGAGTAAATTTTCTTAGAATAGTATAATGTATACATAAAAGAGACACGAGTAGGCATTTTTGCTTGCTTGCGTACCTAAATATGTACATACGTGGCATATGTGTGCATATTATGTAGAGCGTGATTCTTACAAGCGCAGTATCTGGGAAATAGTGGGTCTTAGAGAAAAAATCATAGAAACCATTTTTATATAGAATTTTAAGATCTACAACTTTGCTTTGAGGTATTTTTTCGATAAAACTTACCGTTTTCGAGAAAAATCCAAAAAACCTAAAATTTTGACCTTGGGCCCCGAATAAGTCCCTAAGCTCACATGGGACTGATGGGGACTTTTGACACTTTATTCCTTGTGGTAAACCTAAGGTCTCTACGAAGATTTGGCTCTGTCGGAATTTTCTTTATTTCAATTGTCTAAAATGACCGGACTATAAGAAGTGAAAATCAAAAAGATAAGTTTTCATCTCCTCTTAAGTATTAAAACGACTTCTTGGCGGGAAAGTGTAGCGTCATGTCTGCAGTTTTGTTCTATTTACTAAAATTTGTAATATTTTGAACATTAATGTGTAATAACGGTGCATTATTAACCGTTAAGAGCTTGTGAACGTACATGAGTGTTGGTAAATGAAACAAAACAGTCCAACATAACTTTTTAAATTCTGTCAAGAAGTCCATGTGAGATCTCAGTGTAATCCCACATCTTCACTGAGGACTCAAGGGGTTTAGGGGAGGGCATCTCATTTACCATTTATCATCTTTACCACCATTCATTCTCATCTACTATGAGTTATGTTATTAATATATATCTTACTTGACACTGGCTAAATGTGCTAAACGCACGAAGCCATTATTTAAAAGAAAGAAAAAGTATTAAAACAGACCCCCCTCCACCCCTCCTTTCAATTTGACGTTAAAAAGAGCTGTATTAAGGCAAACTTGAAAAAACGATTGTGACTTAGAGTAATAGGAGACAGTAAGTGAGTGGACTGACCCGGAGACAGGCAGCACGGTGGGGATCCGCCACGTCTTGAGACAGATCGGACACTTGTTCTTCCACTTCAAGTCGCGCTCTTCTTTCTGAAATGTATAATTATAGCATGTTATTAACGGCTCAATGTTGCTCATGTTAATCTAAAAAGGGTTTTGACATACAGAGTTTGTTGGTTTCGATATTCTCGACCGCTGTATGTATTTAACATAATGTAGTGCTGTATATGTGAGCGGCGATAGCCCAGTGGCGAGAACCCTTGCCTTTAAATTCAGAGGGTCTCAGGTTCAACATCCGGCCGGTTTAACGGCCGCGGGCTGTTAAAATGCGTTCGGTTCAGAAGTCCCGACGAGGGCCGACGGTAGCCGAGTGAACACTAAGGGACTACTCACACTTATTCAGCATAAGCTCATATAAAAACTACGAATTTGTATAAAATCGCGTACGTATAAAATAAAGCTTAACGGTGCACTCACACCGCAGTTACTTCTTGTTGCTAAACGTTTTTAAATGTTGCTCGGCTACATACAGTATAAGGACAAAGAACTACTTTTTATAGCTCAAAAACGAATATCTTTCGCCTTTTGTAAGCGACTTCGTGCGTCTCTTTGTCGCATGTCATGAGAGTGTAAGTTGCTAGGTGTAGAGGGTAGAACGGCTTGGCAGGATATATATATTAAAGACAGGATAACCTGTTTGAGGTGTATTAATGATAAAGTGCTGAGTGAGAGTTCAAAATACAACTTAGACCTACGCAATTATTCGCGGGAGGAATATCGCTGATACAAAACCGTGGGTGCTGCAACACTAGGTACATTTTCAACCGTTTTATCTTACATTACGTGGTCTTGTTCTAAAGTGACTTTTTGAAGTCGGTGGGCGTTGAATTCTATATGTTCCGTATTCTGCTACAAAATAATCGATCAGCGATTGAATAGTTACAGCATGTAACCGTTTTGTAAGTTGATGCTCAACAAAACGTATCTACGATTGTACCGCAACGCGTTTTCATACAAAATCGTTTTTTTCTATACTGAAGTGACCGACGTAGAGAGGTGAGTTTGCAAGCTGAAGTGACAATGGACACCCAGCTCGACGAACCGCCGACCGATGGGGGAGGAGGGTTCTTCAATGGCGGCCGCGAACCGGCAAACGTAGGAGAGGACGGCCTCTCATCCGATGATCTGGTCGAGGCGGCGGGAATCTGGTGGATGCAGGCGACTCAGGATCGCTCAATGTGGAAATCTATCTGGGAGGCCTATGTTGAACAGTCTGAGATGATCTAAGACTAAGTCAGTCGGCTGACCTGGGGCGGCGGGGGCGGCGGCAGGGCGGCGGGGGCGGGGCGCGGCCAGGCCCGCAGCAGGGCCACCCCGAAGGCGCCATACTCCACGCCCCGCAGCACCAGCGCGCCCAGGGCCGGCACACACAGCGCCATTTCACTACAACATCACACTCCTGTTATTTCACTGACCGAGCTTTCTTAGGATAGCTTCCAGCTTTCATATTACACGTATTACCTAACATATAAACTATTACATAGCACTTTAAAACGTCAGAACAATATGTAAATAAAATAAACTAAAAATTACAACACTGAAATCACGAAGCTTAGATTCACTTATATGGAAAATAAATAAAAATAAGTGCAAGTGAATCTAAGTGCCAGTTCCGAGCCCCCGCTCTGTGAGAAGAACTGACAAAAAACTCACAGGTTATGCTCTTTTAAATATAACAATGCAGAACACACGCAGTGAATATTTGAAGATACTGAAAGGGTCCCGAGATGACGTAACCAATAAAGTAGCACTAAGAGAACCGTCCATCACAGTCAAGTAAGTATGTATTGTGAAACTAAGCTGCATTTGTAGAATAAAGCCATGCTTTTCTATTTGTCAAGTAATTATTTACAGTATAATACCCCTTTTGAAGCAATCCCTTTTTAACTACAACTTTAAAAGTTGAAAGTTTGAAAAAAGCTATGTATTTCTTTTTAGTACGAATATGTTATGTATGTCCGCAGCAGATCCCCACAATAACATACCATATGACATAATGCTATGAAGATAGCTAAAATAAACTAATCTAGCTATTTCTTTGCCCGTTAGAAGTCTTATATTTTTGATGACATAGCATGCTGAGCTAAACCTTCCGGACAAATCCATTATATGGGGGTTCCACTGCAATTTATAATCTATCTTGATGCCTAAGAACTTTGTATCATTTAATAACTCAATATACTCGCCATTCATTTTTAAGTTAGTCGAAACTTGTGTAAAATTTGGCTTTACATATTTAGAAAATTTAATGTGTAATCTAAATGTGTCTCTTACTTGCGGTAAAAGTTAGATTATTTATCGTACACTAATGTAAAACCTTCGTAAGAGTATTATTTATTACGTCAGAATGATCTCAGCCTCTGTTCACTTGAAATATCAGAGACGTACGTCAGCAAATAAAACTGTTTTGCACATATATCTGGTATAGAAAGGTAGATCATTAATATAAATGGCAATTATAATGATAAATAATAATGGGCCTAAAATCGAACCCTGTGGAACTCACATAATTAGTGGCGTCAGAAGACTCCACTCTATTAATAACAACTATTTGACTTCTGTCACCCAAGTAAGATTTAATTGATTTCAAAGAACTATTATCAACACCATAATATGTCAATTTAGCTAACAAAGGAGGATGGTAAACGCAATCGAATGCCTTCGAAAGATCACAAAATACTTTAATCGCATCCCGTCCGAAAAATAAACAACAAGCCTGTTGTTTATGATCAGCCGATATCACCAGGCTTTAGTGGTAGACTCCATACCGTCCGAATCATAATTAAGTCCTTCGAAATGACTGGCCTGTTTTTAACGGGACTTTCACTGGCAGATAACTGAAGATATAAGCTACTTTTCATTGTCCCGCGGAAACTCGATTTAAAAAAGTATCTGAATGTTTGCATTCGATACGAGCGAATATTGATTTTCAGCTTTCACTCAAGGAAATTTAACTGATTACATGTGTCATCTACAATTAGCAGTCGTGAGCAGGGCTTGCGCCATTTTCCGTCTGTTCTATTTTTCTAGTAATTTCACACATCCATACTGTGTCCCCGAGTCCTGTAAAATGAGTAGACGTTACCTGAAGTCGGCAGTGAGCAGGGCTCGCGGCAGGTCCCGCCAGGAGAAGGGTGCGGCCGCGTCGGGGGGCGGCGCCACCCGCAGCGTCAGGCCCAGCGCGCCCAGCCGCCACGACGGGGCCCCCTCCGCCCCGCACACGTAGCGCGCGCGGCGACCCAGCACCGCCAGGCACGCCGCCAAGTGCGCTACGGCGTACACCCTCACGGCGGCCTTGCGGGCTCGACCTCCCGCGTCCTGAGGGATCGACGTAGCGAGATGGCTTCATGTCTCATATAGTTTTTTTGTATATGTGAGCATGGGCGGGAGGGTAATTGAGAGAAACACGTAATCACTCGTTAATATCTTGTAATCGACTACAACGGTAGTGTGTCGCAGGGTACAATGTGAATCCCCCAAATAAAAAATTAAGCATTTCCGCTGCGCTGCATCCTAAAAAGCACGCGCAGCAGAGCGGATATGCTATTGACTACCAACGGTCTTATCATTAGGATTAAAAGATGAAGATGTACATCGTAAAAATGCCAACAATTGCCCCCGTTAAAACAAAAAGGTATTCCACCAACGACGTGTTGTAGATGACAAACAACGTTGCTAAACAAAAATTCCACGTTGGCGTTCAACATAAAACCAGGCTAACACTAGGCGACAAATGTCAAGTGATGCCGGGCTTTTTTATTGCCATGTCGAGTGTGGTCGATGATAAAGATTCGAATGAAGTCGGCAGCGTCATCATCAGAAGGCGCTGGCGACACGTATCTTAGGATATTTGTCGCCTAGTGTGTCCCTAGCAAATAATATATTATGTGCAACATGCGCGCTTCACTTGTTGCTAGACTTCAATAAAGACCTTTCCTAAAACCTTCAATAAATTTTATTCCTCTGCAAGTCGGTTATAGATGCTGCATAAGGTTATGGAATTGATTGTCGGCACATGACCTCTCCAACTTCTAAGGGTCTTTCAAAGCCGTCATGACGCTTGTTACCGAGCTATCTTCACGATATAAAGCGCTATCATTTTTCTTGACTGCATCGATCGAGGCAGGATGTGGTAGTTATGACGAGTTATATGAAAAAAAGAACTGTTATATATCTTAAAACTATACCTTTCCCAGAGTGCCATCTTCATGCTGCTGCCTCCAGCGCTCAACCAAATTCTCCACCTTCCCGAGGAGGTATGGCAGCAACACGAGGGCCGCTAGAGAGCCCCGCTCCAGGCGCGCCGGAAGGCGCTGGTGGCCCCCGAATTCACTTCCAGCTGATAGCGGCACTCGGATAAGCCCATAGAAACTCTCCGAGAAAGACGCCGCTACAAACAAATTTATGGCCATATCCATATAGCATTCTTACGCAATATTAACTAAGAATTGACATCTGTCATAAGAAATATATAGTGGCAAGAATTGAGAAAGGTTTGGTCATGTTGAGACAATGAATAAAAGTAGACTAACGAAAGTGTTTTATGATGGACAAGTGAATGGAAGTGTTGTGAGGGAAAGACTATGTAAGACCTTCCATGACCAAATCCAGAAAATTTTGGAGAAAGGGCAGGTCAACTGTACCCTAACCCAATGGGCGTGTATGAGGAGGTTAATGAGTGTGAATGAAGCTACATTATGTGTGCATGTATCTGTGATCTCTCTCTAAATTAATTTGATTTTTTCTGACCACAGAGCTAACAACGCTTAAAATCTATCTACATAAAATGATAGTCTAAAATATATTTAGATTTTTTTAAAATTTTATATTCCCAACCTAATAATAATGTAAAAGTTCTTCTTTCGATTAGCAAAACTAATGGGCGCCTCAATCCCAAATTTTGCTGTGGCAGCATATTGAGCTGACAAGTATAGGCCAATTCAAACTGACTTGTCACAAAGAAAGAAGAAGATTACCTATTCATTAATTGGTGTTAAGTATTTTAATGAATAACTGTAGAGCAGCAATATTACCATAATGCTTCAGGTAGTGGTGCTGCAGACAGCAGTCCAACACCAGGAACAGCTCGTCGAACCAGCGCAGAGCCCAGCCCCAGCGGTTCGGGTTCACGTCCCCCAAGTACTAGCAGGCAATATCAATCATTTCTTGTACATATATTTATTACTATTATACACCAGCATCCTAACATTCTAGGACTCTGATGACAGATCCAGGGTCTGCTCACTGGTCTAACTAGAGTTGGCTGAATTTCAGTTATTACATGGATCAACTGATTTTTGTTATGCAAATTTTTATACACAATAAAAACAAAATTATTTGAACCTATGTGAAGCCGATATCCTGTTGATTGTTATTTTTTTCTAGTTTTGTTACTTTTTATTCTCTTGGAAGGGAATCTGAGCCATGAGATAGGATATTAATTCGCTCAATTAACAAAAATATATGCTGCAGGCTGTCCTTAAACTTCTATAATTCAAATTAATGACCAAAGTATCACATATATAATTTTATGATACAATTCTTGTCCCATTTTTTTATTATTTCATAGAATAGTTGTGCTCAACAATCTAATCTTCAAAGATTACACAATTTTACACTGCTCTGTGATATCTTTGAGGATTGTGGAGTTAAGAGACATTAAAATTATATAACTTAAACTTGTAAATATTGTAACAAGCACGTAGTTGTGTATAAATATAAAAATGACCTATAGTTTGGTTGTTCATCAAAAATTTATCCTGTTGTTAAGTGTTTTCCTCACGGATTGTAGATTTTAGCATTCATCATTATCTCAGCCTCAATCCCACTACAGAGCATGGGCATCATTTCACCAATCAAGATGAGAGGGTTTATTTATACTAGACAATGCAAACCCAGTTCAAAATGGTGGAGGACTTTTAGTTTTCATTAATACTGATCTAATGGGGAGTCGTAAGAGACGCCAAAAAGAAATTTTACCGGATGATGAGCAGCAGCGTCATCATGTGTACGGGCCTGATTTGCGATTACTGACTCGTCTGCCCAGCGTCCCCTGTTCAGCAGCGGACAGCGGATGGCTGTGATCATGATAGTTGGAAGACGTACTTACCTCAAATATCTTTCTAATAGCAGGTTTGACCGTCGCTCCAAGGGTCTCTTGAGCGGTCACCTGGAATATAGACGGGGTACCCTGCAAGGTCCTGGTCAAGTGGGCTGCATATAGAGCCATTGTCAATTCTTTTATTACACAACTATATCAATTGGAATAACAGAAACATATTTGAGACTGGTTAAATTTATGATGTTTAAATAAAGTTGATTCATTCTAATAAAGTTCGTACAATCTTCGCTTCAAAGGTTGTTTTCATTTGTGAACTGTCAGTCTGACATTTGTTAAATTGACAAGCCACTTTAGTACCTATAGTGTTGTCCGAGTACATAAGTTCAATTTCGATACTTATAATGTTCAGTCGTAATAACATTCATAATCCAAATAATAACAATAAATAATTAAGTTGTGCATTGATAAATATAGTAAGTTGCCTCAAATCAACATGACGGAGCCAAAAAGTTGTATGGCCTTCAACTCTGCTTTTTGTTTGTGACAAAAGGTATATTTATATTTAAGTGTATATTCAAAGGAAAGTATTAGTAGAAGTTGTTGTATTTTAAATATCAAAGACCGCAAATAAAATATTCAAAACGTGTAAACAAAACTTATTAGGTGTGATGTTTACATCATAAATATGAGATATTAACATCTGCTACCATAACAGTCACGGAACAGAAAAAACTAGTGGAAATGGTAAGTGACAAAATTAGTATGAAGACCGTTGTCGCCAAACTCACACAAATAAACCATTGACCGTATTTAACACTACAGATAAACAATGAGCGTAATTGGTCATTTTTATTTTAGTCAAAATTAGCTTAAGTAAATTGTTCTACACCGGAAAATATACATTCATCCACTATAATAAGATTTAATTTGCTTAAAAGAAAAATACTTAAAACATTTTTTAAACTAAATTCAAACTACCTATGATTGTTGAGAAAGTATCGCTAGATGGTGTTGTTGTTTGTTGAAGCAATTATAACCCTTATAAAATCGTAATAAGGTTGTCATTACCGCCACAGACGTAGATTCTACTGCTAGTCTGCCAGTGCAGGGTGTCGCTTTGATTGTTGCAGTAGAAAGCGATATCGATAGATACGTTCGATAAAAACATGAAGTTTTTGAGAAATTTGTAGTAACTTTAATTATACCTACATCGAAAATAGAATAGAATGAAAAACACGTTTATTTAAAATTTATTTTATTGTCCTTGAAATAAAACATATTTATTTAAAAACTGACGTTTTGAAAGTTTTATTTTTAATTTTAATAAATGATGTATGCGAACATTTATATATTTTTCGACAATTGCTTTCATCAAATCAGTGACATGATTGGACGCAGGAAATATGTATATATATATCGATATATCGTAATACATTATTTTCATTTATCGATAATATCAGTATTTCACCTGACTACATCATTAACTATGTAGCGAAGAACATTCGACATGGACTTGCCTAATACAGTTAAGCCAAAATGGACTTTATTTAAATACATTAAGGTTTATTTTAGCTAGTCGTTCAATTAAATAACATGTAAACTGAAATTACATAATTTTCTTAGAATACAATTAAAATATTACTTACCGATGGTATGAAACACCTCCATTTATAAGATTTTTTCTCCTACTATCATTTTTGCACTCTAAAATGGAACAATACGGCATATTTTTTAAAATCAAGGGAACGCAACGACTACCAACTCGACGTGATGTCAGAACACAACTGCGGCTTGACTCAATGAAGTAAGCGTAACAGCGCCTACTTGTGACACGCGCGATACGCCTACTTTGCACTTCCACTAGTTTTTTCTGTTCCGTGATAACAGTGCAGGCATAATATGTAGGAAATAGGTCACTGGAGACATAAATAAAAAATAATATTCAGTTTTGGCTTTATCAAACTTATATATTAAATATCTATATAACGCGCGATTCAGATGACGGCAGCCTAGAGTGAACATTCAGTGAAATTGGACAAGAAGAAAGCAATTTGTTTGTGGGTTTTGTAATGCAAACTTCTGTCGACGACGTCGCCATTTTGCGGTAGACACAGGTGATGTAGCACCCTATTTTAAGTCGAATTATTATTCAAGCCTGTATGAGACTTATATTGTTAGATATCAAAGGCTAAGACTACACGAAGATCTATTTTTCACCTACTTTAGGCTGACGATTGCATCCTTTGACTTTTTGAATGATTACATTGAAAAGGTAACCTTAAGATGATGCTGCAAGACATTACATATCAGCAAAGCGTGGGATAACTAAACATCGCAAGTGATCGTGCGGCTTAAGAACAAACTAGCGAGCTGTGCATGGCGGTGATATACACAAAAACATTGATTTGTTACAATCTTAAACCGCATGCCAAGCCAACCGTGAGTCACTGCGGGTTCATCTGAACTTATCCTTATGGCTACTTTTGTGTCTTTAAATAATTTTGAATTGTAGTTATTTATTGGAAATGCGATTAAATAAAAAGCGGACGTTACTAAAATAATTTATTTTTGATACAGTATTCTGACTATCAATATTAAAATGAGAAAGCGAAATTAGCACCGATAAGTCGAAAGCGCGCACCACTTTCACTACACATAACAAAGCTAAATGCTTAATTTAAGAATTACAAGTTTGACGACGTAAATCCACTAAGCCATTCCTTCATACACCAACAATTGTCATTTGGCTACTATAGTACTTATTAAAAAGTTGACAATTGGTTAAGCTGTTAAATTTAAGTCACTAAACATAATGAACAATTTATCATGTTATACATGATGTGCTGAAGACGAATGGAATTTACGCTATCGAATGTAGTTTACTGATAATACCATGACGTTAACATTTATCAAAATGGTCTGGGTGTTTTTTTATGTATATTAAGTATGTGTTTACAAAAAAAAGTATTTATGTATGTTTATTCGTTAATTAGTATCCATAACACAAGTTATTAATGATACTTTACTTTAGTCCCAAAATAATTGGTGTCATTGTCAACAAATATGTAATTATTTTATTAAAAGATGACATTCAATTCAATACAGTAAAAAAACTTCGCTAAAGTGAAAAATTTTTTTAACCATAAGAACTTACTTGAAAAAGATAAATCAACAAAAGCACTTCTAAAGCAGTGGGTGGATGCGGCGCGCATACATGTATGTAACAAAGTCAAGATTATTACAACTTAGTGTATACAAAACCACCAAAAATAGTTTGGTCCTTATTTCTAACAAATGAACATGTCTCACTATTACGTAACTGAAGCGTAATTGCTAACAATAATGACTCTTGCTGCCTATGGCTTTAAAACTTTAGGAACATATTTAACTTATTCCGTTAGAAAAATTTACTATTTGGTAAAAATGTGCAAGTAACAGTTAATTTAAACAGCTATGTTTCAAAATAGTCTCACGATAAGGCAATATATTACGCAACCACGTTTTGGCCCTCACAAGAATATTTTTATCTTAAATTACATTTTCGAAAAAATATTTGTGTATTTGTTAATAAAAAAAGTTTACAATAGGTAAACACAAAACAAATCTTACCATATTTAACGTTTTGGGTACCTAGCTATATCGACTATCATTGTCGATTTTTATATTTTTCATTAACTACTTATAATCTACACAATAATATTCACATAGTAGCTCAAATGGAATTCCAGCAATTGAGCATGTCTACCCTATGATAAATTGACTAAAGATGATAATAAGAACCATTTGTAAATCACTGAAGCGTTTGGTAAAAACAAGATCTCAGAAATAAAAGTAGAAAAATCACATCAAAGTCGATGCGATAGTTAATATTTTGTTACCAGATATTGGGCTCTAACCAATTTTTTGTGTAAAAAATTATATTATATTACAGTTTTTTAGTATTTGCGTTAACATTTAAAAAAAAAAAAGGTTTCCTAAAGATTTATTCGAGTAATTTAATATAACCGTTTTCCGAAATTCCACAATGAATTATATAACGCCGTAAGCGCCAGTAAAAGTAACATTCAAATTGCAGTATGTCATATGGATTACGCCACTGCACTTCGTATTTATCGCCATTCATGTGTTACGTAAATAAATTATAATACTACAATTAAAATACATAGTTGTTAGTTCAATATGCACGTATTAAATAATTAATTTATTTTAACTAAGCAAACTATGTCAAAGTAATGTATTCAATTACATATTTTTCTTAAGTACAAAACATTAAGCAGACAAATATAAGTAAGTTAGATAAAATATACATTTCGAATGTAATGAAACTCATTCAATTTAAAAATGAAATAATTACGATTCCTTTCGCATAAATAAACAAGTTAAATTACAAGTTATCGAATACTTTTAACAGAGTAGTACAGTACTGAGAAAAAAAAGCAATTCAAATATAGAGCCTAACATACCATAGCTGATTTATCGATAAATTTAAGGGACATAAAACGCACACCACTATGTTCTATTCACGGGGTGTTAGCGCAAAGTCACAATTATTGTACAGCCTACATATTATTATAAAACGTCGAACAATATCAGTTCCAGTAGTTAAAACACATCATAATCCACGAATCATAATAAAAAACCTGCAGTTTGCCGGTCACGTAATTAGGTAGCGTCCAAAGACGTAATTAAGTGGAAACAATGTCTGTTCGTCGCTTCAGTAGTGTGCTACTTGTTGTTGTACTGCGGACGACCCGCCAGCTCCAGGAGGTAGCGGTCAGGGTGCTCCATCCATTCTGCCGCTGACAACTTCACCTAAAACATTTAAAACATTACATATGTATACATAATCACATGCCAATCGGGAGGGGATACTAGAAGTCGGGATTAGATGACACTACACTAATAAACCAACCTGTCTCTGCTTCTCCGCCTCTCGCACCTGCCACTTCTTGATGTCGAGTTGCGTCTCCCGGGACGCCGCGTCGCCGCAGCCCCAAACCTGAGCACATTGATCAATAGTATGCTATTAATATATAATTCCCAGGCAGGTTCAACTTAAAAACTAACGCGCTTGATGTAGAAGAATCAGGCAAGAATCAATGTTGATTTTATCTCCGGCCAGTTACATAAATTTACCTAGATTAAAACACAGTAAGACTTGATAAATCTACAAAAGATGGTGTTCTGCACTCAAGATTTAAAAGAAAAGAAGGAGAAAGTCAAAATATGGTATGTGTCGATATTATACTGAACTTGTGCCTTATATAGCAGTTCGTAATAAGTGGGTTACATAGTTACTAGTTAAGTCCCTTCATTAGTTTTTTAATTTGTAAATTGGTGAAAATAATCTATATAAAATGCATTTGGTAAACGATGTTATTAATTCGAAAAGGTAAGGGGAAAATTTGTAATCAATTAAATAACTTTTAATAAATAATTTAAAAGATTTTCTTTCAATATTTTGTAAGCTTAAATGGAAAAAACAATTCAGGCACCGTTTTCAATTAAAGACCTCAGTCGGCATGATTATCTTCTTGTTGTTATGTTTCATTAATTTTTCACTAATTTTTAACAAATTATATACAAAAACTTTTCTCGAGAATTACTTTATATGTTGGTAAAAAAGTCACGATAATCCGTTCAATAGTAAGTATGTAAGTTAATAGTATGTATATATGAGTATAATAATATATATAAATCATCATCATCATTTCAGTCATTTGAAGTCCACGGCTGAACATAGGCCTCCCCAATAGCTTTGCACGTAGAACGATCCTTTGCCGCCTGCATCCACCGGCTCCCCGCCGCCCTGACCAGGTCATTGGTCCATCGCGGGGGGGCCGCCTTTTTTATATATAAATAATATAATATAACATTAATTAAATTGTGCTGCTGCGCCCTAACAGGGTATCACATATGTATCTTTACCTTTTATAACATCCTATGTATCTACTCTTCATCTTCCATTTAAATAATGGCTTCGTGCGTCTAGCACATTTAGCCAGTTTAGTGTCAAGTAAGTGATATATTAATTATATATAATTTATAGTAAATGAGAATGAGTGGTGATCAAGATGTAAATCGAAGATGAGATATCCTCCCCTAAGCCCCTCGAGTCCTCAGTAAAGATGTGGGACTATACTGAGATCTCACATGGACTTCTTGAGAGAATATGAAAAGTGATGTTGCACTGCTTTGTTTGATTTACCAACACTCATGTATATTCACACACACTTAACGGTTAATAATCCACCGTTATTACACATTAATGTTCGATATATCACAAATTTTAGAAAATAAAACAAAACTGCAGACATGACGCTTCACTTTCCCGCCAAGAAGTCATGTATCTACTCATGATCGCAATAAATATTTGAAGTTTGAAGTTCATCGCGAACAGACAGGCCGACAGACGCGGCAGACGAAAGAAGTAGCGCTCGCCCCACCTGTATGGCCCGCAGCGCGTATGGCACGTCCTGCACGGTCATCGTGTCGAAGTCCTCAGCCACGGCCAGCAGCGGCGCGCGGGGGTCGGCGCCCGCCCGCAGCCCCTTGGGGTAGCCGCGGATGCACGTGTTGAGGTACACCATCTTCGGGCCGCGCTCTATCACCGCGAACCTGGGGACAATCAGCTGATGCTTAATATGCATTCAGTACATTATGATAGAAACCAATAACTTTATGTGTACTGTAAAATCTCGAAAAAAATTATTAACTCATTACGATCCGTGTTTCGCTCCCTCCATAGGTAATCTTTAGGTAGGAAGTTCATTATTCAGAAGTTGTCTCATATTACTTGAAGACGTTCAGTGAGGTTCGTAGTGGGAACATGTCGTCAAAACAATCGTTGAAAAGACAGTTAATATTGTTTTAACAACACGTCTAGTGATGAATTCCTTCTCAATTATTCGGGAAGTCATAGTTGCGCGGGGATTGTCGCAAAGTTGTTTTGAAACTTAACCATCGCACTCATTAACGTCTCACTATCGAGCAGACCTTCCTTTTACGAACCGACTTCACAGCAGCCTTATAAAAGAGTATTAGTAAACATAAAAATTGTTACGCTGTTATGAAAATCCAGCTCTCTTAGGAGCTCGCGGTAACCTCACTTGCAAGTGGTGCACCTGCCGATCGACGGACGAGGCTCTGGCAATCATTACAGTTTCCGGTAAGCGGCCATATGGGACCAATAATGTAATTAGCGAAATGTGGACGTGCAATATGCTTCTGCTTACCCCTTCAGGGGAATAGGCGTGATTGTATGTTTAACAAAAGAGCCCACCCAAGGATTCTTCACAATTTGATCGATCTTGAGCGAACTGCATCATTTGATTATATTTACTAACACCAATAAGTAACTCTTTGCCGCCGGTACCCTGATGGACTCACGTGGGAGACAGTTGGTAGAGGCCGCAGTCCGGTGAGCCCCAGTATTGGTGCGACTCCCGCCATTCCTGGGAGGTGGCCAGTACGCAGGTGAGCTCCGCCGACTCAAATATCGCCATCGTCGGACCTCTGCCATTGAAATGAAACATTAGGACTGTATTTTAGCACAAACATCAATAAGTGCACATCATAAGTATTATACATTTGACACGACATACTATTAGTATAAATAAGAAATAAAGCTAGACACATAGCAGTACCTTGTGGAACTCCATTCTGGTGCTCTCGATTTCAATATGATTTTGGATCATAACCCTGTGTCTAGATCAGTGAGGTAGCTGGGTAGTATACCATAAAAGCGTGGTGCCTCTAAAAATAGAGGATTTTTAGCCTGCTAATTAAAATAGAAACGTAAACAGAGTCAAACGCCTTTAGCAAATCACAAGCGGTGAATCAGTCTTAAATCGCGCTAATGTAAAGCCCATAAATTGAGCATTTCAGACAACAACCTGCTTATTATACTCTCTAAATATCAGTTATATCACCGCGGGGGTATTATTTAAGCTCGTTGTTATATTTACAGAATCCAAAGATCCCAGGACTCGCTCTTAATTAATATTTCTATGGTCCTGTTTTTCCTCTTTACAATAGTATTAGCGGTGCAGAAGTGTTTTCCTGTATATAATAGTGTTGGGACGGCAATGGCTCGCGCGCAATTTGTGGCCCACCACAAATTGCAGAAGCCGACACTAGTAACATGGGTGGAGCGGGAGCGCTTGTCAAATTTAACTAACTAAACATCATTCTTTCTTTTTGAGCCTGCGGTGTCCCTGGGCCATGGTTAACTTTTTAAACTCCCAATAAAATCCCAAGCAATATACAGCAATAAAGCCTAAATAAATAATAATAAACAATAAAACGGAAGCTGTCTTCAAAGGGATACTATTCTATCAAAGACTATATGGGCGATAAAAATGCTTGGGATTAAACTGCCGTTTCATACAGGCTATTTTAATACAAATGATTTAGAACATGAATATTGTTATATTATATTGTATTGTATAGCTTCACAGACAAATGAAGATTGTAATTGCAGTTGACCATAGCCTGTGAGTTTCTTGCCAGTTCTTCTTACAGAGCGGGGGCTCGGAACTGTTACTTGGATTCACTTACACTTAAATATTTTTTGATTTTTAATTGTTTTGTTGCATGTACGTGAATTTAATCTTCGTGAATTCAGTGTAATCACTATTCGATTTTTTAAATATTTATATTTGATTTTGACGATTTCAATTCCTATGTTACTATTAAGTTTATGAAATAAATGATTTTTGATCTGATTTGAACAGTCCCGCAACTCCGGCAGGTTTGATCCCCTCCCCGGGACCCCCAGTGTGCTGACATCTCTTAGAGTCGCAGCCACATAGAACCTCAGTGTGGTGTAGTCGTGTGGCGGTGTAGTGGTGTGGTGGTGTGGTGGCGTACCTGTATCCAGTAGAGTGGTGCAGGAAGCGGTTGGCGCCGAGTCCGTGCACGCGCGAGTTGTATAGCGGCGTCCAGTGCACCGGCACCGCGCAAACCAGCCGCGTCAGCCACACCGCTGACGACAGCGCGCCTGGGGGGACACACACAATCACACAGCCTTCGGAGCTTCCATTACCCTTCCCGAAATTGCACTTGCCCTCTAAAGGATAGCTCGCT
Source organism: Musotima nitidalis (assembly GCA_949126915.1). NCBI lineage: Eukaryota > Metazoa > Arthropoda > Insecta > Lepidoptera > Crambidae > Musotima > Musotima nitidalis. Next base: position 269,926 of record OX421434.1, on the reverse strand, counting down.
ATCCTCCTGGCGCTACTCGGCGAGGCCGATAGCCAGTTCTAAGGGCACCCAGAGTTGCCGGGCTCCGGGTGGTACCTATCAATTCAGAGAGCAGTTCCCGCCGAGCCGTCGGGGGGTGCACTCACCCGCGTGCGCGTCGACGGTGGGCCTGCTGTAGAGCGGCGGCGCGGCGGCGGCCAGGAGCCAGGCCACGGACAGCGGCAGCTCGGCCGGCCCCCCGCCGCCGGCCCCCCCGGCCCCCCCGGGCGGCCCCCGCTCCAGCACGGGCGTGGCCAGCCCCAGGGCCGCGTCCCCCTCGCTGTCGATGGCGTGCTCGATGTCTCGGTGGCGGCACGCTAGAGTGTGCACGCAATATCTGTGAAAGTCAAATCCTAAACTCAAAAATACCGAGACGATCGAGCTTGGCGACTTTCGAGCCTGTCTCTTCTCCACTCAGACTCCTGTCCGTAATTTAAGTTCTCAATTATTAAGTGACAAATATTTGGAAGAAGTACTCCACTAACGCCTAAATTGAACGAGGCAGTATTCATTTAATTTTCCACTTCTTAAGCTTCCCTATTACCAGCCCATTAATAGTTTTACAGTTTTAAGTCATTTTAAATGTTAACATGACTTAAAACTAAATAAGAAAGGAGACAAAAACGCAAGGCGGGGTGAACCTCCATAATGATGGTTTCATAAGTAAAGTCTAATGCTGGACGCAATCAAATGCTTTAGATAAGTTATAGAATACACCGATTCGTAAATACCTTGCAATAATTATATTATTATTTTATATTTAGTTTTTCTATACATATTTTGTTATGGCGTTTTCTAGTGCTATGTAATAGTTAATGAAATAAAAAACTTATACTTTTCTTTACTTTACTTTATTCCAACATCAGTAGTAGACCGGTCGTGAGTAAAACTAAACTGTCGTATGCAAGAGATTATTTTCATTACAGTTTTTCCAAAAAATTACTAAATGTTGCTAGTACAGATATATCGCGAAAAACTAAATGCTGTCTTACTTAAAGGAAGCCACAACATGCAAAAGTAGTAAAACTATATTTTGAAAATATAGATACTAACAATATTCACGAATATATAGGTAACTAGCCGCCGAATGAGTGACAGCCGGCAAATTTTTGGTTTTAACCACATAGTTTCCGATCTCGCGGGATTTTCGAGATAAAAACTCCTATATCCTTTCTCGAGTTCCTAACTATGTCTGTACCAAATTTCACACAAATTGGATAAGTAGTTTAGGCGTGAAGAAAAGACATCACCAAAAGGAACGTCGACGGAGGTAACGGTGAAGTCGAGCTAGCAACTCCACCAATCGGCACTGAATCCACCGGTATGAACCAGCGCGGAGGCTCCTCTTACTGTTAAAGGTGAGAGGGTGCCTCCGCGCTCAGGAGCGGCACGCTAATAGGCTGGGATGTCTCCCGGAGGTGGTGAGGAGGTGGTGAGGAGGTGGTGAGGAGGTGGTGAGGAGGTGGTGAGGAGGTGGTGAGGAGGTGGTGAGGAGGTGGTGAGGAGGTGGTGAGGAGGTGGTGAGGAGGTGGTGAGGAGGTGGTGAGGAGGTGGTGAGGAGGTGGTGAGGAGGTGGTGAGGAGGTGGTGAGGAGGTGGTGAGGAGGTGGTGAGGAGGTGGTGAGGAGGTGGTGAGGAGGTGGTGAGGAGGTGGTGAGGAGGTGGTGAGGAGGTGGTGAGGAGGTGGTGAGGAGGTGGTGAGGAGGTGGTGAGGAGGTGGTGAGGAGGTGGTGAGGAGGTGGTGAGGAGGTGGTGAGGAGGTGGTGAGGAGGTGGTGAGGAGGTGGTGAGGAGGTGGTGAGGAGGTGGTGAGGAGGTGGTGAGGAGGTGGTGAGGAGGTGGTGAGGAGGTGGTGAGGAGGTGGTGAGGAGCTGGTGAGGAGCTGGTGAGGTACCTGTGCACTGGGAACACGAGGCGGTGGCAGTGCTCCCGCAGCCAGCGCGCCACGAAGCCGACGCTGTGCCACTCGCGCTTGTTGAAGCAGCCGTTCACCACCGCCGAAAGCGTCTTGTTGATCTGACACACACAACACATCCCCTATCATCATCCTAGCATTATTTATTTATTACTAGCTGTTACCCGAGACTTCGTCCGCGTGGAATAGTATCTTTGGGTAGCATTTTTAATTATTTAATAAAAATTATACGAAACAATAAAATTTTTTGTTAATTATTTAGTGCCTACAAACAAAATGTAATGTTTTTATCTTCAAAAATGACAAACTTCGTACAAACTTTCAACCCCTATTTCATCCCCTCACAGGTCGGAATTTCAAAAACGCTAGAACAAATGTTTAATTATTTCTTATCAAGTGCTTAAATATAAAGTTTCATGGTTTTATCTTTTAAAATTAAGAAATCTCATACAACTTTTTATCCCCCCTTTTAACCCCTTACAACCCCTTTTCGCAATAAATAGCCTATGTCTTTTCTCAGGGTCTAGACCATCTGTATACCAAATTTCATTCAAATCCGTTTAGTAGTTTTGGCGTGAAAGAGTAACAGACAGACAGACAGACAGACAGAGTTACTTTCGCATTTATAATATTATAATAGTAAGGATGTAGATTTGTACAACTATCATTACAGGTAAGTACCCAATGCAAATACTGTATCTAAAATTAAAAATTACATAGAAATTTTAGTGTCACTATTTCGAATTCACTCAAAGAACATGTGAGCAAATCAACAATTTCATGGACCTTATTAAATAAAATAGTGATACGCGTTAAAGGTGTTAGCCGCAATAAATTAGTTCTGGCTATAAGTGTTGCCACTATCCTGGGTGCTCTAGATTTAAGCTTGGGGCCCAAGGTCTGATCACTTTTCTAACAAGATTTGATTGAATTTCCGTTGCACACAAAGCACACCGAACGTCAGAAATAAGGTGCTTTAAGTCAGGGAGCATTAGGCTAATATAATTATAATCCAGGCTAGCGGTCCTTAACCTTTTTGGTTGGCGACTTAAAGTTTTTATGTAATTGAAGATCGGGATCGTAGTTTTTGCTACCTATCCTTACATATAACCATTTAAGATATGCGACTATTTTAAAGAGTCTTGTAAAATAAAAGCATAGAGGAACCTACGATTACTAAACCGCAGTCAATTTCTTCCGCGATGCTTACTGAACTGATATATATTTGCATTTATAATGCTATTTAAAAATATGATACGAATTGTTTAACTCAACAATCAAATCGTCTGCGGTAACCTGGACAGGAATTGAACCTGTGGTCTTTGGATAACCGCTCCACTGAGCTACCGGAGACTCCGATGGACGCGTTGAATTTTTTTTGTACTTTGTAATTTGCGTTTAAGCCCACGTTTAAACGTCACAAAGGAACCGCGTTATATCTTAGGTTAAAAAAAATATTTCTCAAAAACTTTGAAATTGTTCATTTACAATGAGATAAAGTACAGCTAATATATTAACACTACATTACATAATGAATTCAAAAATTGTATTTAATTAATAGATACATATATAAATTCACGCCTATTTTCCCGAAGTGGTAGGCAGAGGCATATTATACGCCCAATTATATAGTTGGTCCCACGTAATAGGTGGCGAGCCTATTGCCGCTTACCGGGCACAGTTAACAGTCCGTTCATCGGCAGGTGCACCACTTGCAGGTGAGGTTGGCTTGGGCTCCTAGATCCTTATAGGAACCCTGTACACCCTATTTAATTAATCTTTATTCTTAATATACATAAGGGTCCATCTTATCATAAGACATTAGCGTCTCGTATTATTATATACTACATAGGTTCCTCTCTATGTACTACTTACTAAAATATTGGCCATCGTATGTAATAATAATTAAATTTAAAATTATTCTCTTTCGTATTTAAAAAGCATCGACTACTAAATTTCACTACACTAGTTCTCGGATAAATTTGTAAAGTTGACATTGAATTTATAACTAGAACAGATTGGCGTCAATCTCTTTGTAAAGTTGACATTGAATTCATGTATTTTCCAAAAAAAAAAAATTTTTCTCAAAATTTAGATTAAGATCGTTATAGTGTTGTGCTAACCTATAAGAGACATGTATATTAGATCATAGTTTTTAGATTTAATATTGTATTTACAATGTGAAATATATGTTGTTGGTGTGCCTTAATAAATAAATAAGTAAAGTCAATCAAAGGAAAGTTACTATTCCACCATATAAAAAAGAGAGTTAGGAATAAAACGCGGAAGTTCGTTCGCACCAAATCTAATGTTGGGTCGGATAATATCCACTCATGTGACACACATAATCGATCACAGAGCAGATAACGCTCTAAGGTAAGTAGATAAGGCACGTTATCGTTTAGTTATTAGGAATCATTCAGATATAAATTTAAATAATTTTGGCATCTGGCAACACTTTTAACACAACCTTTCAGGGCAAAGAGCGAACTAGGGAGGTTAGTATAAATATTTCACAAATAAATAAATATTTTATGACAATTACACCAATTATTTAGTTCAAAGATAAGTATTAGGTCGGGGAAAAAGTCTTTTCGCATAACGTAGGTATAAACTTATTATAAAATTTTTTTGACTGTACTATTTGTGTCTGGCTGGTTTTGGTAACATTAAAAAGGTTCCATTATAAAGAAAAGAAAAAAATAAAAAAAAGTTGTTTCCCGCTATTTTTCATTTGTTTTTCTCTCCGTAAAAATGAGTGAATCTAATGAAGAAATTCGATACATTTTTAAATTTTATTACAAAAAAGGCAAAAATGCAACTCAAGCAGTGAAAAAAATTTGTGATGTTTATGGACCTGATGCAGTGTCAGTAAGAGTAGCACAAATTTGGTTCAAACGTTTTCAGTCCGGAAATTTTGATGTTAAAGATGCACCTCGCTCTGGTCGCCCTGTTACGAATAAAATGGACGCCATTTTTGAAAGAGTGGAGCAAGATCGGCATATTAGTAGTTACGATGTAGCTGAAGAACTGGGAATTGACCACAAAACAGTTTTGACCCATTTGAAGAAAGCTGGTTATACAAAAAAGCTCGATATTTGGGTGCCACACGAGCTCACTCAAAGAAACTTAATGAACCGTGTACTCATTTGCGATTCATTATTGAGACGTAATGAAACCGAGCCGTTTTTGAAGAGATTGATAACTGGCGATGAAAAGTGGATCACGTACGACAAGAACGTGCGAAAAAGGTCGTGGTCGAAAGTTGGCCAGGCTTCACAGACTGTGGCCAAACCTGGCCTAACACGAAATAAGGTGATGCTGTGTGTATGGTGGGATTGGAAGGGCATTGTTTATTATGAGCTTTTACCGCCCGGCAAAACCATCGATTCTGATCTTTACTGCCAGCAACTGATGAGATTAAAGGAAGCAGTCGAGAGAAAACGGCCGGAATTGATCAACAGGAAGGGTGTGGTCTTTCATCACGATAACGCTAGACCACACACATCTTTAGCCACTCAGCAAAAATTAAGAGAGTTCGACTGGGAGGTCCTAGTGCATCCACCATATAGCCCTGACCTTGCGCCTTCAGATTTTCACCTGTTTCGGTCTCTGCAGAATTCTTTAGGTTCTGTAAGGTTGACCTCAAGAGAGGACTGCCAAAACTATTTGTCCCGTTTTTTTGATCAGAAGTCCCTAAGTTTCTACAGTAACGGGATAATGTCTCTGCCCACAAAATGGCAGAAAGTTATTCAACAAAACGGTACATATATATTGTAGATAAATGTAAATAAACTTTGAAAAAAATGTCTTGACTTTTCATACAAAAATACAAAAAGACTTTTTCCCCAACCTATTATCATTAAGAACTTGTGTTATGGATACTAGACAACGGATAAAAATATTTACATACTTTTTTTTTGTAAATACATACTTGATATACATAGGAAAACACGCAAAGCAGAACAGATATTCATGTTCATGCACACAAAGATTTGTCCTGTATGGGAATCGAACCCACGACCTTTAGAGTAAAGTGTAGGTACCTCCACGCCATATCGGTCGGTAGTATATTAGATAAAATTCTTGCTGCTAATGCTAATTGAGAAAAATCAATTTAAGTGAAAATGGAAAATTTACAAGTGGCGCACGGACGCAGAATTTTACTACTAATATTAGATACGTCAGTCATACCATATACATTAACGAATGCCAGGCCATATCGGCATGAAAGAATCTTATTATTTAGTTCCGAACTGTCTGTAAAGTGATGTCAATCTTTTTGGACCGTATTATTTGCATAAGAGCGAGACGGTCGTGTCCAGCTCTAGTTGCAACTGTGCTCTACACACCTATCATAAACTCTCTAAGGCGGTTATGGGACTTTCTTTGGGGGCCTAGGATAACAAAAAAGAATTGTGAACAAATGAACAGTTTGTAGTGAAGCAAACTGAACTGCCTCTAAAATTATACTTGTCACTTATTAAGGCTCCAGCTATGTTATAGCACCAATTAAAATAAATAAATATTACTGACACTTGAACCAATTATTTAGTTCCAACATAAGTATTATTAAGAACTTGTGTTATAGATACTAAATAACGGATAAACATACATCCAGACTTTTTGTTGTGAAATATTGAGAAAGTCAACTGACTAACATAGTTTATATTACACGAAAACAGCCAATAATTATGGAGAACAACTTAAAATAAAATATACTTTATTGTCTTCAAGATCAAAATGATCATTTAGATTCGTCAAACATTCACGCACAAAATGCAAATTCGATATATTTTTTTAACAACAATGAAAAAGATATGAGCTGTACCATAATAAAGAAATAAAAGCAAATGGGTTCTTTGTCAGAATTTGTCTTACTTAAGAACGATGTCGTAGTGTCACCGGGATGACACTAGGACAAGGGTCACCGAGAGGACTACTTACCATGAGACAGGTCTGTGGTCCCTCAGGATAGTGGTCCATGGACAGTTTGTAGCTGGTGTAGAGCAGACTGCGGAATCCCTCCGGTGTCACCATGTTGTCATCGGTTTCTGCTCCGAACATTCTAGAGACAACCAATAACAACTTATTATGAAATCCATATAGGGAGGGTAGTGTTTTTATTTTAGCTTCTCTTAACCGACGCACTTGCAGCAATCGACATCATACAGCATGCTTGAGTCATTATAAATAAACATATAAATAAAATTTAAATGGCATTTTGCAATACTGATAACCAATAGTGCTTCTTCTTGTTGCTCTCATCTAACAGAAGTATCAATAAAAATACATAAATATTCTCTTACCAATTATTTAGTTTCAAGGGAAGTATCATTAAGAACTTGTGTCATAGATACTAAATAACGGATAAACATACTTAAAAAACTTAATTTTTTTGTAAATACATACTTAATATATATAGAAAACACCCAGACCAGAACAAATATACGTGTTTAAGCACACAAAGATTTGTCCAGTGTAGGAATCGAACGCACGACTTCTGGAGGTCTGGAGGACCGACGGTCGTCGGTAATGGTGTCACCCAGCATGCTATGCGCGCTCGCATTGTTGCAACACCGATATCAGAAAGTATTTGTGCCTGTTGGCTTAATAAGTCATGACAAGCCTGAGCAAAGTGGCAATATTTGTGGTTACAATACGTTATAATTCTATGCTTTGGGGTATGGATACTTTTTTGTCTAAAGCCAAAAATAATTGTTTTCTTTTTCATTTAGAAAGTGTTTCATCTTGATGCTCTATGTTCTATGTTAGTGGTGGTGGTTTCCGCACTTAGTCCTTGCCATGGACCACTGTGCGTGAGCCTTTGCGGCCACATTTGCTCACTCCAGCCAGCCCACCCCTCTCCAGAAGCAGATCAGGTTTCCAAATCTGTGTAAAATTTCCGCTATGGAACTCGGCGATCCTAGGGTTACCTTCCGTATGTCAGCCACGCCTGTGCATTCCAGGAGCACGTGTGCGACTGTTTCCTCAGCCACCATACACGCTCTGCACAAGGAACTGTGACATCTTGATGCTCTCACCTGACATAAGTGTCGGTGACGTCTCCACCATCCAGTATGCTGAGGATGCGTTTGCACTGTTGGCTGGGGAACCGCCAGGGGAACGAGTTTGTCCTGGTTCCTCTCACCTGACATAAGAGTCGGCGATGTCTGCGTCGTGCAGTATGCTGAGTTGCCGGAACACCGACAGGGGACCGTGTTGTGTCCTGGTTCCTCTCACCTGACATAAGTGTCGATGATGTCTCCGTCGTCTAATATGCTGAGGATGCGCTCGCACTGTTGCCGGAACACAGACAGGGGAATGTGTTTGTTTTTGCATTTTCCGTTGTGATGTATATACTTGTAGAACTGTCGAGCCAGTTCAGGGTACATTGGAAATAAGTACTTCTGTAACAATGTTGGGAGCTGTTAAAAACGTTAATTATAAAAGCAGCACGGCTTATGATAATGCGTGTCAAAGGAGCGATTCTTTAAAAAAATTTTTTTTGATGGGAATATAAAAGATTAAATTACAATCAGCCACATAGTCGTCTTTATTACATAAGGTGTTTGCTCAAAACAATACTAAGTAATGAGAAAACCCTTAGGATAACTGGAGTGACATAACAAGACCTATTTGCAGGCTGGTAAAGGCTGAAACGTACAATGTGGCGTTAAGGTTCATTCACACCTGATTGCCCGAAGGGGTAGGCAGATAAAATAGTCCCCCCCGACTGGTCTCCCTTGTCCTTGTCGTGGTGGGGGGGCTGAGTACCTCCCGGTAGGGCGCAGGAGGCGCTAGGGAAAAGGTAACACCCAGAGACCGACGACTCTGGGTGCCCTTAGTACTGACTACCGGGGGGGAAACTAAGAGGGACATATGGAGGGCGCTGCGGGTAGGCTGGAGGGCCCGCTCAGCAGCGCCAGGAGGGTCTAGGCAGCGGGGGCAGGGGGCCCCTGCTGTCTAACCATGGACTCTCCGGGAAGTCGGCCACACACGCTATGGTCGCAGGGGGAGGTAGGAGGGGCGCGTCCACTGCGCCTCTCTGAGGAGGTCCTCCCGGTTTTGGTCCGGGGGACGTTGGCCGCAGGCGGGGTGTCAGAAGCTGCAACCCAGGTACTGGCCCCCGCCTCTTTCTCAACAAGCGGCGGGCGTCGTCGGAAGATTTTTAGTGGGTATTGCTGCCGGCGGTCGTGTCTGCCGGTGGTGAGTCCCACACCCCCTTTCGGGCCCCCTTTGGCCGGAAGGCAGTGCGTAAATGCATTTTGTTACCGACGTAAAACAAAAAAAAAAAAAGGCAGATAAAATAGTAGGAAATATTATACGCCCACACTTCGCCATTTGTATAGTTGGTCCCACGTAATAGGTGGCGAGCCTATTGCCGCTTATCGGGCAGTGTTATGTACGCCAGAGCCTCGCCCGTTGATCGGCAGTTGCACCACTTGCAGGTGAGGTTGGCTTGGGCTCCTTAGGTCTTGGTAGGAATGAAAACTGAATGAACTCAATGAAAACTGCGAATCGGTAATAGTTTACTACGATTATCGGACGACTATTGAAGGAAACCAAGTGGACTCAGGCTTTATATCGAAAGACGTGTAAACATTGGGGAACTGGACATCGGCCGCTCAGCAGTAGAATTTTTTGTGGCCGAGATGATGATGACCAGGTCATGACTAGTGCTCGTTGGACATAAAAAAGCAGCAGAAAGTGAACGTACTCACTGTGAATGAGTTCTCCGTGACTCCGTTGACGCCATCTTCCTTCTGTGATCGCTGGGCGAGTAACTTGAACAAAGAAATGTACCAATTAATATGTATTATTTTATATATCTGTATATCCTTGCACATAAAAATTAATAAAAAACACAGTACCAAAAACCATGTACAAAGGTAAGCTTATTTCTATAAGAAATCTCTTCCAGCCAACCCTAGCAGAAGTGTCGGAGATTAGTGTGTGGGATCACAATAAGAAATAATAAATTCATATAAATAAAAATTGGGGGGGGGGGCGGTGGGCGTGCATAATAATAATAATAACAACTAAACTAAACAAATACATATAAATACATTTATAATGAAAACATATACAATTAGCATATTATATATAAACAAATAAATACATTCTAAATAAGTGTTAGCTCTGTTCTAAAAGTAACAGGTAGTGATTCTTTAATTTCTGTTTGAAAGACGCTTCTGATGTGTTTATATGTTGATTACAGCATTTGTTAAAAATATTTTTAAACTTATATTCTAATTTCAAACGCAAATTCATAAAAAAACGATGAAAATGCGACCATACAAGACATCAACGCATAAAATATGAGTTACAGAAAATGACGGAAAAGCTACGACATCTCAAAATATACTTAAGATAGATAGATAGATTATCAATTTATTTACCGGAAATACATAAAAAATACACATCTGAAATTATTCAATAATCTTACTGACTAAATAGTATAGGGAAGCGCGCTGCAGCCGTGCTAAATGGTTATGGCTCAGTGAAATTTTACTCTAACGAGCAAACACTGATTTTCAGCCATAGACCAGACTTATGTATAATAATAACAAATTAAATTTTCATGTGATCCCTCTCGCCTTGGTTTGTGAGGGGAGGCTCGTCCTCAGTAGTTTGTCGACCGATATGGCGTGGAGGTCAGTATACCTGCACTTTACTCCAGAGGTCGTGGGTTCGATTCCCACACAGGACAAATCTTTGTGAGCATGAATATGAATATTTGTTTTGGTCTGGGTGTTTTCTATGTATATTAAGTATGTATTTACAAAAAAAAAAGTATTTAAGTATGTTTATCCGTTCTTTAGTATCCATAACACAAGTTTTTCATGATACTTATCTTGGAACTAAATAATTGGTGTGATTGTAAGAGAATTATATTACTATTATTTATTATAGTTAGCCGTTTTAAAGTTAAATTCACCTTGCAAGTAGGAGCAGCAGATTTCGTCTTTAACTTTACTTGTATCCCCATCATTTTGAATCTCAATAATTTCCAGTCGTCCATGCTCGTTACCCCTTACTCTTCCCCTTGGGGTCGCTTTAGATCAACACAATTACAAAACAAAAACTAAAGAATACCACTTTGGAGTACCGAACCGATTCAAAATTTCACAACATTTTCATATGAAACAGATTTAAAAAATACCCATAGATTATTAAAAAAATACGAATTTCATTTAATTAAGTAAATGGCTACTCAATTTAAATAAGTAACGTATCAATAACGCACTGAAGAGCACTAACAATAAAAAATACCCCAAGGCGTGGCTTTGATTTTGATATAATCATCACATTACAACTGATTACAAATTTCCAAATGTTTTATTTAAGCATGTACTTAAGTAGGGTTCTTTAGACAATATTCACAAAAAAGCACTCAATTATACATAGACCGATAGGTCGCAGTGGCCAATTCGCTGCAATAATTTTCGCACTATTTCAATTTCAAATTAATAATTACTGCCATTTTATTAACATCTATTATTTCTTTCTTCATATGATACGTAGTATAACCGCTTTATGTATTTTAATTTTAATCATTTAACTTATGATATAAATTTAATTATAAATACTTTAAAAAATGTTTTTCCCTCTAATATTGCTATGCCCTAGAGAAAGTCGCATAGGTTTTTATACTTCAAGTACTACCTTTAAAAAAGTAATAAACCATAATTAATTTGAGTTAATAATATACACCCACAGTTAAGTTCGATCTAAAAATGAAGAAACAACAGCTAAAGAATACCACCTTGGAGCACCGAACCGATTCAAATGTCACAACCTTTTCATAAACAACAAATAAAAAAATATCCACAGGTTATTCATAAAAACAACTAAAACTGAGAAAGACATCTTTCGGCGTTTTTATTTATCCGTAAACAGAAATAGCGAAAGAAGCGCTCGTAGCTCTGCGATGCTAGGTGGTCGGAAACGATTACCAAAGTAAAGCAGAGTTTACAGAGGTCAGTCCTTGGATGGGTGACCGTTTGTGTGGCATTTGATATCGAGCGCTTCCGTGCTTCGGAAGGCACGTTAAGCCGTTGGTCCCGGTTCTCACTAAATGTGGTAGTCGTTAAGTCATGTTAGAGGCCTAATGGGCGGCTTGATAAATTCTAACAGCAGGACGCCTTACACTTGCCTCCGCCAATCCGCACTGAGTCAGCGTGGTGGAGTATGACCCAATACCCTCACACCTTGATATGTGAGAGGAGGCTCGTGCTCAGTAGTGGGACGTTATTGGGCTGAGGTGATGATGAAACAGAAATTGATTAGTCATAGTTTAATATAACTATGCAATTTAGACAAGACTTGTTTTGTATGCAGTTTTTTTTACGGAACCACAGACATTATATTTCGACGTTTATAGCTAGAATTTTAAAACAATAAGCAATGTGCTTTTAATGTAATGTTTCCTATAATTACTATCGCAATTATCGAGGTAATGCAAATTAAGACAAAGTAATTCACAGATAACGATAAACATGTAACTAAATGATAATAAATAATTTGGAAGAAAATTGCTGCTGAGAGAAATTACTTGTGAAATAAGTAGCACCTTGTGCTGGGGTCTTTTGTTTGTATTTTCTAATATTACATTTGTGTACTTATCTATTAAATAAATAAGTATACTATTAAAAAATATATACAAGAACAAGGCACAGTACTTTAAAGTCACCTAGAAACTTTTATTAATTACCGGACACTAAGCGTTCTCGCGAATAACATCATTAAGGTAACCAGATGAATTGGATTTATATATGACAAACAATTATTTCAATTAGACCAAGTGTACTCACATAAATAAAAATAAAAACATATTCTCGTACAATCACGCCAATCATTTAGTTCCAAGATAAGTATCATTAAGAAAATGTGTTATGGATACTAAATAACAGATACATACATACCTTTTTTTTGTAAATGCATACTTAATATGCATAGAAAAACACCCAGACCGGAACAAATATTCATGTTCATGCATACATAGATTTGTCCTGTGTGGGAATCGAACCCACGTGAGTGAAGTGCAGGTATCGACGTATCTCCCCCCCCGACTGGTCTCCACCTTGTCGTGGTGGGGGGGCTGAGTACCTCCCGGTAGGGCGCAGGAGGCGCTAGGGAAAAGGTAACACCCAGAGACCGACGACTCTGGGTGCCCTTAGTACTGACTACCGGGGGGGAAACTAAGAGGGACCTATGGAGGGCGCTGCGGGTAGGCCAGGAGGGCCCGCTCAGCAGCGCCAGGAGGGTCTAGGCAGCGGGGGCAGGGGGCCCCTGCTGTCTAACCATGGACCCTCCGGGAAGTCGGCCACACACGCTATGGTCGCAGGGGGAGGTAGGAGGGGCGCGTCCACTGCGCCTCTCTGAGGAGGTCCTCCCGGTTTTGGTCCGGGGGACGTTGGCCGCAGGCGGGGTGTCAGAAGCTGCAACCCAGGTACTGGCCCCCGCCTCTTTCTCAACAAGCGGCGGGCGTCGTCGGAAGATTTTTAGTGGGTATTGCTGCCGGCGGTCGTGTCTGCCGGTGGTGAGTCCCACACCCCCTTTCGGTCCCCCTTTGGCCGGAAGGCAGTGCGTAAATGCATTTTGTTACCGACGTAAAACAAAAAAAAAAAAAGGTATCGACGTATCTCCACGCCACATCGGTCGTTATTTACATAATTCAGTGTGTTTTCATCATAGCTAACATTAATGGTATGTATGATGATAATATGGGTGTTTAGGGATCCTACCTAAGGAGCCCAAGCCAACCTCACCTGCAAGTGGTGCACCTGCCGATCAACGGACGACGCTCTGGCGAACATAACAGTGCCCGGTAAGCGGCAACAGGCGCGCCACCTATGACGTGGGACCAACTTTAAAATTGGCGAAGTGTGGGCGTATATGCCTCTGCGTACCCCTTCGAGGAAACAGATGTATGTATGATAATAATAAAATAAGCGACTCGAGCTGAGTCGAGCATCAAGAGATCGAGATCGTTAGTCGTCAGACGCACCACTTGCAGGCTTGGCTTGGGCTCATAAGGTCTTGGTAGGATCTCTATACACACCGATAAGTCTAAAACTCTACGGCAAATCTATATATATAAAAGAAAGTCGTGTTAGTTACTGCACTTATAACTCAAGAACGGCAGAACAGATTTGGGCGAAAATTGGTAGGGAGGTAGCTTAAAGCCAGGAGACGGACATAGGATACTTTTTATCCCGTTCGACAGCGTTCCCGTGGGACTTGACATGAAACGTCAGTCACTATAAAACGTGATATAACAGAAAAGAATCAGACTTGGAATAACAAAACGCAAATGACAGCTATGTAATGACGTATGGATGACAATTTGATATTTGTAAGAAATCAATATTCAAACTATTTCTGACTTCTTGGCGGGAATGTGAATATGAGTTTTGAAATAATATTTTAGGTGAATTGAAGTGAAGTTTAATTAATAATGCCGCGAACAAGACTATCGAATCTTTACCGACAAAGCCGTAATGCAAGAAGAATACGAAATACTGAAAATGAAAGGACTGAAGAAGAACACGAAATTGCACGTGAACATCGCCGCAATAGTATGGCTCGACTTCGTGCTTCTTAATAAATAATAATAAAACAAAAAATGTCGTGTATCACAAAGTACATCATAAGTGAAGAGCAACTTCGTACTAAAATACAGAAATAATAATGAATGATTAATGTAGGTATTTAGTTTTTTTGTAATTTTTCCAATAAAATAAAAACACAATCTGCTTATTTATTGCGATTAAGGCGGAACAAAGTTCGCCGGGTCAGCTCGTTTAAAATAAAAGTAAAGCAAATGTTTTGAAGACCACGAACCCAGCGTCTGATAGTGAAAGTGATTTGCACACTGAGACAGCAGTGACGAAAGCAATGTGAAGATACGAGGTGTGACTACAGCGGATAAGATAAGATAACGATTGAAGGCTAAGCCGGTGACCTATAACGTTCAAGAGTAAATAGGTTCATTAAAAGAATCGTTACTGTGACGTTGGAATGAGGGTTGTAGTTTGGGTGAAGTTACAAAGAATGTTAAATCTGTACACAATTAATGTATGGATTTGACGATTTGACGACCGATATGGCGTGGTGGCGAGAATACCCGCTCTCAGCTCCTAAGGTCGTGGGTTCGATTCCCACGCAGGACAATCTCTATGTGCATGAACATGAATATTTGTTCTGGTCTGGGTGTTTTCCTATGTATATTAAGTATGTTTTTAAAAGAAAAAAAATTATGTATGTTTATCCGTTATTCAGTATCCATAACACAAGTTCTTGATGATACTTATCTTGGAACTAAATAATTGGTGTGATTGTCAGAAAATATTATTATTATTTATCATTGGAGATAAAACGAAAAATATGTATTAAAATTTGATATTTAAAATGTACTTTTCATCAGATCAGTCATACAAGTATTTTATTGTTACTTGGGTTTATTAATCTATTATTTATGAATTAGACATTGTTGAATTAGGCGTTGTATACCTCCCCTCCGACTGGTCTCCACCTTGTCGTGGTGGGGGGGCTGAGTACCTCCCGGTAGGGCGCAGGAGGCGCAAGGGAAAAGGTAACACCCAGAGATTGGCGACTCTGGGTGCCCTTAGTACTGACTACCGGGGGGGAAACTAAGAGGGACCTGTGGGGGGCGCAGCGGGCGGGTCAGGAGGGCCCGTCAAGCAGCGCCGGGAGGGTCTTAGGCAGCGGGGCAGGGGGCCCCTGCTGTCTAACCATGGACCCTCCGAGAAGTCGGCCAGACACGCTATGGTCGCACAGGGAGGTAGGAGGGGCGCGTCCACTGCGTCTCTCTGAGGAGGTCCTCCCGGTTTTGGTCCGGGGGACGTTGGCCGCGGGCGGGGTGTCAGAGCTGCAACCCAGGTACTGGCGCCCCGCCTCTTTCTCAACAAGCGGCGGGCGTCGTCGGAAGATTTTTAGTGGGTATTACTGCTGGCGGTTGTGTCTGCCGGTGGTGAGTCCCACACACCTCTCTCGGTCCCCCTTTGGCCGGGAGACAGTGCGTAAATGCATTTTGTTACCGACGTAAATAAAAAAAAAAAAAAGGCGTTGTATACCTGAACTAAATTTTTTGATTTAAGTAATTAAAGATTTCGAAAAAAAAAAAGTTTTTGATTTTATTTATTTCGCGACTATATATTTCATTATAGACATTATTGTAATGTTAACTAATGATTGTGACTGGTGAGTGTGTTGGACCAGTAGGTAATCTTACTTTCGTGAGACTTCCTTACAGTAATGTCCTTTCAAAAATAAAAATAAAAGACGTGTGGCACTCGGAGACTGCCGCGGTAAAGCTATTGCGTAGCATTTTTATCAACTTATGCAATTATAATTTTTTGTTTTATGTACATTTATATTGATATCATATCATATATACTTTCTCTGCGCGGCATTAACGTGTATTACCTATACATTTAAAAAAAATACGCATGCCTTGTAACGCCGATACAACCAATGCCACCTAAAGGCGGGTTGCTGAACTAAAGAGACAAGCGTGATATTTCAAAAAGTTCTGCTATTTATCGATAGATGAAAAAACTAAAAAGTATCACCGCTGTGCCGGTCGGAGTGGGGGGTGTTAGGTTTTTTTCGTTACGGAATTTCTGGATTCGGTCTCCACGCTCAAGGCCACGCTGAAGCTACTCAAACATAACATTTCATCGTGTTTATTAAAGATTTGTCGTTTACTTAAACACTACTAGCGAATTATGTTAGAATTAGCATAACCAATAAATCAATTCAGCACACAGTTACAAGATTCTATTCATTTCACTAGCCTGTTTGATGAAAGCACATCAACTTGGCTAAGTATTCGCATGCGCCTCTCTCATGACGAGGATTAGTCATAACCACTCTTCAGAGTGTATTTAGTGATATTACGTCAATTGTAGAGCACGTGATCATTCACCAAATACTTATTAACACATTTTTCTACATCTTTAGCAAATAAGATATTGATATGGGTGTGTACTCCAACCAAGGTCTTAGAAGCCAACAAAGCCAACCTCACCTAGTAGTGCACCTGCCAAACAACAGACGACGCTCTGAAAGACATATTAGTTCCCAATAAGCGGCAACAGGCTCGCCACCTATTACGTGGGACCACCATAATTAAAACTGGCGAAACGTGTGCGTTTCAAATGCCTTTGGCTACCCCTTCGGGGAAACAGGTGTGAATGTATGTATGTATCATGATAAAGTGGAAGTGGGCTGGATATAATTGGGGTAAACGAGTTTTGGAGTACAGACCGCGTGTCGAAGAACAGGGCGCCCTCAGCCTAGCTGGTGCTATTTTAGGAAGCTAGGAAGAGCTGATTAAAATCGTCTGTGACTAGAATTAGACTACTATAAGCTGATGATTAAACAATACCCTAGAATCATACCCCATACGGTTGTGGGAGAATAGCAGGGGTCGTGGTTTTTCTGCGACTTCTGAGTCACAAGCCGCTTTGTCTGAGATTAAATATATTGTATAAGAAATGTACCTACAATGTAACTATTATTATGTTCAATAATTAAAGACAGATAAATTGATTTTATTATTATTATACCCATTATAAAAGCGGTAGAACACGCCCAAGGAGGAAAAATGCCAATTCCAATTGTAAATCTCTGGGGAAATAAACCTGGGATCATCGAAATGTATTCTTGAGGCGCGTCAATAGGCCTGAGTTTGTTTTATTACTAACTCATTCATATTCGCACAGAGGATATATAAATAATCATTTGAAAATAACAAAAGTAAAAGTAGCTAATGTGACTAAAGATATACTGTTTTAAACTTCGATCACTATTAGTGACCTCGTATGGCTAAGATGCTGATAATTATGATTTCTTTCGGCTTCGGAAATCGTGTAACACACAGCTGGTTGTTATGTAAATCAGACTGATTAGCACAATTCCACATTCACTATGTCGTGCTAAGCATATAAACAAGTGGGCATAGAAACCATTTAGCGTTTGTATATCCTGCTTTTCAATATAGAAACTGGTTTTGTCTTGATGAATGATCTATGGAGCAATAACTGGTGATCAGGCCACATTGGCACATAATAGGCAGGTGGCGCATAGATTGTCTAAGCTTTAACCTATCAAGGGATGGGTATATCGTTTTTCACTACAAGGTCGCACTCATGCGTGGGGACCACCTGGTGGAAAGTGTCAGTGCAGCCTGAGGCAGCAGCAATATGGCAACGACATAATACAATTTCTCTCTTTCTTTGAAGAGCCCCATAGTGTTATCTCTAATAACACCAAACAAAGCAAACCACCCTACCTTAAAAATTAAACAAAATTAGTTTTTTTTACTTTCACTCGGGGGCAGTTTCAAATCTTTTTTTTTTCTTTTAAATAATGGCTTCGTGCTGTTTGCACATTTAGCCAGTGTCAAGTAAGAGATATATTAATAACATATAAATAACAGGAAATGAGAATGAGTAGTGATAAAGATGATAAATGGGATGCCCTCCCCCTAAACCCCTTGAGTCCTCAGTAAAGATGTGGGACTATACTGAGATCTCACATGGACTTCTTGAGAGAATTTGAAAAGTCATGTTGCACTGTTTTGTTTCAAATACCAACACAAACACATTAATGTTCGAAATATCACAAATTTTAGAAAATAAAACAAATCTGCAGACATTACGCTTCACTTTCCCGCCAAGAAGTCCGTTTCAAATCTTATTTTCTTTCTTTCTTTTAAATTATGGCTTCGTGCGTCTAGCACATTTAGCCAGTGTCAAGTAAGTGATATATTAATGATATATAATTCATAGTAAATGAGAATGAGTGATGATAAAGATGACAAATGGTAAATGAGATACCCTCCCCTAAGCCCCTTGAGTCCTCAGTAAAGATGTGGGACTATACTGAGATCTCACATGGACTCCTTGAGTGAAAATTTGAAAAGTGATGTTGCACTGTTTTGTTTGATTTACCAACACTCATGTAGGTTCACAAACACTTAACGGTTAATAATCCACCGTTATTACACATTAATGTTAGAAATATCACAAATTTTAGAAAATAAAACAAAACTGCAGACATGACGCTTCACTTTCCCGCCAAGAAGTCCGTTTCAAATCTTATTTGACATTGGTTGGTGATTCTTTTTTTTGTGACTGGCCAGTTACGATTACATCCCATAAGATTTTATCGACATACTAAATTGGGGTTACAACGTCATAGAAGCCCTAAATATAGCAGCACTATGAGCATCAGTCAATCAATAACCGATGGGCTTCGGCCATAATGGCCTCCTAGACTACAGAATGGTGCGTATCAGATAGAGATGAAAGAGACTAAGTCCTTTAAGGCCTATAAAAAAGAATAGACTAATTTTTAACGCCTTACGACTAGATTAGTCTCGTAACCCTTTAGTCCTTAGTCATAAGACTACAAACTGACGACTAATTTCAGCCGTAGTGTTTAACCTTATAACGTAAAAGGCTTATAAGACTAAAAAGACTAAAAGCGCCTTATCGCCTTAGGCTGGGTGCGAGCGCGAGTGGTTCGAGTTCGAGATGCGTGTCACATAGGAAATCAAACGTTTTGATAACTTACGAGTAAAATAAAATCGGAAAGCAGCAACATTGTTATAAATGGCATATGATGTGTTATGCATTCCAGCATCAAGTGTTCCTAGCGAACAAGCATTTTCGAAATCTGGCAATCTTATTACTAAAAAACGCAATCGATTAGGAAACAAAAGCATTAGGGCGTCAATGTGCCTATCATCGTGGATGAATTTCCTATGATTTTTCTTAATTATTCAATCAAAACATAATTATTACTGCCTACCTATTTTTTATTGTAATACAAAATGATTAAATTATTATGAATACATATTATGTTTCCTTTTTATGAATACCTATTACGTTTTTTTTTTAAGTCGGAGCCCGAAAAATGTAGGATAGGGCCGCGGCCTTCTGCGCAGGAGGTCGGGGTTCGAATCCCACCACGTACCAATGTGTTTTTCGGTTTTTCGAATTTCATTTGTACGTTTATTCGGCGTTCTTACAGTGACGGAAAACATCGTGAGGATACCTGCACACACCTAAAAAGAAATTCAAAGGTTGTGCGTAACCTAACTAGGATTGGGTCTGGTTTCCCTTCTGGGTTGCAGAGGTCAGATGGCAGTCGCTTTGTGTAAACACCAGCACCCTCGTCAATTCCCCTAGATTAGGTAGCCGACCGCCCCGTGAAGTATGGTAAAAAGGCTAGAAAGATGATGAATTTTTTTTTAAGTCTATCTTTGTGGTTAGTGTGGAACACAAAAATGTATTGAAGTTTGAATGAGTCGTGTATTATATTCGCAATATACAGACAGATCCATCTGGAATGACCCTCAATACTTTTGTTAGAAGATCATTTACGCTCTGCCTACCCCATTAAGAATAACGGCGTGATTTTATGTATGTATGTAGTCCTTTAACAAAACAACTACACTCGTTTTAGTGTTTTAGTTTTTTAAAACAACTATAGTCGTTTAAGTCGTTTAGTCTTTTAATACAACGACTAAGTCATATTAGTAAAAAGTCGAACCTATAGTCTTTATTTTAGAGTCGAGTCCTGTGAGATGGAGGTTAGTCATTTTTATAGGCCTTAAAAGACTTTAGGCTCTTTCATCTCTAGTATCAGATGACTAGCCTACATAATCTTCGCGGCTTTGACGATATGCAGTTGCTATGCGTGTCAGATACAGAAATAATTCCACTTTTTTACAAAAAGTCAATTCAATTCTTAATTTCACTCCATAAGTTTACATAGCAGTTAATATATGAAAAACAGTATCTTTATGGACCCTGTCGGGCATGGTCATATACTTAGTAAAGTCAAAATCATTTATTCAAGTTTGGCTCAAAAGTGCTCTTATGAAGGTCACAACTTAAACTAGCGCGCCTTATAGTATGTCTTATATTATTGTTTTACAGTTTATAAAACAATTGTAACCTCATTGTTCCAACTGACTTGACTTTGCGGAAATCCATGTTTTAATTAAAGAATTCAAATATAAAAGAATGTCAAGAATTATGTTTATTACACTTAACACTCGGTGAGGGTTTAATTGGCATAACTACAGTAATGACGCCTCCAAATATGGCGCTTTATTTGTTTGTCCTTGTTACTGGAGGAGCTTATGTCATTGAGATGCCTACTAATATGAATATACTGAACTGTAGCAGCGATAGCTCAGTGTGGTGAAACCAATGGACTGCAAATTATAGGGGTCTCGCGTTCAAAACCCTGGTCACGCACCTATGACCCTTCGAAATTATGTGCGTTATTATTGCTTGCTCCGTGCATCAAAAAAAGGAAAGCATGTTAAGCCTGTGGCGCCAGCTGTGTCTATGGAACGTCTATGAAAGTCGTTATTAGGACGTCTATGCCTACAGCTGCTGTTCCATAGAATAAAGTTCCTTATGGATTGTGGAGGCAGGCGGCAGTCTCTCCGTGTATCTAAAATTCAGCCAAATCTGGTTAGGCCAGTAACTAACTAACAGTAGCAAGAGTATCATACCATAGCGTTAGTCTAGGTCTACCTTGTCGTGGTGGGGGGGCTGAGTACCTCCCGGTAGGGCCCAGAGGGCGCTAGGGAAAAGGTAACACCCAGAGATTGGCGACTTTGGGTGCCTTTAGTACTGACTACCGGGGGGGAAACTAAGAGGGACCTGTGGAGGGCGCAGCGGGCAGGCCAGGAGGGCCCGTCAAGCAGCGCCAGGAGGGTTTTAGGCAGCGGGGGCAGGGGGCCCCTGCTGTCTTACCATGGACCCTCCGAGAACTCGGCCACACACGCTAAGGTCGCACGAGGAGGTAGGTGGGGCGCATCCACTGCGCCTCTCTGAGGAGGTCCTCCCGGTTTTGGTCCAGGGGACGTTGGCCGCAGGCGGGGTGTCAGAGCTGCAACCCAGGTACTGGCCCCCAGCCTCTTTCTCGACAAGCGGCGGGCGTCGTCGTAAGATTTTAAGTGGGCGGTCGTGTCTGCCGGTGGCGAGTCCCACACACCTCTCTCGGTCCCCCTTTGGCCGGGAGATAGTGCGTAAATGCATTATGTTACCGACGTAAACAAAAAAAAAAAAAGAAAAGGGGCACAACCGGAACAATGTTACGATTATGATAGGGTATCTACTGAGTGATAACAAGTTTAGTGGTGACAGAATATTTGGTGTCTGATTCAATTATAGTGTAGCAGGGCATATAGCACGAAGAGCGGACAGCTGTTGGAGCAGAAAACTTCTTAATGAACACCCTTCAATAGGAAATGTAGCGCGAGACGTCCAGCTGCAAGTAGGATGAACAATCTACTAAAGGTTGCAGGTTTACATTGGCTGCAGGCCCCCATGCATTCATTAGATCATATTGCAAGTTTATGGGGGCGTCCTGTATGTAATGAGGCAGTACCTCAGGCCAATGGAAATTCTTAATGTAAGATTGCTTCTCTTGATGTTTTCTGTCGCTATATATTGAAGAATTGGAGTAGATAAAAGAAATGGTTGGCACTTCTATATAGTCAATAAGTTCTATATAGTCGAGTGATAAAAGCACTCGTAACAAACAACAAATGGTCCCACTGGTTCATGCTTTTGAATGGCTTCCGCTAAGTCTGCACCTACCACGCTATTGGCTGGCATTTATGTCGTGCTCGCTCCAATCTTATCTTATCTTATCTTATAGCGGGGGCCACAGATTAACCGTGGCGCACTTTGACCCTTATGCCGGATCTTTTGTGCATCCCCTTGCCTATCACTCCAAATCTCCAAATATTGTTACCATCATCTTTATGACAGTTTTTGCAGATTGGAGCCCATAGTCCCTTGGTTGTGGGTAGGCCACCCCCAGGAGACTCATTCGGCAAGCAGCCAACGAGTCACAGGTACACAGCAGGTGTTCCATAGACTCCTCTTCGTCCCCACATCTACGACATAGCGGTGATTGCACTAGTCGCATCCTGTGGAGCATTTTGTTTGTGGCATAATGCCCTGTTAGAGCCCCAATTATCAGTCTGGCTTGATACCTGCTACCTTCGCAGAGGGCCTTACACCAGCTGCTCCCTGTCACCCCGATGAAGGCCTTTGAATGCTTAAGCGCCGGCAGCAGCTGCCATTCCGATAGATGTTTCTCCACCGTATACTTTTTTAGCGTCGTGGCTATTGTACTCATAGAGAGTGCAATGCATGGCTCCGGTCCAGTGAAAATTGATTCCGAGCCCTGTCTGGCAAGCCTGTCAGCGTGCTCATTCCCCTTAAATCCGGCGTGGCCTGGTATCCACATGAGGGTTACCCTGTTTGTCCGGCCCAGTCTGTTAAGGGTTTGAGCAGCTTCTAGTACCAGCCTTGAGTCTACTCGCACTGAGGCGATAGCCTTGAGTGCAGCTTGACTGTCGCTGAGTATGTAAATCACTCGGTCCCTGATGTTCAGGTCGAGGATCTTCATAGCACATATGATTATTGCATATGTTTCAGCCTGAAAAACCGTAGCATATTCGCCTAAGCTTTGGCTAATTTCATGGTTTTTGGAATAAACACCCGCGCCCGTACCAGATTCCATTTTGGAACCATCAGTATACCAGACAAGGCTGTTTACATCAGGAGTAGGTGGCCCTTGCTCCCATTCATCCCTAGTGGGGACCTTTTTTTGAATTTATTTTTGAACATGAATACAGGGCATTGTTTATCTGTCCCCATACTCATGAGCCTTTTGAGGCTGGAATTAGCCTCACATCTTGTATGTTTACCCTGGTTACTAGACGGATCCCACAGACCAGCCACTTTCAATCTGTGGATTGCCTTCCAGGCCTCCGCCTCTATAACAGTATGCAGCGGCGGTAGGTCCAGTAGGATCTCCATCGCTGCCGTTGGTGTAGATCTGAATGCCCCAGTAATGGCCATACATGCCACCCTTTGAACCTTACTGAGCTCATTTCTACAAATAGATAGCCTCGCTCGAGGCCACCATACAATGCACCCATAGGTCACTATAGGCCGCACCAGTACTGTGTAAATCCACCTTAGGATTCTTGGTTTTAGCCCCCAAGTTTTCCCGTAAGTAAAACGACACAATTCAAAGCTCCTAAGAGCCTTTTTAAGGGTCTGTTCTACATGTGACTTCCAAGTTAGTTCCTTATCTAGAATTACACCTAGATATTTAACTTCCGTAGTCCAAGGCAGCTGTGTACCACAGAGAGTCAGCGTTTTCAACGCTGACAGGTTTCTCATTTTAGTGAATGTAATCACGGTCGTCTTCCCTGGGTTTACAGAGAGGTGGTTGTCGTCGCACCATTCCTCAAGCTGACCCAGGGCTCTTTGCATCAGTTGTGATACGATATTGGGAAACTTCCCATTGACCATAATGACAAGGTCGTCAGCATAGCCTATTGTCTGATATGGTCCTTGGTTTAGTTTGGTTAGAATGGAATCCACTACAAGACTCCACAGGAGGGGTGACAAAACTCCCCCCTGCGGACACCCTTTCGTGGTCTTAACCATTAGTGTCTCACCAAACTTACCTGAGGTAATGATTCTACCCTGAAGCATGCAGTCTATCTATTTAGAGATCGTGTCAGGGATACCGTGGTCCCTAGCTGCTGCTCTTATCGATTCAAAGGTTGTTCTGTCGAAGGCGCCTTCTATATCAACAAAGGCTCCCAGGCACACTTCCTTATTCTCGATCGCGGCCTCGGCCCTCTTAACAACTAGGTGTAGTGCTGTTTCCGTTGATTTCCCGGATTGATACGCACATTGAAACTTGTGTAGGGGAAGTTTCCTGAGCGGACCATCTCTAATGTAACGGTCAATTAGTTTCTCCAGGGTCTTAAGAAGAAACGATTGAAGACTAATGGGCCTGTACGCACGTGGCTCTTCATAGTCCGGTTTGCCTGGCTTCGGTATATATATAACCTCAACCTTTCTCCAGGCTTTCGGAATATATCCAAACGATATGCAGGCCTTATAAAGCCTACAGAGATGAGTGTTCAATTCTGAGGCTCCCTTTTGAAGAATTGCAGGGTAGATTCCGTCAGGGCCAGGAGCTTTAAAAGGTTGGAAGCTACCAGTTGCCCATCTCAGTCTTTTGTCGTCTACAATTCTCTTTGCAATGGTCCAGTCTGCCCTGCAAGTATGTTTTATCTGGTCTTCCAGGCTTAGTGGATCATCATTCGCCCCTAGGGCTATTGACCCCGGAAAGTGGGTCCTTAAAAGTGTGTCTAGGGTCTCATGTATGGACTCCGTGCGCTCCCCATTTGAATTCTTAACAGTCGTGAGTGGGATCGCCTTGGTTGTTGCCATAGCCTTACATAATCTCATTCCCTCAGGAAGTGAGCTTATCTCTTCGCAGTGTGCCCGCCATGCCTGACGCTTGGCTTTGCGTACCATTTTGCTATATAGCTTTAGAGAGATGGTGTATTCCTCAAAGTTCATGGTAGCTTTTGCTCGATTGAAAGCCTTTCTCGTTTCCCTTCTCATCTCTGCTACCTCTTTCGTCCACCAAGGTAGCTTTGATGCAGTGACCTTGCTTTCCGGACAGTTGCTCGCTCCAAGCTGGATGGATGTTGAAGCGCAGACTATGCTATTAACGTCCCACCTACAGGCATCCTCCCATAATTAAAAGAGTATGACATACCGGTGATACTATTACCTAATAATATTTTGTGGCACCTCTGGTATCCCTAGGCTACGTTCACTTTTTTTAAATAAGGTGGCTTAAAGACTAGTCATCACTTATTATCATAGTCTTCCTGATACTGAAAACTATGCAAAACTATTTGGACTGGCACATTTTCATGAATTACTTCTAGTTGAAATTAAATATTGATTTTAGTTTTACTTATAATTTGGAGAGCAGTTGCAACAACAGATAGCACTAGATTATCATAATTTTAATTTGTATAATACTGTCGCTGTTAATTTTTTTAAAGCCATTTTTATTTATTGGTTGATTTTGGAGGCCAAAACAAATTGCTGCATATAACAAGTTTATAAAGGTTGCTGCTAGCAACACCTATAAAATTTTTACAAAGTTTGAAACGGTTACTTATTTGTCTCACAGAGATTATAATGCTCATTGAGTAGACCATTTGAATTTAGAAACGGTGGTCACGGCAAAATAGCAGTTAAAGTATAAGTATGTCTTACAATTATTTAGTGTTCATAAAGTGTCATAGAATCACGAATACAAAAATTTTTTTCCTAACATTTCATAAACATATGCCAACCTTTTTATTTAATTATGCTATAAGTTAATATTCTTTTAATGAACATATTATTATATTGTTCAGCTTTATTTGGAAGGTTATGTCCATATAATAGATTCACAGATAGGATTAATGTGAAGTGAATGCAAACATTTATAAAACATGATCTATTTTTTCTTTTAGATAATATATCTAAATAACTTACTATCAAAATTGTATTCAATCAAAATGAAATAGAAATTGATGAGTGATATTGATAACAGAAAAACTCATGATAGCAAAACAAACAAACGTCTGTGATGAGGAAACGTCACAGCTCTCTAACCCTGAAACTTAACCTTGCAACATTTCAGTAAATAGGCCACTCACCTTTCCTAGCTTTTCCACGGGCACCATGGAGGGCGGTGGCTTACCAGCCTTTTCCTGCAGCCCCTGCAGGTCACCTCCAGATCCCGATCGAGAACCACGCTGAGAACCTCTAGGTGTACTATTTACACTTAGCTCTCCTTTTTGCTCATGACTGTGATGGCTACCCATTGTCACTGCACTATAACTAAATGCACTATAAAATATGTGATTATTGACGCACAATGCACTGAAACTAGAGTATTTATTCAATCCATTTTCTAAGTAAATTCGTGCAACAACTATAGCTTCAAACAAAAATGTCACTCAATCACAAACAGATGAAACAGTCAGACGGAAGGAGATTCAAAGATGAAAAAAAAAAAAAAACGTCATTTGAGGATTAGTTTTGCAGTTTTATATAGCCTGGATTCGATATTAATTTACTACCTTGCTACTAATAAAGCGCTTATCTCATTAATTATTAATTTGTATTTATCATACCATTTTAAAAAATACATCTTACAGCTTTCCAAAGCGGTTTTTTTATTATTTTATTCGAATTAAAAATGAATACATAAAAGCTATGCAGCAGTTACAGTTACTTCGACCAACTAATAAAAACTAGATATAAACATTTATATTGATAAAAATGATAATTTACTACTAGGTGGTATGGCTGTATTCATAACCTGTTGTTCTGATCAGTAATGAAAAAAACTGTCAAACCGCCATTGTTTGGTTTTCGTAAGCCAATATTTCGTTGTTTGTTGTGATTTTATCCAAATTCATCTGCTGTTAGTTTATAGCGGAAACATAGTTTTAATCGTTTTATATTTCTAAAGCTGTGAATATGTCTATTGGTGTGCCTATTAAAGTACTTCATGAGGCAGAAGGCCATGTAGTGACTTGTGAAACAAATACCGGCGAAGTTTACCGCGGTAAATTGATAGAAGCTGAAGATAATATGAATTGTCAAATGACCATGGTAACAGTAACGTATCGTGATGGAAGAGTAGCCCAACTGGAAAATGTTTACATTCGAGGGTCCAAAATCAGATTTCTAATTTTGCCGGACATGTTAAAGAATGCTCCAATGTTTAAACGACAAGGAAATAAACCAACTGCTGGTCGCGGTAAAAGCGCTATATTACGGGCACAAGGTCAGTTTACAGTAGTTTTGGTATTTCCTAAATGAATATGCTATATTTAGGTAGTGGCGCTACAGATATAGACCTACTGTGTATTGTTTACAAATAATAACAAAATCTACCAATTATTTATTTTAGAAATAAGTGTCATCAAAAACCTTTAGTTAGGGATACTAACAGTAAAATCAATAAATACCACACTAGGAACACCCGACCTGAACAAATATTCATGTTCATGCACTTAAAGATTTGTCCTGTGACTCAAATCCATCTAACCTACAGTTGAAATAATAACTGTAGTAAAGTAATTCATAATGATTAGTCTCCTCAAGTCCTAAGTTAAGCTGAGCTTGTTCTGTGTGCAGTAAGTCACATTTAAACATATTTAATTTAGTGAATATAAAAACATTATTTGTTGTAAGAACAGTTATATCAAAAAATATAATAACTCCATCTTACCTCGAACTAAGGCCATGCTTATCAGTTATAGGTTTACATAGCAACCAAACCTGGATTTTCCTAAGTACCAATGGTCAGAGCAGAGCACTAAAATAGTTTCAGTGTTATAATTTAGGATATTGCATTTGATGATTTTGTTTAAGTATATAGATGATAAGACGGCATGTCTGTAAATTAGATCTATCATAGGACAAATAATTTTGTGGTCTGCAGCTATTTAATTTCTATGATATTATTGTTATTTCTCATTTCTATAAATCTTTTTATTTATGGCTTGAGTTTGTCATGCTCACTTAAATTTCTTTGCGGTGGTGGCGCCTTGCGTGAGATCGTTATGTTCCCTTATATATGTTTGAGTAAAACAATGGCTGGATCATATGTTATACACTTGAACGGGTGCCGCCAGTGGGGACTGGACTCATCTCTACTGTGTTTATTAAAAAAATATAACTTACTCATATGACTTCTTTTCTTTTTTATTTTAAATCTTGTGACTGTGGAAAACAGGTTTTTGTAGACTTCTCATATTGTTTTACTACTAAGTACATTTTCTTGTATTTATTACATGAATTTTAAAAAAGCTATTAAGGTCAAACCTTAAAAACTAGCGTGCCCAACTGCGGGAGGGATCTTGATCATTATAGAATGGGCAAGAAAATTGCCAAGGTTAGTTTTTTCTCCCTCCTGTTACAATAAAAATACATTATGTAATTTATTAAAAACAATTTTTTTCTGCAGTCACAAGACTCTTTTTAGCATTATTTTATCTTTTGTATTTGAGTACCCTAATAAATTATAAATATAATTTCAGCGGCTGGTCGAGGAAGAGCAGGAGGAAGAGGCGGAGGGCATCGCGGTGGCTGGCAGGGAGGCTCAGGACCCTCCAGGCGCTAGAGGCACCTTCAGCACGTAGCTTTAAGAAAACCATCTGTGTATAATCTTAAGAATATTTGAAATTTTGGGTTTGAGTATATAGACCACAGTCAACAACAATACCTAACAAATTGGAATACATACATAAGTTAGTTTTTATTATTGAAATATAGGGGAGTTCTTATTTTGTTTTGCTGTTTTACAGTCAACTATGCAAGCTGTGGGCTAGTATAATGCTTAGTGATTAATCAGTTCCAGTAATGAGTCTTTAAAATTAGCTTATTTTGGGACCAGATTAGTTTTTAAATGTCACTCCTACAAACAATTTTAATGTAATGACCAAGTGATTATATCAAAAAATACTTCCTCAGTAAGCCCATTCTTTATACTAATTGTATGTAAGGTATAAGATAAAATACCTCCACCATTTTACATCTATAAGTTCTTATTAGTCAGCCATTTTTGGTTAGTTGACTTACAATTCACATAGTATCTAGTGAGGTACATTGTGTGTGTAATATTTGAGACCAGTATGATTGATACGAGTGAATAAAGTCAGGTTATTGGCCAAATTGGATTTTTATTTATGTACCTTTCTGTTGTAATGTAGTTTTATAAGTTAAGTCAATATAATAAGTACAATAGGTATTGTGTCTGGGACTGATGGTATTAAACATGTTATAGGCTCTATCATAAAATTAAAATTTTAAAGATATGACCAACATATTACATAAAGTAAATGAACATTAAGTTGTTAATTTTTTGAGGTATACACCTCAGGAGTCCTACCAAGACCAAAGGAGCCGAAGTCAACCTCACTGACCATCTGTTACGTATTAGCGAATTGAGGGCGTATAATATGCCTCTGCCTATCCTTTCAGGGGAAACAGGCGTGAATAATGTATGTATGTTTTTTGACAATTAAAAATTTCTTAAAATATAATTGCAAACTTTTTATTTAAAAAAAGTCAAATTAGGGAAAAGTAAATCTGGTACCACCTTAATGAATTCTTAATTTAGTATTTAGTCAGATAGTTTTAGTTTCTTGATTAGAACTATAGATTTGATATAAGTGCCCAGTGCTCATTTGGGTATGCTTAAAATTATTTTCAATGTCTGTAGTTTTTATAAAACAGTTGTACCATATTTATTATGAAGTAAGTGTTGATATGAATAAATAGTGGGCATTGTGTGGCATGTAGTTGCCAGAGGGGAAATAGTTTAACCCTTTAAGCGCCGACACCGTAATATTACGGGCTCTGAAAACAGTGCCCGAATCGCCACACACGTATATTTACGTGATTTTATTGAAAAAGTTCTCATAGTGCACAAACTCCATATAAAATGTGTCAGTTTTAAGATGTAGCTTATAATCTTTATTGTTATTGACATTTTTCAATGTTTTGAATGATAAATACTGTGAATTTTGATGTTCAAATACATTGTCATCACCGTCTCCTTACCTGTATCGCCAATCACGTAATTTTACGAGTACTAGGGATGGGGCGAAGTCGGAAAATACTTAATGTGTTGTCTATGTGTAAACAAGGCACTATAGAAATTAATGTCACTATTTGCAATGAAAGTGTGTACTTTCATTACAAAATAACCATGGTGTTACTCGGATATAAGTATCTGTACACAATAAAGAGTATTTAAGTTTAAAAAATAAAAATAAAATACTACAAAAATATATAAATCTCATAACGCGGAACCTCACTAGTGCAGACTGTCACCGGTCGCCATCACCGTAATATTACGTGCGGCCAATGAGATTCAAGGTTAAATCGCGCTGTATTGTCAGTTGGGCATATTTCAAAAAGTTTGTCCGTGACGAAATAGGAGTTCCTATTTTTTTATTGTAGTTGATTATAGTTCTATATGTGTAATATCATAGGACATATATACTATTTTATAAAAAATATATAATTTTATATTGGAACACTTAAAAAACATGAAAATCACAAGTTTTTACGTTATGCTAGAGAATGAATCGCTCCAAATCGTCACTTTTATAAGTAATGTAATGAAACAAATATAAAAGTTAGTATTTAAAATAAAGGTGTTTTGTGCAGTTTAATGAAAATAAACTATGAAAAAAACAAAACATAATGCAAAATATTTATTATAATTCAAAAGTTATACAGCATAAATGATCCTAATCGTCACTATTGGACCATCACACACCATTAACTTCTATTATTGTATCTAAAATCAAAAGAAATTAAAAACATTGACTATTTCAAAAATATCAGATATTATAATAAAGTATTATGAAATAAAAAACAGTCTTCTAACATTAATATTTTTTCATTAAATCTAAATTAATCAGACAAACAACACTTATAAATACCGTACGTCTATAGGTATCTACTAAAAATTAACATAATGATAAGAAATATTTAGTAACAATAAAATCAAAGTGCTAAAAATATTGTAATGAAAATAACTAATTTCTTAACATAGCAAGTAAAGTAAAAACCTAACAAAACATAATTATAACAAGGTTTACCCATTGTATTTAATCAAAACGAAAAACGTTTTCATTAATACACTAACTTTTAAAACATTTTATGGGATATAAAGCTGTATTTGGTTTAAAATATTAAAAAAATATTTTATAGTAATTAACAATTCGCCTTAATTAAATCAAAACCTTATTACGTATGTTTTAACAATTACGTTTGTGTACTTAAGAAGGTTTAATTATGTAACTTACTCAATAAAAAATCAAAATTAGGCACCAAAACATTTTAAACAAATATAATCAAAATGTTGTTCTCCTGAACTACATGCCATACAATTCAACTCTTTACAAGCCATACACTCGGTCATGGGAGCATGTTTAGGAAAGCAGGTATACTCCAATTATATATTTTCAAGTGTAACTAATGGCAAGATGAAATTTGGTGTGTAATCACAATTATTACAACTTCTTGAAAGCACAAAATGTGTTAATATCCACGGCCACTGTTGTTGATGTAAATTGAAATCATTTCTTGTCAAAAAACGGTCGAGATCTACAAAGTCGGGCATTTCTGCATAACGTGTAATACCGATATCGTTCTGAAAAAAAAAACTTATCTAAGTTGGTTTTAGCGCATTACAACATTACCATTTTACTATTCAAGCTAATAATATAAAAAAAATATGTTTTTCGTTTAGTTATTTCACATTTTATTAATAAATAATCAATCAGAAGTTGTGGCAGTAGTTGTACTTGTTTAAATTGTATAATATGTTTGTATCAAAATATGTTTATGTATGAAAGTATATAAAAATATATTAAAAAAAGTTTGAATCAGTAATCAATTGATTTTAATTAATAGGTATTTAAATATAATATTAAACTAAAATGATATATTATTTAGTATATTTGCATAGCATTGTATCTTTTAAAACTTTACCTATATACACCAAGCCTTAGAATTCCTTTTCGTCACAAAAAAGTTCCGCTTGTACGTCACGTGACGAATGGATGTGACGACTCCTGTTTTACACTAACTAAAAAATAATTTCTAGCTATTGTAAAACAAATACTTTACCACAACAACTTCTGATTGATTATTTATTAATTAAATGTGAAATCTCTTATAGCAAAAAAATAGATTGAACTGTTTTTACCTTATAAAACGCCGACACTATTCGGAACACAACCAACGACACCGTGACACTTGCAAACTGTTTTCGTCGCATTTGATTGGACGGTTAAATCAACAAGCGAAATTACGACGGCCATTGACTAAAAATGTTGCTGTTTATAAAAAAATATCCTTTTTTGATCATTTTTAATTTTCGTTCATATTAAAATTGCCGTGACTATGTAGGAATTTCCACTACATGTCATTTTTGCGGACAAACTAAAATTAAAAGATTTATTATTTTCTATGCATTTAATTATATGTGGCGTTTTAAACTAAATAGCATAGATTAAAAACCTTTCTAAAAAACCTAACTTTCGGATATCTGTATAAATATAATTGTAAATTATTTCGTTTTGAAGTCTACAAACTAAGGTTGGACACTAGGAATTTGTACCACCCGTGCTGCTTTAGTCGGCCTTTTTTCATAAATTACACGGTTTTTCATAATTATTTTATAACAGTTAATATAATTTAAGATTGTTTTTATAATATATGCCCAGAAAATTAATTAAAAATCTACCCCTGTTTTTTTAAATGATACAAAGTTCACAGGACAGGGTGATTTACTAGAGGACAAACTTTTTGGAATATGCCCAGTTGCCTCAGCGCCGTCACCGTGAAATCACGAGAAAGCTTTATCGCTCAGTGCAACTAGTGTTGTAGACCTTTTTCGTGTTATCGTGTAGAACTCTAATTGCAAAAGAAATGCTGGAAGACGAAGAGTTATTAAATATTTTGCAATCGAATCATGACTTGCCAAGCGACGACAGTTCTAACACAGATAGCGATGTTGATTTGGTAAGTTTAATTTATTGTTTATTTCAATTTCGATAATTTGACAATAAATTGTGTTTGTCTTTAATATACCTGCTAAGGTACATCATGGATATTAACCAAAATTGAAATAAT
Organism: Musotima nitidalis; assembly: GCA_949126915.1. Lineage (NCBI taxonomy): Eukaryota > Metazoa > Arthropoda > Insecta > Lepidoptera > Crambidae > Musotima > Musotima nitidalis. The sequence continues at coordinate 236,379 of OX421434.1, read as the reverse complement.
TCATTCATAGGCTGGCATTATTTTTATTAAAATTAAAGAGGTAAAAGGTACCTACTTATTGCGTAAATACATTACCTTTATTATCATTAGTAACAACAGATTTCGTAGTGTTATTACGTTTAGGTTGTATATATTTTTTCATTTATTGTTTTAGGAAGAGGAGGAATTAAATAACAGATGGAGTTCGACAGCGTTCGTACCCGAAATTCATAGATTCGATGATTTTGCTTCTGGAATTGTAACAGAGAATATAAATCTCAGTTCCGAATCAAGTGAAATGGATTTTTTTAAGCATTATTATGGCGAAGAAGTTGTATTGAAGTTGGTTGAATGTACAAATGCTCAGCAACAAAAATTTATTCGGAATTGTGACATAAGGCTCCATTCAAGATTTGCAAGTTGGCGAGAAATTAATCGCGGAAATGTATGTATTTCTAGGCGTAACTTTTTTATTTACCAGAAATAAGCATTTGAAAATCGAAGAGCATTGGTCAACTGACCCTTTGCTACAATCACCGATATTTTCAAAAACTATGTCTCGGAATCGTTACACTACTATTTTGGGATTACTGAGGTTTTCGTCACCAAATGCAGAATCTTCCCACATTTTGAAAAACGTCTTGCCATTGGTAAAACACACTCGAAAAACTTTTAGAAATTCATTTGTACCTTACCAAGACCTTTGTATAGATGAGAGTATAATGCCGTTTAAAGGGTATGTTTCTATCAAACAATATAACAAAAGGAACAGGTTTGGTATCAAACTATTCATTTTGTGCGACGTGAAAACAGGACTTATTATGGATTATATTATCTATTGTGGATCTAGAACGGAAATTGTGGATTCGGCTAACTTAGGAATAACAGGGGCTGTGGTAACAACCCTGTTAAAAGACCTGATGCATGCGCATAGACGCTTGTATACAGATAACTGGTACTCGAGTCCAAAATTGTTTGAATACTTGTACCAACAACAGACATATGCATGTGGTACGGCTAGAATTGATCGGTTAAAGAAAGCCGGTGTCACAAATTTCAAATCTCTGAAAAAGAGTGAAATTGATGTTAGATACAAAAAGCCACTTATGGCATTAAAATATAAAGATAAAAGAGACATACACATGTTGTCTACCTTTCACACAGCTGAATTCGGGCCTACCACTAAATATGACAGAGAAACGGGACTGCCTAAAATGAAGCCCGAAGTTATAGTTGACTATAACTTAAAGAAAGGAGCAGTTGACAATACCGACATGGTACTACATTCGGTTCAGTGCATACGAAAAAATAGAGTATGGGAAAAAAAACTAAGCTTGCATTTAATTGATTTATGCATGTTAAATGCTCATGCATTATATAAAATACTGCATACTAATAATAAGTCCATCGCCGATTTTCAGTTGGCCGTTATTAGACAGTTAATTGCAAAATATAAAGCACAAGAATTAGAGTATTCTATACCGATGACGTCTAGATCAGTGTCTGCCTTGCGATTAACTGCATCACACTTGGCCAATCACATGCCCCAATATACAGAAAACAAAAAGTCACGATCATGTTTTGTGTGTCAACATACGACATTAAAGAAAAAATGCCGCAAGGAATCTCGCTTTATGTGCCAAGTGTGCCAGGTAGCATTGTGTGTAACTCCATGTTTTAAAATTTATCATACATGTGAAAATTTTTGAAAAGTATCGACATATTATTATGCCACGCATCCCTAGATCCCATATTTGAATAGTTCACAGTGTTTACGTCCAGTTGTTGTTTACGGTTCTGAAGGCGAGGACGTGCGTCATGTCGAATAATCAAGAATCGCGGCCTACGTCGCCTTCAATTTTGTGTCCACGTAAAATAAAAGATAGAAGACTAATTACTACTTCAAATAAATCGACGCAGACAAAACCAAATTACGTCCATTATGCTCAGTTAGAAGATGGTGATGTGACTGCTTTTGTAAACCTGCCAGACGCAATTTTTTTTGATCAGAGACCTAGTGATCCACGAAATGAGTACTTCGCATCTTTAGTAGCTTTTGAGATGGAAACTGTACGGCCGGAAATCCGCTCAGAAGTTTACATGAAAATATTAAATGTAATACGACATGCTCGTGGAGAATCGTCACCAACAGAAGAACGAATAACGTGCCCATCTCCCGAGTACTGATTTAGTAGTATTACACAAGTACGTTTACGTAGTTAATTGATTGAAGACTGAATTATGTTAGATTATTAATTAAGTAAATAAAAAAAACGTTGATTTTATTTCTGGCTTTTTATTTTGTTAATAAATAAAGATGCATCGATATTAAGTATTCCCAACACTTTTTTTTTTGTTTTACGTCGGTAACAAAATGTATTACGCACTGCCTTCCGGCCAAAGGAGGAGCGAAAGGGGGTGTGGGACTCACCACCGGCAGACACGACCGCCGGCAGTAATACCCACTAAAAATCTTCCGACGACGCCCGCCGCTTGTTGAGAAAGAGGCGGGGGCCAGTACCTGGGTTGCAGCTTCTGACACCCCGCCTGCGGCCAACGTCCCCCGGACCAAAACCGGGAGGACCTCCTCAGAGAGGCGCAGTGGACGCGCCCCTCCTACCTCCCCCTGCGACCATAACGTGTGTGGCCGACTTCCCGGAGGGTCCATGGTTAGACAGCAGGGGCCCCCTGCCCCCGCTGCCTAGACCCTCCTGGCGCTGCTGAGCGGGCCCTCCTGGCCTACCCGCAGCGCCCTCCATAGGTCCCTCTTAGTTTCCCCCCCGGTAGTCAGTACTAAGGGCACCCAGAGTAAGTATTCCCAACACTGTTCCAACTTATACCTAAAGTGACGTGGCGCTGGAGGTAAGTCAAAGGTATCAAATCTTGGCGGTTAAAGGGTTAAGGGCAAATATTGATGTGGAAAATAGTTGCCAGAGCGCAATGTTGTTTTTTAATTTTCAAATTTCATAGCTTGGAAAAGTTGTAAAAAAATAAGAGATTTTACAGCAGTACACATTTATATTTACAGCTTACTTACACCATAACATTTCCATATTTTTCATACATACTTATCTCTACATTTGGGCCACAACCCCACAGTACAGCGTAATCTTAAACTATCACATTTAAAATACACAGCTATGTATTTTATATGTAATGGTCACATCACCATGTGCATGCATCACCATTTCACAATATGCCACGTAGAGATACTCTACTGCACTAGGCAATAGGGCCTAGGAATTAAATAAAAATATTCCACATAGACACTAAGAAAAAGAATAGCTTTTGTTGTTAGATACACTTTCGTCTAGTACAGCAAAACATACAATTGTAAGATTAAACAGTTAAAGTGGGTGTCTAAGGATCCTACTAAGACCTGAGGAGCCCAAGCCAACCTCACCTGCTAGTGGTGCACATGCCAATCAACGGACGAGACTCTGGGAACATAATGCCCGGTAAACGGCAATAGGCTCGCCACCTATTATGTGGAACCAACTATATATTTTGCGAAGTGTGGGCGTATAATATGCCTGTGCCTACCCCTTCAGAGAAACAGGCGTGAATTTACTTACTTAGCAGGCAAGCTAAAAAGCAATTAGTAACTGGCCTGTAGTGTTTTACTTGTATTCAAGCTTTTTGTAAAATTAGAAATTCACCACATTATTTTTACTGTTTATATTTTTGTCTGTCTGTACGTGGCGTATTGTGAAGAGGAATGCGACCACTACGTCATATTATTATGTATATATAACCCATCTTAACCTACAAGTAACTATATTCCTGATTACTTAAACACAGGGCCTGTTTCACAATGTCACAATAAGCGTTAAATTATAGCTTGGGTTGTCATTAAAGTACTGAAAAAAAATTTTTTTTAACTGTACTGTGAAAACTTAGTTTATTATTTATTTATTTATGCCTTTACAATCTGACATGGTGAAACAAGTAACATTCATACATTGTTGTCAGTACTTTTAAATTGTACTTTCTGTCAAAAATACTATCATAAAATCTTTAATATGGCAACAATGCCTCACATTTCAACTTAGCCTATTTTCTTATCCAAAACATTACATTTTTTGCTTGTAGGTATAAAATGAAAGTGTTTTTTAAGTTGCACTCGCGTACCAAAACAAATCTAAATAATGTGTCGTATTGTTTCGAAATTCTATGATGGCAATTAAAGCTAGTATTTAACTTAAACGAGTGCTACTCGGACATAATAATATTTGGGTTTATTGTCAGTCCATTCTAGGATTTTGATCAACATTTACAAACAAATAAATGTTTACAAAATTAATTTTCCATTCAATTAACATATCCTCTGTATGTTATGGTCTGTTCATTACAAGAGCTACAACTTATTGCTTTCAAGGAAGACTGATTTTATTGTCATCTAACCAGCTGCCCATGACTTCATTCCCGTATTTATGTAGCATGTTCCTGAGTCCAAGGATAAACCTGCTAGTCCCTAATCCATCTCCTGTCAATGGGCCAGAGGTTATATAAAAAAAATGGTTGCCTGTAAAGTCGTTTTTACGGGCGAAGATTTTACGTGACAACGTCTTTTTCTCGGTAGAATATTTATTGATATGAATATAATTAAATTGCACAATAGGAACAAGGAATTGAATGAAAATAAGAATTGCACAAATTTTAACTATAGAAATATATTTTGTTCAACCGATCATAGTTGAGTGGGAGAGAGACGCAAGGCATTCGCCGGGCCTCTCTCTCGTTCGGTGACTCATCGTAACGTTACCGAGCGTTACACTTTTTCATAAGTGACTCCCAGCCGCAACCTAATTTAAGACGTTGTCACGTCAAAAAATAACAGAAGTTTATAAACAAACATAATTTGACTGCCTGTAACCATCAATTTTAACTTTTATCCTTCAGTTACGTACATTATGTTTAAAATCGGGTAATTTTAAAGTAACTTATACTTATAACTTTAGTGTTCGATCATTATGATAGAGGTAAGTTTAGCTCGAAGGCCAAGACTCAGCCTTAAACTTCGTAAGTCCTTACTATAATCAGGCAGAAATAATCCAAAACCTAGATTCGTACTTTATTCCAACGTTAAAGCAAAAATATAACGTTATGTATTATTCTGCTACAGACTTAGCAGACTTGCAATGTTTACGAGTCTGGCTCGACGTTTCATCATTCTCTCTCTAACATTATTTTTCAATTAGCACTAGCGGTGTAACGCAGTCACAGCATAAAAACCGGCCAAGTGCGTGTCGGGCCACGCGCAATATAGGGTTCCGTAGTCACCCTTTGCCATAATGTCGCTATATGAACAGGTTCAGCTATTCCCCGATAGATATCACTACTACGGTATGAATGAAATTTTAATACATTTAATACAAAAAATTATTTGATTGTCGTCCATTACTCGAAAACCAGTAAAGCCTACTTAGCCGTGATAGTTTTCCTTTTAACTTCATTATATATACTACTATTGTGAATTTTTTCAGCCACTCTGAAAGTACCGTTTACCTGGTGGGGGGGGGCGGATACTGAACTATCAATTTTTCCACTTTAAAGCTTAATGTTTCGAAAACGGATCCCTAAATCGAAAAATGGTTTTAAGAAACTCGTATTACTTTTGAAAGACCTTTCTAACGATACCCAACATGATAAGATAGACTCGAGAAAAAAAAATCATTCCTACTTTACGTGTAGGGGAGGTACGTTACAAAACAATATTTTTAAAAATTTTATTCTACAGGTTTATCGACGTGATTAATATGTATACCCACACCAATTTTCAGCTGTCTAATGTTAATAGTCTCTGCGCTAACCCGCGGACGGACGGACGGACGGACGGACGGACGGACATGGCGAAACTATAAGGGTTCCTTGTTTACTACGGAACCCTAAAAATGAGTGCCCACATCTGTCCTTGTCAATTTTCGACGTTTGCTTTCGTTGTAGATTTATGTTTATTCAGGTAGTCATTTTTTTGTATATGTATTGATGAGATGAAAAATATTATTTGCTTGATACAAATAATAATTTAAAACTCGTGGTTTAAAACCAATATTTCAAATTAAAAAAGCACTATGTAGGTACTATTTAATAATGTAATGTCTTCAAGAAAGCTCTAAATTCTTTTGCATTCTCTTCAGCAACACAATCTTGTTCCAGTAAGCGAAATATATTTAACACATTTAATCAATCGTAGGTAACTACTGCGTGAGGAACTATTTAGAAACGTTCGGTGAACATTCGTAAGGAAAATCCCATTGATTTTGAAATAAGCATCATGGCTTGTCTCTAATACCATGTACCTACCTATTTGTTTTGTACGATTTATTGATCGTCCTCTTGACTTTAAAGCCAGCTAGGTATGGTCCGCGGTGAATAAATTGAACAAAAATGGCGGTTATCTGCGCAGGTAAAATTAACATAAAATATAGAAACGGACAGAAAGTAAATCTAAACGCAAGGGTGGCTACACGCGGCGCCGCGATGCTACAGTTACGAGTCGCCCCCCCCCCCCCCGCCGCACATCGGTTGAAACCTGATAATGCGTTACTGCGCATTGTTCAACTTATTTGCCGCGGATGAAACTTGGATGCTGTCGATACGACTAATGCTATCTTAAGACCGTCAATGTTTCTCGTCGTTGTTCCCCTGTGTCGGTCCTCCTGACGCAGGGGCCGGCCGGGCGCGGTCTCCCCGGAGCGCCCTCTGCAGACGCTGCGCCGGCAGCTCCACCAGCAGCGCCAGCGGCAGCGCCAGCATGTACGACCACACCGCCACGCCGAACCACTCGGTCACCTGAGGCATCACACATACACACACTTTACATCATCATCATTCTAAGATTATATCAATATTCTGATTGTACCTTAGACTACGCCTAGGGCCCTGGGTCTGCTCAGATTTGGCTAAAATTCAGTTAAGTATAACTCGGAGCGAGTTACGTCTAACATCAGCAATCCGGAGGTGACTTGAAAAAGTCACGAGGTCGCGACCAGGATTAATATGACACCCCCTGCATTGCAGTCAATCGGTCTCGCAACAGAGGGCTATCGCTATTTTGAGTACATATTATGTAACCTACTTATTATTAGAAAAAAAATTACTTCAGGCATATAATTTTAATCATTATGTCGAACTGCGATGGCTCCGTTGATAACGAATAACTGAAGTTTGATTAAACTAGAATACGCTGAGGCCAGGAAGTGAAGTGTTTACTCACAATAGTGTTTTGGTCGAACTGCGTGAGCGAGCGTCTCAAGGCGATGAGCGCCTTGTTGACCGGCATGTGAAGCAGCAGCGCTCCGAACGACAGCCGCGCCGGCACCGCCCAGCCGCGCCACGACAGCACCCGCCGCACCGGCGCTGCACACAACACATCACACCACTATAATGCATGCCAAAATGTTAGCTTGGGTAAATTAATTGAATAAAAATGTGACGTGTTGTGTATATTTTTTTTCAGGGTTGAGTGTTATTAAGCCAATTAGAAACTAGATTGGATTAAATTTAAACGCATCGTTCTATGTCTCGGCGCTGCAGAGCGAAACAGTTTCGTCGGCGTAAGATATTATTTCACCTTTATTGGGGAGAATTAGGAGGCAAGGATTATTTACTTACACGATAAAAAGTAAAGACCCTAGGATACTTCCTTGTGGGACCCCACCCTCGACGTATAGATTTTTACTTACATGAGAATAAGAATTTTACATACGTTAAGTTTGAACGGAAAGATAATCTTTCGGCAGGTGCTGGAGGAGTTCTCTTACTCTATGTGTGAATTGTGAAAAAAAATCGAACTCAAAACAATGTCAAAAGCTTTTGAGAGGTCTAAAATTTAATTAATAAAATTATAAAAAGTAGGTATATAAACAGACCCCTAGTCTGTTTCGCAATGTCCAAATAAATTTCCCAGAGCGATAACTAGACAGGTACTCCGTAAGTTTTCCACATTCCTGTGGGCTACACTCACACTGCACGCCATGCATGGCCCCCAGGAGTCCCCACGCGATGAGCAGCGCCAGCACGGGCCGCTCCAGGCCGGCCAATACGGCGCGCAGCACTGGCCCGGCGTCCCCCGCCACGCGCGGCGGAAACACCACCCACCCCACCGCCGCCCACGGCGCCCACCACGACGACCAGCGGAACCACTGCGGACATAGGTAGATCATTAGCGTCTTGTCTCTCGTTTCAGCTTCGGTCGTGAAGACATCGTTGTTCTGAGGATGTCTGATATCTTGCCTAAGGATGCTCGATGTGTTCTAAATTTTTTGGGAAATTATAGTTGCGCGGGAGTTGTCACAGAGATGTTACTATCCATCACTTGGTTAGGTACATGTTAGTAGTGCAGAGGGCGGTGTGACCTTGTAGTCAGCTGCTGGGGGCTTGTGGTCGAGCAGCGCGTGGTGCGCGTGCGCCAGCAGCAGGCCGGCGAGGCAGCTGGGCGCGTTGCCCAGCGGCGCCTGGTACAGCGCGTGCATGGTGTGGGCGCCGCTGTACACTGCGCGGATCGTTCTGCAAACAACATTCAGTCACTTTACCAGCCAGTCACTAGACACAAATGAAGCATATGAAAATCTACCACGATGTAATAGGGATCATCCATAAATTACGTCACACGAATTTCGTGAACTTATGACCCCCCCTCCGTCCTGGTCACAGCTGGTCTCACTTGTGAGACTCCCTCCTCCTTAGTGTGATGTCACATATTTTGCAATTGTACAGCAAGAAATGATTACATCAAAACAGCAGTTCCAAAATGTTTATAGGACCTGGATTTTGATATGTGGCGTCACGAAATTTAGGATCCCTCCCATCCCCTTGTCACACCATGTCACACTTCGTCAACCCCCTCCCTCCCCATTAATGTGTGACGTAATATATAGCACCATACTTGTTTAAAGGTGGACACTCTCGAGCATGAAATGTTGACGACGGCGTCGTAAGCACGAGTCGGGGGTGAAAATTATGACCCCACTCACCAGGCTCGATTCTGCGCCACTCACTGACTTACGATTACGACATAGTTTAATAATAATTTCAATAATTTGCCTAATTACATTATTTTACGAACATAATTAATGTTAGTATGCAATTAATCCAAGTGTTATCTGTCTAAACTACATAAACTTACTTACTTATGTTTCAAGTATCTATTTACATTAAATATGAGTTAATGCTTGCTCAGCAAAATGCTACTTACTCGGGATTGTGCAGCATGTAGTTGGGCAGCAGATCCCAGCCGTATGCGACTGCTGAGACCGCCAGCACGGACGCCGCCAGCGCGGCTCCCAGTACGGCCAGCGCGCGCCGCCCCGCACCCCGCAGCCACAACGTCACCACCAGCGCACACACGTAAAGCTGCATGTCCGCAGCCAGGTACCTGCACGGGCAGCAGTAACTGTAGCTGTTTCTGGGTACAACACTAGGGACTCTAGGGCAATCGATAAAGTCTCGGGCAGACTGAGCTCTGCAGCCTATGCCGTGAAAAAGATCGGACAGCTAACCGACATTAAATCAGCTCGTCTAGTCTACTTCAGATACTTTTACAGTTTTATGAAATATGGCATACTGCTGTGGGGTAATGCTGCAGATATTTAATTTGTCTTTGTGCTGCAGAAGAGGGCTGTTCGTACTATCTATGGTATGAGACTCATTGAGGGATAAGTTTAAAGAGATAGGCATAATGACTGTGTATTCACAGTACATTTATGAAAAAATACTGCATAGGTACTCATAAAAAAAGTAAGTTATGTAAAAACAGTGATAGACTTAGCTTTGACTTAAGAAATAAGAATAACTGGCTCCATAAAGTTGTAAATTCTTTTGCGGGGAATAGTATTTGCAATTACAATACGCTGCCAGATGATGTGGCAAATTTATCTATAAATAAATTTAAAAACTACATAAACTGTCTCTCTGAAAATCTGAAAAAAGCCGAGTTGAGTTTCTTGAGGCATTCTTCTCAGTCTCGTTGCCTTTTTGGAAGCCTCGTTAGAGTCACCGACAGACTGACTGATTGACGGATAATCCCCTCCCCCCTTTGGAATCACGACCGGCTGACTGACAGATACCCCGAATGAGAGTCACCGACAAACTGACAAATCTTGAGAGAAAACCACAACAGACAGATAAACTGATAAACCTTGACAAATTCTGACAAAGAATCCATTTGCTTTTATTTATTGATTATGGTACCGCTCATATCTTTTTCGTTGTTGTAGAGATAAAAGATATCGATTCCATTTTGTGAGTAAAAATTTGACGGATCTAAATGATCATGTTGATCTTAAAGACAATAAAGTATATTTTATTTAATAATAACAATTACATTACAAATAACTATCGACCAAAGATTATAAAATTACACGTGTTAAAAATTAAAAGAAAAAAAAATTAATATATATAAGCAGACACAACTAAGTAGCAACAATATACCTTTAATATTGTGTTCCAAAACTCACACAACATATATTTATATATATATAATAATATGTAAATTAAAATATACCTGAAATCATATTAATATTCAGCGATACACAATTAATATGTACAAAAAAAACAAACAAATTAAAAAAAAAAAACTTTGTATGAATGGGATTACAAACATAAAACACACACACATGCGCACTCACACACAGACAAACACACACATAAGTGCGAGCATGCACGCACACACACACATAATCGCACACACACACACATAATCGCACTCATATACATAATCGCCCACACACATATATTTTATTTATCTTTACTTACTTAAAAATGCACTAAGATATTTATAACATACTAGCAGTCGCCCGCGGCTCCGCCCGCGTGGAAGTCAGCTACCGCTGTAAAATGCCTACCCAGAAAAGACACGGTCAGCAAAATGATTTCCAGATCAATTCAGAGACACGGACACTAACATCGACGACGCAGTCATTATCCGCAGGCTGCATAGATTGTCTTTATGTGGATGTTGAAGTTGTTAATGATGAAAATATTTAAATCTAATTAATACTTAGTTTTTACTCTTACCGGCAGTCCCGGAGAGCAACCTGTTGTTTTGGGATAGATAACTAAAGGTCTTCGCACATTACAACGACTCGACGCCAACTCCACTCCACCACACTCACAATGTGGCATTGAAATATAAGCTTTATGTTATGTGACTTACGAGTGAATTCGTCAAATTATAAGTTGAAACGACCGCGTCGTACACTCGTCGTAAGCTTTCAAGCTACAATTTAACGAATTTACTCTTAGGCGACATAGCATAAGACTTACATTTCAATGCCACACTGTGAGTTAAGTTGGAGTTGAGATGACGTCGAGTCGGTGTAATGTGCGAAGACCTTAAAGCGATTATTGTAAATCTTCCCCATAAACAACATTTGACATTAAATTATTTTTAGGTGACAAAATAAACTGATGGTCGGGAGCCCCGACCCGTGATAGGGCGCTGTGCAGCAGAAATCGTAATAATTTAAGTTCGCCATAACTTCAAAAACAAACGTCCAATTTTGATCATTCCAAGACCAAATATTATCTACATAAACTGCACTTAGTGATGAAATAATTAATTTTGATAGGGATTCATAGCATAAGTAAAATAAATGCGTATAAATATAGAACAAAAAAAATCAAGATTTTTAAATAAAAAAAAGGGTTGTTGTGCCTCACTCGCCATATATAGGTATAGTGTGTCGCGGACTTTTTAGTAGGTGGTATAAAATCTTTAATTCATTCATACATTTTGTGGTTCTATCTTTTATAGTTTAGGCAGCGTACGCAACTGTTCTGGTTGAATTTTACACTTTGTGTCCGTTAAACCCAAATATTTTACGGAACCCTATTTTTTTCGAAATTATAAATAGCCTATGTTACTCAGTGATAATGTAGCTTTCTATTGAAAAAAGAATTATTAATATCGGTCCAGTAATTTTTAAGTTTATTCGTTACATACAAAAATACAAATCTTTCCTCTTTATAATATTAGTATAGATTACATTGACTCCCCCCCCCGTACCACCCCAGTGACGCTTACATGGAGCCTACATCGCATGCTGGCTAGCTGAGCGCGGTGAGCGGCAACCACTTTTCTAATACTTGCATTTTTAAACTCGTGATATCTTCCGAATGAAATGTCCGAATTGAATAATTCAAAAAGTTATATAAAGGTATTGAAGCCGTCTTGAATATAAAGTAATTTTTTTTGATAAGGATTAATACCAAGGTACAAATATAGAGCCTTTTCAAGCGGCGGCATATAAATTAAATTTTTAGAATAAAAAACCGCTTACTGTGACGTAACTATAATATTTAGACATATGCTGTCGCGACACTTTTTGTAGATAATGATGAGTACTGCAAAGTCGTAGTACATAATTTTGTTCTATCATCAATAGTTTTCGCTGCGCACGCTATGTAAGGAATTTTTCAGGTCATTTTTTTACACCTTGGGTTACATTATTGGATTTTTAGTAAGGATCCCTAATTTTTTAAAAATATAATATAGCCGATGTTACTCGGGGATAATGTAGCTTTCCAAAGGTGAAAGAATTTTTGAAATCGGTCCAGTAGTTTCGGAGCCTATTCATTACAAACAAACAAACAAACAAATCTTTCCTCTTTATACTATTATATTATAATTATATTATTAGTATAGAAATGGAAAGATATTGATCTCCACGACACAGGGAATCCTAGTGTGGAGTTCAGCGAATCTTACTGTTGTTGTATGTGCCGTACTACGGCTATCATATTATAAGCATTTAACTTTTATTGTAACAGTAAGCTCATTATGTATAAGTTTTATTGAACCCAATAATTTTTTTTATTATTATTATTATTACAATATTGGCCCCACCAGCATATCGGTGGTGGCTTTCCTTTTTTATTTTATTTACGTCGGTAACAATGCCTTTACGCTCTGCCTCCCGGCCAAAGGGGAACCGAGAGGGGAGTGTGGGGCTTATTGCGGCAGACACGACCGCCAGCACTCCTACCCACTAAAAATCTTCCGACGACGACCGCCGCTTGTTGAAAAAAGGTGGGGGCTAGTATCTGTGATGCAGCGTCTGACGCCCCGCCTGCGGCCAACATCCCCTGGACTAAAACCGGGAGGACCTCCTCAGAGAGGCGTAGCGGACGCGCCCCTCCTACCTTCCAGTGCGACCATAGCGTGCGTGGCCGACTTTCCGGAGGGTCCACGGTTAGACAGCAGGGCCTTCCAGCCCCCGCTGCCTAGACCCTCCTGGCGCTGCTTGACGGCTTAGTTTCCCCCCGTAGTCCAGTAACTAAGGGCACCCAGAGTCGGCAACCTCTGAGTGTTACCTTTTTCCGGCCTTCGGGAGGTATCACCCCTCCCACCACGCCAAGGTGAAGACCAGTCTTTTTGTATGTAATGTCTGATGCTGACCATGTCTGTATGAGGCACTTGTCGTGCACGTTGAGCACGTTGTTGACGTAGAGCAGATGCGTCCACCAGAGGCGGCGGCACGCGGCGGCCTCGGCGCCCACCAGCGGCCTCCACAGCGGGCCCGCGCCCAGCCGCTCCCACCAGCTCGCCGCGAACCACACCACCACGAAGTACGATGGACTCGTTCTGGGGGCAACAGGGAAACCGTGCTTAATATGTGAGGTGGCAGACTAATGCAGGGACATAGAAAAGGTTGGACATGAAGACAAAAGGACTATTTAAAATGATTTTAGATGACTTGTGCACAAGTAACTTTTCTGTAACTATATCAATTCTTAATTCTTTAGGTATTCCACTCCATATGTTTACCTAGTAATTTTATTTATTTATAATTGTTGGAGCAAGATTTGATCTGAGCGTTGATGGTGAGTGTCTACGTATGTATTCCAATAAGGATTGTACGTCTAATGTGTTATGAAGCTTAATGATTGATCATGACAAATATATTGTGTACTTGACTGCTAGCATTGCTCCGAGGTCCGATGTAAAAGGTTGAACTCTTTGTGTTAAAGTTCAACTCGAAAGAGTTCCCGAATGAGCACTGAATATTGTATATGTATATGATTAGCTTATTCGGCCTTTCTTACAGAATTAGCTGGTCTAGCACAAACTATAGCGGTCCTTGGTGCATTGTGAGGAAACTTCCTTAACACACCTGACGATCCTATTGAACATGGTGTCGAAGAATGTGGCTATTGGCCGCAGCGGCTCCCGGCGACGCTGCTGGTGCAGCAGTTTGTTGGCCAGCAGGAAGGCGGATAACACGAAGAACGCCGCCACCAGCAGCGTGCCGTTCGTCACTAGCGTGCCCTCCACCTGCGTGCGCATCTGGAACAAAAGCATCACAACTTGTCAATGCATGTGTAGTATGATTATATCTTCAAATCCTATTATGTTTCAATAGAGTTTCATTATCAACCTTTATATTCCGTTCATCCCCCACTCGAAACATAAACTTTTAAGAAAGAAGGATGGTTTTAACTCGATAAAAGTCTGACACTCCCTTCCGCTTACTCCACAACGGGAAGCTGTCATTAAATGATTGTCACAATGGCTCTTGATCAATATGTACATACACGGATGTGATTTGGAGCGAACGCGATGTTTTATATTGTAAAACTGGTGTAAATCGTGCTTTTACGTGTAACATTATTACTTTTAAATATTTTTTAAGCTATTGCATAGCTTCTATCTCGGGCCTTGAGCGTGGAGACCGAATCCAAAAATTCCCTAACGAAAAAAACCTAACACCCCCACTCCGACCGGTACAGCGGTGATACTTTGTAGTTTTTCCATGTATCGATAATTGCAGAACTTTTAATGACTTTTTTAAATATCACGCTTCTCTCTTCAGTTCAGCAACCCGCCTTTAGGTGGCATTGGTTGTATCGGCGTTACTGCGCATGCGTAATCCCCTACTTCCCGCCCCGCAATATACACGTCTTTTATTTATGTGTAATACATATTAATGCCGCGCAGAGAAAGTATATATATATATATATAATATGATAATATATCTATAAAAATGTGCATAAAAATAAATAATTATAATTGCATAAGTTGATAAAAAATGCTATGCAATAGATTTACCGCGACAGTCTCCGAGTGCCACTCGTCTTTTTTTAACATCGTACGCTAATGTAGTGGTCACAGACATAAACATACAATAGATAACGCAAGTGCAAGTAGTTCGCGGGTAACGATACAAACGGGGTTAGCGGCGGCCAAACCCGACCAATCGTTGAGACTCGCCGCTGCTACTTACAGTCCGCTCGCGTCTGTTGTTGTTTTTTAAATACTGTAACATGAACGGTTTTACCCAAAGAGATTTAATATAGTAATAGAGCGGCTATTAGAGACTTTTCCATACAAAAAATTTGAGCTGGCGCGGAAGTAGCGCTATCTAACGTTGAAAAGAAAAACAGCATATTAAAAACAATTAGAATAAGTTTTACCTACTCCACGGTAGGCGTCGCTTTGCAGTAGGGATGTTCTAAGCTAAATTAATTTCATTTTATCCTTATCAGTCACCCTTAATAATTAACTTCCACAATAGAAAATACTAATGAATTCTCTCTATTAGGCATAACTATAGATAGTAACTTAAACTGGAAGACCCACATTAAAAACCTTCGATAAAAAAATATCCAGATTCTCCTATGCCCTTCAATAAATTAAAAGAACAACAGATTTGCAAACAGCTTTAACTACATACTATGCCTATGCATATGCAAGGTTTAGTTACGGGATTATTTTGTGGGGAAGTAGTACTGACACACCTTCTATTTTTATTCTTCAAATGAAATAATTTGAACTTTGGCAAACATATAACATAGTATAAGTTAAAGTTATAATAAATTTATTTGAATATATGATAGTTATGACAATTTTAAAAACATTATGTAAAAATATAAATAAATAAATAAAAAATAACCGTCTGTGAAACGTTATGGAGTGCCATAAACATTGATTTGATAGTTTTACTATTATAGGGTATAACAGTCCCCCAACGCAATTATTATTGAATCAGAATATTCCTACTTATATCAAACTTATACTTACAATTTAAAAATATTATTTATTACATTAATCGTTAAATAAAACGACATCACTTGAACATCACTAAATCATCTACTTCCGCATCGACAACTGTGGCGAGATCCTAAAAGTAGTGCTTTTGCTTCTCACCGCTAGAGGTCGGCAAAGGGCATAAGTAATGTTCTAGAACAATTTATTGAAAATTATTATATAGTCTGATTATTGAGTAAATATAAAAAATACTTACGAAAATAAACTGTAATCACGTTCAGCCTTTTTACCATAACGGGATTTGCAATATCGCAGTACGCAATTTGGCATATTTTCTATAAAATTTGTCAAATCTGTTCCCGCACAAACACGACTACACTAGAGGGCGCATAAAATCATACTGAGCGACTTTTTACCACTTGGTAATAAGTTGTGGATTACAGTTTTGATCTCAATGTCCTGTCTATAGTAATAGTTAAATGTCTTTGGTTTTACCTAAGAAATATTTATTTACAGCGGTATCAGTGTCGACGAATCAGTTTAAAATCCGATCGTTAAATATCGGCAGTGCCGTCACAGAAAGTGTGAAAAAGTCGGCACGCTTGATTTAGATACAAATTTTGATACTTGCGTTATTTATTCTCTGTGAATGAATGAATGAATAAATTAATGAATGAATGAATGAATGAACACTTTATTGTACACCAAAATAAAGAGAAATACGGCAATTGAAAAATTACATTAAAATTAATTGTACAATGGGCGGCCTTATTGCTCACAGCAATTTCTTCCAGGCAACCTTGGGATGGACAGGACATGATAAGAAGTATACACGTTGCTGTGGTTGGTATGTTATTCCAAATTCCGTGTTGATTCTAAGACTCTGTAAAAGCCTTAGAAAATTCGAAACCAAAATGTTTACTTCTGTACTGCACGTATTTCCCAGCGGTATGGAACACTCTCATTTTTCTGGAGAGCATCAACTGCTTATTATCAGGCAGGATGTGGTCATTCTGACGATTATCGCTATAAAACAATTTACTTTAGTTGAATCGGTCGTGATCGTGTGTAAATGTGTGAGCGGTGGTCACCTGTTCAGCGTTGCGCGTGTTGACAATGTAGGTGGCGCTGTCAAGCCAGCAGACGTGCGCCACGATGACTGCCACCAGCCCCAGCACACGCAGCCCGTCCAGCGGGGCCAGCGCCGCCGCCGAGCCCCCCGGCCGGGCCTGCAGCGCGCCCCAGCAGCCGGGCAGCGACCACGATAGTGCCCAGCTAACCTCTTTACGAGAACAAATACTCTGAATATAATATATTGCATTGTATAGCTTCACAGACAAATGAAGATTGTAATTCAAGTACCAAACCAATGGATACATTTAAAAGAGCATAGCCTGTGAGTTTCTTGCCAGTTCTTCTTACAGAGCGGTGGCTCGGAACTGGCACTTAGATTCACTTACACTGAATTATTTTTTGTTTTTAAATTTTTTTGTTACATATAAGTAAATCTAAGCTTCGTGATTTCAGTGTAATAATATTTCGTTTTTTTTTTTAATATTTAATTTTGACGTTTTCATGTATTATATGTATAATAGTTTATGAAATAAATAATTTTGTATCTGTATATTAACTGCACTGAACTAACAAGAGTGCTTTAAAATTACGTTCCTGCACCGCGAGTGAGCACTCTGGCAGCGACCATGACAGCCTCCAGCTCACCGCAGTAGGAAGAACACTCAGTATACAATAGCTGCACTTGATGGCAAGAGTGCATATAAATAGGAGTACGTGCACCGCGAGTGAGCACAAGACCAAGACAGAATAGCTCAGCTCAGCACCATAAACAAACACATTAGGTGTTTAGAATAGAATAATTTTCGTATTATCAAAATAGCACAACACATAAACAAAGTTAGACAATATCACATAAAAAAAGCTGGAAGATATTTCATTTCGGAATAAGCTGTGCCCTGTACAACTCGAATAGGTGGGACCTATTACGTGGGACCAACAATATAACAGGCGAAGTTTAAGCGTATGATATGCCTCTGCTTATCCCTTCGGGGAAACAGGCGTGATTGTATGTATGTATGAGCTAACAATGCTACGTGATATCGCATGCTTAATGGAATAGTGACTTAACTCAAAAAAGACGATTTTGGGACATCACAAAAGATCTTCTAAAAATTACTTGTCCTTTGTGAGCGCATTAAATTGATACTGATTTATTAATTAGTAATTCTGCTTGTGTTTTGAACGTATGATTAACATTTATTCGATCTCAGTAAGAAATAGAAAGACTGTATAAGTACGTAACTCAAACCGGACCTATCCATTAATATGTCTATGTTCCTTTAAGCATGCGATATGTCAACTGTCAAAAGGGCGATACATCAGTGTTATTAAACAATGCAGCTTAAAAGCTGCACTTGGGTATTTAATTTTTTACTGGTTTTTATTAAAATTTCAGTTGTTTTTGCGTTAGACCGACAGATAAAGTTGCTTTCGCATTTATCGTAATATGCATGTTCTCTTTAAAGGACTCGTCGCGTTCGGATTGAATACAGTAATAATGAGTTATACAAAGTTAATTGTAAGTGGTCATGACCGGATCATTGAGTCCGCCTGTGAGGCGAGGTGATATCGCGATGTTATTGCTGCCATTCACTAGACCAGAACAGTTACTTATCATATTACTTAACTAATTGTACATTATTTTAATTCTCATAATATAAAAAGTCAGTAAGACTATAAGAAATCTTCCATAAATTGACAAATCATTGATAGCTGGGTCAGCTTATATAAACCAACAATCATCCAGATTGGCAATTTTAACTTTGAAGAAAGAAGATCAATAATAATTATTCACAATTGAGTTAAAATATCAATGCATGTAGTTAACAATCAAAGTTACACGAAACCAAAAAAGTCACTAGTCAACTTCTATGGCAGAGGAATTCGGCGATGGTATTCTGTGGGACCACAGAAATAGATCTAAATGTGGGACCCGAAACTAAACTTTAAATGTGGGAGGCAGGTGCGTGGCGTCTTGCTGTTAAAATATACAATTTCCCCTTGAACTTATCAAATGCTACTCAAACGTTCGTTTATTAAAGATTGACCTCTGTGAACACTAGTAATGTTAGGATGGTGATGATAATTATGAAATTTATGACTCGTGTTGTGGTATACTCGAAGTACTTGTATGCGGTTTAGTGCACAGGGCCTGACTAAGGGTATAGAGCTCTAGTAAAAAAGTATTATCATCATATCCTAGCATTTATCCGTTTTCCTTAGGGCCCAGGGTCTGCTTACTGGTCTAACCAGATTTGTCATCATTCTATGGTTAAACTAGCTGTCAGTATGGTAGAAGGCACTGACTTCCCATCATCGACTGCCATAGATGTTTATGACAGCCGGGACCAACGGCTTAACGTGCTTTCCGAGGCACACGATAATTACGCACATAACTTCGAAAAGTCATAGGTGCGCCAGGGTTTGAACCCTAGATCATACAGAGATGCGGACACTTTTATTTTATAATTTATTGTATATTTTTGTAATGTAATTTTCCCGAGTCCGACTCTGTTGATAAGGTTTAAGTTATGGATAGTTTTGATAGGTCCAAAGGCTGTTTCCCTTCTAAACGGCGAGCTGGTTATGAAACCAGTGCGGCCCTGGGGGCTTAATGACGGCGTACGATGCTCTATCGATACTTAATTGCAGTCAACTGATCGACACCAGTGTTAGATGTTTTTAAATAGCTTTATCTGAATGTAAGTAGTGCTTGTTTATTAAACACTAGGTATATCCCACATAGCCTATCAAATTCTAAATTAAATTTAATAATATTACTAATTTATTTCAGGCTTAATGGTTCATATTCGTTAACTAAGTTATAAGTTAAGTTTACCTCGTGGCGTTATCTATTAACAATGTGTTTCTGATCGTAATTCCTTTTTATTTTCAATTTTATTATTTAAAATAAATACGTTTTTTTAAAACCACATTTGTACTAGAAGGCATTTTTTTTACTTTAATTCAATATACTATACTTAATAATTTAATTTTGGGTGCTGGCGCGCGTACAGGTCTCAATGAGTTAGTGCCGTCAATGTAGAAGAGATGATTGAAACGTACGGATCTTCGATCAACAATACAACTAGATAACGGGTCAGAGTCTTAAAAACGGCCGAGAAAATAACGCCTCACTTCAAAGTGGGGTCTTATTTTCGAGTTAGTTCACTTGTGATTGCGCCAACGTGCGGAAGTGCCACAATGCCTCAGTGTGTGTGTTCAAAAACTGTGGAAATAACTATCGAAAAAAAATGTATCGGACGGAATATCGTACTTTCGGTAAGTAAATATAATTTTATAATATAATAGATTAAATATTCGCCTTTTTAATAACATTACACTATTAACTTTGTAAAGCCAACCTACGCGCCAACATTGGCAAATGTTGGCGCGTGAGTTTGCCATAAGTTGGTTGTGTCAGAACAGTGCAGCTATGGATTTACTTTTTAAGTTATTATTAAACTTATTTGTTAACAAATAAAGTCTAATTTAGACACAATAGTCAATGTGTATAAAAAATGTTTAGATAAGAACTTCTATTTCTTATCGCTTTCTGTCATTCATGTCGAAAAGCGTAAGTGAATGTTGACACAAACAAAAGCTTGCTTTATATATTCCAGATAAGGTGTAAGTTTGATAAAAAATATTAAAGCTAAAAGTCGTTTTGCTCCATTTCATAGGGTATACCTATATCTATTTATTCTATAGCCACTCGGTGCCATATTTGAGTTCTGTTTTTGTATGTGATGCGTTATCTAGTTGTATTGTTGATCGAAGGTACGGATTAATGAATCCTAAATCGCGCAAACGGAATTCTTCAAGCTCGTAGGTATATAAGGTAATTTTTTTGAGTGTATACTTGGGAAATCAATAGGCGCGCAAAGTTATTGCAAGTTCGAAAGTTATTTACATACTCGTACATACATATACGAGGGCTGCACTAAAAGTGTCGGGAATGGAATATTTCCACTGTTCCTTTCATATTAAAACCTGTTTAATTGAAAACTACTTGTTTTTAAATATCGAATACCATTTATTTAATTTAAAAAAAGAATCTCGGTCTTGTCACAAGGTCTTGTTAAACTCGTCGTTGACTCGAGAAAATTCAAGAGCAATGATTTATTATGACTTTCGAAGTGGTTTAACACAAAAACAGTGTATTGACCGGATGATTTCTGCATTTGGTGATGGAGCCCCATCCAAATCCACAGTTTATTGATGGTTTGCTGATTTTCAACGTGGACGTGTCAGTGGTGATCCCCGTCAAGGTCGTCCAAAAACTGCAGTCACCCAAGAAAACTTTGATGCTGTGCGTAAGCTGATTGAGGAATATCGACATGTGACATATCGCGAAATGCAGACAACTTTAGACATTGGCATGAGTAAAATACAAATAATCTAGATGGATACCCATCACTCTGTGATGAGCAAAAAGCGGCTCGCGTTACTGGTACACTGAGCTGGCCGCCATTTAAATTGTTGGTCCCACGTAATAGGTGGCGAGCCTATTGTTGCTTATCGGGAACTGTTATGTTCGCCAGAGCCTCGTCCGTTGATCGGTAGGTGCACCACTTGCAGGTGAGGTTGGCTTGGGCTCCGCAGATCTTGATAGGAGCCCTATACCCCTATTCCATACTACTATTTTTCACCAAAAATAAAAATCGTTTCCCTTTAAACTTTGATCACAACTTTGACTTGAAACTTTGACTTTTATCACAGTATTTTTATTCACTATAAAAACAACACGGTTAGGCCATCATCGGTTGTGCCGCGTCCCCTGGAAACTTCCATCCTCGGATTATAAGCCCCTTTGTAGGGAGCACTGTTCCGCCCCTCCCCAGAGGGTTCTTTGGGTTCTTAAGTTCCTGGGTGAATGAAAATGTTAGTGGAACATGTAAAAAAAACCTTGGACATGTGGCTGACTGCTCGTCTGTGATAGTCTGTAATGGCTAACTAACGCGCGGAGAGCCACCTCAGCCGTCAGGGACAGAATACGAAAGTGACAGAAGCCTGCGGTTTGAACAACTCAACTATACAACCATATTATTGTGTACATACACAACCTTGGCATTAATGTTCAAGCTCTGTACAATTGTCAACTATCTAATAAATATTGTAAACATATGTACAAATAGGTAAATGGTGATTATGGAACTTTTTGAAATTTAAAATTAATCTGTTAATGATGGTGATATACGAGTCTCCAATGGTGGTGCTTACAGGTGACCACGGACGCATGCGTGGTGAAGTCTCAAATCTATTTTATAATTTTTTTAATCACAAGAATTTCGCGTATTGCGTAATTTTACGAAATACAGATTTGACACGGATTATTTCTTTGGTAGCGTTTGTCTGTTGCAGAATTGATTTGAAACTCAAAGTGATATTAATATACTCATAATGTTACCAAAAATTTATAAAAGACTTTGATAAAAGAATCAACATCTATAGTCGTGGTCGTGGGGGCCATTTATCAGATATGTCATTAATATTTGCCAAACTTATTACTTTCTTTTGAACTTATATTATTGTCATCTAAATCCTTGTGTTATTTTTATTTATAAAACAAAGTTGTTGTTGAAAAACAGTGTAAAGAATTACGTTTTAATGAAATCCGCGCCAGTGTCTGGCGTGTCACGTTTGCAGTTAGCGTGCCGCTTTCTTTAGGTCCGGTGTCTCACGGCTGACCGACCACGATCACGTCGCGACCATCACACGCCTCCACGGACTCATTGACCGGGTAATCGATCTTGCCATCACAATACAATGAAAAGCTACACTCGAACCACTCCCATTAGTTCCGCCGATCATTACAGTTTACTTACATTCGTGACAATAAGAGTTGAGAGCGACATTCTAAACGTTTGCGAGTTTTCTCCCAGCTTTTCGATAGAGTAATTTTGAAATGGATTACTCATGTTTAAGTAATTTTTTTGGTTAAATTTTTAAGTAAGGTAATAATATAGTCAATTTTGAGTCTGCATTAACATTATTAATTGTTATTTTTATTGAATAACCCAAGACAAAAGATTTGACTACTTATTATTTCTTGTAGCTTTACTCGCTAACCTAAATAAATTTTCATAATATTGAAGCGCTCGTAGGTCCACGGTGCTCGGAACCAATCACCGAAGTAAAGCAGAGTTTACAGAGGTCAGTCCTTGGATGGGTGACCGTTTGTGTGGCATTTGATATCAAGCGCTTCCGTGCTTCGAAAGGCACGTTAAACCTTTGGTCCCGGTTCTCACTAAATGTGGTAGTCGTTAAGCCATGTTAGAGGCCTAAATGGGCGGCTTAAAAAATTCTAACAGCAGGACGCCATACACCTGCCTCCGCCAATCCGCACTGGGTCAGCGTGGTGGAGTATGACCCAATACCCTCTCACCTTGGTATGTGAGAGGAGGCTCGTGCTCAGTAGTGGGACGTTTGTGGGCTGAGATGATGAATATTGAAGGTATTTCCCCATGGTCACCTTCTGGGCAGGCGGGTTGGAGATGGCAGTTCCAGCCAGTACGCAGGATGAATCTGCGGCCCATCAATCGGTAGAATGTGACCATAAATATCACTAGAAGCATACTCACTTACTTTTTTTATTATGTTCTGGCAGCGTCAGGTCGAGAGCAGTGCTGACGGCGGAGAGGGCTACTAGCGCTGCCATGAGAGCGGCAAACGCACGTACAGACGCGGACAGTGGCTCGCTCGTCGTGCTGGTCGTGCTGGTCGTGCCAGTCGTACTCGTGGTGCTCGTCGCGTTTGGCGCGCGCTCGCAGTAGTCCAGGTGGTAGAGGCGAGCAGACAGGTTGTAGGAGGACATCATGCTCGCATTCACGCATGATGAGAACCTGATTTAAAATAACATAGTGGTGAATCTGACAATGACGAGATATATGGAATCCTTTTCGCTTTTTTTATATATTACCAACCATATTTACCATATAGAATATTACCCTGACGATGCAAATATTTCAAAATACATACATACAGTCACGCCTGTTTCCCCAAAGGGGTAGGCAGTGGCATACTATACGCCCACACTTCGCCATTTATAATGTTGGTCCCACGTAATAGGTGGCGAGCCTATTGCCGCTTTCCGGGCACTTTTATGTACGCCGGAGCCTCGTCCGTTGATCGGTGCACCACTTGCAGGTGAGGTTGGCTTGGACTTCTCAGATTTTGGTAAGATCTCTTTACACCCGTCAAAATTTCAAAATATACAAAAATATACTAAACACTTAACTTTATTTTATTAGTTTACAATAACGTTCACGCGACGCTACGGCGCGAAGGTTGGAAAATTTGTCAGATCGATTCCCACACACGACAAGTAATTGTGTGGAAATGAATACAATTGTCTTGGGCTAGGTGTTTTCTTTGTATGTTTATCCATTGTGTAGTGCTGCACATATTAGAAGCTTTGTTTAATTAGTGGATATATGGTCCTGTTTGAATTTTTAAATAATATTATTGTCATTGTTAAGATTTCTGCCAATTTTTGCTTGTACTAAAAGAACTAGCGGCGTACGTAGGTAGGTCAATCAGTCAATCTTTTTTTAAAATCAAGTTCCCGCGTGAAAATAAACAGGAACTTCATCTAGCTGTTGATGAAAGCCCCGTTAAAAGTAGGCCAGCCATTTCGGAATATTCAAAATGATTTATAACTTCAGTCCAGAGTATATTGTGTGAGTTTAAATAGATAGCTTTAAACAGAAAAAAAACCATACCAAACTTAGACCCCCTATTTAGCCCTTTGTAAGAGATTTAATTAATTTCTGGAAAAAAAATTGTAGATGCTAGTAATTAGAAAACTCCATTATTGAAACTATAGCAGTTTCACATAAACTTTGCCATCCCCAAATTCACTTGTAGTTTCTGAGTGAACTTTCGCTATAATATAAATAGATTATAACAGTCAGAAAGTGTCCGAAAAGGCACGTCTGGCAGTTCATAGAGTTGTGGGTACCTACACTAATGTATGGAAGCGAATGTTGGTTATAGCAGAAGAAACATGAAAGTAAAATTAATGCAGTAGAGATGAGAAGTATTCTAAGTATGAAATTGAGTGATAGGATAAGGAATGAAGTGATAAGGGTCGAAGCTGGTGTAAAAGAAGATATAGTGACAAGAATTGAGAAAGGTATGCTTAGATGGTTTGGTCATGTTGAGACGATGAATGAAAGTAGACTAACGAAAGTGATTTATGATGGGCAAGTGATTGGAAGTGTTGGGAGGGGAAGACCACGTAAGACTATCCATGACCAATTCAGAAAGTTTTTGGAGAAAGGGTAGGTCAAAAGTACCCTAAACCGACGGGCGTGCATAAGGAGTTTAATGAGTGTGAATGAGCTAAAAGTGTGTGCCAAGATCGTAGCAAGTGGAACGATGTGATCTCTGCCTACCCCTACGGGAAAGAAGCGTGACATTATGTATGTATGAATTATAACAGTCAAAGCTTTACCATGCTTCAGGCGATTCTTCAGAGAAAGTGTCTGCGATGACGGCGTGGTCGAATGGCACATGGTCGGTCGATGCGTGGTCACGTGGCGCGTGGTCGGATGGCGCGTGGTCGCGCGGGCAGCGGCGGGACACGCACAGCGCGCGGTGCAGCCGCGTGTGGTTGTAGTTGGTCACCCAGTGCGACGAGTGACGCTGTTTGCAACACACAACTTATCAATAAAACTGTCCGGAAACTGAATTGAAAATCAGCTTATTTTAGACTGCCACAGGAGACACTGCTCTTCCTTAACATGGAAATTGTAAATTATTAAAACTTATAACGATCGTAGACAATAATAGTTAATTTAGTGTAGAGTAATGGAGCTGGCACCACAACCCATGAGTAGGTACGCGAATGAGAATGTTAATTTTGAAACCTACGATACGCGTTTCTAAGTTTTCATTTGTAAGTTAACTAGACTCCGCTAATCTTATCTCCTCGTGGTGGACAAGGGTTTCTCATAATTTGTGTTGTTAATGAGTCCGAGTTTTAGTTGGAGGTTAAAAAAATGAAGGCAGATTCGTCACTGTTTCTACTACGGTCTTTATAAATTGGAAGCGATGCATACTTTGATTTCGCGAACTCGAGAACCTAAATTCCAAGTTTTGCTGAAATATTCCAGTTTACAGCTGACCGACATTTGTGTGTGTCAGCCGCGTCATGAATAATGTATTAGTGCGCCTACACATATAATCATAATTTGTATAATAGCTGCCTACTCGATGTTACAGTTGCCGCAGTGTTGCGTTGCCCATCCGTGGGAGCTCTTCAGCGCGAAATGCTCTGTGGACCTGTTTCTGCTATAAGAAAACGTCATAACCATATCCTGCCTGGTGGTATGCAGTCAGTGCAGTCCAAAAAAAGGTAAGAGATCCATCAAAAGCGCATATTAATTTTTTATAGGAGCAGGAAGAAAATTCTAAACTAATAAATAATTAATGAATGAGTTTCAAGCGGACGAAGACGCGGGCGGTCGCGAGCTTACAATTTAAATAATTCTTGACAATTTTTAATAGGCCACTGGATTGGAAATGAGCTTTAAATAAAAACATTTAATGTTCGCAAACACACCACAGTAAAAGCCTTCACGACCAAGCGTTGGTCGTGAAGACATCGTTGTTCTGAGGTCTTACCTGAAGATGCCCTGTGTGAGGGTGAAACACGTGTCGTGTTGAATTGTTTCTCGATTTTTCAGGAAATTATAGAAGAGCGGGAATTGTTACAAAGATATTTTTAATCCATCACTTGCTTAAAATGGATTTCCGCAAAGTAACTCCTGAATTAATAAATTATTTCTGTGTTATTGGTATACCGGGTCCATTTCAGAGGATCAGTATTCTGTATACTATAATTACATTCCCAACGAGCTATCGCCTAGGACATTATTTGATAACTTTACTGACTTGTACTATAAAGTGTTAACCACAAAACGGATTAACATTCTATTGAATCAATAAGTAGTTGATTAGTAGGTGCGTACTTAACATACATGGTAACTAGACCACGACCCCCAATGCTTAAACACAAAATCGTCAGTTCTTTGTGTGAATCGA
This sequence comes from Musotima nitidalis, assembly GCA_949126915.1. Classification (NCBI taxonomy): domain Eukaryota; kingdom Metazoa; phylum Arthropoda; class Insecta; order Lepidoptera; family Crambidae; genus Musotima; species Musotima nitidalis. The sequence goes on along the minus strand of OX421434.1, from coordinate 209,285 downwards.
ACATTCCTCTACACAATATTTGATGACCAATATAAAAAAATACTTTATTGTCTTTAATATCAACAGGATCATTTGATTCGTCAAATTTTATACCATACCAGTAAAGAGCGCTACCATAATCAGGAAATTAAAGCAAATGGATTCTTTGTCAGAATTTGTCAAGGTTTGTCAGTTTATCTGTCTGTTGTGGTTTTTCAAGATCTGTCAGTCTGTCGGTGACTCTTATCAGGAAGATCTGTCAGTCAGCCTGTGGCGACTCTAATGATGTCTGTGTGTTGTCTATCGTAAGGCTGTATCTACCAAAAAAAAGTGTTCTTATGTTTTGTGTAAACGGATATATACCAAACAATGCTGGTTTGTGCCAAGTACAAGTTTGGCTCAGTATGGGTCTAGAATCACTGTGTGGCATATCCAACAACAAGTTTCAGAGAGATGGCCACCGAACTTTCTGTTTCTCACGAGTCGATCCGTACCATTTTAACTAATAAGTTGCCGCCCGGCTAGTCCCAAAAGACTTGAGTTTTCTTCAAAAACTAAATCGCATGAGAGTCGCTGAGAACATGCTAGAACGAGTCAATACCGACCCTGTATTCATGAAACACGTTGTAACAGGTGACTAAACGTACCCCCCCGACTGGTCTCCACCTTGTCGTGGTGGGGGGGCTGAGTACTGTTCAAAGTCATGTTGCCTATTTTCTTAGTGTGTGTAGTGTGTTTAGACTATCGTGGTGTTGTGCACTCGGAATTTTTGCCGGAAGGTGAAACGGTAAATAAAGAATATTATTTAAGCGTTATGCGGCGTTTAAGAGAACAAACTCGACGAAAAAGGGCGAATTTGTGGAAAGAAAATTCTTAAATTTTGCACCACGATAATGCGCTTTCGCACAAGACCATCATTGTGAGCGATTTTTTGTCCAAACACTCAACAAATACCATCGAGCAACCACCATATTCATCAGATACAGCTCCAGCCGACTTCTTTCATTTTCCTACACTCAAATTACCACTTCGCATGGCACCCGTTTTTACTCGGTAGAAGACATAAAGGAGAATTCGTGGCGAGAACTAAATTCAATTCCGGTTAAAAAAATGTTTGATGATTGGATTATTCTTTGGCATAAGTGTATCGTTTCTGAAGGAGCCTACTTCGAAGGTGATAAAATAAATTTGGATGAATAATAAAAAAATTGTGTATTATTGATACTTTCTTGACAGAGTATTATAGTATATTTGTTCTTAAAAAATAAATTGTTCAGCATATTCTATCGATGTGCAAAGATACGTTTAGTTATTGTCTAAGCATTAACTTTTTTTAAAAATATAATAGTAGCATGGTTTTATTAATGTCCCATATCATTTATTAGTTATAAGTAATATCAAATTTAAAGTTAGTTAATTATTAAATATGATGACAATAATTGGCAACTTTTTTTTCAGCCCAGTGAGCTCGGCGCGTAGTCACCTCGTTGATGTCTCTTGTATACCGGCTGTCCGGAAAGTATCAAAATACACAAATGATTTTGCTGCAGACGCGAGATATAGTAAAATTATACAAAATTATTTTAACTTATACTTGGAATTAAGTAACTTTATCATTGTTGCACCAAGAGAGACCTAGTTCAAAAATGCTTGTAAAAGTGTTTTCAGATTACACTAGTTTTTTAAAACGACTTTTATATTAAACCAATATTTCGCCCAATTAGAAATGAAATTCAGTTTTTATAATTTACAATGCAGCTTCTATGACAAGTGCTGATGGTCGGTCTTATCGTGTCACAGTCACAGTGCCTGAATCAGTATCCAATACTCTTAAAACTGTCCCAGTAGACAGCCTTCCAGTTTATTTCTAGCCAAAAATTCATATCATGATGAAGAAGTTTATTTATTTAATGTTACGTACTTCCTCATACTTCAGTGCTTTAAATCATCATTTAATTAACGATCACTCACAATCACATCTTACAATAACCACATAATAGCTCGTCTGTGATCGACAAGACGAGGTGCCATCGTAGATATTTTAGGAACAGCATAACAACGTCTTTTACTGTAAAATAGGATTTATTACATGTATAATACATAGAGACTTTTCAGTGCAACTGGTGTGTGTTGAATTCTGATCATTGCAACTATGTAACGAGTATGAAGATTTTAATTCTAATGACCTAGGCTTTATATTTTTATGGGTCAATGTTGTAGTCATTAGGTTTTTAATCAGCCGTCAGACACAATCAGTCAAACATCCTTCATCACGCGAACCCAGTGCTGATTGGCAGAGGCAGCTGTGTGGCGTCCCGTGTTCGTAATTTTAAAGACGCCCAATAGGGCATGGAACTGGACTTAAGGACTACAGCATATACAGCGGTGATAACCCAGTGGTGAGAAGGCGGTTCAGACACTGGTGCTGTGCGAGGTAATATGCGCAATTATCGCTTGTTGCGTGCCTCGGAACGCACGTTAATCCCTTGGTCTCGGCTGACATGAACATCTATGGCAGTCGTTATTAGGAAGATCAGTGCCTTCTAACAGACTGACAGCTGGTTTAACCATAGAATGATGTTTCCCTCTGGGTTGCGGAGGTCAGACGGCAGTCGCTCCATGTAATAACTGAAATTTGGCCAAAATCGGGATAACCCACTGGTTTAAACGTTTACCAGGCAGTGGTCAATATATGACCACCATAAATTGAACGTTATGCGATTAACTTAAGGTGGAAAACCAACGAATATTTTTAACGTATTCTGCCTGTTAAAGGGTTAATATATCCTAGCATTATTTGCTAGTGAGCAAACCCTGGGATGATGGTAGGATATAATGAAGGAAAAAAGCCTAAAGTGATAAGTAATACCAATAGTTTATCGTATTCCTCGCACATAAAACTATCACATGCAAGCCAGTTATAGACACGAGCCAAGAAGGATCACCCTCTTCTGTTCCCACGTCCGCATGCCTTGCCGACGCAGTCTTTACGTGCTCCCACGTGGCCGCTAAGCTTTCCCAAGAACTCCTGGGTTCACTTGGCCCCGTAATGAGCTGCATGAGCTCGTGTGCCGCGAGGTCCCAGGTCCCACGTGGCAGCTTAATTTCCTTTCGATCCGCTCACTACTATACCTTCATAAGCTGCATGAGCTCATGGCCGGCGTGGCCGCTGAGTTCAAAGCTGCCGACGCAGTAGAGGTGCCGCTGCGAGAGGCACCGCTCGTAGTGGTCCAGTTGGAACAGCTGCGGCATGCGGTAGTACTCTTCATCTGGAATAATACTGTCTGATTAGTACGAAGACTTCTTAATTTTCATTCTAGATTATGATTTGAGTGATAGGGAAGTGGATTGCTAATCCCCGGTCCTTAACTGAGGTTTAGGGTAGATGTAAATAATGTGTTTTAAACATAACACTCACTGTAATTTTTTTGATTAACAAAACGATATATTTTTTAATTTTGTCTCCATTAGAGAAAATAGGTATGAACTTAAATGGTGATAATGAAAGAATATAAATTTATTCAGTATCACATAAAATTGTTCATTGTAAATTATGAAAAAAATAGAATGGACCAACTAGTATACAAAATTAAAAATAAACATATACATTTTAGTATGTGTGTAGGAGTTTGAATCAAGAGGAGTTGAGCAAACGTTCATCAATGATTGCGTTTGAAAGATTATGTTTTGCTTTGTTTGTACAAAGAATATATTATGACGACCGATATGGCGTGGAGGTCAGTATACCTGCACTTCACTCCAGAGGTCGTGGGTTCGATTCCCACACAGGACAAATCTTTGTGTGCATGAACATGAATATTTGTTCTGGTCTGGGTGTTCTCCTATGTATCTTAAGTATGTATTTACAAAAAAAAAAGTATTTAAGTATGTTTATCCGTTATTTAGTATCCATAACACAAGTTCTTAATGATACTTAACTTGGTTCTAAATAATTGGTGTGATTGTAAGAGAATATTTATTTATTTTATTATTTATTTATTTATTTATTATGTCGGAATTATGATTTGTGCCATACTAATCGAATCCTTTAGGAAAGATTTCACTTTCTATTTAATTTTATAATAACGGAGTTGAGCCGGTGTACTTAAATTTTTTCATCTTATCATTATTTAAATTCAGTATAGGAATTCATTCGAAATTTATTTGCTTTATCGACAACACGCACACTGAACCTATCGGTTGGGTTGTATGCAACGAAATAGAGGAAGTTGTGTCACATTCAATAAATCCTGAAAAACACTCTGAGGTCAGAGGATTCATCCATACCATTCTATCTGATCTTTACAACTCTATATTAAATATTAAAATAGTCTGTTTAATGAAATCTTTTTGTGATTGCCATTCTAGCACTCTTTTCCTCATCGACGTCAGTATAACAAGCCGCTTCAGTTCTCTCTTCAGTAGAGCTACGTCGGATACCGTTTAAGTTTACTATCTAGCAGTCTATTATAGCGTCGCATACATTTCAGTGTCATCCAGCCAGCCAGCCAGCCAGCCAGCCAGCCAGCCATCCATCCATCCATCCAGCCAGCCAGCCTGCCATCCAGCCAGCCAGCCAGCCAGCCAGCCAGCCAGCCAGAAGCCGTCACTAATGTATGGATCGCGGCCCTTTCCGCCCGACGCGCCGCGTTACATAACTGGATTAGAACCATTGAGCCTAGTTCGCACTCTGCTAGTATGTTAGTCTAGCTGCGAGTAATTTAGCAGCTAAAATACTCGCTTTGGCCTAAAAGTTGCTCGCATTTTGGTCGAGATTAGTTTACAAGTTAGTGGTATTTTGGGAGAAGCATTACAGCCTACAGCGCGGCAACTAATGAACTCTACTAATCCGTCAGGTTCGGACTTGTTTAGCCGGTGACCAGATGAGCACGGACGAGAAGTAAGGGTCGATCGTTAGAAATATAATAAAATGGATCATCTCCATCATCATCTTCTCAGCCATCTGACGTCCACTGCTGACGTCCATTGAGCGATCCTGAGTCACCTGCATCCATCGGATTCCCGCTGCCTTGACCAGATCATCGGTACATCGCGGAGGTTGTCCTCTACTACGTTTGTCGGTTCGCGATTGCCATTGAAGAACCTTAACGCCCCATCGGTCGTCGGTTCTTCGAGCTATGTCCCCGCCCATTGCCACTCCAGCCTGCAAACTCGCATCCTCATTTCTGATTCGATCACGTAGGGACACTCCGAGCAAAGCTCTCTCCATTGCACACTGAGCGACTTTGAGCTTTCTAAAATGGATCGTCTCGACTTAACCGAAAAATTTTTTGGAGTTCAGACAATTTTGGCTACTAAATTGCTCCTTCACTAAACATCTAGCATAATGCTAATTAGGCTTTACATCCAATACAGCGGGCAGCCGCGGCCTAGGGCACCTGTCGACACTCTTGATAACACTTGTTTACTTTCTTTCTTTCCGTTACATTGTACGTGGTTCATGAAGAACAACACTTCAGTTGCGCAGTTTAGCAGAACGTAAAACTATAAATTGTACGTTCTAGTATTACTGTCAAAAGTAAATAATCTTAAGTAACGTTACAATTACGAAAGTTAAATGTTTGTTACTCTTTTTATTGGGACTTCAGCCACGATATCTTTGATTAGTAAGTTGTATCCCATTGCTATTTTGCTAATAATTTATTATTTACTATTTATCTAAGAGTGATTTGTCTAAGAGTGACATATTGATTGATAATTTAAAAGAGCATAGCCTGTGAGTTTCTTGTCAGTTCTTGGCACAGTGCGGTGGCTCGGAACTGACACTTAGATTCACTTACACTGTATTCTCTGTGATCTCAGTCGTTCCCAGGCTCTTCAACTTTGCCGAAACCAAATTTAATTTTAATTAGTTAAGCGGTTTAAGCGTGAAAAGGTGATAGAGTTACTTTCAAATTTGTATTATCAATACATATTGTTTACAATAATTGAACTATTGTATATAATCATACTTTGACGACCGATATGGCGTGGAGGTCAGTATACCTGCACTTCACTCCAGAGGTTGTGGGTTCGATTCCCACACAGGACAAATCTTTGTGTGCATGAATATGAATATTTGTTCTAGTCTGGGTGTTTTCCTATGTATATTAAGTATATATTTACAAAAAAAAAGTATTTAAGTATGTTTATCCCTTCTTTAGTATTCATAACACAAGTTCTTGATGATACTTGTCTTGGAACTAAAGAATTGGTCAGAAATATTTATTAATTTATTTATTTTATACTTTTAGTTCTAGATTTACCGATGTTGACATATTCAATATTGAAATAACCACAAAGGTACATGCCACAGGCACAGTCGTCAATAACAAAAGCAACGTTACATAATAATAACATTTCATAGTGAGTACTGCGGAGTGCGGAAAGTTACTACTCCATCGATACCTACTCGCGACGTTCGCACTCGATCTCGGACCGCGAAGAGGCATAGTAGAAACATATCAGTAGACCAACTCGAATCCTGCGGCAGCTATAATAGCCTAAAAACGTTAAGGCGGTCGACTCGTTTTCTCAAGAAGAATAACCTTTTGACAAAGAGACAATTTGGATTTAGGAGCGGGAAGTCTGCGGAGGATGCAGTGGGTTTTATCTTGACTCGAAGCTCTGCTGCGTTGGGGTTTTCCTGGACCTTGCAAGGGCATTCGACACAGTCTCTTTACCAATTTTAATAACTAAACTTTATAAAACCGGCATTAGAGGTTTGTCCTTGTCTTGGTTTAAAAGCTACCTTTCAGAGCGAAGTCAGTGTGTTTGTCTGGGTGGCTTTAGGAGCAACGTACAGCCTGTGCGCTTTGGGGTTCCTCAGGGTAGTGTCCTAGGACCCACCCTTTTCAACATCTATTTGAATGATTTACCAACGCCGCCAGATTCAGAAATAATATGTTACGCTGACGATACCGCTATTTTGTTCAAGGGTTCAACCTGGCCTGAAACTTTCCGGCGCACAGAAACAGGGCTGGCCATTGTGTCTGGCTGGCTGGAGAGGAATTTACTCTCTCTCAACATCCCCAAAACAAAGTTTTTAACATTCCATAAAACAGCCCTGTCGCAACCCTCAAATATTCCATCGATTAAAATTCACCAAAGCAACTGTTGCCAGAATCAGGCTTCTGTGTGTCGATGTGATGATATCTCGCAAGTCGATAAAATCAAGTATCTGGGAATTTTGATAGATCACAAATTGAATTTCCATAAACATAATATAGACATTCTATCCAAACGTGTCCGGAAGATAGTCAACTTAATGTACCTCCTTCGCGGTGTTGCGTGCTTTTCCATTATTCGAATGGTCTACCAAAGCCTTGGTCAGTCCATCATTGCCTACTGCATTTCTTCCTGGGGTGGTGCAGACAAGACCAGCATGCTGCGAGTCGAGAGGGCTCAGAGAGCTGTGTTGAAAACCTTGTTAGGGGTGCCGCGTCGTTATCCTACCAGTTTGGTGTATTCGGATACTCAGGTACTGAGCGTACGAAGGTTGTATATATTCAAGGCAGTCCTTCTGACGCATAAAATGGTTTTAGCAGCTGGGTCATACGAAGAGTTATTAAAAAAAAAGAACTTTTAAAATTCCTTTACCAGCTGTTAGGACAGCATTTGCGAGAAGACACAGCGATTATTTGTTCCCGCTAATATACAACAAAGTAGTAGCTAAATGCCATATAAAGTACAGCGGCTCTTGCGCAGCCAGGAGGAAGGTGTTGGCGTGGCTTCTTTCGCTTACCTACGACAATTCAGAGCTTCTACTGGTCAATGGACTTTCTTAGACACTCACACCCATGCACTCACACACTATCACACACACACACTTACATGCTATCACACACTTACATGCTATCTCACACTTACACACGTTACCGGGTATATGGTCACGTTACTCACGCTTTAATACATCATTCCACACACACGCACAAAACAGGCTAACGTAAAAAGTTATTTAAGTACACAAATATATGGCCATAAATGTCTAGAATATAATATAATATAATGATTGTTAAATATTTGCAACGCTGATAATTTAAAATTAATGCAAATCCCCAAGAGACAGGATTACCTAGTTTGGGGACTACCAGTAAATCAATGTTGTACCACTTTTTGGCAATAAATGTTTTTATTATTTTTATTTATTATTATTTATTTTATTATATATACTAGTATTATTTAAAAAATGATTACGTTTTTCTCTGTCTGTCTGTCGCTATGTATGCTTAAATTATAAAAAATAAATTTAATAATATAGCAATGGATTCTGATCCGTTTTTTTTAACAGTTAGAGTGAGAGGAAAGTCAGTGTCAAAGTCAAAGTCAAAGTATTTTTGTTTGCTACGAATAAACTCAAAAACTTCTGGACACATTTTAATAATGTTTCACTCTTAGAATTTTACATTACCCCTGAGTAACAAAGGCAAATTTTAAATAAATGTCCACCCGTGCGAAGCCGGGACGGGCCGCTATTGTATGAATAAGCTCAAAAATTACTGGACGGATTTCGATAATTCTTTCATCATTAAAAAGCTACATTATCCTTGAGCTATCGGCTATATTTTCTACTTAATAAATTTAGGAATATCTATTAAAACTTTAATAATGTGAACCAAGGTGCAAAATATTAATGAAATAGCTACCATAACGAAGCGTGGGCGTGCCACTGCTAGTTTATACCGTAGTAAACAAAGCGTAGTGTTCATATGCAGATCAGTAGCGCGCGCGGCAGAACAGAGCCGACTGGCGCACCTTTAGCATCGATAAATTTAAATTCTATTGGAAATAGAAGCACCATTGTACCTTGGTTACTAATTATTTGTCTCATGTTATTCTTAGTGTGTACATAAATCAAAAAAAATGTAAGAAATGAAAATAAATAAACAGATTTTGTCTGTGTGCATATATATATTTGGGAGCGCTCACATGAGTCACATGCAAACCGTGTTCGATGCGTTCGATACAAATATATCATACTTATTAGTTTGTACTATGTTGGAGGTGCTGGGCCGCAGTGTCGGCGTGTTATGTTATGTCACTAGAGCGATTAACTGGCAGGTCGCCATTGCAAGATGCAGGAAACTTAGCAGCTAATCCGTGGAATGGGCGCCGGACAGCGCAGGGCTGGGGCTTTATGCAACTGCCTTTAATATAACTAGCATTGCATCATATACTCCATTAATTGCAGGCCGACGCTATCCAGACTATCGATATAAATTTCTATTTTATATAACTAGTATTGCACAATACATAACCATTAACCACAGGCCAATCCTATCGGGACGATTCTTATAAATTTCTAATTAAAATAATTGTGCCAATTCTTAATGCTTAGAGGTTCTTCTAAGAGACAGAGTTATTACGAGAATATGTTACATTATTCATAGCCAAAATGAAAGCATCATTTGATATCTTACAATCACACCAATTATTTGGTTCTCAGAGAAGTATCATTAACAACTTTTGTTATGGATACTAAAAAACGGATGAATATACTTAAATACCTTTTTTTTGTAAATACATACTTAATATACATAGGAAACACCCAGACCAGAACAAATATTCATGTTCATGCACACAAAGTTTTCTCCTCTGTGGGAATCGAACCCATGACCTCTGGAGTGAAGTGCAGTTATATATGGCCTTAACGCCACATCGATCGTCTAAAGTTAACTTAAAGAGTAAAAGTAAACTACATACCTAGACCACTTTTAAAGAGTTGTAGCATGATTTAGCCCACTCCAAATCAGTTTCAGGGGCGTTAGACATAGTAAATGTAGGTACTGTTGGAAAATACGCGATGCATAATAAATAAAGTTAATGATAACCAAAAATGTACTTTGTTTAGTGTTCATTGGAGGTATGGATTGATGTAATTTTGCTTTCTTTTCGGAGCACTTGTGAAAGTCACTTATTTTAAGGAACGCTAGAAACTTAAGAGGAAAGTTGTTACTTAAACAATCAGACCAGAAACTTGACAAGAATCTATCTCTCATCATCACAGTTTGATCAGAACCCGTAACCAATAAACTGGGGTAAGGGGCTTTCTTCAATAAATACTACGGAAATACTCCTTTTAACAAGTTAATCCTGCCCCAAATTTGTATCCACAGCACATTCAGATTAAATCGTAAATAAGTGTAAATTAAGCCTTTTCTTACAATAATAAGTTTAATGTTTTATTACTTTTTAACCCACTTCAAAAAAATTGTTGAAAACCTCTTTTTTACCAAATTCACAAATACTTCTTTCGGCGGAAAAAAGTATCTGTTTTTTGGTAAAAGAGTTTTCTATGTATATTGATTGGTGTCATTGAATAAATATATTTTCTTACTTTATTTCTAATATTCGGATTCTAATAAGCGGCAATAGGCCCGACACCTATTACGTGGGACCAACAATATATATAATTATAATTAGATAAAATATAGTTGGCGAAATGTGGGCGTAAAAATATGACTCTGCTTACCCCTTCGGAGAAACAGGCGTGATTGCATGTATGTATGATATTTCTAATACAATATAAAGTAATTAGATTGCTCTCAACCAAAGTGGAATTACTACTCTTTTGGTGCCCATGTCAGAAACCCTGTTTTTTGAGGCAAAAGCTATTATTATAGCAGCAAAGAACCCTTATAGAGGTTAAAATTATGTCAATGTCAAATATTACAATTATAACGAAATTATGATCACTATCAACATGCATTTAATTAAATTATTTAATATAATTACGTAAAATACTATTAAAAAAAGGAGATGTTTATTTTTATTTGCTGATCATTAAAATATATAATAATTTGGTAATGTTTTCGATAATAAAAAAATACCAATATACAGTATGAACATAACAATTTCTCCCCTCCAAAATTGTTGTGCCCAAAAGAGTCCATTGTTAGTTACAGCTATAACTTTAAGAATTTTTCTTACACTGTGGAATGCAATAAAATGAATAAATGTAACAGTTTTTTTGTACGTAGATTTACGCAACATAATACTAGGTAGGTATCTCTTTAATAGAATTCAGTGTTCTAAGATGTAGAGTGAAAGTAGTTTCCGCTGCAACCACCGCGCGTCATACTTACCTACACCTTTATATAATGTACACTTTTACACATACAATTTTTATTTATAATTTATATTTAAAGACCGATATGGCGTGGTGGTGAGTATACCTGCATTCCACTTTAGAGGTCGTGGGTTCGATTTCCACACAAATCCGCAAAAATAAAAGTGGGCTCTCAGTACACACATACACAATATTTGTTCTAATCTGGGTGTCCTATGTATATAAAGATATAGCATAAATAAAGAACGTAGTCATGAGCCCAGTTAAGTTTTTCACAACGGTGAATTACATTAGTCGACGTAAACAATCAAAGTGTTTTGAAGAGAGAAATCGGCGAGTGGATTTCTCGGTAACTTTACAGACGGAGGTACTGTTATTTAATTTAATTTTAATTCAAATACTTTTTTTACTTCCTTCTGTCGTATGAATTTTGAGAATATGGAGGCTCTGTTGCTGAGATCAGCTAAAAGGTGGTTAAATATTTGACACAGCTTTTGCCTCCGACTTCAATCACATGTTACATGCAACCACATTATTTTTAATTTTAGCGCGAGCTTATTGTTTTCCTGATAGTCGGTTTTTCACATATAGTTAATCTTGGAACTTGCTTTGGAAATCAGAAAAGAATTTAATTTTTTTTTATGAAAGATACGGCGTGGACGGTCGATACTCACAGTCCAAAAATCTTTGTGTGCACAAACAAATTTTGTCTGGTCTGGGTTATATATGTTTATCCGTTATTTAGTATCCATAACATACGTTTTTAACGATACTTATCTTGAAACTATACGTGCGGGTGCGTAGGGATCCTAACAAGACCTAAGGAGCCCAAGCCAACCTCACCTGCAAGTGGTGTACCTGCCGATCAACGAACGAGGCCCTGGTGAACAAAACAGTGCCTGATAAGCGGCAATAGGCTCGCTACCTATTACGTGGGACCAACTATATAATTGGCGAAGTGTGGGAGTATTAATATGCCTCTGCCTACCCCTTAGGGAAAACAGGCATGATGTATGTATGTATCTTGAAACTAAATAATTAGTGTAATTGTCAGAAAATATTAATTATTTATCTCATTTTCATTATATCAGCCGTACAAGTCCACTGCTGAACATTGTACTCCCCAAGAGAGTAAATTCTTAGTACATTTGAGGTATGTGCAGGATGACGCTGCTGCTCATCGTCTGATAGGATTTCCCTTCATCGACTCTTACGACTTTCCGTGAAATTACCACACATTCTAGGCCGGTACTACACGGCAACCAAAATAAAAGTCTAATATGCAAATTTCACGTAAATTTGGCCAGCCGTTTTTGCATGAACGCAAAACAAATATCCATCAACCAAACCAAAACAAGATCAACCAAACGTCACCAACTTTATTAATTTCGAGATTTTATACAAATGATTAATTTTCAACGACATTACTAAACATTAACAAGTAAACAGGTCTCTTACTTACGAAAAAGTACCAAGTAATTGTTCTTCTGTGATATAGTAATATGTGCAGAACTGATTACGTGTTTACCGTACTTACAGAGACGTGTTATATTGAACATGGTCTTCACTGGCAACACACAGCGATGCTCTGTGGAAGCGAATGGTGGAAAGAAGATCAAGGTCGCTCGACGTGCAGTATGTTTCCAAACATCTGAAGGCTAACTGAGCGGCGATAGCCCAGTAGCGAGACCCCTTGCCTTTAAATACAGAGGTTCTCGGGTTCAAACCCTGGCGCACCTATGCCTTTTCGAAGTTATGTGCATAATAATTATCGCTAGCTCCGTGCCTCGGATAGCACGTTAAGCCGATGGTCCCGGCTGTTATAAACATCTATTGCAGTCGTTATTAGAAAGTCAGTGCCTTCTAACTGACTGACAGCTGGTTTAACCATAGAATGATGTTTCCCTCTGGGTTGCGGAGGTCAGACGGCAGTCGCTCCACGTAATAGTTGAAATTCAGTCAAATCTGGTTGAACCAGTGAGCAGACCCTGGGCCCTAAGCTTAAGTCTAGGGTAACCGAAATAATGATTTTAGATGACAACGATTATGGAATCATCCAAAAGTGACATTAGGTAGGCGTGAAGAAACATTTGAGTTTCGCACTTTTTACTCGCGATTTCGTAAAGAAACTGCTAAGTGCTAGATTTCGTGGTCGGCAACGATAGGCCATGCGTCCACCACGCCGACCCAGAACATTGCCAACTCAAGCACGACGCCGAGGTTCCGTACATACCTCTCGAGGTATTACTTTGCTTATATACCTCGGCTTACAAGGTTTAAAAACCCACGCACCTTTTAGTTAAAAGTCCTTTCCTTGTTGTGGTAAATAATAAATAAATAAATATTTAAATAATAATAAATATTTCTGACACTTACACCAATTATTTAGCTCCAAGATAAGTATCATTAAGAACTTGTGTTATGGATACTAAATAACGGATAAACATACTTAAATACTTTTTTTTTGTAAATATATACTTAGTATACATAGGAAAACACCCAGACCAGAACATTCATATTCAGAAATATTCATATTTATACACATAAATATTTGTCCTGTGTGGGAATCGAACCCACGACCTCAGGAGTGGAGTGCAGGTATACTCGCCACCACGCCATATCGGTCGTCAAAAATAATGAAAACTTTATTGCTTTTACTATATTGGCAGCAATGGCATCATGAAGATGATAGAAGCCAGAATGGACTGCGAGGTCTTCGGTCGGTTCCTGGATATTCATGTAAAAAAGCGTGGGGATCGGGGGAATGGGCTGACAACCTTAATTTCGTACTTTTATTTTACTTTTTCTCTTGTATGTATTACTAACTTAGTTTATAAGTCAAATTGTTACTAACAACATGGACAAAAAGATTTTTTATTTTTATTTTTTATATTACCTTATATATTTCAAGGATTTACAATACCTGACTCAATATTAATTAGCTTAAAAGGAGACACCGGTTCTCTTTAGTTTTAGACCCACATTTAGACTAATACTCAGAAACAATATAAAAGCTACTGTAGCTCTATATAATATATATGCATATTTTATATATTTTTAACGTACTTTATATGTCCATATGGCGTGTGTTTAATGTTTTATAGAGTGTCTTTAATTGTGCCTAAAAATCTTGAATTGCCCAATATGTGCTTATAAACCTCTTCTTTTAGTTATCGCGTTATATATTTGAAACCTGTGTATGTCAAATCCATCATTAGCAGTAAGTTTCAAACAACATTCGGTAATTTATCTGTAAGAGCTGTATATTATGAATAAATTTAAAAAATATATATATAGCTATAAACATACAATCACGCCTATTTCTCCGAAGGGGTAGGTAGAGGCATATTAAAATATCGTCACATACATTGTTGGTGCCACGTAGGCTCGCCAAACAAATAGGTGGCAAACCTAAAAATATTTAAACTATTCACATATAGCGACAATACCCACCTAAGAGGCCATCACCTCAAACTTTGCACTAGCTTATCTACCAACAACCCACATAAGCACTTCTTGGGCAACCGTGTAGTGAGACAGTGGAACGAGCTGCCGGCAGATGTAGTGTCAGCTCCCACTGTCAATTCATTCAAGAACAAGCTGGACAAACACATGCAACCGGTTAAGAGGAACTAGATGCAGATGAATTGGATACAGGCGCAATCAGTTTTCAAACTGCCTGCCTGTTAATTAATAATAATAATAAACCTATTGCCGTTTACCGGGAAGTTATATGTTCGCCAAAGCCTCGTCCGTTGATCGGCAATCGGAGGTGAGGCTGGCTTGGGCTCCTTAGATCTTGGTAGAAGCCCTATTCACCCGATATATATTTACTATTACTTGTAAATCTGAACTAAGAGTGACAGAAACCGCCCAGGAAGCTACAACCACAGTGGCAGCAATTCTGCCGGCAAATAGTAGCAGTTCAGGCATTTTTAGAGATATTTGGGCTTAAAAAAACCTTTACAACTGATATGACGAGAAGACCCCAATACGGTTACCGGCTCTTTAGCGAGCGTAATATGCGTGTTGTTTACCATCAGGTAGCATTTTAATTGTCTGCACTTGGTTGTGGCGAGACAAACAACGATAGTATGTGTATTGCAATCATGAGTCAGCGAGAGTCCACTTGACATTAGGTTAAATAATCAATTTTGCATTAAACCTTTTTATTTCGTAACGAATAGGTTGCACTCTGCAACGACAGTTTTATTTCACATAAAAGTTTTTATTTTGTTGTTAAAATGTCCTCTGTCCCCTCGTAGCGTCGCGAAACCTTTAAGACGTTCCTATAATTAGAATGCCTAGATATTGATTATGTTAATCGAATCTTAAAGCATGAAATTACGCGTTACTTATTGCTACACACGAACGTTCACAAAAGCATTGGCTATAAGTTAGTTCAGTTATTGCTTCTACAATCGAACTGTTTAAACAATTTTTTGGGATATTATTTTATTTTTATACTAGCGACCCGCGCCAGCTTCGCACGGGTGGTGTGCTAATATGAATAGTTACGTATATTACATAATTACAGAATGTCTCTATATAGGCCGCGAGTACCTACCACCGCCGCTAACATAATTTTTCGATTTAGCGTAAGTTTATTCGTTTGATATCTTGTAAAGTACTGGTAGAAATTACATGATGTAAGAGACAAATTTAATCTTTGTCTAATGTCCAAGCTTACTAACATGTTTATTTAGATAAGAATTAATGTTATACATACTTAAAATGGCTTCGTTAATAAGCCATTTTTTTTAGTAAAAGATAAAATTGGTTATTGTAGGGTATTCTTGAGAGATAGACATATACCATCGCGGACTTTTTTGAAGAATTTTGCAAGTTGTACAATATTGTAGTACATTATTTTGACTAATCTCGTAGGGTTTGGCCAGCGTTTGCAATATAAGCGCATAAAAGTAAGTTGATTTAAGACATCACATTAGAAATCTCAAAAATTGACAGTGTTCCACTACTATATTATGCATGTATTATACATATAAACCTTCCTCTTGAATCACTCTATCTATTAAAAAAACCGCATCAAAATTCGTTGCGTAGTTTCAAAGATTAAGCATACATACAAAGGGACATAGGGACAGAGAAAGCGCCTTTGTTTTATACTATGTAGTGATTGTTACTATGTAGTGATTGTTACTATGTAGTGATTGTTACTATGTAGTGATTGTTACTATGTAGTGATTGTACAATGTTCTTTATAAATAAATAATCTAGCAAAGTCGAATACAACATTTTGCAAAAATACTATTATTACGGACAACATGTACAAATTGATAAATATTTAAACTTCTGTGTTTAGACCGGTAATAACAGCCGTGCAAATATTTTAATAATAATTAGTTCTATCTCATTTAATCTAATACACTGCACATATTTCGGCGTCTATATCAGTGTTGTTGAAATACGATTATTCCTCGAAAGGAACTAAAATGCTCAGCTTCAGAACGGAATGAAATATGAATGGACAAGCTGGGCGGCCCCGACGCGCTACCGATGCGTCGGAGAAGGTCCAAAACGAGGCCACGCTTATTAGGTGCGCACTTTTTGCAATGTTTGTATAATTTAATGTATTATCTAAGTTATGACATGCTATTTGTAATTCAGCTGTTTCATCGTATTTAGAATTAACTGCAATCGAGTTCATCGGCCGACATTCAAGTGTTTCTTCTCGGAATAGTTTTTAGGTACTTTCAACTAAACCACGACCTTCTTACTAATAACAAAGGAATATTATAAATAATAAAACGTGTTTGTTAGTTTATTCCACTTTCACGCCGAAGCAATTGGCCCGATTTTGTTGTTGTGACAACAAATCGAGTTTATATAGGAAGAACACCGTAAGCTCCAAATATCTCAAAAATTGCTTCAAATAGTTGCTATAAATATTTAAAAAAAATGTTCTTCTGTAAAATATGCAAAATGCCGGTTACGATCTTCTTACTGAAAAGGCTCGAAATAGTTCACAACGTTACAATGTATGTTGGTAACGAAACAGATGGACCTGGTGGTATCTTTGGGACTCCTTAAGTTGCATGCAGGGGCTAGCACTGCAGCACTATGGAGAGGGATGAGGTTAGTTTGCGAAATATTATCTAACTACATTGTACTAGAATAGTAAGCCTTATAACCTCCTCTCTTAGAAGTTGTAAGAGTTGACGAAGAGAAATCCTACCGGATGATGGGCAGCAGCGTAATCCTGTGTACTGGCTTGAACTGCGATCACCAACCCGCCTGCCCAGCGTGCTGATTATGGGAAAATACCCCCAATAGAATGTTATCTATTGGCGAGGCTATATTTAGAAGCTGATATGATAAACTTCAACGAATGACCATAGAATTTAATTTGATGATATGTATTTATCTTATATCTGTAGTCAAACTTTGTTTCATTTTCTAATATATAAAATTTCCATATAACAATGTTAGTTACCATACTCCTACGAAACGGCTTAACTGATTTTCTCAAATTTTGTATGTAGGTCTGAGAATCGGCTACTATTAATTTTTCATACCCCTAAGTGACAAGGGTGGTACCCTCAAAAAAAATATTTTTTGATTTTGGACGATTTTTTTTATAATGTTGCATTAAAAAATACATACAGCCCTAAATTTTTACTTTTTCACCAACTCTTATTTTTTATAGCACTTTTTTGTAAATTTATAAGGCTAAACAACGTTGTGCTGCGTCAGCTAGTTTTAATATAGAATTATGTTGCTTTTTTCATCACGTCAATAATACTGTTAATGTTAATTTAGCACATTATCGTGTTGTTAGACAATGGAACGTGGAATGCCTATATGGCCTATCCTAACTAAGAGTTCCATCATTACGATCGTTATTCGATTCTCACACAGGACACAGGTTCAATGTTTGTGTACATGAACTTGGAAACGGTTAGTATAGAGGTCGCCCTCGTCACAAAACAGGGCATTTAAAAAAGATTTTTTTTTTAAAATGATCACTTTATAAAAAGCGTCAACGTGGGTACGAACGTCAATTATTAGGTCTGATACACAGTAACATTTTAGGTAGTCAATCAATCGATACAATACTTAAGTGATAACAAATAGAGAAAAAAAAATTAACCCCCAAAGTGACGGAAAAATAAACCTAATACTTAAATCAAAAATTTATACAATGAATTAACTACTTACTATGGGATTTCAAAAAACAGAAGCGAATTTGTGGATTTAACCCAAGCGCCTAACTGTACTTTACTATTTTATTTGCTATGTTTCCTGTGCAAGGAACGCCGCGGGCTAGAGCATAATAATTATACAAACAATACATACTTCATTATCTTCTTTAAACAGGGGGCCTACCGCCGAGTTCGATGGCAATCGATTAGAAGGCAAAATGGATTTCGAATTGATTCTGTCGTACCGCCGAACTCATGGAAATCGAAACAAAATGGCGTTCTCCATTTACCTATTTGGTTACCTACAACCAATTTGGTGTGGAGGTCAGAATATCTGCACTTCACTCCAATGGTCGTGGGTTCGATTCCCACACAGGACAAATCTTTGTGTGCATGAATATGAATATTTGTTCTGGTCTGGGTGTTTTCCTATGTATATTAAGTATGTATTTAAACATAAAAAAGGGTATTTAAGTATGTTTATCCGTGTTTAGTATCCATAACACAAGTTCTTAATGATACTTATCTTGGAACTAAATAATTGGTGTGATTGTAAAAAAAAAAAAAACAAAAAAAAACAAAACAAAAACAAACCTATTGGTCTGTCACGGACTGAAGGTCATGAATGAGAAGTGGCTGTCGGCAGATTCCCCGGTATGGATTAATGAACGCAAAACAAAGTTTGATCTAGATGGATTACCGGTAATCCATCGAATTCGGCGGTAGGCCCCCAGTTATACTATGTGTGGCGTTGTTTATATCTGTCACCGTAAAATTGTAAATAACGTTAAATTATAATCTATCCCGCGATATTGTAATCTGTCGAAAAATTGTGATCCGTAACAAACTGCTCACAATTTAACGCATTATTTTTCGATAGATTATAATCTATCGAAGACAAACCGTCAGATTGTAAAATGGCATGCGACAGAACGCACCTCGCGCTCTGATTGGTTGAAATTCATGTTCCCCGTTTAGCTGACTCAACAAAACTCTGAATTCTGAGTATTCAGAGTTTTGTTGACAGACAGACTCAATATCCGATATTGTAAATACATATTATCAAATAAGATATCAAATGAGTTCACACAGGTTCACACGCATAAAACATATTAAAACACTGAAAATACAAATTAGGCTATGTTCGGTGACTAACTCAAATAAGTGAGTAACTCTTATTTATTATTTAACTGCACTTCTTTATGTTATCACAGGTCCGTTAACACTCCCTACAACTTATTATAATACAATGCGTTATTATTACACGAAATCTGTTTTAAAACTCTGTTTGTTTACATTTCACAACAAATGAATTTGACTAATAACAACCGAAGATGGCGACGACGGGCGGCTGAGCGGGGAACATGAAGTTCAACCAATCAGAGCGCGAGGTGCGTTCTGTCGCATGCCATTTTACAATCTGACGGTTTGTCTTCGATAGATTATAATCTATCGAAAAATAATGCGTTAAATTGTGAGCAGTTTGTTACGGATCACAACTTTTCGACAGATTACAATATCGCGGGATAGATTATAATTTAACGTTATTTACAATTTTACGGTGACATATCCACCAGCAGCCCGAGTACAGTGACCCACATGCCGAAACGTGCAGCGTCAGCGTCGACACCTCACTTTACTTTAGTGACATACTAATTACATACTAGTCGATTATAAATAACATACTGAACGATATTACACATTTCGCAATACCAGAGCTACAAGACAGAAATGGCATTTTGTAATTTTGCTGACCATATTTTTATTTATTGCACATATGTGTTTTACTGACTGACTAAAACTAACTAAGGAGATTTAATTGATCTTCAAATTAAGATTTTGATTCTAGTTTAAACAAAAAGGGTAAGCGAAATCTAACGCACAATTTTCTATTATATAATATTCTATTATATAAATCTAAAACCGCTCACATTGAGGCTCGACAAAAAAATTTATAAGAGCTTTTTTGTGATACTACACTGCCTTTCGACAGCCGCCTTTTATTTTTATGTGGATTCACTCGTTTAGAGTACTTGCCAGTGTCAAGTAATATAATTAACCAAGTTATTTGCATTAATGCAGCATTTTCGTCATTTAATACAGTCAAAGTCTATCACAGTCGAGTCAAGTCAGAGTCAAATATGCCCTCGTTAAATAGGGGAGAATTTACTAAAGGATTACAAGGGAGATTTGAAATCAACACAATTCAAAATGAGAACCCACTATATTTTCACATAAAAAACTCAAATACACACTACTTTTAAAAAATAAAATCCCACAGCGATTTGTTTTACTCTGCGTACGCGCCAAAACTCATGCCTTCCTATTAGTGTGTCGCAACAATTGTAATCGCACACTGCGGCCTACGTTTCGAATAGTTTATTTCTGTCTTGATATTACTGTAAGAGGTGTGATTATACTGATTATTGCTTGTAAAATTAAATAATGATCTGGTAATTGGGACACCCGGCTACCAGTTGCAATAACAACTTCGTTTAAGTTATTTTTAATGTTACTCATCTAATAAATATTTCAACTTTGATTTGCCGAGTGAGCAGACCCTGGGCCCTAAGCTTAAGCAGAACCGAGATAATACTAGAGTATGATGACCAAACGAAAATTCCCTGCCTATTGTTCAGCTGATGATGATACTCTCAAAGAATACAGGACTCTCTAACATTAATATTACATTATACATCAAAGATGTCCAAACAGTAATGCAACGTCGTGAACGTAGGTTAGGATGCTTAGCGTTCATCATTGTTATCAAATGTAGGACGCTCTCCGGCTAGGTGGAGCGACGACATCAGCAAAATGTCTGGCAGCGGTTGGAGACGAAGAGCTGATGATCGAGTTTTGTGGCGAGCCATTGGAGAGGCTGTGCAGGCTGATGATGATGATGATAAATTAAGATGTAAGTAATGGGCTACGTAATCTATACTATATATAATTGTATGTGTTCCACCTGGCGCTTTATCGGGTCGAAGGAAAATTATTTTTTTGAAGTTATTTTTGAACAGACTATGTATAACTATGTTATGGGAAAAGTTATGGAAAAGCTAGTGTAGCCGTGAACATATAATATGTTACTATTAAGTGTCTATAGTAGTATATTATTATAGTATATTATACTTTTAAACAACCATTGTCATTATTTTAGTCTGTTCAAAAACTCGTATAGTTATGGGAAAGCTAGTGTAGCCGTGAACATATAATATGTTACTATTAAGTGTCTATAGTTTAAACGAATTATACATACATTCACGCCTGTTTCCTCGAAGGGGTACGCAGAGGCATATTATACGCCCAAACTTCGCCAATTGCCGCTTACCGGGCACTGTTATGTTCGCCAGAGCCTCGTCCGTTGATCGGCAGGTGCACCACTTGCAGGTGAGGTTGGCTTGGGCTCCTTAGGTTTTGTTAGGATCCCTATACACCCTATACAATAGTTCAAAGCCTCTACAAATATGCAATGAGACCGCGTGGTGTTACCTCTCATATTGCACTCTATCAGTAGTGTACAACAATACATTTGTAAATAAGTCATCTCCAAGTTGGACAAGTTGGACTGCATCCAAGCATCCATCAGGCAGGGTGTGGTCATTATGACCCGTCTATTTAAATAATGAAGCACTGCATACCATAAGCCTAGCTCAATAAAAGGTTCGACCTTGTGGTCACTCTCGCTCTCACTTCATCCGAAATCTTTGTAGGTACACTACTTTATGTGGGGATTCCTGATCTTAGGACTAACTTTAGGATCGTATAAAATATGAGCCGCAGTTAGTAGTGTGACAATAATAAGCACATATCACCATAATCTAAAAGTCTATTCAAAGATACTCCACTTATATACATCAGTATAACAATGATGACACAAATACTTGTCATGATCCATACAGAAGGCTTCTTCTGATATAAACAGTTTGGCACACACAACACTCAACAAGCAACACATTCGTACATACACAAAGCACTCGATATTTCATTTCATTGGCGTACCTAATAAACTAAATTTGAGCAGTAATGGTACGATAATTTATTAATGCAGTGAATCCGCCCTCTATTCATTATTTGATGATTAATAATAAAAGTACTTTAAACTCGTAATAAAGTTTTCATATAAAGTAATTTAAGCTTTCTTTTAAAAAAACCGAGTTAGAGATTTTCGCAAGGGTTTATCCGTTACCGCGTTTTCCGGCTGCAATTAAGAAATCCCTTTGCAACGACATTTTGTTGTAAAATTACAGATGATGGGTATTTATTTTATACTTTCGATGTGTTTAATTATTATTAGAATATTAGTAATAGTCACATAATAAGACAGTACCACTGAGAGGGGCTTCGTCGGACAGTTCGGGGTGTCCGAGGACGGTGGTGGCCAGGAGCGTCAACGCGAATGCGATTCGCGGGGCACGTGAGACACGCAGAGCACGCGGGGCACGCGGTGCGCGCGACATGGCGAGGCGGCGACTGCGCGCGCCGCGACCCTTGCGCAACCACCGCCCACCCAAGCCTTTCCCCCGCTGGGCCCAGCTCGAGCTTTTCCACTGTTAGCCAAGACTCCGCAGTAACCTCATTACACATAAGAACTTGGCAAAATTATATTCTAACTCGTTTAGTTATCTAGAGTATAAGTAACTTCGAAATATCCTATGGCGAAACTGATTACATACTCGTACAATCGTTACAGAAAAACAATCTTCACGTGTTTTGTTGAGACATTTTATTTTATTGATTGGGTACTCTCTAAAAGTACCAAATAATGTGAAGTAAATAATGGTTCCAATTTACTACATTAAACAAATTTTGCCGATTAAAATCGCTATTTATTTTACTATTTATTCAACAATTCATAACCACAATAATAATTTTACAGTAAATTTAGCAAAATTCCGAAAAAACGTCCTAATTAACTGCGTCACATCTTAGGAAACTGGTGTCTGGACACCGGACGATTGGTCACAGTGTTTTTCCAGTCCATGCTGTACTAACAAAAATAAAGATAAAAAGTAAACCAATAGATCTAATCAGAGCAGTTAAAGTGGAACCTCAGACCTCGCATAGTATTAAATTATCTATGCTCAGACGCACGTTCATTAGGATCTTTTCTTCATGCCGCACTGCTCAGTACACCAGTGCAGTCCCTAAAGGAATGAAAAAGAAAATAAATAATTTTATTTATTTATTTATTAAAAAGATAATTATATAAAATAAAAGATAATTTATTGATCCAAATAATCACCACGTAACAATTAATGTGTGGGTATATAATTAAATGTCATCCCTCCTGCTGTGTGTTCAAAAGATAGAATAGTTTCTTTATTATGTGTCTTTATCTACATAGGCATGACTGCAGGTGTCCACTTTCTGTGTGACACATTATTGCATGACGATGCACATCTACATTCATTCAAGTGTGGAGCTCGGTGTCAAGTGTGCGCCATGACCTTAACCATGTCGGTAATGGACAGTAATGGTTGGGGCATGCTCGGACGGACGACCGACACTGGGTCGATGGTGGGATCGCGGATGGATGGAAGTTACAGTCTTTTGTGGCTGGCGTCGGTAGGATTTCAATGATTATACTGCTAAGTATATTGCCGAAATGAGTTTCTTGAGGCATTCTTCTGAATCTTTGCAATTTTGGAAGCCTCGTTAGAGTCACCGACAGACAGACTGACTGACGGACAATCCCCTCTCCCCTTTAGAATCACCACAGGCTGACTGACAGATCCCCCTGATAAGAGTCACCGACAGACTGACAAATCTTGAGAGAAACCACAACAGACAGATAAACTGACAAACCTTGACAAATTCTGACAAAGAACCCATTTGCTTTTATTTCTTTATTATTGTACAGCTCATATCTCTTTCATGATTGTTAAAAAAACTAAGTATATAGAATTTCCATCATGCGTGTGAATATTTGACGAATCTAAATGATCATGTTGATCTTAAAGACAATAAAGTATATTTTATTTTATCTTACAGAAAGAGCCCTATAAACCACTCGGTCTCCTATTTTTTTTAATTTCGGATGGAAATCATCTAATGACCTTCTCCCGCTGTGGATGGAGCGTGTACGGTGGTCCGCTTGCGGTTGTAAGCCGCCGCTCGCCACTCGTACAGTAAGAGGAAGGAGGGATGAGATGCTGTACCAGGGAGTACCCTGGCCACCAGCGGAGGGGAAAGGAGTGCTGTACCAGGGGGTACCCTGGCCACCAGCGGAGGGGAAAGGAATGCTGTACCAGGGGGTAGCCCTGACCACCAGCAGGAAGGAAAGGGAGTGCTGTACCAGGGAGTACCCCGGCCACCAGCAGGAAGGGACGGGACTGTACCGAGGTGTAGCCCCGGCCGACAGTAGGAGATGCATGGAGAGAGGAATGAGACCCAACACGGACGGTTGAAATCTAATTTATTGCATAGGAGGGTGTGTTAGACTTTTACTGACTGATAATTGGGCGTAAAGTATTTTAGAAATGAATCACAATTCGTAAACTGAAGTCTGTGTTAATAGAAAACCGACAGTACAGAACCAATATTGTTAGCACGCAACGGCAATTGATATGTTTCTTGTAAATGGAAATTGTCTGTGTAACTCATAGTACAAATATTGATTATGATACAATAAGTCAATAACAAATTAAAACAACAAAATAAGAAGAGTGATGAGTTCCCAAAGATTAACAGCTTATGATTATAGTGTGTAAATGTGTGACAAATTAATGTGATAAATTAAGATATTTCGGGATAACGAACACAATGTAGCACATCAGTATTTAGGACATATTAGTCTTAGATAAGCAGGCAGGTAAGTAAATAAAAAAATATATGTCCTAAACTAAGCATACCTTTTTTTTTGATTTACGTCGGTAAAAAAATGCATTTACGCACTGTCTCCCGGCCAAAGGGGGAACGAGAGAGGTGTGTGGTACTCACCACCGGCAGACACGACCGCCAGCAGTAATACCCACTAAACATCTTCCGACGACGCCCGCCGCTTGTTGAGAAAAAGGGGGGGGGGGGGGCAGTACCTGGGTTACAGCACTGACACCCCGCCCGCGGCCCACGTCCCCCGGACCAAAACCGGGAGGACCTCCTCAGAGAGACGCAGTGGACGCGCCCCTTCTACCTCCTTGTGCGACTATAGCGTGTGTGGCCAACTTCTAGGAGGGCCATGGTTAGACAGCAGGATCCCCCTGCCCCCACTGCCTAAGACCCTCTTGGCGCTGCTTACGGGCCCTCCTGGCCCGCCCGCTGCGCCCTCCACAGGTCCCTCTTGGTTTCCCCCCGGTAGTCAATACTAAGGGCACCCAGAGTCGCCAATCTCTGGATGTTACATTTTCCCTAGCGCCCTCTGCGCCCTACCGGGAGGTATTTAGTACCCCCACCACGACAAAGTGGAGACCAGTCGGGGGGGAAACTAAGCATACTTCCCGCAATGGTATTTTAACAACATGTATCATACAGTTTTGTTCGATCTACTTATTTGAGTAAGCTAACATGCACTCTTCATGCAGTTTTCCTTTCCAATTGATTGAACAATCCCAAGTTTTCGCGTTATCTGTAATGTCAAATCTATGGTCATGACAAGGGACGTGACAAGTCGTGTGTCGTGTTGTGTGGCATCAGAACTACCTTTATCGGTTTTTTGCTATGATTAGAAAGCCATAGCGTTATAATTGTTTCTCTAACCATACTAAATGTACACCCCAGTAATGTGTTTCAAGCTAATTATTGTTCAGAATACATTAGTAAAGTGTGTAGTGAGCGGAGGCACCTAGTGCGCGGCGTGGATCGGACGGTAGTTACGTGAGGACCGGTCCGACTGACACACTCGCGCGTTGCGACATCACGCGCGGCACGAGCCCGGCCAGAAGGTTGGCTCCACGACTGTTAATGTAAACTCATTCTCGTCTTACCGCTACTCAACTGTGAGCGTAAACAATTGGAGATGTAGGCTCTACTTAACTCGAGACTGTTGTTTTTTTCGAAAAATCTGATCCTTTTCATTTCATGGATTAAGATTTTAGGGAACTTCTTTCTACAATGTTAAATACATGATGATTGACTACACTGTGCTATTTTTTTCACTATAATAACTGATATGGACAGATGATCTGGTCAAGGTGGCGGGAAGCCGATAGATGCTAACGACTCAGGATAGCTCAATATGGAAATCTATTGGGAAGTTATGTGTTCAGCAGTGGACATCGTATGGCTGAGATGATGATGATGATGATGATGATCACTATCACTTGATCAGATCACTGATATGACCGGTTTCTGTTCACATAAAACGATATTGTTTTATACAAACTGAAACTGGGCCGTAAGGGGTTGTTTGTTGTTGTTGTTTCAAATATATTTCATTGGGTCGATCATAAGATCGAAATAAAAATTAAAATGATTAAATGTTATTTTGGATAACAAGCCTTAAAAACTGTAGTCTTAGAGCCTCTGCTAAGTTTTATAAGAAGAGCGGCTCTAGCTATGGATTATAGTAATGATAATCCCGGTCCTGTGGGAATATCCATATGCTGTCTACTGCATAGCCATAGATAATCCCGGTCCTGTGGGAATATCCATATGCTGTCTACTGCATAGCCATATGATGCCATATGATGTCTACTGCAGTGCGTAAACGCATTTTGTAACCGACGATAAAAAAAAGGTTACCTATATATTACTTGTGTGCCAAATTTCATCCACATCAGTAGCTTTTGCGTGAAACAGTAACAAACATTCGTACCTACTCACAAACTTTTGCATTTATATAATTATAGTAGGATATGATAGGATATAAATGAATAATATGAGCTGTCAATGCCTATCTTATATATTTTCAGCTAGATAGGCTGAGCTGTTTTAGCTGTTATCTCCATATTTGGACTAGTGGTTTTGGAGCAGACCTTCTGTGCCTAATGTGTAGTGTGCCACCGCTGAGACCGACAGACCGCTTCGCGAATATTAGATAACAGCCGTCTATTGATAATATTCCGCGCTATGTGCTAGAATATAACTAAACAAATAATTGTAATGCTTTTAAGGAGCACAAAGCACTTTTTCAGAGAAATAAGGACATTCAACATCTGATCGGAGTCTACTAAACCCAGACTCGCGTGAAGTAGTAGTAACGGGTGACCAGTTGCACTAGACTCGCTAGAGGGTCTACAGTGGAACGCTTTATACCACATTACCATTTGAGGAGGCAGAAACCTTGGTACAACTATTTAAAAGCTTAGGGGTCTACCTATACACAGAGATTATCACAAAAATTGACCCTCTCTGTTTATTAGGTTCGTGTTTCATGACAATATTCGGTGTTTCCTCCTGACGTGAAAGATTGGTTTAAATAACGTGTAACTCAGTAACGTTACAAAGCAAATCGAAAAAACAGAGTGGATCGATTTCTGTGAGTTAGTTGTAATGTTGCACACCGACCTGTAGCTGAAACGTGCCAATAGTGAGAGAGGTGGCTAGCTCTTCGTCTTCATTGACACTGGACGAGACCTCTTCCCTTGGTTGCCTTCGACCACACCCGTGGGCAAATCATGGAATCCAACGCCCTTCCACGCGGCACTTTTGATGCAATCTTTCTAAAATGTAAGTGTATATTATGTCGCAGCCAACTGGTTAAATCAGCCAGCTAATTAAGCAGCTAGCCGCTTAATTAAACGTCGGCTCCTAGTTAATAGGTTAGCCCGCTTGTAAAATGAATTGTCGACACTGAACGTCCCATCACCCGGCTGATTGAAGTTTAGCCCTTTACTAGGAGCCGGCGTTTAATTAAGCGGCTAGCTGCTTAATGAGCTGGCTGATTTAACCAGTTGGCTGCGACATATATATATTTAACTAATACCTATAATATTTGCATATACATATATAGCAGTGGGAAAATAAATTCTCGCCCGATTCTTTTGTCCAACTTCTAACTGTAAATGCGCATTAGTGTTAAGTTATCTTGACATTCATCCGTCTGTTTCATATTATATTTCAAATTCAGCGAATATCAAATGATGTAGGCCAAAGTCTAGAGCGTATCGGGTCATGCGCAGTGTAAGGTTTCGTGGGTTCCTGTCACTAAATGTAAACTTAGAAGGGAGCGCTATTTGTTACTATGGAAGTAGTGAATTCAAGTTCAAGGGAAATTCTAATAACGGACTTTCTTTAAAACAAGTGAGCCTTCTCAACCATAATATTTGTTATTAGATATATTACTATATACAATCAACACTTAACTTAAAACTCCTTAAGTCATCATTATAATTTTGTAATAGCATATTAAAATAAAATAAACTTCACGATGTAGATTCAACATTTATGCTAGTCAGCGCACATATTTAATTAAATAGGTAAGTAAGTTTTTAATACGTAATTTAATTAAAGGATCTAAACTAAAGCAATTACTCTGTACTGAATTACATAAGTATTCAGTCAGTAACTGTTAAGTAGGTTATTACTTATTACTTATTGTATTGTATTGTATTGTTGATTACTTATTACCTAATTGTTTGTGCCCGACAATGGGTATGCAGTTAGTTATTACGAATAAATAGTGCATAATATGAGGCACAAATACGCCTCCCTATTCGTTTAAAAATATTGAAAGCCTAAATATTTTAGTTCAGACTGCCAGCATACCGCTGTCTAGCACTGCTATATATTTTCTTGCCAATTTTGCCATGGCGCGCACTGTAACTTTAATGACAGGCTAAAATAGTTTTTGTAGAACAATTAGTAATTATTAACTTAGGTAACTAAAATTTGCACAGCTATTGATTTTCAGTCTTAGGGAGAAATGGATTATATTAAATTACATAAAATTGTTTTCTAGACTATAATAGAAAATATACATGGTTCGCTTCGTGTGGATGGGACGCGCGCGATATATGTAGAACGTAAAGATATATAAAGTAGGGTTCTAAATCGCGTTAAAATAATAAAACTATTCGTTCCAAAAAATCTTATCACACTGTCTTAAAATCAAATATCAAGTTGATATGATTGTTTCATGAATATTAAGAGTAAGCTGCACCTAGTCTGCTCCAAGGGCATTAAAAAAAACCCACTGGCGTCTGACAATTGACATTGACATTTCGTACATTGCGGTGGAAGTAAACACGGTGTTAATAGTTTATTGTTTTTAATACCACAATATTTATAGCGTTCTATTTGTGTTACTAATAAAAGTTAAAAAGAAATGGCAACAACGATGAAAATAGAGGAAATCGCGGAGACCTGCTCCCTATGCGGGAACGGCGGCGAGCTTCTGACGCCGGAGGAACACGACATCAACACTCCGCCGCTGCAACTCCCTCTGCGGGCCATGCTGCTGCATCTCAATAACAATAAAGTATATAAATAAACATTGGAATTACTAGTATCCTTTATTATTATGATATGTTTAAGTACCGGCAGAATATAATCTTCAAATTGTTACACAGGTAATGTTTGTTTCAGGTAGTGCCGGAAGGACGTATTTGCGCTGATTGTATTCGTCGTACAATAGAGTCTTACGAGTTCAGTGTTGCTTTATCATCCAAAGGAGTGCCCCCCCTGAGCGAAAAAATCCGTGCACTGAGACGAAGGCTGCACGAGCTTACACAAAAGATAGATGTGTTTATTGTGGTGGGGGGCCCGGGAGTGAACTCTGGGGGCACTTACAATGAAGAGGATATCATTATGGTGGAGAAAGATGAGCTGGCCGCCGCGGCCGCTGCCGACGACGAGGACATGGAACGGGCCAGAAATGCTCGTGGAGACACTGTATACCAGTGCTCGGTCTGCCCTCAGTCATTCACGGTTAGATTTCAATTTGACCTTGTAAATGTGGTGGGCTTAGTTACTATGTCCTTTTATTTTCTTTACAATCTTGTTTTGCACTTATAAGTTTTCGTATAATTTTGATGACTCATGGTAAAGAGATTACTTTAAAAATAGTGATATGAAATTTATGAGCTACTGTTGATTTCAAATTCTTTCAAGGAGACCACAACGCACTTTCAATCTAGTTGCATGATTTTCCTTAGTATCGTAGTCAAGGTGCACAAACTTAAACCACCCTCTTAATCAAAATGGCTTTAAGTCGTTCCTTTCTCTTGAGGTCTCACTTTATAATTTTGCATATTAATCTGTGCCTCATAATGGTTAATTGTGAAAAAATAGTGCACATTATGAGGTACTACTGTGTAAGTAGTAATGATTGAACCATGATGAGTTTCTGTCCTGATTCATCTTCATAGAATTAATTCCTCAGTGAATGGGCATGTTGTCTTCACTGAGCCACACTCGAATGCGTGTTGCATGTGGGAGCAGCGCGTGAGTGAGTACCGCTCGCACAGCAGCACCCACCCCGAGGGCTCGCTGCACTCGTGCTGGTCGTGCGGCGCGCAGTTCGCGACTCGAGCCGCGCTGCTGGAACACAGCGCCACACACAGCGACCAGAAGGTGGTCTGCCATCTCTGCGGGGTCACCTTCCAGGTGAACATATTATACTTTATTTCTCTTAATATAAGAGATGTGCATGGCTCTCAGTTCACTAAACAAAAAAAAATTAATTGCATCATCACTTAAAATGCTAATACACAAATATTGTATGCGCAAATTGTGCAATATTGTAAAATCAATAATACAGGTGTTATTTAAAAACCACTTTGAATATTTTGCTTGTCTATTGTTTGTGTTTATTATAATAATAATTATTATTAATTAACAGGCAGGCAGTTTAAAAACTGATTGCGCCTGTATCCAATTCATCTGCATCTAGTTCCTCTTAACCGGTTGCATGAGTTTGTCCAGCTTGTTCTTGAATGAATTGACAGTGGGAGCTGACTCTACATCTGCCGGCAGCTCGTTCCACTGTCTCACTACACGGTTGCCTAAGAAGTGCTTATGTGGGTTGTTTAAGATTTAAATTTTTGGTAGGATATTTGCTAATTCTATTTCAGTAATCTTGAAAACGATTGTGATGAAGCCTTGGCCTTAGAAATATTTATGTATAAATTCCGAAAATAGATTAGACAGTTGAAAATAAATGATATAATATTCTCTTGCAATCACACCAATTCTTTAGTACCAAGATACGTATCATTAAGAACTTGTGTCATGGATACTAAACATACATACATCTTTTTTTTTTGTAAATACATACTTAATATACAAAAAAACACCCAAACCAGAAGAACGATGAGATTGAAGTGAAAATAATGCAACTTATTAGAACAATACTGTCTTATAAATATCGAGCCAAGTGGCACTGGTCCAGAATAGTCTCACGGGGAGTCGGAAGAGAAATCCTACCATACGATGAGCCTGCCTGCCTGTCGGGATTATGAGCAAATACCGCCAACAGAATGTGATTTATTGGGGATGCCAATGTTCAGCAGGACTCGACAAGGCTGATACGATGATAATGAGACTCATAAATATGGAGCATTACAGGACAAGATTCAGACAAATGTGTTAATACGTGAGTGGGGGTGGGTCGCAGAGCGCGAGTGAGCTGCGCCGCCACGAGAGCGCGTGCTCGGCGGCGTGCCCGGCGTGCGGCGCGTGGCTGGGCGCGCGGGCGGCGCTGGCCGCGCACGTGGCGGCGGCGCACGACCGCGTGTGCCCGGCCTGCTTCGCCACGCTGGAGTCGGGCGCGGCCCTGGCGGCGCACCTGCTGAGGCATCGCCAGGCGCGCCAGTACGTCTGCGGGTACGACGGGTGCATCCTGCGATTCGGCACCAGGTACGCACGACCCGCTGTTCCTCTTTCTATATTCACAGTTGCCATTTGTTTTTAATTCGTTAAAGATCGATACCGACCGAATGTTTCGGAAGTTTTTGATAGAATAATCACAATAAAATTGATTCCAAGTTATTATAGATTCCATATTAATTATCCTTTCTAATATACGTAATTATCAATGTGACTAAAGCTTTCGCTTTGACTCTGTTTAGTAGACATACTTTTAATTAAATATATGAAGTATAGTTTATAAAAAAAATCACCTCATTATGTAAAAACTGGTATCAATGCATTTATATTCAAAATCAATCAAGATGAGATCATTGAAATGAAATTGCATAGTTATGATAAACAAATCAAGCGTACCACAGGGAACTGTTCTTGGACCATTATTATTCATCAAACTTTTTTTACTTGTACTACTAGAGCTATAAATAATGTGTTGTATAATGTATTGCTTGGTCGCTGGTGGTCGCTGGTGGTCGCAGAGGCAACCTGTTGTCGCACGTCCGCAAATGCCACGCCGCGGGCGCCGCGCCCCCCTCCACCAGCTGCGCGGACTGCGGCCGAGTGTACGTACACACGCACACACACACGCACACACACACACACACACCCGTCTGCCCAGCGGCAGCGTGTTGATTATAGGCAAAACCCTCCACAAAATGTTATCTATTGGGAGGCTACTGTTCAGCAGTGGACTTTATAGGGCTGATATGATGATATAATGTAAATAAAATTTAACACAATCAATACATTCACAAATCTCCATTCCAACACGGAAACAGATTTAATACAATAATAATAAATAGGTATGTTGAGGGGCTTAATTAAATTATCACAGTGCATTAATAACAATTAATTAAATGGAAACCGTAATAATATAATAATAATGTCTAGATGTAAAAACGACCGATTTGGCGTGGAGGTCAGTATACCTACACTTCACTCCAGATGTCGTGGGGTCGATTCTCACAAAGGACAAATCTTTGTGTGCATGAACATGAATATTTGTTCTGGTCTGGGTGTTTTTCTATGTATATTAAGTATGTATTTACAAAAAAGAAGTATTTTAGTATGTTTAACCGTTCTTTAGTGTCCATAACACAAGTTCTTAGTGATACTGAAGAGTTGGGGTGATTGTAAGAGAATATTTATTAAAAAACATAGTGTCAGGTTTTAAATCGACGACCGATGTGGCGTGGTGGCGAGAATACCCGCTCTCCGCTCCTAAGGTGGTTTAATTTCCACGCAGAACAAAAATTTGTGTACATGAACATGTATATTTATTCTGGGCTGGGTGTTTTCCTATGTATATTAAGTATGTATTCACAAAAAAAGTATCTAAGTATCTATGTATGTTTATCCGTTATTTAGTATCCATAACACAAGTTCTTTATGACACTTATCTTGGAACTAGATAATTGGTGTAATTTTCGGAATTAATTATAAATTTTTTTAATTTAAAAAAATCATCAACACCCAATTCAATAAAGCAAAATGTCAAAGTAACCAAGTAATTATTTTAGATTAGTGCTTATCTACAAAGTACAAACATCTTTCTAATAAAATAGCTTTTGAATAGCGTTGTAATGAATGTTGTCAGGTTCGGCTCGGTGGCGGCCATGAAGCGCCATTCCCGCGTGCATCGCCGCGCCGAGGCGTCAGCACTACTCGCGGTTTGTATATATTATAAATTGCATTTTTACTGCTGTGACGGATTTAAAATATCGAAAAATCTCGACACAATTCAACACGACATGTGTTTCGACCTTACACAGGGCATCTTCAGGTAAGATAGGAGCCTCAGAACAACGATGTCTTTACGACCAACGCTGAAACGAGACAAATCTCTGCGTACAGTAATTTCCTGCAAAGTAACGCTTGAAGCAATAATTCGAAGAGTGAAATACACCTATGAAACCATGCAGTCATGCAATAGTTCTCTTAAGTCCTGCTATACAGTAGGTTTATCTGTTCTTTAGAACCTATTTTACAAGATTTGTTCAATTTATGGCTAATTGATTGAAACATTTAAGAATTTAACCTTTAAGCTTAGATGGGAATGGAGTTCTTTCCCATAGGAGTTTACGGATCCCAAAATATCTAAGGATGTAAGCTAATTTGAATGTGTCTAATAATTATTAATCATATAAGTAACTATTGTTATTTATTAACCATACATTTTTAATATCTTAATGTTGTATTATTTATGTCTTGTTTTTCAGGAAAAAAAATTTTTAAAGCGAAAAATAACGGTATAGCATATTTTGGTACTAGCATTCAATCTTCACTTATTATTATTGTGATGAGGTTGAGCTCGGGATCATGCCTGTTTCCCCGAAGGAGTAGGCAGAGGCATATTCATCATCATTTCAGCCCATTAACGTCCCACTACTGAGCACGAGCCTCCTCTCACATATCAAGGTGTGAGGGTATTGGGTCATACTCCACCACGCTGACCCAGTGCGGATTGGCGGAGGCAGGCGTATGGCGTCCTGCTGTTAGAATTTTTTAAGCCGGCCCATTTAGGCCTCTAACATGGCTTAACGACTACCACATTTAGTGATAACCGGGACCAACAGCTTAACGTGCCTTCCGAAGCACGGAAGCGTTCGATATCAAATGCCACACAACCGGTCACCCATCCAAGGGCTGACCTCTGTAAACTCAGCTTTACTTCGGTGATTGTTTCCGACCACCGAGCACCGCGGAGCTACGAGCGCTTCAGAGACATATTGCACGAACTAAATTTTTTTACGACTAGATTTCGCCAATTTAATTGTTGGTCCCACGTTAAAGGTGGCGAGCCTCGTCGGTGGTTGGTACAGTATGATGCAGTGTTGTGTGTTGTGTTCCACCTGCAGGAGGAGGCCCCAGACTCGCAGCCCGAGGACGGCGAGGTAGACTCGCAGGGACACGTCGAGTACCTCGAGGTGGACGCGCTCGACGACGACGACCAGTAGACCACCACACCACCACACCACGACACCAGGACACCACGACACTACGACTCCGGAAGACCACACTCTTCATTGTGACCCGACAGACCGTTGTCCTGTCTTATTTTTAATTCAGTCTGTCAATTCGCTACCTGTTAGGGTTCATACAGACGAACTGCAAGTCGGAACGGCAGAGGCGACGGCAGCCGTCGACGCGTCAACGGCAGCCAGTCAATGCGTCGACGACTGCCGCCGACAGGTGGCGACGTTTGCAGTTGTGGCGTTTTTCGTACCGACCACGACTGCTAGTACGCGGCACTCCAACTGCAAACGTTTTCGCCTGCCAACGGCAGCCGTCGACGTATTGACTGCTGCCGTCGACGCATTGACGGCTGCCGCCGACGCGTCGACGGCAGCCGTCGACAGGTGGCGACGGCTGCCGTCGCCTCTGCCGTTCCGACTTGCAGTTCGTCTGTATGAACCCTTAGTTTTATAAAACGCCATGGTTATAATGAAAAGTTTATGAATTGAATTTTTTTGGGTAGGTTTTTTAATTTTTTGATTAATTTTGTCAATTTAAACTACTAAGTATACAAACGTTATCCCGACTGTAATAAACATGTTATAAAAATAATGATCCAATCAGATGCAGTCGTTCTTAAGTTGAAGCGTACATAGGTTTCGGCGATCTATTTTTATTTATTAAGATTTGTTTTGTAATAATAATGTAATGATATGTTCGAAGTTCGATAAATATAGTATAATGGAAATGGACTGAGGTGACGCACCGGATGATAATAATGACACTGTACATTGTTGTAGTTTTAGGTTTATTTTAATAAATACTTACTTAGGAATAAAATATTTTTTTCTTTGTTGTCAATTATTTATGAACACAAATTAGTATTAAGACGAACTTTTTACTAGAAATGCAAAAAAACATTAAGAATTAACAAAGTTAGTATTAAAATTTCGGGTTTTGATAAAAAACGAGATTTACTAAAATTCAACAGCTTTAATTAAAATTTTCCATATTTACAAAACCTATATTTACATAAAAAAACAAATCTAACTGCTTCTAACGTATAAAATACTGTGAAGAACAAAAAATCATTAATTTAATACCACTCATGTACTAAACCCGGTGGTAAATAATGCACATCGACTTAAAAATAGAAGTTCATGCGGGAATCAAAACAACAATACAATACAAATATTTGAAGTAAAATTGTGAGAAGCACTAAATGTCAAAATTTATTGATATTGAAATTAGCATTCTTTGTATTGGCAATGCGTAGATCTGATCTGTTTAGGTACCGCCGGTTACTATAGAGCTTAGTTACAATAATAACAATATTGGTAATATTTTAACGTAATTTAAAATAAATATAATACAATTCACAAGTTTTATCTAAAATAAAATAATTTAAATAAATGCTAATGATGACACTAAGCTAGACAGGCGCCCCGGCCCTGCCCGAGGGAGGCGGGGGGCAGCTCGACTGGAACCTGAGTTTGTTAGCTATTTCAGTTCTAACAAGGTTGAAATATCAATAATTTGTAACACGAAAGGACTGATGCATTAGTCGCGCGTCAGTAGGTTATGAGTAAATACGTGTTTTTGGATTTTACATTCTAGCTTTTTCATGGCAATACTATGGTTGAAATTAACATCCTGTGTGGACTTCTTGGCGGGAAAGTGAAGCGTCATGTCTGCAGTTTTGTTTTATTTTCTAAAATTTGTGATATTTCTAACATAAATGTGTAATAACGGTGGATTATTAACCATTAAGTGTTTGTGAACATACACGAGTGTTGGTAAATCAAACAAAACAGTGCAACATCACTTTTCAAATTTTCTCTCAAGGAGTCTATGTGAGATCTCAGTATAGTCCCACATCTTTACTGAGGACTCAAGGGGCTTAGGGGAGGGTATCTCATTTACCATTTATCATCTTTATCACCACTCATTCTCATTTACTATAAATTATATATTATTAATATATCACTTACTTGACACTGGCTAAATGTGCTAGACGCACGAAGCCATTATTTAAAATAAAGAAAGAACATCCTGTGTAAACAGTATTGTATTATCTGTGGTCTAAAGCACTTTTTTGAGTGTGACACGTCATGATTATCACATTCAGCCTAATGGTAGGTAGAAAATATCACGCCCCCCCCGCCGCCTTTAAAATACCATTGAAGGTAGTCGGGGACTAAAGCATTTGAATTGCGTGAGAGTGGTCATGGTCCAGCTGAATGCGCTTGCGTCGTCGCAACTCGGCGAGTGGAGAGAGTGGAGAGTGCGGTCAGTCGGCGCGTGCGGGCTGCGAGCGCGTGATGATAGCGAGGCGCCTGCGTCTCGGCAACGGGCGGCCGCGCCACACACTGCGCTCCGCCCCCAGCACCGCGTGCGTGAACGAGTGCCGGGCCACGCCTCTGCGGACGAGCGGGCCCCCATTGAAAATATACTAGTTACATCGAGTAGCATTATCAGACAATCCTCTGGATCGAAGCAGGCCGTGGAGGAAATGAAGCAATCATCTAAGCGAGTGATGGATTAGTAATCCATAATAATAATAATTCATTTATTCAGATGTTTACATAAAATTATCCGATACGTGTACCCTGAAAGGGCACTACAATAATAGCAAAAACACATTATAGCATAAATTTATATAATTGTCAACATTAAATTTTAAAAGTCTAAGATTAAACATATATTTGTAACAATTCCCGCGCAACTATATTTTCCCGAAAAGTCTAGAAACAATTCAACACAACGACAATAGGGCATCTTCAGGTAAAATATCAGACGGCCTCATATCAACGATGTCTTCATGACCACCGCTGGAACTAGATGAGCAGCAGAGTGTATACTACTTACCACCTTCCGCCATCACTGTCGGTCACGTCATCTCGTCAATCGACCAAATCTAAAACCTGTCCTGGTTCATTTAGTGTTCTTAATAACAAATTGCTTATTTCAATGCATTCGTTAGACAATGGGATCAGCGAGTAAATCAGGGTGTCAAGGTGCTACACAGAACCCCCCACGGATCCACTCACCTCATGATGTAGAGCCCCCGGCGGGTCCACTCACCTCATGATGTAGAGCCCCCGGCGGGTCCACTCACCTCATGATGTAGAGCCCCCGGCGGGTCCACTCACCTCATGATGTAGAGCCCCCGGCGGGTCCACTCACCTCATGATGTAGAGCCCCCGGCGGGTCCACTCACCTCATGATGTAGAGCCCCCGGCGGGTCCACTCACCTCATGATGTAGAGCCCCCGGCGGGTCCACTCACCTCATGATGTAGAGCCCCCGGCGGGTCCACTCACCTCATGATGTAGAGCCCCCGGCGGGTCCACTCACCTCATGATGTAGAGCCCCCGGCGGGTCCACTCACCTCATGATGTAGAGCCCCCGGCGGGTCCACTCACCTCATGATGTAGAGGCCCCGGCGGGTCCACTCACCTCATGATGTAGAGCCCCCGGCGGGTCCACTCACCTCATGATGTAGAGCCCCCGGCGGGTCCACTCACCTCATGATGTAGAGCCCCCGGCGGGTCCACTCACCTCATGATGTAGAGCCCCCGGCGGGTCCACTCACCTCATGATGTAGAGCCCCCGGCGGGTCCACTCACCTCATGATGTAGAGCCCCCGGCGGGTCCACTCACCTCATGATGTAGAGCCCCCGGCGGGTCCACTCACCTCATGATGTAGAGCCCCCGGCGGATCCACTCACCTCATGATGTAGAGCCCCCGGCGGGTCCACTCACCTCATGATGTAGAGCCCCCGGCGGGTCCACTCACCTCATGATGTAGAGCCCCCGGCGGGTCCACTCACCTCATGATGTAGAGCCCCCGGCGGGTCCACTCACCTCATGATGTAGAGCCCCCGGCGGGTCCACTCACCTCATGATGTAGAGGCCCCGGCGGGTCCACTCACCTCATGATGTAGAGGCCCCGGCGGGTCCACTCACCTCATGATGTAGAGCCCCCGGCGGGTCCACTCACCTCATGATGTAGAGCCCCCGGCGGGTCCACTCACCTCATGATGTAGAGCCCCCGGCGGGTCCACTCACCTCATGATGTAGAGCCCCCGGCGGGTCCACTCACCTCATGATGTAGAGCCCCCGGCGGATCCACTCACCTCATGATGTAGAGCCCCCGGCGGGTCCACTCACCTCATGATGTAGAGCCCCCGGCGGATCCACTCACCTCATGATGTAGAGCCCCCGGCGGGTCCACTCACCTCATGATGTAGAGCCCCCGGCGGGTCCACTCACCTCATGATGTAGAGCCCCCGGCGGGTCCACTCACCTCATGATGTAGAGGCCCCGGCGGGTCCACTCACCTCATGATGTAGAGCCCCCGGCGGGTCCACTCACCTCATGATGTAGAGCCCCCGGCGGGTCCACTCACCTCATGATGTAGAGCCCCCGGCGGGTCCACTCACCTCATGATGTAGAGCCCCCGGCGGGTCCACTCACCTCATGATGTAGAGCCCCCGGCGGATCCACTCACCTCATGATGTAGAGCCCCCGGCGGGTCCACTCACCTCATGATGTAGAGCCCCCGGCGGGTCCACTCACCTCATGATGTAGAGCCCCCGGCGGGTCCACTCACCTCATGATGTAGAGCCCCCGGCGGGTCCACTCACCTCATGATGTAGAGCCCCCGGCGGGTCCACTCACCTCATGATGTAGAGCCCCCGGCGGGTCCACTCACCTCATGATGTAGAGGCCCCGGCGGGTCCACTCACCTCATGATGTAGAGCCCCCGGCGGGTCCACTCACCTCATGATGTAGAGCCCCCGGCGGGTCCACTCACCTCATGATGTAGAGCCCCCGGCGGGTCCACTCACCTCATGATGTAGAGCCCCCGGCGGGTCCACTCACCTCATGATGTAGAGCCCCCGGCGGGTCCACTCACCTCATGATGTAGAGCCCCCGGCGGGTCCACTCACCTCATGATGTAGAGGCCCCGGCGGGTCCACTCACCTCATGATGTAGAGCCCCCGGCGGGTCCACTCACCTCATGATGTAGAGCCCCCGGCGGGTCCACTCACCTCATGATGTAGAGCCCCCGGCGGGTCCACTCACCTCATGATGTAGAGCCCCCGGCGGGTCCACTCACCTCATGATGTAGAGGCCCCGGCGGGTCCACTCACCTCATGATGTAGAGCCCCCGGCGGGTCCACTCACCTCATGATGTAGAGCCCCCGGCGGGTCCACTCACCTCATGATGTAGAGCCCCCGGCGGGTCCACTCACCTCATGATGTAGAGCCCCCGGCGGGTCCACTCACCTCATGATGTAGAGCCCCCGGCGGGTCCACTCACCTCATGATGTAGAGCCCCCGGCGGGTCCACTCACCTCATGATGTAGAGCCCCCGGCGGGTCCACTCACCTCATGATGTAGAGCCCCCGGCGGGTCCACTCACCTCATGATGTAGAGCCCCCGGCGGGTCCACTTACCTCATGATGTAGAGCCCCCGGCGGGTCCACTCACCTCATGATGTAGAGCCCCCGGCGGGTCCACTCACCTCATGATGTAGAGGCCCCGGCGGGTCCACTCACCTCATGATGTAGAGCCCCCGGCGGGTCCACTCACCTCATGATGTAGAGCCCCCGGCGGGTCCACTCACCTCATGATGTAGAGCCCCCGGCGGGTCCACTCACCTCATGATGTAGAGCCCCCGGCGGGTCCACTCACCTCATGATGTAGAGCCCCCGGCGGGTCCACTCACCTCATGATGTAGAGCCCCCGGCGGGTCCACTCACCTCATGATGTAGAGCCCCCGGCGGGTCCACTCACCTCATGATGTAGAGCCCCCGGCGGGTCCACTCACCTCATGATGTAGAGCCCCCGGCGGATCCACTCACCTCATGATGTAGAGCCCCCGGCGGGTCCACTCACCTCATGATGTAGAGCCCCCGGCGGGTCCACTCACCTCATGATGTAGAGCCCCCGGCGGGTCCACTCACCTCATGATGTAGAGCCCCCGGCGGGTCCACTCACCTCATGATGTAGAGCCCCCGGCGGGTCCACTCACCTCATGATGTAGAGGCCCCGGCGGGTCCACTCACCTCATGATGTAGAGCCCCCGGCGGGTCCACTCACCTCATGATGTAGAGCCCCCGGCGGGTCCACTCACCTCATGATGTAGAGCCCCCGGCGGGTCCACTCACCTCATGATGTAGAGCCCCCGGCGGGTCCACTCACCTCATGATGTAGAGCCCCCGGCGGGTCCACTCACCTCATGATGTAGAGGCCCCGGCGCGCCAGCAGCGCGTGCGCGGCCAGCTCCGGGCGGGCCTGGTGCTCCAGCCTCATCACCGCCGACGAGAGCAGGCACAGGCCCGCTATCACCTCGCCGCAGAACTGCACACACACGCGATTAGAATAAGTAATATTTATCTACTATATCCGCTGCACGTTTACTGTTTCCCGACGCCTTTCTTGTCTACATTTTCTCGGGAAGATTCTAGGTTTAACTGACGATCACAAGTGCTTAGGGAAGAAGCTTAGTAACTAATGAGGAGTTACCCGGACAGCGTCGATGTGCGGCTTAATGTGTCCGGCGGCGGCCAGGTCCAGAACGTGATGGTGCGGCAGGGGCGCGCCAGCCCCGGGCCCGCAGAACGCCGCGCCCCGCACCCGCGCCAGTACCGCCGCGTTCCCGCTCGACCACGCAGAGCGCTCCGTCTCGCGGTAGCCTTGTATTGCCTGCAGATAAAAAACTAATTAGTTGATACTTATTTATGGCTAAAAAATAACGCTAGATAGCCAATTGTATGACTTCACAACAAACAATTCTTTTAATTGTGATTGTGAGGATCTTTATAGTTTTTCCCTGAAGAAGTGAATAGCTGAAGATTGAGCTCAGTGGCGTACCATTGGAGAGGACTATGGCCAGCAGTGAACAACTGTATAAATAATAAAATGTCTCAAAAATATTAATACAGTCAACATTTTTAAAGTAAACTATGTACAGTTTTTTTTCTTTTATATAATGGTTTCATGCAGTTTGCACATTGAGCCAGATTATAGTAAATGAAAATGAGTGGTGATGAAGATGGTAAATGAGATCCCCTCCCCCAAGCCCCTTGAGTCCTCAGTAAAAATGTGGGACTTGCACTGTTTTGTTTCAAATACCAACACTCATGTACATTCACAAACACTTAATTACTGGTTAATAATCCACCGTTATTACACATTAATGTTAGACATAATATCACAAATTTTAGAAAAAAAAACAAAACTGCAGACATGATGCTTCACTTTCCCACTAAGAAATCCTATGAACAGTTAGTTTGACATTGTCTTAAATTTCTTTTAATAAACCAGTGTGTATAGAGTAATATCAAGTTAGGAAAAAAAATCTGCTTTCTCACTCCCTCAATCTAATTACTTCTCCGACATAGGTGTACTGTTTACACATGACAGAAAACTTTTACAAAAACACAAGATAAGTAACTTAACCAGGCAGTGGTAAATATGTGACCACTATAAATTGGACCTTAAGGATTTGTTTAAGGTAAAAAATCAATAAACATTTACAACCTGCTTGGCCTGGTTAAGAGTTAACATTTATTATACGAAATATTTTTTAATGAAACATTTAAATAGGCCGGAGAGCGGCGATACCCCAGTGGCAAGACCCATTGACTTCAAA
This sequence comes from Musotima nitidalis, assembly GCA_949126915.1. NCBI lineage: Eukaryota > Metazoa > Arthropoda > Insecta > Lepidoptera > Crambidae > Musotima > Musotima nitidalis. The sequence goes on along the minus strand of OX421434.1, from coordinate 166,709 downwards.
ATCAGAGGGTCTCGGGTTTAAACTCTGGTGGTGCTGTCACAAACATCTATGGTAGTCATTATTAAGGAGTCAGTGTCTTCTAACATTCTGACAGCTGGCTTAACCATAGAATAATGTCTCATTCTTTCAGTGAAATTAAGCCAGATCAGACCCTCAGATCTTAGCTTAAGGCTAGCATATGATGGGAAATACAACGTTGAAAAAATTTTATGAAAACTCCGCACTTACATTGTCCCAGTGGTCAAACTCATATCTCATTCGCTTGAGGTATGGCTCCAGCTCAGTCACCAAGTCATTTTCTTCGTGCTCCGAGATGAAATTGGGGATCACCGTCATGTCGCGCGCCAGACTCGAGCGCAGCGCCGGTTCATCCTGCTGCGGCCACGACTCTTGGAATTCCAATAGATCCTCCCCATCTGATAATAATATTACAGAGGCCGGTCATCCAAAGGATGTGGATTCTTATAAAAAAATAATCTTATAAAACTGACTTCCATTTGTAGTGAGCAGAAACCTTGCCACAACAAATTGAAAGGGATTTATGTAGTTGCAGAAAACTTTTAGCACAAAGTTTTCTCTAATCTAACGGTATGAGATAAAAAACAAGAACTGTGTAGATTATACAGCTTTCCACAATAACTTCTGAAAATTATATATATGTATGTATATGTATTAATTATATATATTATATGTATGTACCTGTAGATGACTCTATATTTGTTTCTGAATTGATATCTTTATCAATGCATACTTGTCTGTGGACGTGATGAAAAACGTTTTTTATTTTACAATTTCGAATGAATCTTAACGTTAGCATCGTCCTTCTATAAAATTTTTGAAAGTCACAAATAAATATAGAATTATTTCATATTTGAAAATATTACTTAACTAAAAGATAAGAATAGAAAAACCTTTTGTACAAAAAGCATAGGTAACCTCAACTTAACAATAGAAAGATAACAGCTGATTTTGTTTTGACAGTTGATAGACATAGGTTTTTACAAAGTATGTTTCCAATAAGCGGTCTTTATTTTAACTTTTATTTATTAAAAATATACAGCTCTTAAAGATATGTAACTTATAGAATTTTGTTTCAAACTTACAGCTTATGACGGATATAATGTTTGGATTTTGATATGAAAATATTAGCTTTTAATTTATATATTACTATTAAATGAAAATTTATAAATATTTTGCCAAATATCTATATGCGATAATATAATATAACATCATCTTTTGTTTATAACTTTTAAAACAAAATATAATGTATTATCTTTTTTTTATAAGTTTGAAAACAAGAACATGCTATATGAACGTTAGTCTTGTCATTGGCAAGTAAAATTATTTGCTATGACAGTTGACAAGTAAATATTATCGTTTTGTCCAGACAGTTTGGGGATTATTTTGTAAATATGATGATTAACTGCCTTATTATGCTGCCTGGGATTATTTTTGGAATACTTCATCTAGAAAAAACGTTTTCGAGGCATAGCGTAATGAAGTAAACACGAGCGACTCGGGGCCCTCGACGGACCGAACGGAGAAATCCGACGGCGGCCGGATCATGGAGATCCGAGACTTGCCGGCGGAGCTGCTGATGGTGATCTTCGACTACCTGGACGCGGTCGCGCTGTTCGGGGCCGTGCCCCGCGTGTGCTCGCGGTGGGCGCGCCTCGCGCGGCGCCGCGTGCTCACCGTGACGCACCGCTCCCACCTGCGGCGGCTGCGGCCCGCCCTGCGCCGCGTGCGCGTCCGGGCCGCCCTGCCCGCGGCGCCGCTGCTGCGCGACCTGGCGCTCGCCGCGCGCCACCTGCGGGACCTCACCGTGGACCTGCAGGCGCCGCTCGAGGCCGCGCACCTCCGTCTGCTGGCGTCGCTGCCGCACCTGGAGCACCTGGACGTGTTTCTGGCCGAGCGGCGCTGCTCGGAGGAGGCGGCCGAGGCGCTGCGGCCGCTGCGGTCGGTGGTGCTGAACGAGCCGGCGGCGCCGGGCGCGCTGCGGCGGCTGGCGGCGGGCCGACTGCGCGCGCTGCACTCGTTCGGGCGGGCGACCTCGCCGCCGCGTCGCGCGCTGCGGGACCTGCTGACGGCGCGGCGGGTGCACCTCCGCGAGCTGACGCTGCGCTGCCCGCGGCTCCTGGACGCCGACTACGCGTGCATCGGCGAGTGCCCGGCGCTCGAGGTGCTGCAGCTGTACGAGTGCCGGCTGATGACGGGGGCGGGCGCGCTGCGGGCGGCGCGGGCGGGGGGGCTGCGGCGGCTGCACGTGACGGGCGCGCGGCTGGTGCGGCGCCGGGCGCTGGGCTGCCTGGTGGCGGGCCTGCCGCCGCTCATCACGGAGCTGGTGCTGAGCGTGGGGTCGTTCGGCGACGAGCACGTGGCGGCGCTGGGGGCGCGGCTGCCGGGGCTGCGCGCGCTCGAGCTGTGGGGCTGCCCGCTGACGGCGGCGGGGGCCCTCGAGCTGGCCCGCAACCTGCCCGCGCTGTCGCGGCTGGACCTCGACGTTCACCTGAGTCCAGAGCACCTCAGGGAACTCGACGGGCACCCTTCGCTGTCGAGCGTGCGCTGCCTGCGTGCGGCGGAGGGCGAGCCGGCCGCGCGCGGAGTCTCGGAAGGGTCCCCTCCGAATATCCGCGTGCGCGCCGCAGACGAGCAGTTCTCCTTCGACTGTTTTCGGGCCAACGGGGAAGGCTACCGGGCTTCGCTCATCTACTACTGGACGCAGTATGTCGACTTGAAACCGCTGCCGAAGCAATAGAAGTAGTCTCGAGAACGGCGATCTTTCTCTCTATTGATTCACCGCGGGCCCATTGTAACGAAGTTTTATGCTACCGTTTGTTCATGCTAGTGATGGATAAACTCTAATTAAAGAATCTCTTTTCACACATTAGAAGTGTAATCCTAAATGTATTCACTGACTAGAGAATAGAGAATGAGTGGAATGAGGTAATTGTTGACATTCAATGTGATATTAGTTGTACTTCCATAGTAAGTAATAAATTTTTGATGCAATTTAGATTTATCATATTCTATTTGTACAATGTGTTGTGTTATACTGGCTCCCATCTGGAATCATGGAGAGTCGAAGAAGAAAATTCCTACCGGATGATGGGCAACAGCAACCAAAGTTCGGTAGTGGACTAGTTGTGGCTGAGATGATGATTTATACCATATCTGTTATGTTTAGTAAATAAGAATATGTGTCTATCTATTTTATAAGATAAAGAAATGAACTACAAATTTATCTTAAACTAGAAGTGACTGTAATTTGTGTTTGTATAATTGAATATAATATTTTAATTCAATTTAATAATCTCATAAATCATTGATTGAAATTTGAAACCAAAAAAGATGTTTAAAAAAAAACTTAATTTTGTACACCATGTTGCTACAAAATAAAAATGATATGGCCATGCTATTAAATGCCATTACGTTTTATATATGTTGTGAACAAATAAACACATATTGGACAATACCAAAAGCGCTGAATTTTATATCTAAATCTACGGTGAGATGACCATAAACTCTTGTAAATTTTTAAGATTTTTTTTACTTGTTGGACTATTCTCTGATATTTGTATATTACTCTGAAATTTATGTAATTCTAAGTATTATACTGGTGCCGGATTTGGCTATTAAGTCAGTAGGTTGACTTAATGATCATAATCAGACAGATGTTATCATCTGACCACCATAAATAAATAAATATTCTCTTACAATCACATCAATTATTTAGTTCCAAGATAAGTATCATTAAGAACCTATGTTATGGATACTAAAGAACGGATACACATATTTTTTGTAAATATTTACTTAATATACATAGGAAACACCCAGACCAGAACAAATATTCATTCTGGGGGGAGAATCGAACCCACGACCTCAAGAGTGAAGTGCAGGTATACTGACCACCACGCCATATCGGTCGTCAAACTCTTTTCTCTAACTTACTCTTTCTTATTGTGTATATTTGCATGCCATGAGGCTAAATATGGAATAGCGCTACTTTTATGTATGTTGTGAACACCCCTGTATCACCTGAATTTGCAAATAAATATGATTTGACGGATGGCAGCTCAAACCCAAAACCCTCTCATCTTGGTTCGTAGGAGAAATTATACGGTAGACTATATTATGGATGGCTCTAACTTAAAACTCTTAATAATATATATACTATCTTATTATTTAGATTCCAATGCTGTATACAAAAACAAGAAATCTCCTAGTAATAAATGAAAATTATAAAATGGCTCTTTTTAACAATTACAATAGGCGTAGGTACGCCTACGGAATTGTAACAGCAAACTCTTCATTTTGCAATATTGACTAAGTAATGACAATTGCGAAGCGCTCGTAGCTCCGCGATGCTCGGTGGTCGGAAATGATCACCAAAGACAAGCGAAATCGTCTGTTGCCTCTTAACGCAGAGAAATTGGTATTTATTCATCATAATTTGCCCTTAGTGTAGTTTGAGTTTAATTATCTTTTTAGTTATTTAAAAATAATCTCTTCAAGTCTTTATTTCAAATGCGGTTTCCGGCTGGATACTGAAAATAAGGCCTGATAGGCCCCATATCGAATATCCGTTTCATCCCTAATTTACATTCATGAGTGCAACGTCGGAGCCTACAATGAGATAGAATAAAGCTTTTTAAATTTCTTCTAACTCCATAGTGCTCGTACGGTGTCATCAACTTCACTTGCACGCGCCGCCGCTCGCCGGCAAGTGACCGCCACACTCTTGTGCTTGTGCGTCAACTGCATTGTCGTATTGTTAACTATTGTTTCAACACAATGAATTGTATTGATATTATCATTCGGGACAAAAGTTTTATATCTGTTCCACATGATGGCGGCGAATGCGAAATCTTGATGGCATTTCCTGGGTCAATCACTTGGTGACAGAGGACTGCCATGTAGCCAGAGTGGCGTGATATAGGCACACAATATGCAGTGCATACCTTATGCCTTTTTTTTGACGTCGTAAAAATGCATTTACGCATACCCAGCCGGTCGGGGGCCGAACAGCGATTACGTGGGGCTCCTGCAGGAACTTTTCAGCTTACCCACTAAAAAACTGACGACGCCCGTCACTTGATAAAAAAAAGGCAGGACCATGGTCTCTCATCAGCCCATGGCCCCGCCAGCGGCAACGACCGCTCCTGTGATGAAAAGGTAGCGAACCTCCTCAGAGGGGTGCAGTAATTACATTCACTCCTACCTCTCAGGCGTAACACTAATGAAGTGCATCGACTTCCTTGGAGAATCTTACATTAGGTAGCAGGTGCCCTCGCACCTGCTGTTCGGCAGCTCTACGACTGCGGATCTCTCTCTCTTTCTCGCTCTGCGGCCTCCTTTAGCGACATGACTTCTTCGCAAAAGGAGGCCATTGCCTCTCAAGCCCCTTCGCTGTCAACCATCTTATGCATAACGGTTGGCAGCGAAAGATCCTCACTGTTCAGAGCCGTTACAAGGGCTGTTCGCAGTCCCACCCATGCAGGGCAGACCACCATCGTGTGATGAGCAGTGTCTTCTTCACAGTTACAATGGTGGCACCTTTGGGTTAATTCCTCCAGCTATGTTGCACAGATACCTTCCGAAGCATCCGTGCCCTCAGAGTGAGTCACATGTGTCAGCCAATACGACATTAACCCCCACCTTCGGCAGTCCCATATTCCTATTATGGCCCAATTCCCTCAAGGATCCGGCGTCGTTACCTTTAATGTGTCACATCATTATGACTACATTCTGCCTAATGATAAGTAGTCAATGCAGTCCAAACGAATGAATACGCTTCATACCGTGGATTATCTACGCGCGGCAACAAGCGCACCCACTCGTGACGGCCTGGAAAAATGTCGTTTCACGCCCCGCTTAGAAGACCCGAGATTATAGCAGCTTCATTCATCTCAGCGCAGCGATTCCTAACAAACACATTCCTCTGAACGCATCCTCGCATATCTCTGGTGGAAACGCTGCCGTGGACTCCCATCGACTACGGTTTTTTTACCGATGAAATAACGCACATGAGTCGAGTGCTAAGTTCCAATTAGTAAAATTAATTGCCTGAACTTTGACTTATTGTAATTTGAGACTTAGATATGTCATCATCTCAGCCTATTAACGTCCCACTACTGAGCACGAGCCTCCTCTCACATATAAAGGTGTGAGGGTATTGGGTCATACTGACCCAGGTCATACTTGAGGCTGACCCAGTGCGGATTGGCGGAGGCAGGTGTATGGCGTCTTGCTGTTAGAATTTTTTAAGCTGTGGGCTCTATCATGGCTTAACGACTACCACATTTAGTGATAACCAGGACCAACGGCTTAACGTGCCTTCCGAAGCACGGAAGCGCTCGATATCAAATGTCACACTAACGATCACCCATTCACGGACTGACCTCTGTAAACTCTGCTGTACTTCGGTGATCGTTTCCGACCACCGAGCACCGCAGAGCTACAAGCGCTTCCTTAGGTATATATTTAGCTAAAATCGTGTCGGGCTGTTAAAAGTAACACTTGATCTATGTCACTTATTTATGTGATCAAGTTAAATCTGATAATTTTTTTTTATGGCGGACTCAAATAACCTTTAAATTTTAACACATAAACTATTTTATTGATGATGTTTTGCTCTTTAACAAAAAATTTAGCTGCTTTCATGTTAATATAATTAAGCTGTAGACTTTATTTTAAAAAACCATTAGACACTTATGAAACAGGTAAACATGTTAAATACAAGTTCGCATACTGACATACTTATTTTCCATCTACCGTCATATTTTTTTACTTTAATTTTGTTATAGCTATAAAGGTTGATTGATTTTTATGGTTGTTTAATTTATAATGTATTTAATTTCTATAAATAATATAAGGAAGAAATGTATTCCTATTTTAAATTGTGATACCCTTGCAGGGTTCATTTGAGGACAAAATATTATTTTTAAGACCTAAGTGTACACCAAATGACACAATAAAGAATTATGATTATGATTAACTAGTGTTTAAGTTCACAAACGCTAATAATTCATTTGTATTATCTTTAAATATACAAGATCTGTAAATAGATTGAAGTGACATGTATTAAAAGTTACCTCTTTAAGGTCTCCATTGTTTCGTGAAATAAACAACTAGTATTATTATTATAGTACTCAAATAGTTCATATACTTATAGCTGCGTAAGAACGAATATACTTAACACATTATCACGTTATGTAGGAGCTGAAAATACGAAAGGGCACCAACGAGCAAAAAGCCATTTAAGCAATCTTCCAATTACTTTGCCATATTGCGTGCCATGAGCTCGTTATAACTAGGTACATTACTGCCATCAGCTGGGAGCTGCGGGGGAGGGGCGGGACGGGAGGAGGGGTCCAATCGGCGGACACTAAAGGTCACAGCTCATTAGAGCCACCCGGCACCCACCCCGCACCGCCTCGTCGCCCGGCGTCCACTCGTTGTCGACAGGTGGTCGACGGGTGAACACCGCGTTATCACCAATAAACGTCGCGCGGTCAATCAGTGGACCTCACGTCGTCAACCAGTGGACCCGGCGTGGTCAATGAATGGACGACACTTGGTCCACGAATTTCCGAGTAGTCTGTTAACAATTGGCACTAGTCGTCCTCGCGTGAATCATTCGCGGGTAGCGCGCGGTCCACTCGGGACTCACGCGTTGGCAATGCGCAGTCAACGCAAGGCAAGCATGCGAGCAACGAGTTGTCACCTAGTGGTCCACCCGCCGTCCGCGCGTGGATGGCTTACGATTGAGGCGATCTGGTGACGCTGCGGAGTTGATGTAGTGAGCGCATACCCATACAAATTCATATAAAGAATACTAACCGCACGAGGCGAGGCGGTGCGGAGTGGGTGCCGGGTGGCTCTAGTGAGCTGTGACCTTAAGGCGTCGTCCATAGTAAACGTATTGTCCGCCGCCGACTTGCGACTGTAAGCTTCCTGTGTTTTGCCATTAGCATTCTGCAAGCGTGTTGTCGGTTCGGTGTGAACGAGACTTAAATACACCTACGAGTATATTGCGGCCGACTGTCCGTTTGGTCCGAGCAAAACTTGATGGCAGCCGATCTTTCCGTCCGTCAATGTAGCACGCCGATGATTAGCTGTTTTAGTACACCAACACTTAGTATACAAACCTATGATTTCCGATGGGGTTGCGCAACCAACGTCGTCGTCTAACGAGATAAAGGCCACTTTACTGAAGTAGCTGACTAACTTAGTAGCTAAGCAATTACAGTGCTCGCTTACACATAAATAAACTTAAAAGGGGTTATTACAAAAGAGACTTTCATATGATAAGAAGAAGACAGTGACAGCACTAGTTTTAAACGTTTTTTTTTGATTTACGTCGGTTACAAAATTGCACTTACGCACTTTCTCCCGGCCAAAGGGAGGGCCGAGAGAGGTGTGTAGGACTCACCACCGGCAGACACGACCGCCAACAGTAATACCCATTAAAAATCAAAACCAGGAGGACCTCAGAGAGACGCATTGGACGCGCCTCTCCTACCTCCTTGTGCGACCATAGCGTGTGTGGCCGACTTCTCGGAGGGTCCATGGATAGACAGCCCCTGCCTCCGCTGCCTAAGACCCCCTGGCGCTGCTTGACGGGCCTTCCTGGCCTGCCCGCTGCGCCCTCCACGGGCCCCTTTTAGTTTCCCCCCCGGTAGTCAGTACCAAGGGCACCCAGAGTCGCCAATCTCTGGGTGTTACCTTTTTCCTAGCGCCCTCTGCGCCCCACCAGGATGTACTCAGCCCCCCCACCACGACATGGTGGAGACCAGTCGGGGGGGACTAGTTTTAAACCTGGTCTAACTTTAGATATCGTTTTGTAATAAGACCCACAAGGTTTTAAATTTAGGAAGATTACAGATTTTGACGACAAAGTGGCGTAAAGGTATAATACCTACACACAGGACAAATCTTTGTGTGCATGAACATGAATATTTGTTCTGGTCTGGGTGTTATCCTATGTATCTTAAGTATATATTTACAAAAAAAAAGTATTTATGTATGTTTATCCGTTATTTAGTATCCTTTACACAAGTTCTTAGTGATACTTATCTTGGAACTAAATAATTGGTGTGATTGTAAGAGAATATTTATTACCTACGCTGTGTAGACTTTGTGATGTTGCGTAAGGACTTAAGATAGATCAGAAAATTTCCTAGACAACTCACTGAGTGCTCCTGGCCCCAAAGTACACTAGACTTGCCATTACGAAGTATACAAATCTGATATAGGTCCAAGAAGCTTTCGAGTGGAAATTACATGTAATTAGACTAGTTTATTGTAACTTTTCATAGGAAAGGATAACTATACTACTCAGTACAACACTGGAGTTGGTCAGGCAGACAGACAGAGGGCGATACAAGGGTCGATGAACGTCGCAGGGTCATTATGAAACATAATATGGTTAATTAAATTAGCACACGAGATGAGATAACTGGCGGGTTAAGGAACTGCTAATCGTTGAACCCGCCGTCGGACCGGAGGCGGTGTACCATGATGCAATGATGAATTACCTAGATAAGATTGTGCCTGTGTTTGGCAACGCGGAACAATTTCATTGTCCTGAAACCTGGTAAAGAGAAATACATAATCCAACTATATCTTCGTTGACTGACATTATCAAAATTAGGTTAGTCAACTATAAACAAGCTGAATCCATACGCCTAATCTCCGAAGTGGTGAACAGACATCCGCCTTCCACTTGTTAGATCCTGGCATATACATTTACATAAACCTTCTAATGCACTCACCGTGTCTGAGAGTAGTTTAGATCTGTGAAGATCTGTGATCTCTTATTTTGTACAATAAACTTTTTAAAAATATAAAAAGTTAAAGAAAATTATGACTTTAACTGTGAGTTTTAACAAACTGTATGTTTTAGTTTGTCTTTACTAAAAATTTAAAATTATCGTCAGTATATAAAATTTTGTAGCCAATCCCTTATAGCATTATTAAAGTTTTGCTATTGTCACATTAAGTGAATATGTGTCCAGTTAAGGATAATCGGCTTACAGTACCGATGTAAATACCACATGGATCGGATATTGGAGGTTCTCTCTCCAAGTTCAGAAAAAGAAGTGAATTTAAAAATTATATTTTCCACTGCACTTTTACTTACATAATTATTCATCAGAAACAAGGTACAATATGTTATTATTGTCTGTTATTAGTGGTATTAGCTAGAGACTGAAGAAATTTATGTAAACGAATATTCAATTTCGAGAAGACCTCAAATTATGATAGTCAAATCTTAAAAAAAACAGCAAATGAAATGCTGTTTATTCTCAGCAGCGCGTTTATGTCATTTCTTAGAGAAAAAAATCTTCCTTGATAGTATTTACAAGAAGCATTTGTCTACAATCGTGAGTGATTCGCCAGTTCCGGGCTTTTTGTGTAAACTTAATATAATAGCTTAAATATTATCACTAACATCATCATCATTGATGTTGTTAGTAAGAATATTTCCTATGGCAGAAGAAAAAACTAACCTTGACGATTTTCTTGTCCTTTTTTACGATCGATCTGGAGCCTGCAGTGAATAGCAATTTCATAAGAGCTCTATTGAGCCATACTTGAATAAATGATAATGACTCCCTATTATAGCAAATACCATATAAACTCCAAACAAACAAATCTATAGCAGAGGTTATGCAAGTCTTAGAACTTATTGGAAAGTTTACGTTTCTAGAAACTGTTACATTCTTTGTTATTAGTTAGGAACGAAGAGTACATTATTCAGTCAGTTTGCAGATTTGAAACAATACAGGCTTGAGACTAACCACAGCTCGGAACAGTAATATTACATTGTACTCGTTAACACCGTAGACAGTAGAGTTAGTTTCAATGGTTCCAACTATCCACTAGTTTTCTAATATATTTAAACGGAGCTATGGCAGTCAATTCAGCAGGAGACCTGTTTTGCTGTTTACACTATCACTACTTGGTAAATTTTTGACATCATCACTATCTTCCTTCCCGTTCTTCACGTCCCACTTCTCTGATCAACCAAGGTAAGAGAGATTTAGGTCAATCAGGTCTGGCCCCCACGCGAAACCAGCGCGGATTGGCGGAGCCAAGAGTGTAGTTTCCTGCTGTTAACATTTTTCAAGCTGCCCAAAAGCGCTCTGACTTGGCTTGTCACTGTCACATTAAGAACGGAACCAGATTGGACTGCTAAGTGAATGGATTGTAATATAGTTTGGCACACACAGTAGACGACGGTCAGCACTGTTATTGAAAAAATATATACATAGTTTCTGGATGGTGCTTAGTAAATCGCAGGCAAAAATGATTCAAGGTCTTATAATATTTGATGAATACCTGCGGTAAGTAAACGTTCTGCGAGTATACTACTTTAACATTTGTTTATCCTGATAGGTTCAACTCACGACATTATCAAAGGTTAGTACTTACCATTTTGTCTAAATATTAATGTACTATATTGCGGTCTCACTAAGCCCATCTTTAGTAGGTACGTGTACGTTCAAGAAGGCGATGACTCATAAGTTGGAATAATGTATTTACATTGAGTTCCAATCAACGTCAGCCAGCACCGACCTTCGGCGCTGGCCTCTATCACCATCAGGTAAGGTTCAAATTGGCGCCTCATCACCCCTCGCCCTTGGTACGCCGCGCATCACGAACAAAATTTTTAATTAGATTGGATCGTGACGACCGTATTAAGTGATGATTTAACCTTTCGTATACAATTATTTTTGAATTATGATTCAAATTTTGCAATGGATCATGGAAAGATATAAATTAGAAAAATAAAATATTACAGACACATTACATTTTAACACTAAGAATTAAAATAATTGGAAGTGTTAGCGAGTGAGCATTATGGAAATCCTGTAGTAGATTAAATGTGAACACTTCATCCAATTATAATTATAGGATCTAAAGAAGTTGATGGCGTACTTCTTTACTATAAATGGGTTGGCGAGATACTTACAGACGCCACATTACCACTTTCTGCTCTAAGTATTGTTTATTCACAAGAAAAGGAACAAACTGAAAAACAAATCACACTAACATGCAAGTCAACCTACAACGATACAAAGCGATTAAAATTCAAAAGACACGTACCTTTAATGGAAGTTTTATGTAATTATTGGTGGTTTACTACGGTGCCTGTTAGTAGGTGATGGGGTTTTAATGTACATAGTCACCGTAGTATTTAAAACCATTAAGTATGTAAATATATAATATGATTTAAGTCAGCACACTGATCTAACCCGATTTTGACTGAACTCCGTTATGAAATGGAGCGATGCCATTTCACAGCCACAACTCAAAGGGAAACATCATTGTATGGTTAAACCAGTTGTCATAATAATAGAAGGCACCGCCTCCTCTCCGAGTCACCAAATACCATCACAGAAGTCATGAGCAGAGTTGGGCATATTGTCCGTTTCTGAAAAGAGGTGGGCTGGTATGAAGTACGTATAGAAGGACTAAACGCGGAGACCGGCACCAGTAACGTAGAACATCTATATTATTGTAATTGATTCTATTTGGTGCCAGCAATTTGTCGTTGTAAATAAATGTTTAACAACTAGGTACAAATTGGCGAGATTCAATTTGACACCACTTTGTTACGAGCGTGTAACACTTAATGCAGCGTTGGTGTTGCCATCATTTAACGTTTGGGTGCCCACCAGCAAATAGGCCTCAATTTCGGAAAGTTACCGCGCTCATCCAGTAAAGGCCATAGTCAAATAAGAATGGTAGCATGAGTGGACCATGCCACTCCATGCTACTATTCTCTTATTGGGAGTTTTGCGTTTTTCATTGATGAGACTTACAAGATTTTAAGTGTTATCAATGACACGCCTGCCCAGCTCATAAAACAGTGTGTTTTTACAAAATCCCAATTAGCACTGCATTTATTTAATATAGTTATACAAGTCGGCTTACAGAGCAATGCATCCAACACACCGGCATGCTAGTTCTTACAATAAAATAAATTGATAAAAATAACATAGGGATCTTATTACATAAAGATGAAAAAGCCATGAAAGCATTGCGTTGTTCACCCAGAGATATCACTAGTTAAGTCTCTCTATGGCCAGTAATATTTATAGCTATACCGCCAGTCGCGCTGCATGCATTGTTGTGCCTTCGTATTACCATCTATAGGTTATGTCAGGTTGGAACCAAAATGAACTGATTGTCTATTCCTTTGTGTACTATAATTGAGCTAATCATGGTGCGTTCGTCAGTTGTAGCCAGTTCACACGTTGACGAATTACCACGCTTGTGACGCTTGACAAAGTTGTTATATTTTCGTGAATTAGGTACACTTACGTCAATGAGCATTACGGACTGAATAATGTGCGGCAATGTTAAATGGCCAAGATTTCCGCGTCAGTAGAGAGGTTTAATGACATTTATTGTTTTACTTTTTGTGCTTGATTAAGAAGTTGCACACCGCATGATTTGGCCCTTTAATTGGTAGTCTAGAGACTTTTTCAAATATTTCTGCAAACTCATGTTAATGTATATGATTAAGTTTGTTTATTAATTGTTTAAGAACTTTTGTTTGACAGATAATGACTTGCTTTAAATATTGAGTCAAGAATTTTGATGTTTTTCACAAAATTTTCAGCTTACAACTTAATAACTAGCTATGGTTCGATGAATTAAACAATAATTTAGTGATTAATAGGAGTTTATATTTATGAATAATTATTATTAGTAATGTAAAAAGAGTAACACACTAACTTCTTCAGACTTTTGGAACTTTTACTAGTAACATTCCATTTTCGGTTTCCCAAGACATAACTTAATGTTCACTTATATTCCTTTTATTCTCAACAATACAATGACATCTATATAAATGTATCTAATCTGAAATTAGCGCGTCTAATAGGTGATATAACAATAAAGTCGTAACAAGTCGCCACAGACAATGCGCGAAAGTAACAGACAAATGAGGCACAGTGCAAAGACAGCAGTAGTGTACCTACTGGGTCTTGTTGGTTGCATATTTCCTCCCTACCCCGCGCGTTGCTGGGTGATGTCGGATGGTTGCGGGCGTAGGTGTGTCTTATAGTTGCCTCAAGCATAAATTTTGATCGCCTTCCCGTTGACAGGTGCTAGTATTCAGGCTTTATTGTTGTGGGTGGTATATCTCTCGGAGATTGCTGTTAGAGTTCTATCAAAGTTGTCTTTGCCATATTGGACCTTACCCCTTGTAACGTGGCTTTGAAAGAAAGTGTAAGCTTTCAATTAGTGGTGGATGAAACTTTTTATACCGAGCGACCTCTTTCGAGACCTCTCTCCATCTTCTAAAATGATCTAGATATATGTTGTATCTGTTGTTTTTGCAAGGCCAAGACAACTAGACAGAAAGAAAGAAAAATATTTTACTCGTGCACATTACATGACAATACAAAAAACTGATACTATACACTCCGGATATCACCATATCCTAGCATTATCCCGGTTGCCCTAGACTAAGCTTAGACCAGGGTTTGCTTACTGGTCTAACCAGAATTCAAATCTGAGACTTTTATACTATACTCGTACTAAGCAATTGGAATAATTCTATATTAAAAAATGTCGTTAAATAAATATACAAAGCAATTACAATACATTAACCACATTGTGTGATGTGAGCATTCGGCATCGAAATACATCGTGACATGGACCGCTCCCACTTCGTAGACTGCATCAAATACGACATCCTTATCATCATGTCTTCAAATGATACTCAATTTCATATATAGCATTAAAAAGCCCAGTTTATTTACGTTTTGTAATAATTTTACACACATTATTTTTGACATACTTACTTATTAAAGACATAAAAATATGGAACGTTGCTTAGTATTTACAAACACGTTAAAGTGCATATAAACAGAATGTACAATGGAGCTGCTTACTACAAAAGTGTCTTCTAGCAGTTCGAAACAAGGACAATACGTTTTAAACACAAAAAGAGTTAAGTAGAACCAAGAACTGACTGTGCTAGAGTGTCAGGAAATTTGAATACACAATGCTGTTTAAAATAGCTACGGTTCTATCAGCGCATATAATGAGAAGGATTCGGGAAAAAGTCGGTATTGTGGAAGAAGAATTCAAGTAGAGTGTGACCAGCACGAATATATAGGACCAATGTCCTACATTTTACGAAATAAATTATGTAAATTTCGTGCATTTTTTAACAACGTTTAGCTCCTACTATTCTTATTTGATTATGAATATGGTCGTGTGCAGAATGCCCGTGAACAATGCCGCTAAATGCGGGCAAAAAGGGCGCAATATCACTGTCACTGGGTGAGTGCGCGACACACCACGCTCAAAAAAACGCGCATTGTTCGCTACCATTCGAGCCGAATGCGAACGAAACCCAACAACATCACCTTCAAACACGGCTGCGATATCCGAGTTAATGTGCTATTGTTTATCTTTTATCACTTTGGTACTATAATCTATAGTAAGTATTTATGTATAGTCTATTATATATAACAATGTAAGCTCTGGAGCCTTTTAATTGCAGCCAAATAATGTCGCTCTTTACCTTTTTTATAAGCTTGCATCATCTGATGATTAGCCCTCTTCTATTCCCCCGAGAGAGACTTTACTTAAACCACTCCCGAAGTAGGTACCTACTTTGTTTAGGATTCTCCAATGTTGGAGCTCAGTTACCTAGTTCATTAACTCTATACATGTTTTTGCCATGGCATAATTTATGAAATATCTACAGAGATAATTGACGTCACAGCCAAATACTTTATTGTTGCACTGACATCAAAGAAAATAGATAATTTATCTTTATTTTCTAAAGCGTTTGAGGCATGCTTGAACATCTCGTGTAAATAAGAAATTCGTAGTTAACACCGGCGACGACCCACAAAACCTCACCGCAAACATATCTGATTTACCCTTATCAAACACAAGATTAAAAATCCGTAAAATTACGGCCATTAAAAATAGAAAGCGTGATAAGAAAGTGCAAGAAGACGCCGAGAGCGATGTGCGGGTAGAGCCGAAACGGGTCGACCGTGAGTAATTGGTAATTAGCGATCACCTGTACTCGCCTATGCACGCCTGTACTCGCCTATGCACGCCTGTACTCGTCTGTGCACGCCTGTGTTCGTCTGCGCTAGCTGTGTTGGCCTGTGTTCGCCCGTGCCGCGTTGCCGCCGCGTTACGCACTAATTGTCCGATTGCCCATTACCTACAAGTTCATTGAATCGTTCACGTCTCGCTATCTTAAGTATACATTTCTAATGTGCGTGTTAGCTATTGGCGTCGTCACCTCCGTCCTCAATGGCTTATTGTTGGTTTGAACATGCCAATTGGTTTATAGAAGATAACAAATATTTCTCTTATCTGTTTAGCTTTTCTACGTGTTTAGATTTCTGTAAATAAGTTGAGTACATCTGTCCAAAGTATTGCATTTTTAAAACTTCTATTTATAAAGAAAAAAAATAACATTTTAGCGAATTGTTCTAGTAAAATAGGTGTTAAGTGGGTTTCTATGACTTTTTTAAACAAGCGCGTGTAGTCGTTATATTCTGATTGTACTTGTATGTAATCCGTAATTTGACTCATTGTATTTCATTGAAATTCTCTTCACATCCGTCAGTGCTATGTACTTCTAGGAGACGCGTGTGCGTCAAAACATTACCAACTCAATAGGTTAGCAAGGAAGTGACCCCTCTCAAATTCCACTTACTACCACTACCACCAGTAATGTTTACGATACGATTATAATATACGATTGTAAACAAAGTAGGGAATATACTATTCCACAAGAAACACACATTCATTTTAATCGTTGTTTTCCGACGTTTCCGTTTTGACGAACGATATGGTGTGGAGGTCAGTATACCTACACTTCACTCCAGAGGTCGTGGGTTCGATTCCCACACAGGACGAATCTTTGTGTGCATGAACATGAATGTTTGTTCTTGTCTAGGTGTTTTCCTATGTACATTAAATATGTATTTACAAAATAAAGTATGTAGGTAAGTATGTTCATTCGTTGTTTAGTATCCATAACACAAGTTCTTAATTATACTTATCTTGGAACTAAATAATTGGTGTAATTGTTAGAAAATATTTGTTTATTTATTCATTTATTTCAAACTTGACGATAAGCGCCACTAATCTTTTATTGTTTTAGTAACTAACTTTTCAAAAATTTCTTTTGAGTTAATTTTGTTTTAATTGTTTTTTGTACTGTTTTGGTCTTGAAATTCTTCAATCGTAGCCGCGTCCTTTCGCAAGCATAGATGTTGGTAGTTACCATGGCTAAAGCCAAAAATGAAGGCTTCATCGTTTCGCTGGTTGATCATTATCAATTTCACACGTAATCCCCGAGCACCGGTCCCCACGCTGCGCCCGCGCCGCGCGCCCAGTTGCGTCAGAACTTCCGCACACCACGTGTGAACCTGCACTATGACCTCTTATTTAATTGAAAACTGTGACATTAAAAATATTTGTAATTGCGGAAACATTTTTAGAGATCTTCATCGCAGTAGTTTAATGGAGATATGGAAATAATGAAATATTTACTTGAAAATAGAGCGTTATCTACTATCCTACTACCTCGTACAGTCGTAAGCGTGTTATTTGTAGTCTAATCAGCACTTACTCTAAAATAGTTTGTATTCATTCGAGGTAGTCCTGTGAACACTGAACGATCCGTTGTGGGTAATACCTTTAGGAAAGTGCATATTATATATAGGTACACTATTCGTTATCAAATTACTTAACCCGGTGGAAGCTAAAGCTGGAGATGTGGACACTATTCCATCTCTGCTTCTACAGTCATTTTTCAATATTTAGAAAAATAGTGTTTCTCCGTTGGCAGTGTTTGTGACTGTAGAAAGTTATAGAAGTATTGTGGAAGCCGCAACTTAGCCCTTCATCGATTTCCGTACTGGGAAAATATCTGATGCTGATGAACATCCATATCTGAGTTAGGTACTAATATCGCTAATAAGGCCCAAGGTCCGTCCGCACCGCACGCCACTCTCCATAATGCGCTATTACTTTCTTGGAACAATGGACAATAAATATCACAATTATTAATAATGATTATTGTTTGTTATTGAACTTGAAGCGCGGTCGCCGGCCACACTGCTGTGTGCAACATGGGCGTCGTGACAACCCGCGCCACACACCTGGACGCACGACTTCAAAGGAAACGCATGTCGCGGGTCTAACACGCAATTACACGAATATATACTAATATTATTTTAATTAATAATAAATTAACAACACATTGTTAACAGATCGCGTGTTTGAACATGAAGTCATATTAAACTTTTGTAAAGTTTTTGTAAAAACGTCACTAGGCTGGAGTTCCTGGTGCTGCAGGCGTCCATAGGATGCGGTGCCACTTCTCATCAGGTGGGCCGCATAATTAAATGTCACCTTGGAGTACAAAAATCATCATTCAAATATGCATTTCACAACAGAAGGAAGATTGACGTGTTGTCATTCTGATGTTTCAGTCCCAACTGAAAGTACTTAGCGGCTTTCATACTTGTTTTCTTGAGACAACTTCAAACAGAATTTAATTCTATCACTTCCAACACAACATTGGAGTTTCCTCTGAAACTTGAGCAAGCAGCTTCCTGAGCCGGTTCAGCAGTCTGTAAGTGACAATGTCCCGGACTGGACAATATGCGAAGATAATTCTTAAGACCACCACGGTTACTTAAAAAGTTTACGTAGGAAGTAAAAATCTTGTCTTCTCCACAATTAGTTTGTCAATGGATTCGAACAAAACGCTATAAGTAAAAATATATTTAAAGGAACCCTAAATATAGGTACATAATACAAAATATCCAATAGCTAAATGTTTAATTCCCGTTAAACTAACTCCCTAAATTTGCAAGAACATTATAATGTAGATCCTTATGTTATGCAGATAAAAGTGCAAGTAAACTTGTTTTATAATTTATGCTTCACCGTGCAGATTGAACTGGTTAATAACTAATATTTCAATACGAAATATAACAAAATACTTGCTTTGAGCACAGACGATAAACCGCTTAAATGATCGCTATTCAAATATTCAATAACTGCAGGAATCTGTGCCGCTACACTAAGTAAGCTTATATTTTGAATGCCTACATTATTATATTTTAGTTATTTAACTTCAGTACTGCATTACAAATATTAGTATTTTTCTGAAAAAAAATATTTTTCATAATAGCGAAACACATTAACTTAATTATTACTATTTATAAACTGAATGACAGTTGGTTGGTTTACATAGATCAACTGCCGGTTGACCTCTGCAACCCAGGGAGTAACATCATTATATGATTAAACCAGCTAAGGCACTGACTTCCGAATAACGACTGCCATATATTTTCATGACAGCCGGGACCAACAGCTGAACGTGCTTTCCGAGGCACAGAGCAAGCGATAATTCGCATATAACTTCGAAAGTCATAGTGTGCCACCAGGGTTTGAACACCAGACCCTCTGAATTTGAAAGCTATGCGTCTGGGCTATCGCCGCTCTAAATCGCGCGATGTACGCTCCTAATAACAGTATATTTATTTATTTAATACACGGACATCATTATAACGCAAATTATAATTTATGCAATTGCCCATTGTTTATAATTTGTATAATGAATCTAAAAGTATCTAAATTAGTTGTTTCAGAAAATTAAGAGCACAAAAACAAATTGAGTTCGAGGAAGCTGTCAAAGCAGCCGCCGCAGGTCAGGGCCTTGAGGGTCGGCGACCACCTTGGAGGGGCTTCCACGGCGGCTGATGAGAACGTGATACGATTTCAAATTCATCAATTTTTTATTTTTTTTCCGTGTAATTCTGTGCTCTACAGGTCACCTTCAACATTTTTATTAAAGTCTAGAGCATTAAAAGTGAATTCGTCTGTTTGTTTTGTAATTACGTTGTTTTTTACGTTTTGTATGTAGTTTAAGGAATAAAATGATTTGAACTTTACGGACGACTAAAGTACTGCAACGATTTTAGTGAATGTTCTCCTTAAATGGCACTGTAATGTATAAATGAAAGCGTATTACTTAACGAAAAAAAACTAAAACTATATTGCAAGCAGTACCGGCTCCACGTATTTAATGTAAGATAATTTCTGTTTGCACAACCGCCGCAGTGCCCACGATCCTCGCGTGCTCCTCTCTCGCCTGTCGCCGTCTGCGTGTCGCTCACGAGACGCGCAACACAACCACGTAAAGCATCAGGGAATCGAAGAACAAGTGCGATAGGGCTGGTTACTACAAATACACTTAATACGGCTATACAATACATTTAAATTCAGTATATAGAAGGTCTTAAAATTGAATTATCATAATACATACATACATACAGACACGCCTGTTTCCCCGAAGGGGAAGGCAGAGGCATAATCTGCGCCCACACTTCGCCAATTATATGGTTGGTCCCACGTAAGAGGTGGCGAGCCTTTTGCCGCTTACTGGGCACTGTTATATTCACCAGAGCCTCGTCTGTTGATCTACAGGTGCACCACTTGCAGGTGAGGTTGGCATGGGCCCCCTAGGTCTTGGTAGGATCCCTGTACACCTCTATCATTAACGACAATAGCCCAGTAGCGAGACGAAAGTTATGTGCGTAGTTATCGCTTGGTCCGTCTCTCGGAAAGTTCCAGCTGTCATGAACATCTATATGGCAGTTGTTATTAAGACGTCAAAGCATTCTAATATCCTAACAGCTGGTTTAACCATAGAATAAGGTTTCCCTTTGGTTTTCCGAGGTCAGACGGCTCCATCTAATAACTGAATTCAGTCAAATCTGGTTAAACCAGTTAGCAGACCCTGGACCCTAAGCTGAAGTGTAGGCAAACCAGGATAATGCTAGGATATGATGATCATAATCGTTAGACCTACAACTGGGCGCCGGGCCTCTTTTCACAAAACAAGGTGAGAGGTCCAGGGTCATACTCCACCGGGGTAAACCAGTGCAGATCAGCGGAGGCAGGTAAGCGGCGTCCTGCTGTTAGAATTTCTCAAGCCGCCCAATAAGAACCCCTTATTGTAATAATCTCACTCTATGCAGATACTAACATATAAATGACACGATAAAACGTTGCACCAAAGTACGGAAGCGCTCCATATTAAACGGTCACCCATCCATGGACCGTCCTATGTAAACTCTGGTTTACTTGGGTCCTCGTTTCCGATCACCTTCTACCACAGAGCTCCGACCGCTTCAATATAAGTAACGTATCAAAATATCTCTGGATGTATGTAAAACAAGCAACCCTGCGCAGCGCGTGCGCAGTTCAGCCACTTTACGGGCAGATTTACGACGGCCGGCTAATGGCTGCCAGCGGAAGCACTCCAGCATCCACTCGGCACTTGCAACTCTTTCATGGGGCCTGCTCACGTCTCCATTATTTGTTACGACCACTGTAAAACTCAAATTGCCGCGCTCTAAAACGCCCGGTATTCCAAGTCATATTTTTATTTGACTAATTTTATAACTTACTTTGTGTGTTATTTTATGTTGCAGAGTTAAAGAGAGTACAGGGGATCCTGCCATAATTTTTGGAGCCCAAGCCAACCTCACTTGCAAATGATGCAGCTGCTGATCAACGAACGAGGCTCTGGCAAACATAGATGTTCTAGGTAAGCGAGGTAAGCGAGGTAGTAAATGGGCTCGCCACCTATTACGTGGGATCAACAGCACTATTAGCGAAGTTTGGACTTATATTATGCCTCTGCCTACCTCTTCGGGGAAAATAGGCTTATATATACAAATGTATTGTATGTTTTCATCAGACTTTTAAAACTTTATACTTAAACTTTGTTTTTTGGCTGGTTAACCAACCAGCAAAACAACCAACACTGCCAGTAGCAATAAGTAGATACTACAAATGTACAGTCATAGATATTATGTCAATTGTAGTATGAGTAGAAGGTATTACATTATTTTGAGGTTGGAGCTGAGTTATTAAAACAGAGAAACTAATGACTAGGTACTTCTTCATGGTCTTCAGTCGAACAATGCAAAATATGTCGTAGTTTGTTTGCTAATCACATAAACATTACAGATTATTACAAGAGATGTATCAAAGTGACACAGGATAAATATATTTGATTTCAATGTTTTCATGATTGAAATAAACCGCAAGAGCTTCACTATCAGATTTACACCAGAGGCGTTGAGTAATGGCGGGACATCCTCAACGTCCTGAACATCGATCAATGTTAATCAATTGACAAAGGAATCAAACCGAGGTGCGTCTGGAATTACAAACAGAACAAGAACAGAAAACAAACAGTAGCAACAACATAATGCGTCTGCAGCAGAAGCAGGAACAGGTCGGGAACCAAAATAAACACAACAGCGAGCAAATATCGCGCGCTTTGAACTAACCAGGCACGTCGACTTGGCGGCAGCCGCCATCTTGTAGCCATCAGCGATTGTTGACACTGAACGGATCGATTTCATAGCTACACAATCGAACACTACTCCAAAGTCTGGTTAATTACCCCGGGAACTGACTCTTTTGGTTCCGGGTTGTCAGAATAAGTCTTTTCAGAAATCTAATGGTCAGCAGTAACTTACTGTGCTTCCTTAATCCCAATTTGATTACTTAAGAATGGCATGATTAAAAATGTAACCCACATAATTCTTTTTACAAAACACCTATTTAATGTTGTCAGATTTAAGATGATCGCTTATTATATACAAAGCAACATAGAACTAACCAGAGGCGGGATGGGAACTTGCAGTTTTTTAGTTTCGATTTATATCTTAAGTGGGTTGAAAAGTAGCGACATATAGTTCTGACCTGAACATCCCTATTCGTTTATTTATTGCACACATAATAAAGAAGTAGTCACTAGGCTAAGCTCTATCATAATCCGTTAATGGATAAACGACGCGTATATTTCCACGCAGTTAATTCAAAAATTTTACTAGATATGTTATGTCATAGGGCTCGCCACAATAGGGGCGGTAAGTCCCATCTTTGAGGAGTGGCTGGAGAGGCGCCACGGCGTCCTCGCCTTCCGCCTGACGCAGGTTCTAACCGGGCATGGCTGTTTCGGTAGGTTCCTGCACAGAATCAGGCGGGAGGAAACGTCCGGGTGTCACCATTGTGAGGATCGGCCGGAGGACACGGTGGAGCATACCACCGCGGTCTGCCCCGCTTGGGCGGCGCATCGACGTGTCCTCGTAGCGGCTATCGGCGGCGGCGACCTCTCGCGTTCGGCCCTGGTGGAGACCATGGTCCGAAGCGAGAGGGAATGGGATGCTGTTGCCTCCTTTTGCGAAGCAGTCATGCTAGCAAAGGAGGCTGCGGAACGAGAGAGGCAGAGTGCCTCTCGTCACGGATCCAGCCGCCGCGGGGGACGCCCGAGACGTCGGGAGCCGAGAGACGACTTGGCTTGGCTTGTGGGCGGTGGATAATGGGTAACTCGCCGCCCTTCCGCCAACTATAGGCGACAGGCCAAGTCTGCCGGGGTTGCGGGACTGTTCGAAAGAGTTACCGCGGCCTTGGTGTTACAGGCTCAAGAAGGAACATGGATGGTTTTTAGTCAGTAAAAGTCTGACACACCCTTCCGCTTCACCCACAGCGGAAGACGGTCATTTGATGATTTTCCATCCGAAAAAAAAAAAAAAAAAAGATATGTCATGTCATCATTAATGGAGCAAATATTATGTAAAGAATTATCTCATCTAACAAGTTTAGCCACCTGCCGTTTTTAGCAATGCCACCACACAAAGAACCCGAAGCGAAGGAAATAAACCTCGGTCTTTACATGTGCCATTGAGAATCTCCTTTGTAATTGAACGTTGTATAATAGTGGTGCCGCGAGTGTTCTTGCAGTTGACCGTTAAAAGACAAAAGGTTTATCGGCGTACGTTTCACCTTGTGACAAATGGTGAGGCGGTGACGAATGCCGATATTGCATTTGAGTAGAGTTTGCGGTCCACTGCGTGCGGAGCGAGTGAGTGCTCACGCTTCAACGACCTTTATATTTGTTTATAAACAGACAAATATACGGACCTGCCCTTTACCTATCTAATAACTATCCCTTTAACAATATAAATAAATAAATTAAAAAAAAATATCTGAGCACTAAATGATAATTCTGTAATATTATATTGTAATTCAATGTTTAAGAGAGAGAATAATGATCTCAGAATAATGATGATGATGATGATAATGATCTGTGGTGGATTCCGCTCTAGGTAATAAGTTTTAGGTAAATAGAGGTACAATATACTTCAATGTTTTATGGTACTTTTTATATCTCTGATTCGGTTTGCCTGTGGCTACCGGAGACTTAACAATTAATGATTGGATGACGAACAGTAGAGTTCAGTGCAGAGTCCACCACGATTTACCAAAATATGCATTGCGTTATTTATAGGCAGGCGCCACATTATATTAAAATTTTGTCCCTGACTTTCCGTTGCGCGCAATAATTGCACATAATATGACGTCGTGAATATTGGCGTGGCACATAACAGTGTAACCGCCTAAAGGAAGCAGCCTGCAGATGGACCCCGAACATTCACGTAGTACTTCCTACAACATATTGTATCGCCGTGTCGTCGTAGATTTCATCGTAATGTGGCGCTGGGCTTATCATTAAGCTAACAACAACGGTAAGTCGTTTCGAGATTATTATATAGCTTTATCGCAGTGGACAACGTGCTTTAACCATGCATTACCTATTTACGATGTAAAGTCGAGGGCATTTCCAGTGAAGGACCGCTGGCACGAGCCGAGCTGCTCAACGCATCAAAGTCCACGTGCAAATAATTTAACAATTAGTAATGGCCGAAGGACAAACTTGACGAGTTTCTTATCTACTCGAGCTCCTTTTTTATCGTCGGTAAAAAATGCTGATTACGCACTGTCTCCCGGCCAATGGGGAGACCGGGAGGGGAGTGTGGAGTTCACTGCGGCCGACGCGACCACCGCAGTCCTACCCACTAAAGAAACTTCCGACGACGCCCACCGCTGTTGAAAAGGGCACCAGTGCCTGTTTTTGTAGTTTCTGGTACCCCGCCCGCATCTACTCGAGCTTCTGCCAGTACTGAATGGGCACGTTAGTTTATAAACTATCTTGATATTCATAAAAGCTCCATTGAGCCACAATTCCATATATGAAGGTCGCGCCTTTCCGTACCATGTGTGTTGGAGTGCCTGCGCGCGCGCTTGTGTCGCAGCGTCAGCCCCGAGCGGGCGACATCGCCTCTGCCGCCTTGACATTTGCTGCCGTCTCTCACCGCAATCACACATTCACATTGTTCCACACAAATAACACGAACGGCTTTCAATATCCTTTGAAATAAATTACCTTATAGAAGAACTTGTGTTGCGAATGATTGTGAAAATAATGATTGATGTTTGAAATCTTGAAGGTGAGCCTTCAATTCATAACATTATTTGGAATTATAGTCAATATGTATATGTTCCATCGTCGTTTGATTCACTCACATTTATCTAGGTAGGTATGTACACGAGATATAGTTTATATGAAACTGTACTTTGAATAAAAAACACAAACGAAAAACTGAGTTGAATAGTTTCCATTCATTTAATTTTAAGAAAAAAAGAAGGAGAAATCTGTAAACTCCATTTTATTTATTTATTGGCTTTATCAGAACTAAAATTAATTATATAGTTAAAATGAAATATCTATAGACGATAAATGTACGGAGAATCAGACCCCGCAGTTAAACCGTACTCACGGTTTTGTGGGACTATGTTATAAATAAGTTGTTATAACCTCTACTTACTGAATAAATAAATAAATAAACAAAGAATAATAATTTAGATTTGCCCTATTGTGGTGAGGCTCGCGCAGTCGTGAACATCGGCTAGTTGCATACTTGTAATATTAAGAAGAACAAGACCATAGTAATGGCTTGGCGTTAGTGATATTTACGAATGTAAATAATTTCGTTCTCAAGAAGAAAACATGTTGGTACTTCATCTTATTTGTCAGTAAATTAACTATTATAAATCATAATACGAGTAGTGAGTACCTTATTTCGGTGCCGTTGTAAGATGATCATAAATCAATGTGTTGCTAATTTGTACCTACTTGATCTTTATAACTATACAGCTACCTAGTTGCTGGTTCATCACGAAACTTCTAATCTTTGAATACAGTAAAATCAAAGATTAGAAGATAATTTATTAGCCCTGCTTCGTCTTTTTAGACGTAGTAAAGGCGTGACGAAATAATTAGACAATTTGATGTAATAAGAAACTCATGCTTAAGGAATTTAGTTTGCTACTGTTTTTTGACACTTGTGTTTTCACTGTATGCATATTCAGTTCATTTCATCTCACAAACCCAGGGTGAAAGGAAATTAAATCATATTCCACCACTCCGATACAGTTTATCCAGGGGGAGTCAGGTGTGTGGCCACCCTACTGTTAGAATTTTTTAAGCCCCTCTAACTTGCAATAACGACTACCGAACGTAGTGATAACAGGGGGCCTACCGCCGAGTTCGATGGCAATCGATCATAAGGCAAAATGGATTTCGAATTGATTCTGTCGTACCGCCGAACTCATGGAAATCGAAACAAAATGGCGTTCTCCATTTACCTATTTGTCTGTCACGGACAGAAGGTCATGAATGAGAGGTGGCTGTCGGCAGATTCCCCGGTACGGATTAATGAACGCAAAACAAAGTTTGATCTAGATGGATTACCGGTAATCCATCGAATTCGGCGGTACCTAGGCCCCCTGGATTAGCGTCTTAACTTGGCTCCCCAAGGAGGGAAGTGCTCGATACAAAAAAAAATACTTTATTGTCTTTAAGATCAACATGATCATTTATATTCGTCAAACATTTACACAAAATGGAAATTCCATTTTTTTAACAACAATGAAAGAAATATAAGCGGTACCATAATAAAGGAGTAAAAGCAAATGGGTTCTTTGTCAAAATTTGTCAGTTTATCTGTCTGTTGTGGTTTTCTCAAGATTTGTCAGTCTGTATCTGTCAGTCAGCCTGTCGTGATTCTAAAGGAGGGAGGGGATTGTTCGTCCGTCAAACAGTCTGTCGGTGACTCTAACGAGGCTTCCAAAAGGCAACGAGATGGAGAAGAAGGCCTCAAGAAACTCATCTCGGCTTTTTTCAAATTATGTCTTAAGATCTATTACAATTAATGAAATAAATTATTAAGATTACCGCTGTTCATAAAACTAACAAAATGCCTTGGCCGATTATACTTAACTTCGGTGATCCTTCCCGACAGAATGGTGCACGTACACCATCTGGTACTACGTGGACCTACGACCACTTCTTCGTCATCATCTCAGCCCATTAACGTCCCACTACTGAGCACGAGCCTCCTCTCACATACCTAGGTGCGAGGGTAGTGGGTCGGAGTATGACCACGCTCACCCAGTGCGGATTGGCGGAGGCAGGTATATGGCGTCCTGCTGTTAGAATTTATCAAGCCGCCCATTAGGCCTCTAACATGGCTTAACGACTACCACATTTAGTGATAACCGGGACCAACGGCTTAACGTGCCTTCCGAAGCACGGAAGCGCTCGATATCAAATGCCACACAAACGGTCACCCATCCAAGGACTGACCTCTGTAAACTCTGCTGTACTTCGGTGATCGTTTCCGACCACCTAGCACCGCAGAGCTACGACCACTTCTTCGTCAAGTGTCATAAAAATATCAGCGTAATTTAAAATTATATTTGCATGTAAAGTCCAGCCGAGTTTGACCGTGGGCCTGTTGAGCTGTTAGCAGCTGGTTCTTTGATGTAATGATGACAAGCCTGTTTATTACTAAATAATTACTGACGTAAGTGACAGAACAAAGCTCAGCGAAGTCACACGTGTCGTCTGTCTAAAGTACCATTCAATTGATGCCCGCTTTGATGTTAGGTGTAGCTGGTGGGGGTCAATTGGTAAAGATGCACATTCGCAGCCAGTACAATTCCGCATTATTTTTTCAAGTGACTATAATAATTTGGCTAAACACCCGTGTTGATTGAAAAATGTAGGACAGTTCAAAGGAAAATCATTTTGGTTTAATCCGTTTCAAGTGCAATTAATCAGTTCATAACTGACGGAAATCTGATCCGTTTAGCTGACCGTGAATGCCCTGCTTCTTCAACAGTCGTACCATACATAACAATTACTAGAAGTTTGCAATAAACATACGTTTACGATGAAGTACATAACTACCGCCGTGTGTAGTGTCACTGAATATAAATGTGAATGAGAGCATAATTATTGCAATAAAGAAATCATTAATAGAACTGTTTGTATGTCTCAACGACAAAACAGCGCACATATTTAGTATGCAACACCTTAATGTAAAATACCTATGTTTAACAAACCAATAAATTCTATTCTATTCTATTCTAACTCTTATGAATGGTGGTGATGGTTGTAGGATATTGATTCTGACCTGTTACTATACTTGTCACTACAATACATTCTATTTCGGTGAAATATTTAAAACATTGTCACCTCTTTTCCTACTTCTGATTGTGATTATTTTATAATTATAAAATACCTAATAATAGTTTTCTTCTAAGATATTTCTTCAGGCTATATTAGGAAATGCGAGAAACCATTAGATGATTTATTTATGAAGGCCGCATTTTTTGTGTGATGATTAGACGACACACGCGTGGAATCACTAAGATGGCAGCAGCTCGGCGAGGGGGCCTCGTGGTCAGTGGAGCATTGTTCGCTGGCAGGTCTCGGGGTGGCCAGTGTCAAGCAGCTGGTAATGGAAACAAAGGTCACTGCTGCACGGATTTCAGTGGGTGGGATGGGTAATCAACAAATGTAATAAAGTCTTTAAAATTAGTAAAACCACGAAAGCTTTTTCTTGGTAAACACGGTTATTCCTCCAAAAAAATAAGTTATTTTTATGGAATTAACGTGTTCTTTTACCAAAGCTGTAGTATTTGCTTTTGAAGTCCATATTATTAGCAAAAATTAAAAATTACAATTATAATATATTACTATAAAGTTCAGGTAATTCCGTTCAGCCAGCAGAAGTCGGTTGAGCAATAAACATTGGAGTTTGGAATTACCCTTCACATTTATAAATATTGATATTCCGATACACACTTGCTTATTTATGGTAAAAAATGGGATTGAAAGAAAGAAAGAAAGAAAGAAAGAAATGTTAATTAACTGCACAAGTAGGTACATAAAATTGTAAAAAAATTCACAAGACTGAAATTGTGCAGTAAAAAGGCATTGCTTCAGCTTAATGCAGCTATAACAATGTCATGATTGCACAGGTATTTATATCAAACGTTCGACTTACGGTCACCTTTAAGCCCAGCTAGTTTCTGATCTTTTACAGTATTATAGTACATACTACCAGTAAACAATAAAGGTTTGTCCTCCAGGTTTGCCGAAAAGTACGCTATGTAAGGCCTGATATATGAACCCTGTTTAAGGACGAACGTTGGAATGGTGATTGGCTGGTCACCCTGGTGCCATGCCTGATCACTTGTGGGCAAAACGGGGCATATTTTGTATGCCTGCTAACGTGCAGCGACTTAGTGGCAGACCTACACAGCGATGGTACCCAAACAAATTTCATTTCTATGTGGCACAGAAGAGCCAAACTTAAATAAACAAATTTGAGTTGTATGGTTTGGGTTTTCAGGTTGAAGCGTATTAACATCTTCAGTGATTTAACATTTATTTGTACATGCACATGTCTTTGCTTCAGCATAATGCTGTTATATAAAAAACAACAATGAAAATGGTCGCAGCTGTTAAATTTAATCAAAATCGGATCGAATCGGATTTTAAACCATATTACTTTAAATGTGACGGAACATAAAAGACAAGAGCATCTTCAGCTTACAGAACCGGCAATCATTACAGCAAGCCATCAGCGTGTTGAAGACAGACGGGTGTTGTGTCGTCGCCACGTCACGTCTCGTAATGGTGGAGGTAATGGTAATGGCGTGCGCGTGCGCGGCTAACGAGGTGCGCGACCCCCGGCATACCAAAAACAACACGCTTATGAATACCTCATCAACCAAATAAAAACAAGATTGCGGTTGTATACAACTCTGATTGAAAGTAAAGTATCAATCTAAAAGTGGTACATGGCTCCTAATTGAATTTATAGATGATTTTCTACCAAAGTCTTCCGTTGATTTTTCTAAATTACTGTTTTATTAATTAAGTCTATGAAACCAACCAAACCAAAACGATAGGTTTCCTATTGTATGTGGGACGAATGGAAGTTCAACGTGTTAAAATATGTGAAATGAGACACAGACCATATAAAAAAATAAAATATAAAAAATGTTATGAAACAAACCAAATAATAGTATATCACGTAGTAGCTGTTGGGTCACGTCGATTGCTTCGTTGTGGACCCGCGTCACAAGAATGATGAGATGAGGCACCATTGTTTGCGCGACTGTGCGTTATTTTAAAATTAAATGCGTTATTAACACGTTCCTAAATAAACGTAGATACATATTTAACTACTATTTATTGCTAAAGAACTAAATTATCAGATAGTATCATAAAGTAATTAGCAATGTGAGTGATATTAAAATAAGCCTGTTGTCCAGTAATATTAAACATACATACAATCATGCCTTTTTCCCCGAAGGGGTAGGCAGGAGCATATACCCACATCAATCCGCCAATTTTATTGTTATTAAATTATTAAATTACTATGACGTAATTTTAAAAGGTGTTTTACCTACTTGTAGTAATCGACAAAAGACATCATAACTGGTTAAAGTAATGTGAAACTGTGTATTTACTGTGTCTTATCTACTTTCACTAGATTTTAAAGTGAATGAATAGACATGATGACCATCGCGTTCTATTGAAATGTGACATCCATCAAACTAGCAAAATACACATACATTTCTAGATTACGCCAAATAAGGCAGTACTTATACGTTGTATAACTCTTAAATCAGCAAAGTTTATTATTAACCAGTACGAGTGTATGAGTTGCGCAATAGACGCGTTAGAACTCACATTCAATAACGCGAGCTTGTTAAAAATGAAAGCTTCAAATATTTACGTAGATAAACATTGATATTGGTCGTTGAACAAGCGACGCGAGTGATGCAACCTTTCCACTGCCTGCTCATTCAACAAAAGAGATCGTGTACTTTTTTTTTATTTTTTATAGTCATATCATATGCCAGCATTTTCCCGCTTTCCCTAGACAAAAGCATAGGGTCCAGAGTCTGCTTACTGGTCAAACCAGATTTGGCTGCATATCAGTTATTACATGGAGCCACTCCGCTACTCAGAGAGAAACATCATTCTATGGTTAATCCAGCTGTCAGTCTGTTAAAGGGCACTGACGGCTTCTTGGCGGGAAAGTGAAGCGTCATGTCTGCAGTTTTGTTTTATTTTCTAAAATTTGTGATATTTTGACCTTTAATGTGTAATAACGGTGGATTGTTAACCGTTAAGAGATGTTCAAAAAAAAATTCAAAAAATTCATATTCATTTATTCAAGTTTGGCTCAAAAGAGCTCTTATGAACGTCAAAACTTAAAAACTAGCGCGCCCATTCACTGCGGGCGGGAGCTTGATCGTAAAAGAACGGGCAAGAAAATCGTCAAGGTTAGTTTTTTCTCCCGCCAGTTACAAGAATATGTACTTAGTAGTAAAACAATTTGACAAATCTACAAAAACATGTGTTCTGCAGTCACATGATTTAAAATAAAAGAAGAAAATAACTTTTTATTTTAAGTTATACGAGTATGAGTACGAATAAACATAGTAGACATGAGCAGACCAGTCCTCACTGGTGGCACCCGTTCACGAGTATGACGCATGAACCAGCCATCGTTTCGCTCAACCATATTTTAGGGAACGCAACGACCCGACGCATGACGCCACCACCGCAAAGACATTTGAGTGAGCATGACATACTCAAGCTACAGGATAAACAAATTTTAACAAAAATAACATTATATTAATTAAATGTGCTGCAAACCACAAATATTTTTGGTCTTATGAAAGATATCATTTACAGCAATTCAGTCTTAATATCTATATAATCATTTGAACAATACTATGCGTTCCTAATCAAAAACATCATTTAGGAGAATGATAGGACAACAAAAATTGTGTGTGCAGCTATCAGATTAAAAATAATATTAACTTTTCTCAGTTAGCTAAATCTTTAATTACAAATAAAAATAGTAGATAAGAGCAGACCAGTCCCCACAAGCAGCACTCGTTCACGAGTATGACGAATGAACCAGCCATCGTTTCACTCAACCATATTTTAGGGAATGTAACGACCCGACGCATAACGCCGCCACCCCAGAGACATTTAAGTGTGCATGACATACTCAAGCCACAAAATAAAAATATTTGTACACATTTGTACTATTAAAGTAGCAGAAATAACAATAATATTATAAAAATCAAACAGCCGCAGACCACAAAATTGTTTGTTCTATGATAGATACAATTTACAGCCATGCCGTCTTATCATTTATATAATCTTGCGTACAATAGTATGCTTTCTTAATCAATGTTTCTTTAATAGCTACTTTAAATTTGTTTAAGGGCAAATCCAATATATCATGCGGAATTTTGTTGTAGTATTTCATACCTTGCCCCATAAAAGACTTCCGAATTTTTTGGAGTCTTAGAAAAGGATTTAACAGTTTATTTTTATTTCGTGTGTTAAAGCTGTGACGTTCACAGCGCTTAGAATAATTATTTATATTTTTCCGCACAAACAAAATACAGTTAAAGATAAACTGCGAGGCAGTAGTTAAAATACCAATTTCCCGAAACAACTCTCTAAGGGATGATCTAGACCGTAGTTTATAAATAAAACGTATAGCTCGTTTCTGTAAAATGAAAATAGTCTCAATTTCAGCGGCAGATCCCCACAATAAAATACCGTAGGACATCAAACTGTGAAAATAGCTAAAATAAACAATTCTAGCAGTTTCGACATCCGTTATCTCACGAATTTTTCGAATCGCATATGCGGCAGAACTCAGTTTACCAGAAAGGCTTTCGATATGTGGGCCCCATTGAAGGTGTTTATCTAGTGTTACACCTAGAAATAAGGTTGAATCGACCATTTCCAACCTCTGACCATTCAATTCTATATTGGTTTCAACATCTCTTACATTGGGTAGTGAAAAATTAACACATTTAGTTTTTTTAGCATTCAACTGAAGATTATTAACAGTAAACCAGTGAAGCAACTCTGAAAGTGCACTATTTACATCGTCATAATTATTTTTATTTCTGTTAGTTTTAAATATTATTGATGTGTCATCTGCAAATAACACCATTTCACACTTTCTACTAATAAAGAAAGGAAGATCATTTATATACACCAGAAACAAAAATGGGCCTAAGATTGAGCCTTGAGGAACGCCCATCTGTATACACGAACCAGATGATTTAGCGCCATTAATATCTACTTTTTGAAATCTAGATGTAAGATATGAAACTATCAACTTCTGAGCCAAATCACACACGCCATAGAAATTAAGCTTAAGAATAAGGGTACCGTGGTCAACGCAGTCAAAAGTCTTCGATAAGTCACAAAACACTCCTATGGCGTTTTGCGACCTCTCCCAGGCATCATAAATATGCTGTAGTAACGCAGCACCAGCATCAGCTGTAGAACGACCCTTCATGAAACCATATTGTTGACTGTGCAAAAGTTCATTTACATAAAAGTATGCAGATAACTGATCTAAGATAATTTTTTCAAAAACTTTACTTAAAGTTGGTAAAATTGAAATTGGTCTATAGTTACTTTTATCCTCCTTTGAGCCAGTCTTAAACAGAGGTATGACTTTACTAAGTTTCATAAGATCGGGGAAAGTCCCTTCATCGACGCACTTGTTAAATAATTCTGCTAGATAAGGAGCAATAGAATCCAAGATAGTCTTAATAACTTTAACAGACATATCCCACAGATCGCCAGTATTCTTTAACTTAATAGATCCAAAAGTTTTAATTATGTCTAGATGATGAATATGATGGAACTTAAATGTGGAACTATAATTAGGCAAGGATTTCTCAAGCACAGCTAAGGCAGTGGACGGTGAAGATTTCAGCTCAAAAGTGGTCAGTGCAGGAATCTTAGCAAAGTATTCATCAAATATGTTTGCAATTGCTGTATTATCATTAACGACTCCCTGATCCTCCTTAAGAGCGTAGTTATTATCACGTGGTTTACACTTTCCTGATTCGCGACTTATAGCGTTCCAAGTTGCTTTAATTTTGTTACTGGATGTCAATATTTTATTTTTTGTGAACAAGGATTTGGCCATTACACACACCCTTTTAAATACTTTTGAATAATTTTTGACATGTTCTAAGAAACTTGGGAATTGATTATATTTTTTTAAATTATATAATTCGTAAAGTCTATTTCTACTCTTATATATTCCCTGAGTTGCCCACTCACAAAACTGAAGTTTATTTGTAGGTTTAATAGATTTAGGTGTAAATATTTTGTTAAAATCTGTTTGAATTACATTAAATAAATTTTTATACATTATATTAGGATTCTTATGCACAATTTTACGCGTAGCAAGATTTTTACTAACATTATCTTTGAAGCATTCTAACCGTTTACCTGTCACAGGTCTGTATTGAAAAGATTTTGGTTCATGTACCTCATCAATGTAATTTACTTGTAAACCACAATGGTCAGAAGTCAGACAACTAAATACTGATTTATCTACCGGTATGCACTCCGAAAAAATATTGTCCAAACATGTAGCTGAGTGTGTGGTAATTCTAGTTGGTTCAGAAAATTGGTTAACCAAATTAAAGCATTTAAACAAAGAAACCAGCCGAGTGGTCAA
Organism: Musotima nitidalis; assembly: GCA_949126915.1. Classification (NCBI taxonomy): domain Eukaryota; kingdom Metazoa; phylum Arthropoda; class Insecta; order Lepidoptera; family Crambidae; genus Musotima; species Musotima nitidalis. The sequence goes on along the minus strand of OX421434.1, from coordinate 131,883 downwards.
TGATGAACTTTCAAGAATGTTCACATTGAAATCCCCACATACAATAATATGTTTGTTTTTTAATTTTAATTTCTTTAATACCTCTTCCATAACCGTTTCAAAAGTTGCACTATTTCCTAAAGGAGGTCGGTATACGCATACAACAACAAATTTGTCTAATTCCACACAGGAGAGCTCTATTACACGTTCTACGGAAAGGCTAACAATATCTTTTCGATCTTTACATCTAAGGCTGTCTTTTACAAAAATTAAAGAACCACCGTGAATTGCTGATACTCTAACATAAGAACTTATCAAATCATAATTACTTAGAACCAATGATGTATCATTTTTCTTTAGCCAGTGCTCAGTTATACAAATAATATCAATATTCCTGCTTTTAATAAATAATTCTAATTCTAGAACCTTGCCAGCCAAGCCCTGAATATTTTGATGCACAATCTTAAGTTCAAAGGGCTTGGCCTTTGTCTTGTGTCTCAGTTTAAACTGGGTGATGTCAATGTGTTTGTGAAAGTACATAAGTGTTGGTATATAAAACAAAACAGTGCAAATTAACTTTTCAAATTCTCTCACGAAGTCCATGTGAGATCTCAGCCCCCCATCTTTACTGAGGACTCAAGGGGTTTAGGGGAGGGCATCACATTTATCATCACTATCACCACTCATTATCATTTACTATGATTTTTATATTATTAATAATAGGTTGGGGAAAAAGACTTTTCGTATTTTTGTATGAAAAGTCAAGACATTTTTTTCAAAGTTTATTTACAATATATATGTACCGTTTTGTTGAATAACTTTCTGCCATTTTGTGGGCAGAGACATTATCCCGTTACTGTAGAAACTTTGGGACTTCTGATCAAAAAAAAGAGACAAATAGTTTTGGCAGTCCTCTCTTGAGGTCAACCTTACAGAACCTAAAGAATTCTGCAGAGACCGAAACAGGTGAAAATCTGAAGGCGCAAGGTCAGGGCTATATGGTGGATGCACTAGGACCTCCCAGTCGAACTCTCTTAATTTTTGCTGAGTGGCTAAAGATGTGTGTGGTCTAGCGTTATCGTGATGAAAGACCACACCCTTCCTGTTGATCAATTCCGGCCGTTTTCTCTCGACTGCTTCCTTTAATCTCATCAGTTGCTGGCAGTAAAGATCAGAATCGATGGTTTTGCCGGGCGGTAAAAGCTCATAATAAACAATGCCCTTCCAATCCCACCATACACACAGCATCACCTTATTTCGTGTTAGGCCAGGTTTGGCCACAGTCTGTGAAGCCTGGCCAACTTTCGACCACGACCTTTTTCGCACGTTCTTGTCGTACGTGATCCACTTTTCATCGCCAGTTATCAATCTCTTCAAAAACGGCTCGGTTTCATTACGTCTGAATAATGAATCGCAAATGAGTACACGGTTCATTAAGTTTCTTTGAGTGAGCTCGTGTGGCACCCAAATATCGAGCTTCTTTGTATAACCAGCTTTCTTCAAATGGGTCAAAACTGTTTTGTGGTCAATTCCCAGTTCTTCAGCTACATCGTAACTACTAATATGCCGATCTTGCTCCACTCTTTCAAAAATGGCGTCCATTTTATTCGTAACAGGGCGACCAGAGCGAGGTGCATCTTTAACATCAAAATTTCCGGACTGAAAACGTTTGAACCAAATTTGTGCTACTCTTACTGACACTGCATCAGGTCCATAAACATCACAAATTTTTTTCACTGCTTGAGTTGCATTTTTGCCTTTTTTATAATAAAATTTTAAAATGTAACGAATCTCTTCATTAGATTCACTCATTTTTACGGAGAGAAAAACAAATGAAAAATAGCGGGAAACAACTTTTTTTTATTTTTTTCTTTTCTTTATAATGGAACCTTTTTAATGTTACCAAAACCAGCCAGACACAAATAGTACAGTCAAAAAAATTTTATAATAAGTTTATACCTACGTTATGCGAAAAGACTTTTTCCCCGACCTAATATATATCTTACTTGACACTGGCTAAATGTGCTAAACGCACGAAGCCATTGTTTAAAACCAAAAATATAAATATCGGCTGTCTTATATGTTGATGGCAGCCAGGACCAATGGCTTTACGTGCTCTCTGAGGCACGGAGCAGCGATATTACTCTTACGATAAAACTACATAAAATAATGTATAAACCAATGCGAAGTCTAGTATAGTTTTATTATATGTTGTAAGCTCTTCATGTAGATAGGTATTACTTCTCTATATTTTAGCACACGATATATGATAACCCCTTTTTAATAAACTGTCAAAAAGATCTTGAGATGTAGTTAATACTTTATGACGGCTATGCATCATTGCAAATTATTGCTTAACGTTTTTTGTCAAAGAGCACACCGCATTGTGTATGTCTTATTTTTTAAACAATACCTCTATTAACACCTAGAATAAAACTGCCAAAATGGCACATTGAACACACGCTATGAATATTACCTCGAAGTTAGAGACAATGGGGTCGTAAACGTTGCGTAACCGTCGTCCATCGGTAAACTCAATTTGCGTTGCATCGTCGGACGATCGCGCATGAGCGCGCGACCTGTGGCGCGACGCTGGCTGCCTGACAGAACGTGCTAAGAAAAAATGCATCTGTCATGTTCGTATGAATTAATTGTATTTAGAAAATTTGTTTTACAAATTTCGATGTTATATTGTATAAAGGCTGTTTTATAAGTTTGAAAGCAAATTTAGCTTCTAGTGAAGGCACTCTGAAAGAGATAGGGCGTAGTTATCGCTTACGAACAGGAGCATGTGTCTTAATTGTTAACTAGTATAATTTATTTTTCCATAGAGAATCTGCTGGTCCCAAATGCTCAGCCGAGCGGTGTTGGATAGAGATATACGAATCATTGAAGAGCGTATAGTTCGCACTAGTAGGAGTCAGAGCGCCGGCTACCTTCAGATGCCCCTCGCCGGCGAGTAGGTTCTGCCGACCGGCTGAACTCCATGTGTATGAATGCAGTTTGCCTCTGATGTCCGGTACATTGCAACCGGTCTGGATTGGGATAAGGCGAGAACGAAGTACTTAAACCAAAACTAAATACTAATAGGGTTAGAACTGAAGAGTGACAGACGGTGGGCGGTCTCTAGTAGACCTGAAGCGTCGGGGGCGGGGCGGACCTCTGAGCCGGATGTTGAGAAGGTAAGCAGGCTCGAGTGTTCGCATTTTCGTTTTTTCTATTTACGACGTCATTATACATAAATATTTAATTAATAAGTCATTCTTTTGTAATTTTTTTATTGATTTCAGATGTTAAGATTATGATTTCATCGACAGACGACCATAAAAAAGCAGATAAAGCAGTTAAATAAATATTACGTTGGACTTCTTGGCGGGAAAGTGAAGCATCATATCTGCAGTTATGTTTTATTTTCTCAAATTTGCGATATTTTGAACATTAATGTTTCATAACGGTGGATAACCATTCAGTTTATGTGAACGTACATGAGTGTTGGTAAGTGAAACAAAACAGTGCAACATTTAATTTAATTTTTCTCAAGACTTCCATATGGGATCTCAGTATAGTCAGTAGATCTTTACTAGTATTAGTAGTTATACATTTCCTTTATTATATATATCTTTTACTTGACACTAGTTATAAGTGTATAGGGTGTATAGGGATCTTACCAAGACCTAAGGAGTCCAAGCCAACCTCAGCTGCAAGTGGTGCACCTGCCGATCAACAGACGAGGCTCTGGCGAACATACAGTGCCCGATAAGCGGCAATAGGCTCGGCGAAGTGTGGACGTATAATATGCCTCTGCCTACAAGTTCGGGGAAACAGGCGCGAATGTATGTATGTATGTAGTTAAAAGTGCAAACCGCCGATGATATTATAAAAACAAACGTTAATATAGGTTTTATTATTCCCGATTGCAGCACATACTCGTATAAACAATATGTATTGTTCTTACATCAATTATGTGTGTTGTTTTTAACGAATGAGTATCACAAAACGACTGGCATTTACGTTGTCTTTGAGCCCAATTTGGAACCATTTGGTGTTAGTCGAATGTTTCGTTGCGACACCGTTCACCGAGCCAATACTATCAATTACCAATATGCAATATTAATGCTGATATTCCAGAAATAGGACATAACTGGTAAGGTACTAACAAGAATACACCCATTACAAAATACTTGTGATAAAATCAATTACGTGCGAAAGTACTCTACGAGCTTGATACTTCAAAGGTTATTTTATCAAGTAGATTAAGGGCCCCATCACAGAATTAATTAACAGAGATAAAATAGCGGACGTATCGCAACATATACTTGTAGTCATGTTTACTGCAGGTTTTTATTGAATTGTTGGCAAAAGTAATGGATGTTTTAAACACTACCGTTTATTATTTTGTAAATGTACAGATCAAGTAATAATAATGTTATTTGTAAAAATCACATTACATTAAAAAGACACATGTATACTTTCTGAACGCATTTCAAGACAAACTTGCATTTGAGTATATTTTGAGGAATAATTAATGATGATTGCAAAAACAGGGCCGCATCCATCTTCAATTAAAATTATAATTCAAGTACAATTTTAAAAGAACGAAAATGTTGACAATTTTCTACAAATAACAAGATTGAAATGTAATAGGACTCTTAATTATATCAGTTTCCTGAGTATTTAGCTCAAGATTGTAAATTCGTGGAAGTTTTATTAAATACCTCTTCCAAGGTACTATCGAAATCGTGATCTACGGATCGTTGATGAGGAGTACGTTAGTTCGATTCCACAGATTACATAATCTGTTGTAGCTACAAACTCAATACAATTAAATGTTATTAAGACACACAACGTGTATCTTTAAAAAATATTTTGTTTTTCGTTTTCTGTTACTTTCGTCAAATGCATGTCATATGTGGAGACCGTTTCTGGTTTTAGAACTATCTTCTTCATCTCAGCGTTATCCAGGTTGCTAAGGAAGGTTGGTTCACGGTGGTACACCACTTTGTCTTTGGGGGGAAGGGGGGAACCAGTACCTCCCGGTAGGGTGTAGAAGCCGCTAGGGAAAAGGTAACACCCAGAGATTGGCGACTCTGGATGCCCTAAGTACTGACTACCGGGGGGCAACTAAGAGGGACATGTGGACGGCGCAGCGGGCGTGCCAGGAGGGTCGTAGGCAGCGGGGTCTAGGGGCCCCTGCCCCACACAATTCTTTCGGTCCCCCTTTGACCGGGAGGCAGTGTGTAAATGCAATATGGTTGTACAACTAAATAATACCTTTAAATTATAATTATGCACCACACTACTTCGGAGCGCTCCAAACCGTAGCAAAATCACGGTGAACAGTGCATTCACTCATGACGGCCTGCAAGTAAGCAAAGAACCTAGAAATACTATAATCTACATGTTGATGAATGCGGCACTGCCCTTGCGCTGCGGCGTCCGCGCGACACCCGCGCGACCACAGAGGTCAGCGCTGAAACTGAAGCCATCGAGTGTGTGGTCCCGTCCCCCCACACAGTGGCATCTAACAAACCACATGCGTAGTTTACCTATATTCATAAAAAACACGACAATTAAATTGATGTTCAAATCCATCCTTCCTTTTATAAAGAACTAGCTTTAGACCATGGCTTCGTCCGCGAGACTTACATTTTAACATAATACTTTTTACTTGTTTATAGTTTCCGTGGAGATCCTAATTTAAATCGTTTAATATAACCTTCGTTTCTCACGAAGAATGTAGCTTTTTATTACTGGAAAAAAGCAGCACACATAAAAAGAAGCAAGTTATTCAATCATCATCATCATCATAATTTCAGCCTATTAACGTCCCACTACTGAGCACGAGCCTCCTCTCACGTATCAAGGTGTGAGGGTATTGGGTGATACTCCACCACGCTGACCCAGCGCGGATTGGCGGAAGCAGGTGTATGGCGTCCTGCTGTTAGAATTTATCAAGCCGCCCATTAGGCCTCTAACATGGCTTAACGACTACCACATTTAGTGATAACCGGGACCGTTATTTAATAGATAAATAAAAAGTACTTAGGTTTAAAGAAATTTATTTCTGATAAAAACATAACAGTTCGCTTAAAATCAGCTGCAAACAATAAAAAGAGATATGATGTTAAAAATATGAAAGCACCATGTCGGTTTTGTATATAACAAGAAACAATAATTACATTACATAAAACTACTTGACTTGCAATTGTATTAACCACCGGGTACAGTACATTTGTTGTGATGTTATCTGGCTAAACGTTGATATCGTTGGACATTCGACGCTGATAGCTGGCTCTGTATAGTCTCACTCAATACATACAACCATAGCGTTTGTAACCCGACCAGGGAATGTTTGTGTGGATCAGGTGTCGCGCTGGCAATGTTTCAACTATCAGTTTCCTATAATGCGTCATCACATCACTTATCACAGGAAATTCAAATTAGTTTTACAACTATTAAGACAGGAAATATGATAATGCTTTACCGCAGCGTATTTTTTGTAAAAATCTAAAATGATTATTAGTCTTTTTTACATTTCTTCAGAACGCCAACCACAAGAAGACGTGAATAGATGTTATAGATACCACGTATATACCACGGGTATATAGCAGCTTCTATACAGAGCCTCTTAGTATTCATATAACTTTAAAAATACTTGCTATATTGCAAGCAGATTGACATCATACAATTAAGTTCACACTCAAATTGACGACCGGTTTGGCGTGGATGCCAAGGTATTTGCACCGCACCTGAAGTCGTGGGTTCATTCACACACAGGGCAAATAAGAAATTAATTTTTCACTTCTTAGTACTGGCCTAAGTGTTTTCTATGCATATATAAAAAATGTTTATCCGATATTTAATATCCATAACGCAACTTCTTAATGACACATTTTGGAACTAAATGAGTAAGGAGATTGTTATATAATTATTTATTTTAATTGTAAAGAATAAGAAAATAATATTTTTTAGAATAAATTTCGCACAAAGTTTTCAAAAGGTTAACCCCTGTAGCCCCGGCTATTTCGACATCATCGATATTCTATTGTTCTGTGTGGGGGCGGCCCCCTCACAGGTCACAGGTTATACCAATGACAATGTAAATTTGTAAATGCACAACAATATTTTGCATTTATCTATACATACTTATAATATGTACATCCATTATTTTACTTGTACCTGCCAATGATAATATGAATTTACATTCAGGTTTAAATTCGTAGAATGTTAGGTCCTTACTTAAAAAACGAGCGTTTTATCGAACTGGCCACAATAAATCATTTTAGCGGAGGCTATTTTAAAAGATACGTACAAGATTTTACGTTTAGTCATGTAACAGCTATGTGTTTTCAAGTACTATGTAATAGTTTATAAAATAAAATGATTTGAACTTTGGCTACATTGATCTCAAATATTCTTCGTTTGTTTAGAAATTCCAAATTCAAATTTATTTCAAATGACTGCTATTCTATTCGTGTTCTCAATGTGATAATTTATTTTATTTAAATTGTGGTAATTGCTTTAGGACAACGCTGCACAACAGACGGTGGCGAAACTAGAGGAGCTAGGATTGGCATGTCTCCGGTCACCATACTCCCCGGACCTTGCTCCAACCGATTATCACTTTATTCGGAATGTAAATAATTTCTCATTTGGAATAAAAAATCTATTTAGATGAGGCAGTCCAAAACGCCTTACAGATTTCGTTTATTCAGATCCCGCAGTTTTTTCAGCAAAGGAATTAATAAACTCCCTATAAAATAGCAAGTGTACAGATAATACGGTACACACTTTGAATGACTAAATAAAATAATTGTAAGATATTCAGTCATAAGTGAGATATAAGGCGACAAAAGAAAAAGCTGTGCAAGGGGCGGCCTTATTGCTGATAGCAATTTCTTCCAAACAACCTTGGGCTATTATTAACATTGATACTTTTTAAATGATAAAAATCAACATTAATTTATGCTGCAATGAATGTCACGATTTGTCTTGATTATACGAATGGAAATCATCGCACATATTTGTCACAGACACATTAATGTCGCCGAAACATTCGCCCCCGAACATAAATCCGTCTCCAGAAGCCTGCTTTCTGGCAGGCGGCTATTATTTCTGTACCATTGATACTCCGACTGTTAGGAAACTTGGCCTACCTCATACACTTCTATTAGAGCTGATTACAAGCTTTTTTATTTATTTTTTCAGATCCAAAACATTGAAAGACCGTCTTTCTCTGTGGGTACAGCAGGAGGGTGTGTCTGTGACTGACTAAAAACCATCCATGTTCTTTCTTTGACCAACCACATCCCGGGGCCGCGGTCACCCGTTCAAACAGTCCCGCAAATCCAGCATGACTTTTATCAGGTAAGATATTACTTTTTGATAAATAAATGTAAGATTCTTATCTGCAATATAATTATTGGATACCACCGTTTGGTATAAGCTCTGTTTTATTTTCATGAAGGCATTACAATGCGTTGAGCACATATTGTAATAGCGGGTTGCGACAGCAAGTTTATTTATTTATTTAATCTTTATTGCACACAAAAAAAAAAGTGATACAAAAGGCGAACTTAATGCCGAAGACATTCTCTACCAGTTAACCATAGGGTTAGCAGAGATGGTTAAAGGCGGTGCTACAAATTAAAAAAAAGGAATATTAATAAACTTACATAAATCAACACACTAATAAAATACACTACATATACATAAATATACATAATACAGACAAGATGATAGTAGGGAGACTTAAACCGACGAGGACTCACTTAAATAGCAATTATGCAACATAGTTTTAAAGATATTTTTACTTTGTGCAAGTCTTAAATCAATAGGCAGAGCGTTCCATAACTGTGCAGCCTTAATATGAAAAGAATTTAGTTAGAAAGTTAGATTGAACTTGAGTTCGGTAAATTTTTGCGTTGCAATGGCAGCGTAATTGATTCGTTTTTGGGTGCGATGCTTTAAGGCGACGTAATTGAGAAAGGTACCTATGTGCATTTAAGTGATTCCATGTTATGCAACTTTAAGTCAAAACGTTGGGTAGCCAAAGGGTGAGACCCGTGTCTACGTTCTGATCCAGTGATCTGGCCACTCGTACATCAATACGGTTTCCAAAGCAAATTAAATCCTATTGTTTAACTATTCAGACGAGTGTCAGCATCCACGTAGTGTATTAATCTACTAAACTGAAGAGACGTCCTGCTGTATGATGTTTTGAAGTAGTTCCGAATAGCTTGTTTTACAAATTTCATTATCAACGTCGGCAGAACGTACCTATTGTAGCACTGAATTACATACATACCTACCCAATGTCAGATCTCAGTAAACATTGCGTACACTGCTGCGTTACTTTCCGACCAGCTTTTAATGTTTTCAAGTGCGTTGTTTAATGTATGCAGCAAAAAACCTAGTTGTCGGCGAGTTCCTGTCTGGGGACGGTTCCTTCCGCGGCCCCTTCCGGCAGCGGTCGTGCACCTCGCGGCACTCCACTGCCCCACACAGCCCACACATGCCACTTGATGCCACACCGCTCATGTGGAACTTGTCACGCACATGTGAAACTATTACATAGGTACTTACACCTCGTTCTAAGCCCCTTCAAATTTTAAGTACCTACGCAGTACCTACGTTATACGTTACATGCGAAGATTTAGATTTTTATTTTTGTAAATTATGTAAAACTATCTACTGTTATTCATTTCATATTTTGCTAGTTTCACATAAAATAACATGTCTTTAACATAATGTTTTTAGCCCCCGGGCTACTACTGAAAAAAACTACTCAACCGAGTACCTATAACAGCTTCAGCTGTGCGAACCAGAAGATTGACGTGACCTCACTCAGATCGCGGATGGACACGCTTTGCGACTCTGTGCCTACCGAGGCCCGTTCGGGCGGAACACAAGTAAACAGCATTACTCACCAAAATCAATCAACTCAATTATAAACACCAAACAATATAAACGGATCAACATCACAATTCAACGTACCCCAATCTCATTCCAAGACATTGGTAACCGTTGTAGTATTTTGGTAACAGCTATAAACGAAACGATTAAAATATAAACTCTAATGTTAATACAATTACTACGTCTTCTTAAGTTAAGTAATTAATATATTTAGTTTGAAGGTATTACTTAGTAATATTACTAAAAAAGGTGTACAATTTGAAAATTATTTATTCATTATTATTAAGTTGATATATAATACATGAGAGCTTTATGGAGCAGCATGAATAAAAGATTTTGGCTTTAATAATTTCACGTTAATAATGCTTCCGCTTGTAGATGTTCAAAGCTCAACATTTATAATGCTTAGGAATCAAACCAAAAATAAATTAGCTATCACACTCACTCGTGCAGCATCTGATCGCCTTCAAGCAACTTAAGGCTCAGAACAATAGCATCGTGATAAACAGACAGACGAGGATACAAGGCAGGAAGTGTGCGATCGTGACACTGTTATCAATAGCTGGTGGCTGACGGCCGCAGCCATGAGCAGCGAGAATCGAATGCTAGCCATGTCTCGCTGACCAGCAACTATAAATAATGGTGCATCCATAAGGCAAGGGGGCGACGGTACTCTGCGGCAGTAAAAAGTGTAAAAGAACAGTTTGGAGAATTTTAATAAGGTAGGTGTGAAGTTCAAAAGTCATGATACATCATATTATATCCTAGCATTATCCCGGTTGCCCTAGACTTAAGCTGAGGTCCAGGATCTGCTCACTGGTTCAACCAGATTTGACTGCAATTTAGTTATTATGTGGAGCGACTGCCGTCTGACCTCCGCAACTGTCAGTCAGTTAGAAATGAAATGAAATAAAATTTATTTAGACATAAATACATACAAACAAAGAACAGATTTCAAAACAGTAAACAATTTTTACACATAATTTTACATATAGTATGCCTAAAAAGGACTCCACTCAGCATGTGCTGCAGTGGGCACTGACTTCCTAATAACGACTGCACTAGATGTTCATGACAGCCGGGACCAATGGCCTAACGTGCTTTCCGAGGCACTAAGCAAGCGATAATTACGCACATAACTTCGAAAAGTCATAGGTGAACCAGGGTTTGAACCCGAGACCCTCTGAATTTAAAGGCAAGAGGTCTCGCCCCTGGGCTATCGCTCTCCTGTTACATATATAGCTTATTATTTAATTACAAGAGTGTAATAATCGCGAAGGATCTCCTGCTATAAATATTAATACAATGTTTTGTTAACAGACAGACAGATAATACTTAGAATAGTAGTAATGACCAATCGCAGCTTCAGGAACAGAGCAAGAGCTGATCAAAAGAAGTTTTCCAATATTCCATCGGCACGTAAATTACTTAAATTGGTAAAGCGGTATCAGCGTAGAACCAAAACAGATATACAGAGCTATTTTTGTATCTACTATATATGTACAAATGTAGAAAATCAGGAGCTGACCACTTTAGAGAGTTGGGTGACTACTTCGTTAATGTGACATGTCATAGACCACGTCATGCCTGATAGTAAGTAGTCAATGCAGTTCAAAAAGAGCGTATCATTCTTTACGTGATTTGTGAGCCAAAGCAGAAGAGACGGTCTGTTAATCATGCCTCATAGTAAGTAGTCTATGCAGTTCAAAATAAGAGCGTACCTAACTGATAACCACCACATTCACAACAAGTGACGTTTCCGCTTAAAAGACTTGGGACTTGGGACTATAGTAGCTGGGGAACAAATGCGGCAGAGAATGAAACCCACGGCGACTCCCACATTCGGACAGTTTGTTACCTTATTGCAATAGTTTAATTACCTCTGTTTGACTATTCACGGCCTGGTTGCGGCGACAGGCCCGACCAGTTTCAACCAGTGTTCTAAGCCAATAACGAGTATTACACCCAATTACCTCACAAATGCCAACGACTCAACTCTAATTAATTGATTAGTAATACCTAAAAAATAAGATACGTCAATTATATTAAACCAGGTTGCTAATAACTTTTTTATAGTAATACATGTAAAGAAACACTCATAGTATACTCCTTGTGTTGTCTATTCCTCATGTTGGTGAGTGACAGTGACGTTTGATGAATTAGGATATATTGAAAGAAACCTGAGCACACGATTGTTTTTATGCGAAGATAATAAATCTAAACCGAAATAAAGGCTTTAAATGTTGTTTCTTTTGTCTACAGAGAAACGCAAGTCTTTGTTTTATTTGGATAGTCCAAGAAGGCAGTATATTATTATAAAACAACATTTTTGCAAATATTTCAAGAAACATGGAAAAGCTGAGATTCGATTTTACTGTGAAATCAACAACAGACGGAAAATCCAATATCATTTGCATAACATCAATAGCTACACCCAATGGACAAGTTTTTGGAATGCCAACCGATTACCAACCTGCAAATCTACATGGAGTTCTTACTAATACTCCCAACTATACTAAGGTAAAAAAATCATTAAATAAAAGACATCAAACAAGGAAAATATGGATAACTTTGACCTCTGAAATATCAGAAATATACTTGGATGAGGATCAAAATCTCCAGTTTCATGATTATTATTTGGAAGAGATTTTTGATCAAGCTAATAGTGCTGAATCAATACCTAGTAGCTCTGGTCAAGTGTTGGAAAAAATTTTGGAAAAATTGCTTGAAGAAAAACAACAAAAACCTGAAAATAAAAGTTTAGGTAAAATTGTAAAGCATTTCATGATTGATAAATTTACAGGCCGAAACTCAAATGCTGATCAGTGGATCAAGGAGTTTAACAAAGAGTGTGATCGCTTCCAAATTACAGATGAAAGAAAAAAAATTGAAATTTTAAAACATTTTTTGGAAAATTCTAGTGTCGATTGGTACAGCTGTATGCTAATGAAGCTTACTATGGAGTCGGGGTGGAACAAATGGGAAAAAAAATTTTGTGAGACATTTGCAAACAAAGGATGGTCCCCGACAAGATATGCTCTTGCTTTTAAATATCAAGCAGGTCCCTTACTTGCGTACGCTTTAAAGAAGGAAAAATTATTACTGGAAGTCAGGAAGACAATCGATGCTGGGACACTCATAGATATTATAGCATTTGGTTTACCTAGCTATGTAGCTGATAAAATTGACAGAGAGAAATTGCAGGCAACAGAAGACCTCTACAACGAAATAGGAAAATTAGAACATCTAGTTGCGAAGAATAAGTATGATAAAAAGATTAATAAATTTTCAGATGCTAAACCTAAAAGATTTGAAGAGAAAAAGCCATGCCCAATCTGTGTCAAAGAGAAGAAAGAAAACCGCTATCACTCGGAAGAAACTTGCTGGTTTAAAGGGAAAAATAAAAAATCTGTTGTGAAAACTGTAAATAACTCAGAACTAGAAATTGAACTTAATGAAGAAAATCCAAAAAACTAGAAGTGCCACCATTAATAAGAATAAAGTTGCTTTTAAATGACACTTTGAATGTCTCAGGAATTTATGACTCCGGTTCCAATGTGTCATTAATTAACAGTAAATTACTAAAAATACAACACAAAGACGAGACAAGTGCTACACAAAGGGTTAACTTGAAGACTATTAATGGTGAGAAGAAAACGAAAGGTATGGTAACACTAAAAATAAAAATCTATGATATTGAAAGAATGATGGATATTTTTGTGATAGATAGTGAAAACTTTAATTACGATTTCCTTATTGGATTAGACTGTATAAAAAAGTTTAAATTAATACAGAATGAAAAACTTAACATTATACAATGTACCAACCTACAAGAAAAAAAAATATTCTCAAATAACAATTGCATTGAGAACAAAATAAATAAAAATGTCGTGATTCCTGATGTACTAGGTGACAAAATTAAAGAGGAAGTTTTAACATATGCCGAAGTATTAAAACAAAAAAATAATAAACACATAAATACATGTGAAGTAAATTTCAATGAGCATATAAATTCAGACGAATTTGAAATGTCAGTAAACCATTTAGATTTATATCAAAAATCAGAGATTGATAAGTTGATTGAAAAATACAAATCAATCTTTGCAAAGCATAAATACGATATTGGCACCGTACGAGATTATGAAGCTCATATTGATTTAATGGTAGATAAATATTGTTACAAACGTCCATATAGATGTACGACTGAAGATAGAAAAGAAATAGAAAGTCAGATATCAAAATTATTAGAACATAATTTAATTGAAGAATCTTATAGCCCATTTGCTGCTCCCGTAACTCTGGCCTATAAAAAAGAAGATGATAGAAAGACAAGGTTATGTATAGATTTCAGGGATTTAAACAAAATTGTAGTTCCCCAGTCACAGCCTTTTCCCCTGATTGAAGATTTAATGATGAAAACTGTAAATTGTAAATATTTTTCGACTTTAGACATAAATTCAGCGTTTTGGTCGATTCCTTTAAAAATTCAAGACAAACACAAGACAGCATTTGTAACACAAGAAGGCCACTTCCAATGGACATGCCTCCCATTTGGTTTGAAAACCTCCCCTGCTATTTTTCAACGAATATTGAGTAATATCATAAGAAAATACAAACTGTCAAGTTGTGCAGTAAATTTCATAGATGACATCTTAATTTTCTCAAGAACCTTTGAAGAACATATAGAACATTTGTCAAGACTGTTAGAAGCAATACACATAGAAGGATTTAGACTTAAATTTTCGAAATGTACCTTTGCTGATAACTGTGTCAAATACTTGGGACACATTGTTGGAAATAATGCAGTTAAACCTCTGAAGGATTATTTAACGGCTGTAAAACACTTTCCAGTTCCAGAAACAAGAAAAAATATACGCCAATTCTTAGGAAAGATAAATTTCTATCATAAATTTGTACCACACATTGCAATTATCCTCGAGCCGTTACACCATTTATTAAGGAAAGATATTAAATTCATATGGTCAGGGGAGTGTCAGGAATCATTCGATAAAATAAAATCGTTGCTTTGTTCCGAACCTATTTTGAAGATCTTTGATCCTGAACTTCCAATAGATATTTACACAGATGCTAGTATTAAAGGAGTGGGAGCGGTACTAAAACAAAAAGATGAAAACGGAGAGAGTAAGCCAGTTGCTTATTTTTCAAGAAAATTATCCATAGCTCAAAAAAAGAAAAAAGCAATTTATTTAGAATGTCTGGCTATTAAAGAAGCGGTAAAGTATTGGCAACACTGGCTTATGGGAAAAATATTCACAGTATACTCAGATCATAAACCATTAGAAAATATGAACATCAAAGCTAGAACTGATGAGGAATTAGGCGATTTGACATATTATTTATCACAATACAATTTTGAAATCAAATATAATCCGGGAAAATCAAATCAAGAAGCCGACTGTTTAAGTAGAAATCCAGTTCTAGAACCTGATGAAAATAATGATGATTGTTTAAAAGTAGTAAATTTGATAAATTTTAATCAAATTAAGTTAGACCAACACAAAAATTTAGACTTACAAAAAAATAAAGCTAAACTTATATTGGAAAATGAGATTTACTTCAAGAAAAATAAAAAAAGAAAAAGAATTCTGCTGTCAGAAGAATTTAGCAAAACATTAATTAAAGATGTTCATAACAATTACTGTCACATTGGAAGAACTCAGATGATCAACAAAATAACTCCATTCTACACGGCAAAGAATATCATTACAAACATTAAACAAATTTGTGAGGAATGTGAAACGTGTATTAAAAACAAGTCAAGAAGAAGGTCAAAGTATGGTTTAATGTCACACTTGGGTCCAGCAACACGCCCGTTTCAAATTGTGTCTATTGATACGATTGGAGGATTTGGAGGATCGAGGTCCACCAAAAGATATTTGCATCTTTTAGTTGATCATTTCACAAGATATGCCTATATTTCCACATCCAAAACTCAAGGGTCCAATGATTTTATTAAACTTATACAAAAAGTTACCCAAACATACAACATTGAAATGATATTGACTGACCAATATCCTGGCATAAATTCGAAAGAATTTAAGGAATATTTGAAAAAGGATAACATTACAATAATTTTCACTGCTGTTGATGCACCATTTTCAAATGGCCTCAATGAGAGATTAAACCAAACTTTAATCAACAAGATAAGGTGTAAAATAAATGAAGATGATAAGAAATCAGCATGGACAACAGTAGCCCAGAAATGTGTTGACAAATACAATGAAACGGAACACACAGTTACAAAGTTTGCTCCCAAATATCTTTTAGAGGGCGAAAATGTGGATATTATACCACTTGAATTGAAATCCGAATGTACAATAGAGGATCTAGAAAGAGATAGAACGCTAGCACTTAAAAATTCAATAAAATCTCACGATTATAATAAAAACAAATTTGATCTGCATAGAAAAGAATATAGACTAGAAGAGGGAGACAAAGTTTACGTGGAAAATGGAAATCGACTCAACAGGAAGAAATTGGATGAATTGAGGATTGGACCATATGAAATTGTAAAGAAGATTTCCAACTCAATTTATGAAGTTAATACCGGACATAAGAAAGCAGAATCAAACTTCTACCACATTACGAAATTATCTCCAGTGATAGCTCATGAATGAACAATTGTAGTGCATGTTTTCACACTAACAATTGTCCCGTTAGGAGGGGGAGATGTAAAGAAACACTCATAGTATACTCCTTGTGTTGTCTATTCCTCATGTTGGTGAGTGACAGTGACGTTTGATGAATTAGGATATATTGAAAGAAACCTGAGCACACGATTGTTTTTATGCGAAGATAATAAATCTAAACCGAAATAAAGGCTTTAAATGTTGTTTCTTTTGTCTACAGAGAAACGCAAGTCTTTGTTTTATTTGGATAGTCCAAGAAGGCAGTATATTATTATATACATTTTTTTCAATTCATATACAAATTAACACACAATAAAATAGCTGAACAATAAAATTATAAATTACATTATTTTCGTTGTAAGAACCATCGTTACCATACATAATATAATAATTTCTCACAAGCTTTAAAAGTAACTGTTCTTTAAATAAATTAGATTTAAACATATCAAAGTATATCTGCAGTTTTTCACGTAAACTCAACCCAATACCTTTCCCGTACAACTTAGAAATATGAAGTAAAGTAAAGTAAAAGGAAAAAGTTTTTTATTTATCCAAACATAGCACTTGAAAACGTCAAAACAAAATATACATAAAAAAAAAACTAATTATTACTACACTGAAGTCACGAAGCTTAGATTCACTTACATGCAAATTAATAAAAATTAGGTGTAAGTGAATCTAAGTGCCAGTTCCGAGCCCCCGCTCTGTGAGAAGAACTGACAAGAAACTCCCAGGCTATGCTCTTTTAAATTATTTATTTTATTTTGGAAGTGGCAAGAGTTAACACCATTAGAGATCTTGGAGTAATATAATAATATATTTACTTTCACAAATATTTAATGAAAAGCTCCCGTTTTGATGAACATGTAAATAGTGTGATGAACAGGGCGTCCAAAGCGCTTGGCTTTATTATGCGGATATCATCGGACTTAAGTTCATTAAAACACTAAAAGTATCACACTGTAGCTTAAGAAGCCCCTGAAGTATGCATCTCAAGTGTGGAACCCTAAATATGGACAATACGTGACGCGAATTGAGAATCAGAAGCGATTCTTACGCTTTTTACACACCAAGTGCAAATGTTATATTACTGACACGAAGCGTTGCCAAAAGTTTCATTTGATGCTCTTATATATGTTTTATAGGTCACATATAAATAGAAATTACCGCAAACACACCTCATTTAGGAATTTATCGACACATGTTAAGCAATATGTCTATAAGATAAAAGCAGACTTAAATAAATATCGAAATCGTGTTGTTAATTAAATGTAAATGTATGTATATGTATAAAGAAGGCACTTAGCCGATGCCACGTACTGGCGGAACATAGCTAACGGATCCGAACTCTTAGAGCACATCGGCCTGGGTGTTCCCGATGCGTCCTTCTGTAGACCTTGCTCACTGTACGTTCCACCAGCAAACACTAAGTACAGGCATAACCCGTTCTTCATAAGAGCGCCCGAGAGTTATAACGAGGTGGCCGAGCGACTCAATATAGATCTGTTTGGCACAACTTTTTGCGTGACCTTTGCGTGTGCATACATACATTCACGCCTGTATCCTGGAAGGGAAGGCAGACGCATATTATACGCCCACACTTCGCCAATTATATAGTTCGTCCCATGTAATAGATGACGAGCTTATTGCCGCTGACCGGGCACTGTTTTGTTCGCCAGAGCCCCGTCCGTTGATCGGCAGGTGCACCACTTGCTCCCATGAGGTGGCATGTGCGCTCGCCGGTTCTCTTCCGTGGGACCTCGACGCCGAGGTTCTCTCGGCGGTGTTCTGGCGTGGCGCGCAATCCCGGAGTCAGGGTCTTCGCCCTGCACTGGACCAGTGTCCAGTGTGTGGTGCGGTGGCGTAGAGACGCTCAGACGCAGGCTCTGGGCGCATGGCGGCGGCAGCTCTTGAGGAGAGCCGAGGCGCCCTATCCTCGAACATAGGACTTTAATACTAACCTACAAGGAACAACTTTAAGTACTGCGAGTGTAATACAAACTGAAACATGAGTTTAATGATCATATTTAACTTAGTGTGATGAATGAATGATTACATTTTATTGGATCCATCGGTGTCTGTCAATTAGTGTATTATTTAGTGTGTAATAGATGTCAACTTGTTATCAGTGAAGTAGCACAGGCAACGTGCCATGAACACTGGTGCAATGTCACAGTGTCAGACATTCTGCCTACAAATTGGATTGGATTTTACTGTAACGTTTTTAAGGCAATGTTAGTTGTGGTTTACTTTTCATTGCAATTAGCAAATTGAGAAACTTAACTGACATCTTGGTGAGGCCAGACTCCGTACTGTCCTGAAACCTGTCCATCTGTACTTAACGGCGAGTGAAGACTTAACGAACAAGGAAATAATAAGTCATAAAAAAAACCTTGCCGTGAACAACTGAACAAAACATCATAATCGACAAATAGTCATTAGGACGTTGTCAAAAAATAAAGTAATAACATTACAAACAACCTTGAGCGCAGACGAGGCACTCAGTGCATTAAGAAAACACTTGCCGAAACAGTTTCCGCGTGACGTTGCGCCGCCAGTGGTAATGGCGTTACGAAGCGCGGTCGTGTCGTGATCGTATCGTGGTCGTGACGTGGTCGCAACGCGAGCCTGACGCCTACGTGACGCCCGTTGACGCGACGTCACGACAGACGGCGATCACTTAACACGTTCATCACTTTGATGTGTCCGAAGATTTAATTTTTTGCCATAAAATGAGCTTAATTCTTTGTTAAGAATATTTGTAGATTACGTATTGCAGTATCGTGATTACTGCTAATTAGATAACAAATCCTTCACCTTTCAAGGTATTGACGCAATTGCAATCCTATAGCTTCGTGACTCCTGGCAGTCGTCTGCCATCATACAGATTAAATAAGTCAAAAGACAAACATCACGATTTTATTCTATTTTATTTTATATTTAAGAGAAGACCCCAAATGCTTTCTCAGAAAAAAAAATTCCATAATTTTTAGTGTCTGTAACTCTAAATGCAAAAAGCAATAAAACAGGATTCTGCTTTTTCGATGATTGCGAGTGGTCCGTGATAAACTAGTGCAGAAGCCGGTTAAAATTAGATGAAGTCTGCAATGCCTGTAATCGGTTTCGAATTGCAACGAGATGTATTTCCAAACTGCAGCGTATTCTATGTCTATGACAGATATACTATCTACTGCAGACTTTACAAGTCCAACAACCGGCTCGGAACCAGTTCCACCACTAGCTAACTTTACAACAACGAGTAACTGCTGCGTCCTGGGGCTCGTCCTGCCTTTTCAGATCATTATCGTACTGAGTTTTAATACTTTTAATAGGTGTGAATAATGGTTATCAAACGCTTTCGTGTCTCATGTTTTATTGACATTGGTCCCTGTTATTACTGTGTGTGACCTAGCCTAGTGAGCGGCTAGAACAGTTCAGAGGTTTTGAATCGTATAGCAACATGGTGCAATTTAAACTGTCTGGTAGTAAAAACCACAAGAAATCCAAGCTATTGATAATAGGCACCAAAAAGAAAGTCAACGTGTGCAAGACTATTGCCATAAACATATTAATAATGAAACTGCATCTTTAAAGGTATACTATTAAACTCCAAAAGACAGAAAATTGTTCAAAATAACTAACATTCAGGATTCTCACAATAAGCATATCGTTTAAGGAATGGTGTTCCGGCAACACATGGGGGCGTACGATCGCCGCGGGGTTTGGCCGCGATAAGGTTCCTCGACTAATGTGTTTGCTAACAATTAGGTAGGTTAAAAAGTCCAGAATGGTCGTCACTGTCAAGTGTCAGTGTCAGATATCAACAGACCAATAATAGTGTGTGTCCGTCTATTAAAATTTTCTTCTTTATTGTTCCAAAATGTAAATTGTAAACAGCTAAAAATTTGCAATTTATTTATACCTCTTTTTCCTTGTAATCATATGTGTTTGTTCTGTTCTGTTTGTAGATTGCATTTAATGTTTATTTTGTCCGTCATCAATTAGGCCTTTCCGGAATGTCAGCGTTGCAATAGCAGCTAAATTAGTTATAGTATATGTACAAGTCTACATCTTGTACATTGGACTTGGCGTCAGCGTGGTCAGCGGCGAGTCGGCCCAGTTGCAATATCCTCGTGCAGCATCGGCACTTTACACAGACGCTGCACTTCTTTATTTATTTATATGTGTACACAACATGTAATTAATATATAAACAATACAATTATATGCAATAAATTAGATTTCAACCGTCCGTGTTGGGTCTCATTCCTCTCTCTGCATATCCTACTGTCGGCCGGGGCTACACCCCGGTACAGTTCCTTCCCTTCCTGCTGGTGGCCAGGGCACCCCCTGGTACAGCATTTCCTTTCCTTTCTGCTGGTGGTCAGGGCTACCCCCTGGTACAGCAGTCCTTTCCCCTCCGCTGGTGGTCAGGGCTACCCCCTGGTACAGCAGTCCTTTCCCCTCCGCTGGTGGCCAGGGTACCCCCTGGTACAGCATCTCATCCCTCCTTCCTCTTACTGTATGAGTGGCGAGCGGCGGCTTACAACCGCAAGCGGACCACCGTACAGTATATGTAGTTACTGTATATTCCAGGTCAACGGGGTGAAGGCTGAATCTCTCTCCTTTTGGGTTGTGTGTGGCAGGAAGCCCGAGATCAAGAGTAGCACGTAAATTTGGTGCTACGAATTAATGATTCATTAGGTTTATTGCTGTCCTTATACTGAGTACTAACTCTTTACAAGTATATGTAAATATTTCACCAATAATAAATGTTTATTCTATAGTTCCGCAGCATGAAATGGATTTACTAATAATAAATCGTGTGAATTCTTTATGACTACTTCCTGTTCGAGCTATATATAGAAGTCATAATTAAAACTGCTCAGAACGGCAACCACGACGAATATGAAGAAAGCTCATCAAAAGTTTAAAAGCATAAAAGCAGCTCTATTTTTGCCATGGTCTGCCACGGATACATAGCATCCATGTTAAGCTATGGAATAAGTTCTTAGGAATTATGTTAACAAAACAACAACTCCGGGAAATAACCGTTGCCATAACCGTTGCTACAGGAAAGGATTCTCTATTTTTAATGAGGTTGCAGTGGTTATTTCATAATGAGATTTCATTTAAATTTCTGGAGAAAAATTACTTGGGTATATTTAAATACTCAAATACAGCAATAAAAAATTCATGCGGTGAATTTTGGAAAATACACCAAAGCATTACGTAAAACATTTAGTTCTTAAATCGATTTCACTTCCAGCAATATATTTTATTTAATATGACAAAGTTTTAACATTCATTGATCATATTCCATACTATTAGGTGTATGAGGTGTAACCAGGAGTTTAATACTAGTCACAAGAAATAGTTTTCAAAATAGTTTACACGAAATAAATAACTTCCAACTATGTTTATATAAATAATTTCCGTTGTAACATTTTTATTAAAGTAACTCGTCATAATACTGTCATTGCCGTATAAAAATATGAAGCTCGATAACAATCGCAACCACTCACTATACAACATGGCACAGAATTAACGCACACCCTCAGACACCCCAATTAGAATATTTAAATATAATTAAAAAACATGCAAAATAATTTTACTTTTATTTAATTAAATATGGTTTATTTAAGTTACTAGTTATACTCATCGAGGGCAAATCGTATGGACATATTAGCGCTTTAGCCTACCGACCTACACACACAGAGAGACACGCACGCACACATCGCTTAGCACCGAAAAGTGCCGCAAAAAAAAAAACAAAAAAAAAAAAAATTTTTTTTAAAAATAATTACCTATTTTTTTTATATTTTTAATCGATTGAGTAGCCGATTTATAACAAACTACTTTCTTGGTGTAACCCTTATTTTGTTACATGTTGTATAGCAGAAACAATTCTGCTGCGAGAGTTGCTACCACCATCACCGTCATCGTCCCACTGGCCGAGGCAGAGGGACCCCGCCAAGACGAGAACCTCAAATCTACCAATCCACGGTAGAAGCAGGTGTGTTAGAACATTTCCTTTAAAATGGCCTTTAAGATTGCTTATTAGGTGTATAATAGGGGTCCTCCAAAGACCTGAGGAGCCCAAGCCAAACTAACCTGCCTGTGGTGCACCTGCCGATCAACGGACAAGGCTCTGGAAAACATAAGCCTTTATTTTGATATTGACTCGCCTTCACTACGTGGGACCAACAACATAATTGGCGAAAAATGGGCGATTAATGTGCCTCTGCCTACCCCTTCGGGGAAACAGGTGTGATATTATGTATATTTGTAAATTGGCTTAACGACTAACACATATAGTGATTTAACTGTATATATAACATAAATAACAGTTGACGGAACATGAATGGAAGTAAAAGGGAAATCGACCCCGGCCCGAGGGACTCTGTCGCCGCCGCATCGCCGCCGGACTGCTGCCAGGAAGTCACTTCCGCGGTGGACGCTCTAGGCACCTCTAGGACTCTGGGACTAACACTCATTGTATTGTTTGACATGTTATTATTTATTTCCTTGGAATAGCTGGCAACTTTTATTTTACATGTTTTCTTATAAATTGTATATTACTTTTATTTTGTACTTATATTTTGTATATTACTTTTATATAATAGGTTGGGGAAAAAGTCTTTTCGTATTTTTGTATGAAAAGTCAAGACATTTTTTTCAAAGTTTATTTACATTTATTTACAATATATATGTACCGTTTTGTTGAATAACTTTCTGCCATTTTGTGGGCAGAGACATTATCCCGTTACTGTAGAAACTTTGGGACTTCTGATCAAAAAAACGGGACAAATAGTTTTGGCAGTCCTCTCTTGAGGTCAACCTTACAGAACCTAAAGAATTCTGCAGAGACCGAAACAGGTGAAAATCTGAAGGCGCAAGGTCAGGGCTATATGGTGGATGCACTAGGACCTCCCAGTCGAACTCTCTTAATTTTTGCTGAGTGGCTAAAGATGTGTGTGGTCTAGCGTTATCGTGATGAAAGGCCGTTTTCTCTCGACTGCTTCCTTTAATCTCATCAGTTGCTGGCAGTAAAGATCAGAATCGATGGTTTTGCCGGGCGGTAAAAGCTCATAATAAACAATGCCCTTCCAATCCCACCATACACACAGCATCACCTTATTTCGTGTTAGGCCAGGTTTGGCCACAGTCTGTGAAGCCTGGCCAACTTTCGACCACGACCTTTTTCGCACGTTCTTGTCGTACGTGATCCACTTTTCATCGCCAGTTATCAATCTCTTCAAAAACGGCTCGGTTTCATTACGTCTCAATAATGAATCGCAAATGAGTACACGGTTCATTAAGTTTCTTTGAGTGAGCTCGTGTGGCACCCAAATATCGAGCTTTTTTGTATAACCAGCTTTCTTCAAATGGGTCAAAACTGTTTTGTGGTCAATTCCCAGTTCTTCAGCTACATCGTAACTACTAATATGCCGATCTTGCTCCACTCTTTCAAAAATGGCGTCCATTTTATTCGTAACAGGGCGACCAGAGCGAGTTGCATCTTTAACATCAAAATTTCCGGACTGAAAACGTTTGAACCAAATTTGTGCTACTTTTACTGACACTGCATCAGGTCCATAAACATCACAAATTTTTTTCACTGCTTGAGTTGCATTTTTGCCTTTTTTATAATAAAATTTTAAAATGTATCGAATTTCTTCATTAGATTCACTCATTTTTACGGAGAGAAAAACAAATGAAAAATAGCGGGAAACAACTTTTTTTTATTTATTTTTTTCTTTATAATGGAATCTTTTTAATGTTACCAAAACCAGCCAGACACAAATAGTACAGTCAAAAAAATTTTATAATAAGTTTATACCTACGTTATGCGAAAGAACTTTTTCCCCGACCTAATATTTATTAAACACTAGTGGTCGCCCACGGCTCCGCCCGCGTGGATGTCGGTTACCGCTGCAAAATACCTATCCAGGAAAGACACGGTCAGCAAAATGATTCCCAGGTCAATTCACAGACACCGACACTAACATCGACGACGCAGTCATTATTCGCAGGATGCATAGATTTTCTTTATGTGGATTTTAAAGTTATTAATGATGCAAATATTTTAATGGACTTAATACTACGTTTACACTCCTACCGGCAGTCCCAGAGTGCAGCCCGTTGTTTTGGGATAGATAACTTAAGAGATTATTGTAGAGCAAACCCTATAAACAATATTTGACGTTAAATTATTTTTCGGTAACAAAACAAACTGATGGTCGGGAGCCCCGACCCGTGATAGGGCGCCGTGCAGCAGAAATCGTAATAATTTAATTTCGCCATAACTTCAAAACCAAACGTCCAATTTTGATTATTCCAAGACCAAATGTTACCTACATAAACGTAGTGATGAAATAATTTATTTTGATAAGGATTAATAGCATAAAGTAAAATAAATGGGTTTAAAAGTAGTCCAAAAAAATTAAATTTTTTAAAATAAAAAAATTTTTGTTGTGCCTCACTCGACATAGATAGACCGGTATAGTGTGTAGCGGACTTTTTAGTAGATATTTGTTGTTTGTAATCGACAATTAATTACCACATTTTGTGGTTCTATCTTTTATATTTTAGGCAGCGTACGCAAAATGAGTAACTGTTCTGGTTGATTTTTTACACTTTGTGTGCGAAAAACCCAAATATCTTACGGAACCCTATATGTTTCCAAATTAAAAATATAGCCTATGTTACTCAGTGATCGATAATGTAGCTTTTTAATAAAAACAAAAATATTAAAATCGGTCCAGTACTTTTTGAGTTTATTCGTTACCAAAAATACAAATCTTTCCTCTTTATAATATGAGTATAGATATGGTGAATGGAACAATAGTCAATTGGAAGCAACCACATATACCATTCAATATTATGTTATATTATATTTAAATAATATTGTAGATTAATAATTAAAAAGATAGAATATTGTATTTATTATAAACATTGCTATGCTATCGCATTAGGTTAAGACACCTGTAATGGTAGCATAAGATTATAAATAAATAAATAAATAATAAATAAATATTCTAGTCACAAAACACTAATAGACTGTACTTATGAGTAAGGTCAAGAAAGTAAATACAAGTAGTAAACAGCGCTAATTTAGTTCAGAGTACTGTTATCGTTAAATCCATTGCTATGCTCTCGTGCCTTATTTCCTTAGAAGTATATCATATCCGCCTTCACACATTATTTCGGGATAAATTACAATCGTATCGTGATGAGACTCTCCAAGGATACATATATCTCTTACTAAGCTAATTCGAAACCGCAATTTAACCGTGGTTTGGAAACCACTGCATTGAACAGCATTTTCACATTTATTATAATGTGTTAAACCACAACTAGTAACGCTGCGATTATCCAAATTTATGAACAAATCACTATAAGAAATTATTGCACGACTCAGCTCTTTCGTTAATTTTACAAATATGTAGATACTTACACAAAAATAATTAATTGAAATGCCATGACAAGTCTAAACTTTTAAAATTGTTCATGTCAGGGAAAACATTTTCATTTAACTTTTATTTATTTTCGCTAATCGCGTTTTATCCTTTTTAGCGTCTTTACTGTGATGGTTATAACCTAGCATTATCCTAGTTGCCTTAGACCTACGCTTAGGGCCCAAGCTCTGCTCACTAGTCTACTCACTGGTCTACTCACTGGTCTACTCACTGGTCTACTCACTGGTCTACTCACTGGTCTACTCACTGGTCTATTCACTGGTCTACTCACTGGTCTACTCACTGGTCTACTCATTGGTCTACTCACTGGTGTACTCACTGGTCTACTCACTGGTCTACTCACTGGTCTACTCACTGGTCTACTCACTGGTCTACTTACTAATCTAACCAGACTTGGCTATATTTTAGTTATTACATGGAGCAACTGCCGTCTGGCCTCCACCACCAAGAGGAAAACATTATCTTAACAGTGATGGGATTCTGATGGTAATAGCCCCAAGTGTCTGAATATACCACAACGACTCTCAGTATTTCCCATTTTATCAATTCTTTGACGATCAGTAGAAAAAATATGTGAACCTCTCATTTTACATAGACTACATGACTAGTGTTCGATCATTCGGCCCCCCTGGTGGGAAGCGGCTAGTGTGTGCTACGGAACCTTGTATCACCACGAGTATCATTCTCCGCTTTGCTGACTCTTTACAAATTATTTGAGCCTTTATTTCACCAAGACGTATTGATTGATCGTACAGATCGTACTTAGAGCGACCTATTTGGCTAATAAGACAAACTAACAGAGAAAAATACATCTTTTGAGATTCCTTTAAAGCCAGTAGCTACTGCCGGACTGGACGAGACTCACTCTGACCATGTTTAATAGGGCAGCTTTAAAACATGTTATGTGACGAGTGGGTTATAGTTGTAGTATATCGGTAAATCTGGAAAGCGATTCATTATACCACTTAATAGGACGATGAACCAACTTTTAATTACATGCGCATTCCTAAACAATCTTCATGAAGTGCATATTTTGATGTTCACAGAATATGTTCATTTGAGTTGATTTGAGTTCGGCTGAGCGGCGGTAGTTTAGTTGTGAGACCCCTTGCCGTTAATTCAGAGTGTCTCGGGGTTATACCCTGGTGGCACACCAATGACTTTTCAAAGGTATGTGCGTAAGTATCGCTTGCGCCGTGGCTCGGAAAAGCACGTTAAGCCGTTGGTCCCGGCTGTCATGGACATCTGTTATTCAGTTGGTGCCTTCTAACATCCTGACAGCTGGCTTAACCATAGAATTATGTTTCCCTCTGGGCTGCGGAGGTCTGACGGCAGTCGCTCTACGTAATAACTGAAATTCAGTCAAATCTGATTAAAACGGTAAGCAGGGGGCCTACCGCCGAGTTCGATGGCAATCGATTATAAGGCAAAATGGATTTCGAATTGATTTTGTCGTGCCGCCGAACTCATGGAAATCGAAACAAAATGGCGTTCTCCATTTACCTATTGGTCTATCACGGACTGAAGGTCATGAATGAGAGGTGGCTGTCGGCAGATTCCCCGGTACGGATTAATGAACGTAAACAAAGTTTGATCTAGATGGATTACCGGGAATCCATCGAATTCGGCGGTAGGCCCCCAGACCCTGGGCCCTATGCTTAAGTCTACGGTAACCGGGATAGTGCTAGGATATGAATGACAGATACTGGGATGTTGATACTCTTTAAGGAGTTTATATGTTGAACATATTTCATTGGTTTCGTACCTTAAATCAACCCTATAAGGGTTTGCTTACCACTGCATTACAAAGGGTTAAATTATGTAGAAAAATAACCTATTTTCATCATGTCATAAAAAAAATTGGGGAAGAAATATTGCAAGTAATTTTTTAAGTAATGAACGACCTCTCGCCCGCGCCGACCCGCCGGCGTCCGCCCGCTTCGCCCGCGCACCGCCCGCTAATAGCCGAAGCAAACATCATCGTTGTTTTTGTCCTGTGCCTCGTTAGCGTCTTATCACAAGGTCGCCTTTCATTTAATGTCAATTAGTACGGTACGCAACAGAGGCTTCGACGGCTGTTGAAATTCACAAAAACATGTCAATTGCAATTTTTGCCTATTAATAAAAAAATTCAAGACAGGATATTATAGCCACATTATGTACGAACACATAAGAGAAAAGCGAACTATGAGGCAGCGTTCAATAATAGACAACTGCCAAGGCGACACGACGCTCAACCCGCGTCGATCAATTAATTAATAATAATTGAAAGGATGTGATGTACGTGAGCGGTGCTTGACTGGGATCTGTTTTAGAATACTTGCGGCTGTTATTATATGCTTATATATTGACGACCGATATGGCGTGGAGAATGGCCTGCACTCCGCTCCAGAGGTCGTGGGTTCGATTCCCACACATCTTTGTGTGCATGAATATGAATATTTGTTCTGTGCTAGGTGTTTCCTATGCATATTACAAAAAAAAAGTATTCCGTTATTTAGGATACATAAAAGAACTAAATAATTCGTGTAATTGTTAGAAATTATTATTATATTCTGTATTTCAACATATTTAATCTAACATTGTGCGAGTCTCATCTCTCACTGAACTTAACCAGACATCACATACGAAATCGGATTTCAACTTTACTATTTCGTTTTGTGCTCCTGTAGGCAAGTATGCAACTAAGGTCGCAAATATTTTAACGGAAAAACGTAGCGCTTTTGGTAAAAGTACCGCCTCCTACCAGCCGCCTGGTGCAGTGTGTCCATGTACTACAGGGTCAACAAAGCGCAACACTACCTTCAGGTGATGCAAGCTACCTTAGGCTACGGTGGGTGACCGCGCTTGGCACTGCCACCCAGTGCTTTGCTAATTCTACAGTACAAAAAAAAGGAAACATGCCAGAAATGGCCAGCTGTCGACACTGAAGGGAGAAGAATGCCACAACCGGCGCCGCCGACTGGAACACCACCAAGTAGGCGTGAAATTGAACACTGGAGTGACGCAACCCACAGTTTAGTTTTTCATCTATAACATTATAGTAATGTAGATATTTATCAGTAGATTATTTTCAATAGTCTGTAGTGGTCATGAAATAAGCCACTTTCACGACACGAGTTTATAACCGATTCGTTTATGCAGTTTTATTTATAAACAAGTGAATATTTTTGTGTGCTCAATCTACGGGAGCCAAGAAATAAATGAAATGATCAATCTAGCTAAAGCACTTGTTTGAAATTGGGAATGCTAAAAATATCCTTTAGGTTAGCGCCAATTTTTTTTACAGTTCATTTGAAAATAATCGGGATTCAATACTATCAGACATTTAACTCTAACTAATGCAGAAACAACAATGCTTTATATATTCTAAGTCCAACAAACAAACATCTACTTTACCCAGTATATGTTTCTTCCAGTAAAATGAAAAATGGTATTTCCAATAACAACTTCACTTACAAAATAATTATCAGGTAAGGTAATTGTGCGAGTCTCACAAAGAGAGAGCAACAAAAACATGTCCCCCGGGGCCCGTTGGTTGTGATTGAATGTTGATTTTTCTCAAATCCCGCAAACAATAGAAACTGTTAGACAAAAAGCAGCTCGGTTTCGGCGCGGGCGCAGCCCCCTCCGCCGCCGAACGTTTACAGTTATATTATATTTACGATCCTCATTAATAGTTTACGGTAGTTCCAGACACCGTTTCAAAACTGCTTATACATTTGATGTCGATTTCTTGGTGTTGGAACAGCGCTCTTCTTTAACTTCTATAGTTTCAAGCTCTATATTACTTGATTGCACGTAATGGTGCTATATATTTGGGATAAGTTTGTTCTTGTAGTCAACAATGTAAGAACAATATGAGGAACCGTTTATCTGCTACCTATTTGATAACGAATTCCAAAACCCATATCTAAAATGGCTAAAACTACTCCACGGTGATTATCTAGTCACGCGTAAGTTAAATATAGATTAATTGAGTGATCTGCCGCGTCAACAACGGAGTACGTTGACACTGGAGCGACTATTTTAACTAGACTACAACTATCTGTAATAAAAACAGAGTAATCGTCAGACGAACGCGCTTGTTAGCACTGAGAGGAGAAAAACACTTCGCGAGCCAAGACTCGGCGCCGAGGAGACAAACAGGTTTCCTCAGAAAATAAACAATATAGAAGTCTACCTCCATACAACCAGCGATGACGGCGGGAATACGATAGTTGCAGGCAGCTCGAGCTCGTTCGACGTGGAAAATAGTAAACGTTTGAGTAAAACTATTGTGTGCTCTGCATCGACAACGTTGTGTTGCCTGTAATCGGTTCTCATAAAAGTAAAAGTAAAAAAAAATATTTATTTCATAAACTATTTATACATAGTACTTGAAAACGTCATGATTACAAATGAAAAAAAAATACAATCGAAATAATATTACACTAAATCACGAAGCTTAGATTCACTTACATGCAAAAAAACAATTTAAAAACAAAAAATAATTAAGTGTAAGTGAATCTAAGTGCCAGTTCCGAGCCACCGCTCTGTAAGAAGAACTGGCAAGAAACTCACAGGCTATGCTCTTTTAAATATGTCCATTAGTTTGGTACTAGAATTACAATCTTCATTTGTCTGTGAAGCTATACAATGCAATATAACATAACCTTAACAATATTTATTTTTTCAAGTGAATATATTAGAATAGCCTGTTTGAAACGGCAGTTTAATCCCAAGCATTTTTATCTGCCATATAGTCTTTAATAGAATAGTATCCCTTTGAAGACAGCTTGTGTTTTATGGTTAATTTAAATTTATTTAGGCTCAATTGCTGTATGTTGCTTGGGATTTTATTGTAGAATCGTACACATTCAAATCCGGAACCTATATTTTATTAAACGTTTAAGTATGCATTTGAACTTGTTATTTAAATAAAATAAACTTTTACAGCCTGAGATGATGATAATAACATAAAATAATATCATTGTACTCAGTAGTAGGTAGTAACGTGTAGTTAGTTTAATATTTGTGTATGCATCTTAGACATATTAGACAAGCTGTATCTCAGATAAGAGTGATCTAGGGCGCCGCCTCACATGCAATGATCTGTTATAAATCTAAAATAAATAATTGAGGAGGCGGTTTTCTGCAGCTCTGTGTTCGTAGTGGAGGAGTGGTTTATTTCGGGAAGGCGTCCAGCAGCGGCCGACCCTCGGCGACCCCTTGGCCCATTTGGCCCGATGAAGGTCGCTGAACTCTTGTCGAATTTCTAAATATATTATCTAAACGAAATTTGGAAGGGACTCTACAGTTATTATTAATTTCAATTCGTCGATGTTTCAAGTCCCATTGTTAGAACCATTCAAGTACTTATGTACGCAAACTGGGGTTTCAACTCAGGCAATTTTATTTTTGTAATCCCAGATCATAAGCGTTTACCAATTTCGTTGTGTCAAGCTGACAAAGCTGTCAAACTGACTGTGGCAGGTGACAATCTAATTTTATTTTGGATGGGTGATGTTCGAGTTTTTTTGTTTACATCGTATGTAATCAATAAATGTTCGATTTAGCTCTAAACATACTCCCACTAACAGTGTAAGGGCCACCGCGCGGTTGCAGTCCTTATTAGAAAAACGTTTATCTCTTTAAGCCATTATAAACTTAGGCCAAAGTTGTATAGCAACGATTGTTGTTTTATTCAAACAAAATGAGTAATGACGTCCGCGCACGCAACGTGTGGTTGCAGATTGTGGGATTGCCGCACCGTTTGTTATGTTCCCCGTGGCATCAGCGAGTCTCCACACCATTGGTGATGGTGAACAAACAAAAGGACCAGGTATCTCACAAAATAGGCACACGAGAGAGATACACTTTAAAAAAATAAGCCATCTAAAGCTCCAATCTCACGAATACCTAATGTATACAAGATATAAACTTGCAATTAATTCAACGTTTATGAATTCAGCAATTTCCAATTATATTACATGATGTATGTATGTATCTACGTACGTATGTATGTACGTACGTATATGTGCGTATTTATGTACGTATTTATGTACGTATGTATGTACGTATGTATGTACGTATGTATGTACGTATGTATATGTACGTATTTATGTACGTATGTATGTAAATACGTATGTGTCTGCACTCAAACTGGCATTGACGGTGATGTCTTATCAATGTAGGCACTCATGAAAGTTAAAACTATTATATATACGCAAAGACACTCATTTACAAGATCAATATAGATGTGTTATATAAATATTCATTGACAATATGACGGCACGTTTCTGCCACGACTGGCACGCACTTGCTAACCCACGCAGTGCAATAAATTCAGTATGGAGTGGTCGCAGCAGGTGTGGAAGGACCTCCGCTGCCGTTTGTGATGGCGCAAAGGTGACAAGAATGCACTCCACCACTAGGACCCAGAGCGGCTTAGCGGAGGCATGTGTGTGGTGTGTGGTGAGCGGTGAGAGGTGTCATGCTGATCCAACATTCCTTGCCACCCAATAAGGACTCTAGCAGGGCCTAATGACTACGACATTAGTGACAATTAGAACCAACGGCCTAAAGTGATGGGCTTGATATTAGATGCCACTCAAATGGTATATTATTTACTCACCCGACGGACCAATGATCTGGTCAAGGCGGCAGGAAGTCGGTGGATGTAAACGGCACAAGGTCGATCAATGTGGAAAACAATTGGAGAGGCCTATGTTCAGCAGTGGACTTTAAATGATTTTACCTTTAAACAAAGGTGTTTGGGTGATAGAAGCGCTTATTAAGACCTACCTGTCAAGAGATAACTTGATTTCTTTAATTACTTGACACCGGCAACGAGTGAGTTCATATCGAATAAAAAATATGTTTCCAAAGGCTTACAGAACCCTTTACGCAATAAAATTTGAATTTTATTTTCTGTACAGTTGTGTATAATTTCATTTGTTAATGCTATTTGTGTTGAGTCAGTTGTGAGGCGGAGATTGTCGCCAAACTAGATTGTACAGCTACTAACTATACCGCTAATGCAATCAATGTTAACAGCTAGTGGAGTAAGTTATAATCAATAATGTCGACATTTTTATCTCGACGTCTGTCAAGACAAGTAGACATAGGTACTTGTTTATTTATTTATGTTTCTCTTAAATGTTTGCATTTAAACTTACTGCTAAAACGCGAACAGCAATCAGCTTCGATCTTCATCGGGCAAATAACATGAAACCTGAGTCATATAAAGAAAATATCTATTTCCAAGTGCAGCTATTATTGAGTAATGTCGACTTCAATGTTATTTATTTTAATTACATTCATTTAAATAGCACCTATGTTTTATATGACATACGATTATGATTGTACATGTTTAGAGTCGTACAGTTTATCAAATAAACCAATGGAGACTTTTGTAACTAACTGTATCATATTTAGATATGTATATGTAGCGGACGACCGCGGCACATACAATTTATTGTTTCAATTAATGTCATAGGTTAGCAATGAAGGGGCCTACACTGCTCTCAGGCACGGTTATTGGGTCGAAGCTATTTATTGGCCACAATGTGGCTGGTATATACAGGACGTTCTGGTGTCGGTGTGCAGCGCACGTGGGACCAATGTATCACCGAGCAGCCTCTTGGAGTTGTCATTGAATATAGATGTAGTGGTACAAGTATATGTTATGATGAAACATTATTTACTTTGTGGTTTGTTCCAAGAAATATGTTATCTATACTTATAATATAATATTATAAAGAGGAAAGATTTGTTTGTTTGTTTGTTTGTTTGTTTGTTTGTTTGTTTGTTTGTAATGAATAGGCTCCGAAACTACTGGACCGATTTCAAAAATTCTTTCACCTTTGGAAAGCTACATTATCCCCGAGTAACATAGGCTATATTATATTTTTAAAAAAATTAGGGATCCTTACTAAAAATCCAATAATGTAACCCAAGGTGTAAAAAAATTACCTGAAAAATTCCTTACATAGCGTGCGCAGCGAAAACTATTGATAATAGAACTAAATTATGTACTACGACTTTGCAGTAATCATCATTATCTACAAAAAGTGTCGCGACAGCATATGTCTAAATATTATAGTTACGTCACAGTAAGCGGTTTTTTATTCTAAAAAATTAATTTATATGCCGCCGCTTGAAAAGGCTCTATATTTGTACCTTGGTATTAATCCTTATCAAAAAAAACAAGACGGCTTCAATACCTTTTTATAACTTTTTGAATTATTCAATTCGGACATTTCATTAGGAAGATATCACGAGTTGAAAAATCCAAGTATTAGAAAAAAGTCGCGTGGTGCCGCTCAGCTAGCCAGCATGCGATGTAGGCTCCATGTAAGCGTCACTGGGGTGGTACGGGGGGGGGGAGTCAATGTAATCTATACTAATATTATAAAGAGGAAAGATTTGTATTTTGGTATGTAACGAATAAACTCAAAAATTACTGGACCGATATTAATAATTCTTTTTTCAATAGAAAGCTACATTATCACTGAGTAACATAGGCTATATTATAATTTCGAAAAAAATAGGGTCCCGTAAAATATTTGGGTTTTTCGGACACAAAGTGTAAAAATCAACCAGAACAGTTGCGTACGCTGCCTAAACTATAAAAGATAGAATCACAAAATGTATGAATGAATTAAAGATCTTATACCACCTACTAAAAAGTCCGCGACACACTATACCTATATATGGCGAGTGAGGCACAACAACCCTTTTTTTTATTTAAAAATCTTGATTTTTTTTTGTACTATATTTATACGAATTTATTTTACTTATGCTATTAATCCCTATCAAAATTAATTATTTCATCACTAAGTGCAGTTTATGTAGATAATATTTGGTCTTGGAATGATCAAAATTGGACGTTTGTTTTTGAAGTTATGGCGAACTTAAATTATTACGATTTCTGCTGCACAGCGCCCTATCACGGGTCGGGGCTCCCGACCATCAGTTTATTTTGTCACCTAAAAATAATTTAATGTCAAATGTTGTTTATAGGGAAGATTTACAATAATCGCTTTAGTTATCTATCCCAAAACAACAGGTTGCTCTCCGGGACTGCCGGTAAGAGTAAAAACTAAGTATTAATTAGATTTAAATATTTTCATCATTAACAACTTCAACATCCACATAAAGACAATCTATGCAGCCTGCGGATAATGACTGCGTCGTCGATGTTAGTGTCCGTGTCTGTGAATTGATCTGGAAATCATTTTGCTGACCGTGTCTTTTCTGGGTAGGCATTTTACAACGGTAGTCGACATCCACGCGGGCGGAGCCGCGGGCGACTGCTAGTCATTTCTATATAGGGAGAGAACAGTTGTTTGACAGGAAATGTTTAAAAATCTTTTCAAATGTTTTTCTGGGTAGTATAAAAAACCGTACGGTGCGGGAATCGGCAGAACGCGAAATTACTTCAGTTTTTGTTTGAAGTCGGGCTCACCGCGCATAAACAAACATAACGGCGTCGGGCGAGTCCGCGACCCACCCGGCGACCCACCCGGCGACCCAACGGCGACTCACCCGGCGACTTCGCTCCAACATCGTTATAATGTAGTTGTGCGCAAGTTGCGCGCCACAGGTTCTAGTTATGTGACTGATCGTCCGCGAGCCTGGCGATCCCTGTGCGTGCATGTTGGCGATTACTCATTATTTGTTTGGAGATAATTAGCATGGCGCGTCGCCATGGCAACGTGACCCACCCGAGTTAAACGCATGATCACTTTCATCGCTGCACGATATTAAAACTTTTGGGTAGATAATTTTTAGGCCTACTGCTTTGGGAATCTAAAGAGTAAATTTAATGCTTAAATTCACTGTAAACGGTCAACAAGATTAGTAACAGATATTTTGATGATAAAATGTTATTTCCGTGGATTCAAGAACTTCACAGTGACAGTATAGATAAAGTTAACAAGAAGAATGTCATTAACTAATGTGCAGCTTCGTCTGAAGTTTTATATATTTGGGTGAATTGCACAAGCATAAAATATACGCGGCAATGCTAAGACAGATAGTGCAAATTTATGATTTTGTAATTTATTTCATGGGAAAGTAAGGACTATTCCACCTTGTTACAAAATCATTTTGTCATCATGGCCTCTGCAACATCCAAAAAAAAGAGCGGTCGACATTGTCTTTAAGTAATCGTAGTACTAAGTCTTTATGTTCCTGATTAAACTGTTTTGTTGAACAAATAAACGAGTTGATTTGGGGACAAACTTGTTTTTCAATAATCCTTACTTGTTGATTGACAAGTTGACAAGAAGTGTACATTATTTAAACAACTAAAATACACAAGATAGCAGCACTACCCTCGCTACCCTTGTTTCGTTAATAATTTAACTAATGTACCTATACTTTAAAAACGTTTGAAGATTATAGTTATTTACAAATGCAGACCCTTGCGAGATGATTTGTTATTAGTTGTATCATTCCCATGGGCTGATTTCATTCTCATGGGCTGATTTCATTCTGGTCTACAGTTTATCCTGGACTTTTTTGTCATATCTTTGTCATATCTTTAGATAAGTATCTATGGGCCCTCAAAACCACTCAAGCACATTTTACAAATAAGGCTAAAGTTTTATTTGTTACTACATGGATGAAGATAGCATTATATTTTAAAAAATCCATAAAAATTAAGCCAAAAATCAGTTGTTAAATTCACCCATCTCATCATATAAAGTTGACTACTTTAATTGCATTATTGCATGTTACTAGTTTTCTCTCCTTATCACAAATTCAGCCAAAATCTGGTTAAACCAGTGAGCAGACCCTGGGCCCTAACCTTAAGTCTTGGGCAACCGGGATAATGCTAGGATATGATGACTTGTTTCCTATCCTTGGTTAACGAATAAGATTTATTTTGTAATCATTAACAACAGCCCATTGAAGTCATCACATTCCAGCCTCCTCCCACAGTCTCTAACCATGATAAGGTGTTGTAGGTGGTGCTCCACCTCGCTGCTTCAGTCGGCGGACGCAGATCAGTGGCATTTTTGCTAGAATTATGCGAAACGCTAATCGACGCCATTATCATGGCTCAGTGAAGCACATTGGCAACTAACAAACTAAAAAAAATATATTTTAAATAACATAATTATTATTAAATTAATTCAAATATTAAAAAGGTATAACATAATGTCAAAAAATAATAATAAAAATAAAAACGAATGATTAATTATTATGATTAATTTATAACTTGTTTTAAGTTTTAATTTTTAATTGTATGCTGCACCAATAAATATTTTTATTTTATTATTATAATTATGGCCATCGAAAGCACAAAAGCTATATTACACACTACAAAATATCCCTTTCAAAGACTCAGTTAAATTAGTAATTGTTTTCAACTAATTGTTCCAAGGCCTCACAAAGCGCTTATTAATATACCGGACACATGCTTTGGGGCAAATAATAACGTATCGAAATAAACAGGTTTTGAAATTTATAGATAAACAGCACTCACGCTACGAGTATGGACTTAAGTGGCTCGACGCATTCATGTGCAGCTCTGCGATAGTCATGACTAAATGGGGGCAAATGAAATGATGTGGCGGGGCGGTCACACCAGTTGTTGTGTGACTGATAGACGCGACGATGGCCGCTGGGACGACGACGGCTGCAGTTCGCGGCAGTGCTAGGCCTAACATAATGCTAGCTTTCGCAACGTCGTCAGTTGTGATATGAGTGCCCTGCATTTGTGACCACACATTACTGCTTAATATGTCTTTACTGGCATTACTCTTGTTGTAAACTATAAATCTTGGATAGTGGAGCAGGTCGGTGCCGCCCTGGTTGTTGTTTTCCTGCTAGTTGCACTCCGCCCACTTACACTCCTAACGCCTGCAACGAATGTATCAGTCAATTGAAGCAATATAATCTTTTATTTCCGCGTAACTTTACGCTAAAGTCCACTGTTCCGGGATTCTTTGGCCCGGGTCATTAAGCATTCGTAGGTCGCGAGGTTTAGTTGTCGGAACAGATCACTGAAGATAGGCAGGCAGTTAGATAAGCAGATTAGTTTATATTAATTAATAATGTATTATGTTATTATGAAGCGGTTTGTGGACCTTATTTGCACAAGAAACTTGGCAAAGTTCTGTCGCGTGACTGAGATATGGGATTGATATTTGGGATTATATCAAAAGAATTTAGCAAGTGTTTTGTTTGAGAATTTTTAAAATTGCAAGAAATACAAGATCATGTTGCGAGCATAAAATTACATAGATAAATATCAATATAGATAAATATAAGAAAAACGTAATTTTTAAATTTGGCAAGTGTTTATTTTTATTACGTAAACAGTTTAAACTACTAACCGACTCAGAATAACTAGTAACACAGTACACAATAAGTACTTATTTCAAATTGATGAAAATGATTCCCTCTTTTATTTCGTTGTATGTTTTCAAATTACGTCAATCTTGAATCTTCGTTTCGCTTCGTCTATGAGTGTGTTAACAATATATTGACTAGATCGATTGCAGATCACCCCGCTAATTGCAAACCTGTTGCATTACCTCTCTCCGCCTCGTCGCCGCCAATTGATGTGCTGTGATGACACGACACACTACACTGGAGATTGTTACTGACATAAGTATAGTTTGTTGCAAACGTCACGTAACACAAAGGGGGACACAGCCCACTGTGATGTAAAAAACTTAATAACATCGTCCGTCGTACGGTATCTAACTGCGGTGGGCCGCTCGCCGGCTGCTCGTAGGAATTTGTATTCTGATTGTAATTGGGTCGTGAGACTATTATTATATCATGTAAAATATACACCTTTTCACAGTTTATTTCAAAGGCAAAGCAATAGAGATCTATGTTCGGAGTATCCCTGGCGAAACCAAAATGATTTACTATAACTTCAATTATATTCTTATCCAATTCAAGCTTATATCTATTAGTAATTGTCTACATTTCCTCGAATTATTGCTCATCCGAATTAATAGAGTTTACCGTAGAGTCATTATTTTCATTGAATTTATTAATTTATCATACTTTTAATTAATGTGAATTCTATGAATATGTTTTAATTGGAAATCATTTGATAGAAATATTTGTTTATTTTGACGCTGTTGGGAATCCCAAGTCGCAGAGTTAAATACGTGTTACAGGAAATGTTAATGCTAAGTCTAGAGAGTAAACAATGCAGAGTCCGTGCGCCGCTCCGCAATGGAAAGGTTCAAATTAACGGCTTCTGCGATCTGCGCGGACTTCGGTACATCGAGCGACAGGAACCAAACTCCGGTAGCTGGTTGAGTTGAGTTGAGTTTGGTGGCAGACGCCGTGTGTCACTGTAAAATTATTTATTTAAAACAGTTGCTTAAACTTCTGAAAACGTCCGTAGATTTAGGCTGAATGCTAACATTAGAAGTAAGAGGAAACTAGTTATTGAGGGTCCATATCAGCTCTCATAAAATTTGTATTCATATTTACGATTTTGCTACGAATTGGAGTTCATAATAATCACTCTTCATAATTTTTTTCTTCATAAACTTTATGTTCATACATTAATATTCCTATAATCGGAACTCATAACACCCCGTCATCATATTTTTTTATTTCATAATGTTTTCATTAAGAAGGTGTTTAATTAATATTTTTTTTATTCAGAATAGTTTTCTTCATAAGAGAGTGAAGGTCGCAGTTCTAACCTAACCTAACCCACCTTCTGGGAGCATTTTATTAACAGTATGATTTTTGATGTATAGGATAAATAGCACTTCTGATTAAGAAATATATGAAAGCAAAAATGAGTACAAATAAATGTATGAACAATAAAATTATGAAGTCGATTCATTTGGCGCTTTAATATTTATTGATATAAAAATTATGAAGAGTGATCATTATGAAATAAAATTGTATGAAACATATTTTCGGACTTTCGATGTTAGAAGTTAAAAAGTTATGTAAGAAAAAGCGCCCCCAGTTATTGATATTAGTATGGATGTATGTGTCGTTGGCCGATCGTGAAGTTAACCAGATAGTATAATATGCCTAATAAATTAGAGGTAAATCAACTATGTTGTTCGGTTTAAGGTCATTTAGTTGTAACCAATAAAATACTTCCTAAATAATATCTAGTCCTGTTTTCTGAGGATTAGCATGGACTAAAAGTGAATGAGTCGAATATTGCTTTACTATAAAAAGGTAGATTTTATTAAACGCCTACACCTTATCTAAACCTAACATTGTATTAATATCTGACCTACATATGCATGAAATATGAGACTCAATTATACAGATATTGTGTATTCTACATAGGTACTCGGTAGTCGTGTCTGTGCAACTGGTTGCGTCTATTTCGAAGCTGCGCAGTGCAATCTCCCGGATGATGGACGGGTTGCGTAAACAGACCCGACCATCAATCAGCGCGTGGACTAGATGCGCGCTGACGTCACGGGACGCGGCCGACTCGCGCTTGGCTCGCGTTGAAAATCCAACACATGTACCAACTAACACGACGACGAGGATGTGTCGGGAGTCGGGAGGCGATTGGTGCATTGCGCAGTTCTTGTGCACAGTGTTGCGTCACGTCACCGAGCTGGTGGCGTCATCTCGCCAGTTCTTCCGTCGACGCCAGATTATCATAAACGGCTTTTACTGACAAATAAAATAGATATGCAATAAGTACACTCTTATAATTTCATATAAGTATAGAGTTTAGTTCATTATATTTCGACTTGTTTTTATTTATGTATGTATGTATAACTGTACAACCTGCAATTTTTTTAGGAATTAATATAAATAGTTTATTGAATTGGAAAGATGAATTAACTGTCATAGAGGATAAAAATTTGCCTGCTTTGTTTTAAAGAGCCACGTGATGAAGTTTATTTAAAGCATCCTTACTTAGTATATTATGGATTTCGAATCAAGATTGCGCTATAGTGTCTTGTTCTGGGGAATGAGCTATAAATATTAGGTCGGGGAAAAAGTCTTTTCGCATAACGTAGGTATAAACTTATTATAAATTTTTTATGACTGTACTATTTGTGTCTGGCTGGTTTTGGTAACATTAAAAAGGTTCCATTATAAAGAAAAGAAAAAAATAAAAAAAAGTTGTTTCCCGCTATTTTTCATTTGTTTTTCTCTCCGTAAAAATGAGTGAATCTAATGAAGAAATTCGATACATTTTAAAATTTTATTATAAAAAACCGGCCAAGTGCGTGTCGGGCCACGCGCAATATAGGGTTCCGTAGTCACCCTTTGCCATAATGTCGCTATATGAACAGGTTCAGCTATTCCCCGATAGATATCACTACTACGGTATGAATGAAATTTTAATACATTTAATACAAAAATTTATTTGATTGTCGTCCATTACTCGAAAACCAGTAAAGCCTACTTAGCCGTGATAGTTTTCCTTTTAACTTCATTATATATACTACTATTGTGAATTTTTTCAGCCACTCTGAAAGTACCGTTTACCTGGTGGGGGGGGCGGATACTGAACTCTATCATTTTTTTCCACTTTAAAGCTTAATGTTTCGAAAACGGATCCCTAAATCGAAAAATGGTTTTAAGAAACTCGTATTACTTTTGAAAGACCTTTCTAACGATACCCAACATGATAAGATAGACTCGAGAAAAAAAAATCATTCCTACTTTACGTGTAGGGGAGGTACGTTACAAAACAATATTTTTAAAAATTTTATTCTACAGGTTTGTCGACGTGATTAATATGTATACCCACACCAATTTTCAGCTGTCTAATGTTAATAGTCTCTGCGCTAACCCGCGGACGGACGGACGGACGGACGGACGGACGGACATGGCGAAACTATAAGGGTTCCTTGTTTACTACGGAACCCTAAAAAGGCAAAAATGCAACTCAAGCAGTGAAAAAAATTTGTGATGTTTATGGACCTGATGCAGTGTCAGTAAGAGTAGCACAAATTTGGTTCAAACGTTTTCAGTCCGGAAATTTTGATGTTAAAGATGCACCTCGCTCTGGTCGCCCTGTTACGAATAAAATGGACGCCATTTTTGAAAGAGTGGAGCAAGATCGGCATATTAGTAGTTACGATGTAGCTGAAGAACTGGGAATTGACCACAAAACAGTTTTGACCCATTTGAAGAAAGCTGGTTATACAAAAAAGCTCGATATTTGGGTGCCACACGAGCTCACTCAAAGAAACTTAATGAACCGTGTACTCATTTGCGATTCATTATTGAGACGTAATGAAACCGAGCCGTTTTTGAAGAGATTGATAACTGGCGATGAAAAGTGGATCACGTACGACAAGAACGTGCGAAAAAGGTCGTGGTCGAAAGTTGGCCAGGCTTCACAGACTGTGGCCAAACCTGGCCTAACACGAAATAAGGTGATGCTGTGTGTATGGTGGGATTGGAAGGGCATTGTTTATTATGAGCTTTTACCGCCCGGCAAAACCATCGATTCTGATCTTTACTGCCAGCAACTGATGAGATTAAAGGAAGCAGTCGAGAGAAAACGGCCGGAATTGATCAACAGGAAGGGTGTGGTCTTTCATCACGATAACGCTAGACCACACACATCTTTAGCCACTCAGCAAAAATTAAGAGAGTTCGACTGGGAGGTCCTAGTGCATCCATCATATAGCCCTGACCTTGCGCCTTCAGATTTTCACCTGTTTCGGTCTCTGTAGAATTCTTTAGGTTCTGTAAGGTTGACCTCAAGAGAGGACTGCCAAAACTATTTGTCCCGTTTTTTTGATCAGAAGTCCCAAAGTTTCTACAGTAACGGGATAATGTCTCTGCCCACAAAATGGCAGAAAGTTATTCAACAAAATGGTACATATATATTGTAAATAAATGTAAATAAACTTTGAAAAAAATGTCTTGACTTTTCATACAAAAATACGAAAAGACTTTTTCCCCAACCTATTATAACATTCAAAAAGCATTTGTTCTACAAAAAAGGGGTATACGAACAGTAGTACGTATTAAGCATTACCACTAATTAAGTAACCAGATCCATGTAGGGAACATTTTAAGAGACTTGGCATCTTAACTGTCACGTGCTTGTACATACTAGTCTTGCTGACCAATTTTGCTAAGCATATAAATGAGTATGAAACTCAAGAAGAAAGAAAAATAAGAGAATATACAAGGAGAAAAGACTTTAAACATAAATGAACCACCTGGGTAGGTGTAATTCAATCAAACAGTGTACTTATTATCAGTCAATCCAAATATTTAATAGATTACCAAACGAGTTAAAAATTATGCTCTATAAGAGTAACTTCAACTCAAGAATAATGAGTTTTTTTTTTTGAAAAGGGTTTTTATGACCGAATGAATTTATTGATAAAGGGAATGTGGGTTACCTGTTTAATATAATTATATTTTTAATTTTTTTATTGCATGTGACTTTGAATTGCGAATTATTGTCAATTAATTAGAATAATCCTTTTTTTTGGGCCACTTTAATAGTTTGACATATGTATTCGCATGTAATTTGTATAATAAAATTGTTCCACACAGTGTGTATTTCTCAAAATAAATGATTGAATTAAATTGAATTGAATATTCTAATCAAATATTAGTGTTCAAGACGTCGTTTTTGTTTAGCGATAATACTTATGTTGTGTGTCCTCTCTCCTCCCGCGATGATTAGTTTGCGCTAGATGGCGCTGTCGGTTCATCTTCATCATCATCATCATCTAAGCCTCGTCCTCCTACTAGCGAGGACGGGCCTCCTCCCACTCACTCCACAACGCGGACCGATTGCGGATTGGCGTACAATGAAAAATAATTAGGTAAATGTATTTATTACAATTTTTCATCATACATCTTCTCGTATACACCACAGTAGACACTTAATGTGTCCAAAACGAACAAGATCAAAATGTTGATTAGTCAATCAAAGCTTTAAGTTTTATTTAACGGTTCTAATGACAGTGAAGAAGGACGGAGTTTGCAAAATTCGCAGTAAATATTTCACGAATCTTCTTACATTACCTCTGATGATAATTTCGACATCAGCCAATTATTTAATGAGTAAAGTTAGAAATAATTGGTATGGCGTGAGGTCTCATTGAATGTTATTTGACTAGACAAACGTAGAATGGTGCGAGCCGAGACGGGTGGTAATTAAAAGTTGTGAAGCCGGGCAGGCGGACCCTGGCGAGGATCTTGTCTGAACTCCCGCCAATTTATCTCATTTTTTTATTATGCTTTCTGACATTCTTGTTAAAAAATAGGGAGAAGTGTCATTCTAAGTCCAACAATCTAAGCGTCCGTCAAGAAACATGCTTCTCAAATCATATTAACGAGAAAAAGCTGTGCCCGAATATAATATTTAAATGTTTTATGTGTTCAGATCTTGTTCGGTCTAATCGTGGTATTCCCAAAGAGCAAATTATAAATAACAGTTAACGGAAACGTTTTACTGGATTCAGTAATATCAGTTTATCACATTTTATATAATGTCGCTGCCTGATCCTACAATTGGCCAGATCGTGTCGCTTTTTATAGATGAATTCTTGATGTAGTCCATGTAAGGCCTAGGGAAACAGGATAAGGATTTAGGTGTTATTTTTTTGGTCAAGAAAGTAATTGATTTGCCGACTATGAGGCATATTATACGATACGATGACATCTGGCCAACTTAACCAACCACGCTCATCCGAGCATCACTAAACGACCGGTCGAGTGCCAGCCGTGTATTATGTCATTTAAGGCACTTTAATTCAGAATTCTATTTTTACAACAGCTGCCCTTCTCCAATTGAAATATTAATTGGAGTGGGGATCATGCAATCCGGACCGAAACATAGCTGATATACAATAATACAGCCATATTTGATCTACCGTGAGTGGCTAATAATACAGAACTAGTTTGATACGGTGCTGTTTACAACCAGGCTCTGGCTCACTACATACTTCAGCTTTAACTATGTATTAACGTGTGTTAATTATAAAGTAACAAATTTTT
This sequence comes from Musotima nitidalis, assembly GCA_949126915.1. Lineage (NCBI taxonomy): Eukaryota > Metazoa > Arthropoda > Insecta > Lepidoptera > Crambidae > Musotima > Musotima nitidalis. The sequence continues at coordinate 86,919 of OX421434.1, read as the reverse complement.
AATGTTCATACACGTACATACATAAATTCACGCCTGTTTCTGCGAAGTGGTAGGCAGAGGCATATTATACGCTCACATTTCGCCAATTATATTCTTGGTCTTACGTAATAGGTGGCGAGCCTAATGCCGCCTACCGGTCACTGTTATGTTCGCCAGAGCGTCGTGCACCACTGAAAGAATTTGCTAAAACATGTGTATATTGTCTCAGGAAGGTCAGAAGGTACTCGTATCTCCCGCCTCCACACCTCACCTGACCAGCAACCAACAATCGACGTTATTCCTTCTGGTGATGTGGGTCATGCCTCGGCAGCAGCCAGCGGAGCTCGAGCACTGCGGAATGTGGTTTAGTTGACACCGAACAAACCTCGGCGACTAGATTAAACCTCGATTCTCTCGTAGAGTTCACATCTACGGATCGAATAAGCTCTTCTAAAAACTAATTTCTATAAATATTTTAATCAAAATCCATTTTTTTTTGTATATACCAACGACCAGTATGCCAATGGCAGATGAAGTGTGATTAAAGATTAAAAAAATATATTTCACAATTTATTTGACGGGTACACACACGTGCCAGATTTAGACTTATTAAACTAGACTAGTCTTCATAAAGAGTACACAACATACGGAAGTATAGCAGGACATCAAAATTATCGAAAATTGACTTTTACAAGATTTAAAAAGAAATATGTAATAATAATTGAGACTGTTTAATGGATAATGGGATCCGGCATGGAACAAAGCCAAAATGCTTATTTTCCTTTCGAAATGCAGTCTTTAAGCAACGAAAACTTTAAATTAAACACGGCAACTGTCTTATTGCTCCTTACCAGCTCATCATAAACCTTGGCAGGAACGTGAGGATGCCGAAATCTAGTAATATAGTAGTAAAGCTGGCGGCGCATTGATCGAAGAGAGTAAGATCCTATGAAGCCACAGCCTGGCATCTTCACCAGTTTCTGTCAATCTCTGGTTATAACATTTGTGCGACCATTTTTTTTTTAAAGAATGTAGATCTTTTTGGTCTTTTTTATATTATTAACATTTTTAGAAATCCTTAGCGGTGACCTTATAGGATCACAATATTCAAAGATACTTCCCGCTAAACTGCAAAAGAGACAAATACCTATGTCAAAAAATTTCTTTGAAATTCAAATTTCTTTATTTGCTCTAAATAGGGTAGGTATACAAATTTGGTCTTAAAATTACAATTTCAGGAGCTTAACCTATTTAGCCGTATAAAAAGGCATGCAAACCTTAAACATATTAAATTATTATTATTGAAATTAAAATATCATTGTTATCATTACCATATCATTAGTAAAATTAAATATAATTGTTAAATTTAAAATTATTGTTATAATTAAATTTTATTGTTAAAGATAAATATTATGGTTAAGGGTAAAAATTCTTATTGAAATTACTAACAGTCAAAGTCAAATACATAAATTTGCACATCATGAGATGTGTTTATACTTAATGAATTGTCAATCGAATAGAACGCCTTATCCAATAACCACCTACGCAGGGATGATTTAAAACGACCAATATTGAGATCTTTGAAGCTATTTGGTAGTTTGTTGTAAATGGTCTTACACATGGCAAAGCTATTTTTCAAATACTTATTGGTGTTTGGGGCAGTTTCCAATACTAGTCTGCGAGGATCTCTCAAGCTTCTTTGAGATAAATCTCCTGCTTTTGTGAACTTATAACCATTCTGCTTAACAAATAAAGTCACTTCCTATATATAGAGGCAAGGTAGCGTTAATATATTTAAAGATTTGAAGTAAGGCTTGTAGAATATATCCGATGTCAAATTAGATATGGCCCTAATGCATCGTTTTTGGGCAATAAATAGTCGCTCAATGTCAGTACGGGGTCAATATGGGGAAATACCCCATATCAATAAGCCGTATCTTAAGACAGACTCCACATATGCAAAGTAGGCAATAATGGCCGTTTGGACACTAGCAACTTTTGTCAATTTGGATAGAGCAAATGCAAAACTATTTACTTTATTTGATCAGTGCAGTGGGTTTGTTCACAGACTCACTGCGAATACTGAGCAGGGGCCTTTTTCAATATTATGTAACCTTTACGTGTCCTATATATTGTATTATTTCTTTATTATGTTGTGTATGTTGTGTGATATTGAAATAAATAATTTTTCATTTCATTTCATTTCATATTGCATACTTTATTTATTTGTTCTTTCAATTAAGAGTCAATAATTAAACCTAAGAATGTTCCATTTGCAGAATTGGGCAGCAGTTGTCCATTGTAATCTATATTAATTATTTGATTTTTGAAGTTATTAAAATTTAATATTTTAGTTTTTGAGATATTAATTTTAAGATTATTATTATAAAGCCAATCAGTAATTAATGTCATTGCAATAGTTATGTCACTTTTATGTTGGTCTAAGGAAGATTTTTTGTCAGATGTGACTATCACAGAAATGTCATCAGCAAAAAGTATAGTCTTATGATTTAAAATATCTGCTAAGTCATTTTTGTGTAAAATAAATAATAATGGGCCAAGGACACTGCCTTGTGGAACCCCAAAATTGTTGTGCTTAAATTCAGATCTGTATGTTTGTACCGTTTTTTTGCATCAAGTTCGGTTATTTCCACACATTGAGTTCTGTTTTTCAGGTATGATTTTACAATAATCTTCGAAAAATAATAACACAGAGCCATATTATTCATCAATACATTGTGAATTTCCTTAAACTGGTGTACGCAACGCGCCGACGCCTCCTGACCTGAGCGGCCGCTGCACGCTGCACTCTCTGGCACACTCTCTGGCAGCCCGGTCTCTGCTGTTCCTAGAATAGACTAAAATTATTCCTTAATGCAACTGTTATGAAATAATAATGAAAGTAGAGTCAAGTTCCTTGTTAGCACTAATTATCACGATCATAATAAAAGAGTCGTTTATATATATTTGCTACACATTAAATGGGATTATAATGATGTGTCCGCGACGCCGCCTCGAGGAGCCGCAGGTGATGGTGGAAGGGGGGAGCGCATCGGCGGCGACGGCATGATTGATGCATGCAGCGCTCCCAATCCACCTTGATTACAACAGTCACGATAGCCATTAGATAGTACTTAGGTCTCGAACGGCTCCCGTTACTTTCAGAATGATTTATTTTAGAACGGGTAGCAAGTAGTGCGACTTCCTAAAAAATGCGGTTGTTGAACTCGGTGGTGTCAATAAAAAGGTGATGGCGTGACGCGGGAGCCCGGAGCCGTGTCGCATCGGCCAGGTGGCATGTTACCGGCGTTCCGATGTTTAACTAACGGTGCTGCAGCGGAGACGGCGGCCGGAGGAGCTGCAGCCGGAGCGAGGCAGGAAGATGCGGCGCGATGCGGCTGGGGGGGGCGGGGCCGGGGGGCGCGGTGGTGCGGCGCGCGGGCGGTCAAGGCCGCAGGCGCACGCGGCGGCCCCGCCGTCCGGCCGCCGCCAGTGCCGCTTGAGCTTTCCCGCAGTTCGGACGTGTTGTGTAGTTGCGCTAGTGACAGTGAGTGCTGTGCGATTCCCCGCAGGTCGTCGACCGCGAGCATGAGCCCGCGCCCTGGGCCGCCACCGCCGCATCGCTCCCGACCGCTCCTGTAGCCGCCGCCCGCAGACTAGGTGAGCCTGCCTTCCGGTCTCCGACCCTTCTGCACTAACCCCCAACGTCGCCTGTCCCGTGCGAGCCCTCAAAGTTCACACGACACAACTATAGGACTAGCTATAAACTAAAGAAACTTGCAATGTATTCCTTGGAGATCATTGGCAGCAGCGTTCCCACCATAAACTATTGCAATTACACACTCCACACTACAGTAAGAATAGATAGATAAGTTAAAGTCAATAAATGTAGAGATTAAACTCATGGTTTACATGATGGTAGACGCGAAGATGCAATTACATCTACCTTTAGTCGTGTTAATTACAGAAATATTATTTAAAAAATCATAATTGACAGCATAATTGCATACTTGATAGACAGACGCCTAACAAACTTTACTTTGATTGAGTTTATGGCCGACCGTACGACCGATATGGCGTGGAGGTCAGTATACCTGCACTTCACTCGAGAGGTCGTGGGTTCGATTCCCATACAGGACAAATCATTGTGTGCATGAACATGAATATTTGTTCTGGTCTGGGTGTTCTCCTATGTATCTTAAGTATGTATTTACAAAAAAAAAAGTATTTATGTATGTTTATCCGTTATTTAGTATCCATAACACAAGTTCTTAATGATACTTATATTGGAACTAAATAATTGGTGTGATTGTAAGAGAATATTTATTTATATTTATTTATTTATTTTATTTATCTAAGTTAAGATATCGTGGACTATCAAAATAGAGTGAAGTGAAAGGTTTAACTGTTATCTGGGGTGCTTAACGTATGTCTATTTCTGCGGACGAATCTTGTTTTATGCATAACTTAACGGTATGTTAGCTCAGTCTGCGATCGCAAGTCCTTACATGAGAAGCGATGCTTCAACGTTTGGGTCACACACACGAGGCGAGGCCGCAGACAAAGGGCTGCCAGACCGGTTCCAGACGGGACCAGCGCCCCACTCACTGTACACCACTGCACGAAGAGAACGTCGCGATCAATCACACTCAACGTCACTCCGTGCGTGTTGTTGACTCATGCTATTCAAAAAGACTTCCGGCAGTCGGAATGTGTTTACAAATAAAGATCCGAAGTTAAGCTCCGAAGCTTAGTCAGTTTCGCAGCAGGAGACTGCGGTAGCGCGCCGCAAACGCCGGGGTATGTTTGACAATAGTTCATTTCTTACATTGTGGTTTCGGCGAGAGGCGCCGACACGACTCGACACATTAATTAAAAAGTTACAAGAAGACGAAAACATTCTAAGGTTCTAAAGCTCTACAATAATAAGCAAAATAGGAGCTGACTCTGGGCTCGGTGCAGTCTGCTTGATAGTTGAGAATACGAGTTTATGACGACTAATTATAAAGAACCGGCCACACGGGTAGGGGCGGGTAGGGGCGGGTAGATCCCGGGCCGGAGCAGGTTTGCGCGACGCGACGCCACGGGCGCCCCGAGGCTGGCCATTCACCTGTACCTTTAGCGCATCCCTTCTTTTCTTATGCACAGCTCTCCTATCCACAGCTCTTTGTTCAAGAGAGGTATTGTGGATGCATTCTGAATTGAATTCAGAATCGAATTCTGAATGATTTTAAAAACTGCATATACTTATTATAAACCGGATAATTAATGATGACTTACAATGGCATAGCAAACTAATATGAAACTAATATCACCTAAGAAGTAGCATGATAATAATAATAATTTCTATCAACTACACCAAATATTTAGTTCCATGATAAATGTCATTAAGAAATTGTGTTATGGATACTAAATAACGGATAAACATACTTCAATATATATTTTTTGTAAATACATACTTCATATACATAGAAAACACCCAGACCAGAACACATATTCATGTTCAGGGGATTAGAACCCACGACCTCAGAGTATAGACATCCTCCACGCCCAATCGGTCGTCAAATATTAGTAGATAGTATTTACATACACGTCAATTTTCTACACAAATCATTCAGAAATATCACTCAAGAAATTTCCAAAGGGTCGCGAATACTAAACTACTCGATTTCCTTGTTGAACCCATACAACCACATTTCATATACATACATAATCCACCTAATGCTGCGGAAGCTGCTACCTTTGGTCATATAGGAACTGTAAATAGTGATGATATTTGTCGTAACCGATCACCTGGCAGACGTAATCGTGCGGCGTTACTCAACCACAGAAAGAAAACCGCTCCGGACGGGGGATACTCATTTTCCATACTTTCTATTCTTAAGATTTTGTATTTTGTCTGGCAATTACAACATTCAAAACCATTCCAATACAAATACTATTTTGCCATATCATGTTCTTGATTGACAGCACACAAGTCCTGTCCGAGTAATAACCGACGCCTTAAGCAATTAAACTGTCAAACTGGAGAAAACAACAGTTGCGAATAGATAACAATTTAGAAAAGCGCTTCATCAGTTTTGACAACGGTGAGGGTCAGAGTTCAGTGCTCAGCTCGATTTATTGAACATCGCATCGGCCTCGGGGGTGGAGGGGCAACGCTGGAGACAGCAGCCCGCGTGTCTCGACCCACTCTCTCCGCGGACATGGCTCGGAAACCATTCCTCTAACACAATGCACTGGAACAATCACAGCGTTGCGTCAACTAGCAGAAAGGATCCACCTTTCACAACGACATTTGGCAACGTTTTGTTCGATACATCTGACAAAAACAAATCGTCACCGACTTTTAAGATCCACTCTTATCCGAGATAATGAAACTAAAGCACCGCTCGCTCCGTACAGATGCAAATGCATGTTGCAAATATTCATGACCGTTGTTCTGGTCCGAATCCAAGGCGACAAATATAACAGTAACCTAGTTTATATTAGTCTGAGCTTATGACACTATTTGAACTGCCAATTGCCTAACCGCTATAGTTTAACAATTCGTCTATTAGGCCGGAGTCCATTGAATTCTTTTGAAATAAATAGGCTGGGCACATGTAATAGAGAATAATGGCGTGTCGGGAAGGTCTCGGCGATACCGGACAATGCGCCGTGGAGATGTATTGAGTAGTACTAACCTCGTTTTCACGGATGACCAGCGGAACGCTCCGCCCACGCCCGGAGAAATTACGGACATCGACCACACGCATGGCAGTCGGCAGTACCGCGCTCCAACCGCGCTGAGGAGAACCCGCATCCTCTGAACCAAGGCAGTGGGTCAGCATGCAGCTTGCATAATGGCATAACACAAGTGAGACCTGTATCGCCATGTAACAGGTTAGCGGATATAAAAATATGTTTACCCGTCTAAAAATACTAAATATCATCGTTACAGTCATCATTACACTAATTTGTTGGCACATTACTGCACATCGTTCGTTACGTTACAGTTGGAAAACGGTATAAATAATGTTGCATAATGTAGGTAGACGGTAATACTTGATAAATTTTAATAATAATGGCGAGTGTAGTGTGGGATGAGGGCGTCATTTGCAATTCCAACCAGTTTTCCCTGCCGCGGCCGGCGCGCGCGCTGCCGAGTTTCTCCGCTGACACTGCACCGGCGCACACTACACCTTCTCTATCAGACGTATCCACATTAGCGTTAGAAAGTCTTACTGAAATCAAATAATCAAACGCTATCAAAATTTTCTACAAAGTTCCTCTTCATTAAAAATATGCTCCGAATGTTGCCATACAAGAGGATGCTTTTGGTACCACTCCGACATAAAGTGTAATTCCTCTACCTTTAAATGGACCTCAGCACTCTCTTTAACATATGACAAATGAGATAGTGTAAATGTAATTAGTTAGCCCACGCCGCTGAATTAGTGAATGCGTCCCACGGGCGCGCACGCGGCGACATTACCACACCGGTGGCGTCACTCGCCATTGTGGCACTATCGCGATCTGCCCCTGCGCCTACGGAGCCTCCGCTGACTTGTGCCTCATTTTGTACGATACACTTCAACAGAGATATTTGCTTCAGAAACCGTCCTGAACCTTTTATCAGAAAATGCTTTTTCTTCTCATCAGATCTACTTGCCTCGCCGGAATTGTCATGTTTCCGATTCTGAGATCATTTCTGATAACTTCTAAAGAAACATCAATGTTAGAGTATAACACCACGTAACAGGTTTGAACTGTTGTCTGCTTTAGAAAGTGTAAGTCGATCTGTGTCGGAGCATGGATGGCATTAGTGTGGCGGCGGAGGTCAGCGGCACAGCCTCCGACGGTACCCCGCCCCCCACGGGCCACCACGGCACCCATTACCGATCCGACTGGCAACACCGCATTCCAAAGCCATGTTAGATCTATTTTAACAATAGTAAACCTACTAACACATATTATTTACTCAAACAGTTTAGTAAATGGAAGTATTTAGTCTTGCTTTAGTATTACTATTATTTTCAGTTCTAATACAATTATTTGAAAATGTTTATTTGATATACCCCAGTATTAAATTCAACTGGACTCGGAATTACTCAGAAAATAGAACTTCTCACATTTATTTCTAAAACGTCTTTACTACGTATATAAAAATTATAATCAAATCTGTTAGTTTATTTCAATGATAACATAAATTTCATCATTAGCAGCATTGTTTCCTTCTATAACTACCGCATGTTACACTTCCCACAACCATGAGCTTGCTGTAATGTGCCACTACTCGCATCCGAGCTCCCCTCAATAAAATCATCGTATCACACTGGTAGACTGGTAGAACCAGTTTTCACGAACAAGCACTTGTCCCGTAGACCTCTGCAATACCACCTATGTCTCACTCGGCACCAGACGTGATCACTCTGAGATCAACGGTAAATGACGTGGTTCTTAAGGTCGTACGCACCAATTAACAATTTCAATAAAGTTTTAGAATTTACCAAAGAATAAGAAAGATAAAATGTGATGACTGACAATAAAACACTGCATATAGTCTATAAACGTTAAATATGTTGGTATCAAGTTCCGTCTGACTGGGCTACTTTAAGTAATGGACATTTACGATCTTCCATAAAGAAAATGTATTTTATTCATCAGTTATGTAACACCAAATCACTTATTTTATCACTTTAACATTTGAGATACACTAGAGTAAGCTAACCAAGTTATAATAACAATTATGTTATGAAAAGCAAAAGTAATCACTGATCCTGTAGCTTTTAAGTAGTGCACTGTTGAGCTTCGGTAATCGGCAGTTTGGAATTTATGGTCCGAGTGTGGCCGTAAAATTAGCTATTAAAGTGTTTACGACGCCATTTCTTTAGTTTGGAAACTATGAGATATTACACGATACTCGGCACTTGTGGGGACGGCGACTTCTTAACTCTGGCAGCCTGCTTTGTGGGATGATAAACAATCAGCATTATAGAAAGCTATAATAATAAAATTATTCATGCCACACGTCTGCCATCGCGTGTAATTGTGAGTCCATTCACTCATGATGTGATGCACTAGGATGCAGTTCGTGCGATGTTCACAACTCACCACACTCGGACATATCTCGTTCAGGCCTGTTTTGATGTCACTCATTATCGACAGCTTGTACGAAATTCAAAAAACCCGCCGTAGTTTGTACGATAAGATAACCACACTATAACATTTTATAAGGCGTTAAAGCTCTGCTTGCTTTTTCAATGGATGAAGTCATCACAATACAACCTATCTATCTACTAAACCATACCCATGGGCCCATAGTTGAAGGACATATTTGATGTATAGTTTTAGTTGTTTTATGTAAGTAAGTAGATAATTAAATAAATAAATAAAATATTCTTACAATTACACCAATTATTTAGTTCCAAGATAAGTTTCATTCAAGAATGAAATCCGCAACCCTAAAAACAGAGACCGGTGTTTCAAATCAGTCGTTAGGGTCCATCATTATGACACACGCGGACACACTTGTTATGTAGTGGACACACCAGTCCATATCAAACTGCATCACAACATTACATAGGTATTCTGGTAAAACAATGAAATCAGAAAGCAAATTTGTTCACTTGTTCATTTTTGTTGTTGTTTGTCTTTGACTGTCCTTTAAATTAATTTATTTAATTCATTAAAACTCAGTGTGTGATGTGTATTCATACAGTTGCGGAATGTTTATGCACTGAAATGAAACATGACCGAATGAAAGAGAGCGTATGTGATAAGTGTTCCCGGCGGACGAAGACAATGCTCGCATTATTAGCTGGCGGCTGCGGGGCGCGGCTGGGGGCTCCGCACAATGCGCACTACAGGCACGCCGTTCGGAGAGGGCGCGGCGGCCACGAACCTACGCAAAAAGCAGTACATTGTGGCTCACTAGAACTGCTACTTGGAGTTTGGTGGATAATATGTATTTAATAGTATTTTCTCACGTTTCCAGTTTATTTCCAAAGTCTGCGTGCTGTCTAGCATAATTCGTTTCCCGATTTAATGAATACTAGCATTAGTGACATTTCATTTTTAATTTGACCGTAACTTTAATTGAGCTTTAAAATAAATGTTCCAGTGACATTTACAGACACTGGCTTAATTGCGGTTTCCGCAACGTTTAGTAATACTTTAAATTAGCTTGAGCTAAGGTCAGCCGTGTCAACTCGCATATTCATCAGAGCTGGGCTGAACGGTCGGCCTCAAGCGCGGCGTGCGGCTCCCACCGTCTGTCGATACTTCGATAGATCGCGGCTTTCTCCTCCCGCTCGGAGTGCCCTCTGACACCACCAGCGCTGATACTTACGACTCTGTATTTCGGTCCCTTTGTTAGCCTCGCACGCTGCTCGACGCCATGCGCTCCATACGGTAGTGAGGCTCAATGTTGATGATGACGTGTACTAATGATGTGATACTAATCAGCAATGTTAAAAACTTTATTTAAAAAAACAACGTATTTTGATTTTGTAGTATGATTACGAATTAAATATAAATGAAGAAACCAATGAATTATGTAATAAAATGTTGTCTATACTTAATTACACTGAAGTCCAGATAGGAACCTTGGTGTTGAATTAATGATTTATAATGGATACATCTTTACCTAGAAACATAAAGAGAAAACTATAATTAGTTAGTCGATTGATGCTATCGTAACAATACCATCGTTATCGCGATAACGAGCTCGCGGCGAGGGCCGTCCGCGGCGAGCAGTTCTGGTTCGGCAGCTGGTGGCGATGCCGCGTCGGGGCCTGCTTCTCTGTGTTGTATATCTAGTGTGGTGTCTGCCCACTGCTCCGCCGCAGCCATCTGTGGACCGAACACTGTTGTAGGTAGTGCATGGTTGCTGCTCCTCATGATGTGCATTAGGATCTGCTAGGATTCATTCTTCGCATCGGATATTTGTTAGACCAAAATGATAACTGTGAGTATTTGTAACGTAGTTTCTTAGGCCTGTCATTCCATTATCTAAAATGTAATAGGCTCATCATTTATCGAGATCTCAGAGTTTGCAGATTACATGAATGACAATCATATTTCTTTTGCAATAATAACAACTGCACTGATTAATATGTAAAACATTGACTCGGTAGATGATAAATGCAGTTATATTATATGGTTGCGACTACCTGAACTATTCAAAATTCCAAAAGTAAAAAAGAAACCGAGGACGGTCGCGGCACCCAACGCGGCGCGGTGCCGAGAACAATTTCGTTTATGATAATTTCTAAGATCTAGCGCCATTCTTGAAAATTTCGTTAGCATTCTAATGAGATTCAAGTTATCACTTTCTTCAGCCATTATAGTTGTGTTCTGGAGCACAGTTCGGCACTTTCTCACGGAGAGACTAGGCGGCGGCCACCGCGCGACTTGACGCGAGTATGTCGGCGACGCGACGCGACGCGACACGACGCGACGGAACGCCACGCTCGGCCGCCGCTGCCGTGACGTGAAGAATCGGTGCTTTCTAGAACTCGAGTCGGGTGTGTGGTCGATGCAACTCAGTTCAATAGACAATTAGACACGAAAACAAATACAAAAAACTAGATACCTAGTAACTCAAAACATACTTGCCAAGACCTTTTGTATGTATTGAGAGTCGTGTAATACTTTCGATGAAAGGTAACTACAGAGAAATGAGAGAATACAAAATAGCTGTAAAGACCTGAATTACATGATCGCAGTGATGACAATAATAATAACACTAAAGTAATGGACAGACCAACATACCCGGCCCATACATAACACCGTATAATAGTCTCCTACATAATTGATAGCTGATAGGTCATAAATGTTGAATAACCATTGCATCGCCCATCGCTCTCCGCAAATCGGCGTTTCGTGGAATCGCAGATCAACAACGCTAAACAATTTTGGTGAAACAATATAATATTGCGCAACTGCAGCGTCTCGTCATGTGTCGCTGAGGTCGTGTCACCGTGTGTGAGTTGTGTGACACGGATTAGCGCTGACAACTGACACTCGCTCTCGCTGACGTTTATGTAAACATTGTGCGCGGAGTTCGTTCCGATGTTTAACAAAACGAACTTCCGCATCCAACACAAATATGAACATTCCCAAAACCATTTACTTTTATAAATACTGTACATATCATTAGCAAAATTCCGTCGCAGGAATGATATTATCTTAGTCATTGAATTATGATTTTTTCCGTTTAATTATCTATGAGCCGATAAAGGTTAATGAAGTTGTGCGTTCCGCACCGCGGCCCCGCCCGCCGGCGGCCGTCCCCCGCGCCTTCCGCGAATCTATGACGAACTTGTTAAATAGCCATGTTATTAAACTTCAGATATAAATGAGGAACTATTTTCGCACAACATAACAACAATACATTACCCGACCTAATTATGAACCACTTCACTAATTAATTATCACTTTTACTTGGAATCATTATTAACCATTGGTAGTGAATATCTTTCAAAAGGTATATGATTACAGCAAACTTTTATTGCCGATAATTTATATTTGCAGCTAATGTCATTTATCGCATCGTGATTTATTTTTATGTCTCGTCTCGTATTTCCGTTTGGGATTAGGGATCATTCTGCAGCTGCAGATCCTTACAATTCCAAAGTATTCATAATTATGTCGGACGCATGTAATAAATTACGGAGATGGCTATTACCGACCGACAAGACCAACGATGCACCGGATGCTGGATGAGTGCTGGATGCCTGCCTATAATAATCAGTTCTATTACTTATAGGAAGTTTCTGAGTCGAGTAAGTTTTTGTGCGAGGCTTTCTATTATCTGATACAAAACCTCTGGTCCAAATAGTTAACTGCTTACTTAATCACGCTTAAAATTTATTGATACAGGGAAAATTCGGTTCATCCTCCATCCAGTCAATGTTTTTTATTCGTCCAAACTACAAGTTTTGAAATTATACTATCTACATCACTAAAAGTATTGAATCTGTAGTTCGAGAGTTGGTGTTGCTGACTGCTCGTGTACATTATATGTTTGCTTATGTCATTTTCACCACGGGGAAAACGGTAAAAGCAATACATGCTCTTGCCACGCGCTATGTACTAAGTCTCAATAACCATAATGTGGTCTCCTGCCAATACTTGTTAATGTTGTCTAACTTCTTTTTTCTCCTACTTTCCGTATGTTTGCTTGTTCTTCCATAAGTAAAAGCAACACTTGTTTCTATGCGTACGAGTTGCTTTTGGCGCTTGCCTCTCACTCACGCTGCACTGAATTAACATCATTATATGCAAAGTCTTCCAACTACAAGCATAAATCTTAAATTAAACAGATGCTATCTTGATCGTTAAACAGCTTGATGGTTAGTGGATTTCCGTCTATCGCTTTGTCAGACTGAAGCACAAGACGCAACAACACGTGCAAAGCAAAACCAATAAAAGTTAGCAGCTCTGCGAAACGAGTGAACAAACCCATGATGACATGACTTGCGATCAACAGCAGTTGGTTCTGGACCTTGTGGGGGACATTATAGTGCTGCATTTGTATCAAGGGCGTGTGAAGTCCTTTCCGGCGTCGATCAGCATGCGCCGACGCAGGGGAGCGCTATTTCGGTTCAAGGGCCGCCCGCCACGGCCGCGCGACCAGCCGACAACCGGCACTCGCAGGAAACATTATACTTTACATATTGCATCGATTTAATACGGTTCACGGATTATAGCCGAAGTGAATCAGTCCGTTGTTGCATAGTGCTAAAGGCAGACAATATGTCATTAAAAAGTAAAACTTTCAATGGAAATATAAACGCTTCTAACTTCTCTCTATTCTTTCATTTGTATTATTTCAAGACAGAATCTATTATTTTCAAATCAGATTTTATATTAAGTTTTATTGACTAATGATAAATTGTGTATAAACCAGTTGGTATAAATATAAGTTGTGTCGCCGTACTCGTGTCCTTAATTGTGTTTGCATTAGTGAAGTCAGTATATTATTATCTTCTTCTTCTATCTGTGTATATCATATCAACGAGTCTTGAATCGTTGTCTTATCTATCAGTATCGTATCACAGGTTGCATTTTGCGAACAATTTTTTTAAAATCTTGACTGTACATTAAGTACTTCTTAATAATATTTGATTGACATTCGTGTTAAGTAGGAGAGAGGAAATATTTCATTAATTCTATTCAAAATTAGATAACTAATGATCTGATGGTTTGGATTGTAACACTTTAATGCGCTTCACTATTCCGTACTTACTTGAATCGCTTTTATTGTAAAATTATCCAATGTGGAATTGGAATTGATACTTATAATTGCAGACTATCCGACGCTAACATCTAAACAGAGATATCATCTGAAAGTGAATCAAAGTTGGCGATAGTCCGGTGAGCGTCGACACTGACCACCGCAGGACTCGGCCACGTCACGTTTACGTCACGTCGCGTCGAGCTCGGCCTTGTCTAGTGATTGCATTGTCTTTATCATCGTTGTCAAATGTCATTGAGTTTTAATATATGATCACTGATATAGTATGAAATAGCACTATTGTGCTGAGTGATTGCTTGTCTAGAGTTGACCCTGATATATCATTGATCGAAAAATTTACCTTTTATTAAAAAAAATATATTTATTTTTTAATAAAGTTTAACGTATGAAGATTCTTATCGTGAATATTGTGATTTAACAATTATTATCATTTTGGGAACATTGAGAACGAATAACAAGAGAACTGAATCTGGATTATCTACCTCACTCTTCACGTTAATATCAATTGTTTCGACAAACGTCTCTACAATTTAAAGTACATAAACTATAATAATTTCCACTATGACTTCTGCGCTGAAGGAACATCCTGTTTTGAATCAAGTTTACTTACTTATTCAATAATCTCCTTAATTTTATATTTATCAATTAACATTCTAACAACAACATAATAACAAAAAAGACTAAACAAACCATAACGTCACTTTATCAACATCTCTAAGCTGCAGGTACTAAGTGTGTACCCATTGCTCGGTGGATTGACAGACTGATAAGATTATATCCTAACAACAACATTAGTAACCAAGTCTGTACAAGGATACCGGCGTAATGCAGAAGAACCGTGTCATTGCAATTTTATATCACGAGCGCTGATTAACTATTCCCAGAGCCACACATTTTGTACACTGGTGTTGAAACGACTAACGCTGCGAAGTCTCTCTGGTGATGCTCTATAAAAGCTCAAATGATTGCGGAAATCTTACAAGTTCTCTATGTAGGTACCTCGATTCTGTGTAAAGCAGGAACCGGAAATTAAGGTTTTGGTGTCTCTAAAAGAACCGGTCAAATATTACACCGTCTCGGTTCAGAATGTTATCAAATATTTGACTATATAGGTTATTGTACAACATCATGCTATCTTATTTATCATTATCAATGATCGCCGTCTCTCCGCGTTGAATCTATCGGCGGCTGGGTGACCTCGATCCACTAGGAGAAGCGGGCGCACTTTACCTGGAGCCGGCCGTGAACATCTCCCATCTCGCTCGCACCGAATGCTTCATCTCCCTCGCTCCTATGCCCGCCCCGCAATCGTCCCGCTCACGCGCGAGTACCGCCGCCGACTTCCGTCGACAACTCGTTCTGCAAAACAAGTCGTTTACGTTTCTTCGTTAAACACGTTTCCTGTAACTTTTATACTTAATGTTATATTATTTTCTATTGCACATAATATCTTGAAAATAAAAACAGTTAAAGGGTAACTATTCGTAAAAATAATCTCCAATGAAATACACAATAAGATAAAAAATGACAGAACAATCTAAATACAAGTACGGTTATTATTAGTAAGCATGAAGCAGACGACCTCGACACTAGTTCTGCTCCTGAGCTTTATTTTACTTTGCTATCTTTTTTCTAAGAACAAATTGATTCAATATAATCTATAACATCTCTTATTGTGCAGTTAAAGCCACTGCATGAAGGAAGGATAAATAAGTAATCACCTTCCTGATCGAAGCTAAGGTCTACAAAAACCCACCTCGTCGGCGACCGTGACTGCACAAGTTGAATTCAGAAATCGTCAATACCTTGGGTTTTTTGTATGAATAAGGTGGCACTCAGGCACACCTTATTGTATAAACGCTGGCAATACAGGTAGCATCGCGAGTGGTCGTTACCGATCCTTTACATCCATTGTTATCGATCTCTTGATGTTGCAGCTTTTTGGAAACCAACAACTGAGAGCTGTTAGAACATCTGAACGATACGAGGCAACAAAACACAAATATTAATTATAGATAACCTATTATATCGACAAAAAAGGTACCATATTTAACAGAAACTATATTGAACATTATATACAGAAAAATAACACTGGATGTAAGAATCAACGGAGACTGGAGAATAATTTTTTTTTTATAATGAAACTACAAATACGCATCGGTTTTAGAAAAAATATAATAGATAATTCTTGAAGCAAAGTGTGGGATTTGTTAAACTCGGCAGCGACCATAGAATGATGCTACAACACAATGATCTCAACAAATATACATGGTTAGCTGGATTCCACCAACTGGAATGCGGCGATGAATACGCATGAAGTCCGTAAACGTGCAACAAAGTGCTGTGAACGCTCCACGAGTCGTTGGGAGCGTCCGAACAAGCAGTGTTCGTTAGTTTTGTTTTAGTTAACTAACATAAGTTTTTTTCAATAGTAATCTCACTAACTGCTTCTGCCAGTTAGTTACGCTCATTAGAACACTGAGAAAGATAAGATCATTTTATAATATTTTTTAGCTTTAAGTCTACAATTTTCTGAAAGCCAGCAGACAGCGGCAATTTACTTTTTATAGTGATACAGAAGAATATAAAGTTCCGAAATTCCGAGAAGTTTGGACCAAATTGTTCCTTGCAAATTTTTATTGATATACTTATGGTGGGTAATGGCTGCAAATGATCACATAAAACAGTTACAGCCATTTACATTAGTCGTACCAACTACTGTAGTAAATAAATATCCAATTGTAATATGTGTAGAATATCAAATTTAGATTTCCATTATAATACTTATAATGTCGTTTCCCACACACTGCGACATCTGTAATAGGATCCAATTGACTAACTACAGCTCGCTTGCTGCTGTACCATCATGTATGATATCGTGACTGTGTGTCACCACTGCCGAACAGTGATGGACGCCGATTTCGGAGAGGAAAATCCGAACCACCTAAATCATTTAGATTGCATTGTGTTACATGTTTTACATGTGCACACTTTATTTATTGAACAC
Source organism: Musotima nitidalis (assembly GCA_949126915.1). Taxonomy (NCBI): domain Eukaryota; kingdom Metazoa; phylum Arthropoda; class Insecta; order Lepidoptera; family Crambidae; genus Musotima; species Musotima nitidalis. The sequence goes on along the minus strand of OX421434.1, from coordinate 69,688 downwards.
AAGAGAGTGGTCTTTACTTTTAAAGTAGCAACCTTGGTGTTAACGTGGATATGTGACTTATTATAATTAACTGCATTCAAAGCATTCTTTAAAAGACTCCATAACAGGATAAGGTTCTTTGTTCATCAGTGGACATGGGGTTACTTAGTCACTTTACACAATCATGGGTCGATTAGAAATTTTATAAGTTGTCCTTAGTGAGATTGTTAATTTTGTAAAACGGAATATATTACCAACAGTTATATAAATATATTTCTAAAATATTTGACAACCGTTGTGTTATAGTTACCCAGATATAGAGCAAAGTACCTACACGTGCAACCAGACCAATCAGATGTACTCAAAGAAACGGAACCAATCGACGTTTTGAAAATTAGTTCCAGTGATAACTACTGATTTATTTATTGAAGGCAATTTAAATGAGTTCTATGTCGAAAGGAAAATTAGTCACAAAACAAGAGTGCTTTCTGATTGTACGAGAAGTGGACGACGTGTGGCAGGCAGCTGGCGTCGTTGGGGAGGATCCTGACTGACGCCTGTTGTGTTTACATGATCTCCGGAGCTCAGAAACTCAATAAAGTTCGCGACTTATATCGGATCATATATAGCAGATTCAGCGCCACGTTTCGTCTGCCATGGTTAACCGGATATTGTGATGATCAGTTCATTAGTTACATAATTGTTGTCTTTGTTTGGAGCGGGTCCTCGTGTTCGCGCAGCGGCGAATCTCACAAGTATTGCGATCTGCCGCGTCGGCGCGGGCGCCGCTCGAGGCGAGAGCACATTCTCTCGGGGCGCGAAGGACCAGCGCCCAACGGACACTCGTTTCATATTAGTAACGCTAAGTGCTTTATTGGTCCATAATTGTACTAACCAGTGGGCAGTTTCAAGGTTCGTGGCTGGCTAAGTGGTGGTATATTTACTGCCGTTATCAATATACCGGTTGTAGCTAACAAGCTAAAAGCACAATTTAAATATTTGGTGTACGAACAAAAAGTACTTTATTTAAACTTGCAATTAATAAAGATCGTGATACGATCTTTTTTTTCCTACTGATAGCGCGTCACCCCTCTTGTGACTCACCGAGTCTTAGACTGACTCAGTATAATATTTGCAACTTTTTATAATTCTACGGAATGTCCGGTTTACTCCACTGAGATGGTGTCCATTACCGTACACGTATTATTTTCCTATAGCAAGGATATTGTGCAATAATTAATTATATTATTACAGACATAGTTAACAGACGTCTTAAGTTAGTATTGTGTTATACTGGCACAGTCAGATCTAGATCACGATCAAAGAGTGATGTAAGAGGGTCGATGTGTCGGCGCACGAACTTCCACCTTTGTTCCGTTATCTTATAGTCGATTGTGCAACGCATCGAGCCACAATGCATTGTCTGCTTTGGCAACTGATGCTCCGGAATAGGGCGTACACGGCATTGTGGCTGCGGGGAGGCAAGACCGCGTTGCACGGGTGCAGCCGCTTCTGCGATGCTCTTATTCACTTTTATGCTAAAGTTGATTGGTAACATACAACTCTTCGTTTCACGACCTCACATGTTTTTCAATTTCGGTAGGCGTTCACTGCCATCGGAGCCAGGTACAATAGTTAATGGTCTGACTCCGGTCGGCTATATAAGTGTAATATATCAATCACTCCCATCAGTTGTTGTAGTGAGGCCAAAGTAATGTTGCACTCGGCGCCGTCTGCCGCGTCGTCACATTCATCAACTGAGACGACACAGCCGATTGTGTCCATCACCGTACACGTATTATTTTACTAGAGCATAGAGAGATTCACCCTCATCAATAAGGTTCATTACTACACTTCATTTATTTCAAGTGTTGTTGGTCCACATCGTGAAAATCTCGCCGACACTGTTGGAAGTTACAAGAGTAATTTTTATTTATGAAACGAACTATCTTTACATATGAGAACAACTTGATTTATAAGACAAATTTATAAAACAATTATATTATTATTTTAAGTTATGAAGCATAATAGCAAGATCGAGATGCACCGAAAGTTCTAGTGCGATAACCTGTAAGACTTGAGCTTTATGTAAGTGGGGTTATATCACCGTTAGAAAGGAGACTAAGCGCAAGGATTTCTTCTTAAATGAGCCCACAGCCCGCCAATCGGCAACAAGCCACCGGCCCGCCGACCCGCTGGGAGATATGACAAAGTCTAAATAAGAAATCTAGCACTCCTTTATGTCAAGAGACAATATAAACAATTATTTGTATTGGAAAATTTAGTTTCGAAAATAGGACACGGTTCATATCAATGTTCTTCTAAGAAAAAGCCACAAAGTAAGGAATGATGAAATTATTGTTGTTTTAACTATAAAATTAGACATCAAAGCCGTAAAATCAAACTTGACGTTAAACTTGACAAGTTTCTGTGCATTTAGAGACACCAGGTCTATTTATCAAGCAGTAGAAGAATTGATGGTTAAGAAGTTTATAAAAACCTGGACTCGACTGTTTTCACGAACGAGCTTTGGAAATGCAGTCTAAAGTTTGTCGGTCACATTGTCATACCTCAATTAGCGAGGGGTCGATAATAGCCTCCTAGCTGCGATCAGCTTATTAGAACCATCGAGCAAACAGCGGCCGGTCGCCTGGAGACGCGGCGCTAACGGGGACACACGCCGCGCTCCATTCATTACGTTTACAGTTAATCACTCTGCAGACCAGTTGTAGATGTACGCGGCCTACATACACGTTCGAGTACACTACACAATGGTCCGATGGATGTTACGTATCCGAGTACGATCAGATGTCAGTACTGCGGACGACCCGCAGTAGATCTTGTTGTCGCAATCACTAATTCGCCCAGAAACCCAAATGCTTTTTAAAATTTTATTACAAAATTATCTGTTCGCGTAAATTTCGATTTTTATAGCGGATAAACCATGGGGATCTCGAGTAAAAAAGATCGTGATTAAATGAACAGGCAAATTGGCCGGATACTTTTAAAGCAACTTTTAATCGACGTCTATTTAAAATGCTTAACCCTAGACGAATAGGAAATATGGAAGTAGAGAACCATTCTTCTCGAAACTATTGAACTTTTGGAAAGAGATTACCACTACGCAAAACTTCAAACAAATAGAACTAAACGGACACTTCTAAGATAGTTCAGTTTGAACAACTACTACGATCAAAACCAACTTCTTTGAAGAAACGCAACAGGCAATTATAGCATAAGTAGGTATTTCCCTAACACAATATGAACTCTACCGAGTTTTACCAGATACCAAATTAACTACAAAAAGTAATGATGCTAGTCATCAGTGACTATCGCCACTTTTCCCCGCGGCCCGAGCAGCGAGCGGCGCGCGCGCATGCCGATTTAATTACACTCTCCACTCCGTAATGCAGTACCGCTAGTAATTGGACGCGCAAACACCAAATGAATTATGTTGATTGTGGTAATGAACTGTTGTTACAAAGCCATCAGAAAATATTACAAAATGTAATCGCTGCTGAACGCTTGTAGGAAGTGTTTTCCTGAATTCCTGATCTGGCTCATTATGCAAATTGTCATTGTTCTGAGGTGGATAGGTTTTGAAATGTAGCGAGGAGTGTCGCAAACAGCCTTAACTTAATTATTTGCGGAGGCGTCAAGGAACATTACATGGAAACGATGGTAGTCGGAGTCATTTATAGTTTCTATGACAAATAGTTTTATGCAGTTATAGTAGGGACTTCTTGATTTCACAAATTTGATGAAATTTGTTGATGTAGTCGTATTAATGATACAGTTATCTGCGCGGGGCGTCGCCGCCGCAGTCGTGCGCCCACTGGGAGTGCTCGATAAGGGCAGCTCCCTGGAGGAAACTCCTCGTTCCTGCGGTCTGGTATATTTCATTATTACATTCCATAAATGTAATAAAATTAATAAGGTGTGATTATAACAACACAGTTGAGATGTACTTCAGCCTTCTCGCCACTCATATGTTGAGGGGATGGGGGAATGAGGTTCAATTCCCCCACAGACACAGGAGGCCAGCGTCGATTAGTCAATGAACTGTTAACTGTACAGTTTTCATACTACGGTACTAACTTCTTTTATCAATTCTTTGTAAGACGTAAATAATAAACAAATATTTTCTGGCAAGTACTCCAATATGATTACAGATAATAATATGATGATAATATTGTCCATAAGACGGCAATAGATGTAATGTTAATGAATATAATACATTGAGCTCATCGTGAAGAAGCTGAGCTTTCATCTCACCGGCCATCGACTCCCGCTCCGAGGCTGGTTTCGGAAAAAAGTAGTTTCCACCCATTATAATAACTTGAAAGCGGGCGTCCCCTTTACCACGATTTCTATAAAATGTATTTATTCTACAACATGATCATTGTAAGTGTTATATATTAGAAGGCCGGCTTGTAGTACGGGGCCCATGGTGGTTCATGGCCATCAGTCGCCCCCTGCGTCATACTTGCTTACGGACGTGATGACAACCAACTATAAATCTACAAAGTCATCCTTCATATGATATTTGGGCGTGTATGTCATTTCTTTTTGTATTGTGTTTTTTATATAATCTTATATAATGAGGCTATTGCAGTTAATAATAAATCAGACAGGACACGAGTGGCAGAACAGTGAGCGTCTGTCAACAGTGCGTCCCCTTTAACAACTAGCTATCGTTTGGACACAGATGTGTCGACCGAGTGCTTGACTCTGGTCCTTGGCGGGCGCCATGTCCACGTGGCAGTGTCGACCACGTCTCCTGCGGAATGTGGTCGAGTCTCGCGTCGATCTGCCCTTGACCGCGAGACACTTTCAAACCGCCACCACTACTACAAATTAGTTATAAGTGCTACCACTAAACTGACACACTAATACCGGATAAACTCTATTATCACTGATAATTCCAACTCTACTGCGGCCATAATCTGCTCTACCAAAATATGTTATTGATAATGGGTTTCGTTTACAGTTCTTAAATAGTAGTCGTTACACCCGCAGGGGTCCACTGTGGGTCTCAAATACCACCACCCAAAGACCATCTTAATAATAAAATAACAGCGAATTTCTTATTAATCAAATACTTACCCTAAAATATGAGTGAACGGAGATCCAATCTTTCCAGGAAGAAGATTCTAATGAAAAATAATGAAACCAGATGATTTCATTCCGAAATGTTCCGTTGTGTGGTTGTTATAGCCAATTTCCGTAGGGCTTAGAGTTCTTGGAAGATGTTGACATAGTTTAAGACTTGCGCAATCTCTAAATTGTGCATAATGAAATCAACAGAATTGTCATTGCCATAGGATTATGTATTTTTTACTCCAGACCTAAAAAACTATAGTTAGTCAAGTAAAAGGCGAGGCCTATGTTTAACAGTCAGTGGACTTCTAGTGGCTGAGATAGTTCCTGCTCACTAGTTAGGTCGCCAGCCCCTTCCTAGAGAGATTCAATTATTATAATGAGTAACAAGACGTATGACACATTCACCAGGTGATAGAGGCACGGCTGGCACTGTATTTGTTAACTCGAAGGCAGGTAATTATCCGACAACGCGTCGGCGTCGGCCGGACGCTGCTGCCCTCGGGCCCTCCCGCCGACCGCGCCCCGACGCCCGCCGCGCGGTCGGCACATTCACGATAAACAAAAATAACGCTCATTCATTGCAAAGCACGCGTCCACTGATGATCCACCGGATATCAACATGTTCCAGCAAGTAAATGAAGGGCCTCCTCGCCTCGGTTGCGAGCTAAAGTCGAGGTGTCGTCACTCAACGTGAGAGGTCCGGCTTGACTCTATATTTCAAAAATATTTTGGAATTAAATTTTTAGGTATAATTTGAATTTAAGTCAATTTGATATTATCATGTCATACGCGAGACAACAAACAATAGAGCATCAAACAAGAAGTTTGCTTCTGAAGAAATTAATTTGTATTGTGAATCGTAATGTGCAGCCAGAGTGCCTGCTCTAGTCGAGTCCCTCGCTCCTCCAGAGGACCACTACATAATAAGTATCCTCGGGCTTCACTCAACAGTGTGTGTATATTATAAATAAAATTACCATTACTTGAAACCAACGGGAGTTGCGAAAACCTTGCGTTGTATTTTAATTATTTTTTAATTCAAGTACAGTTTGAAATCGCGTTAGGTTGCGCAATGCCAATGGTGGTTAAAAGCAGAACTATCAGCTATCGATCTGCGCAGACATTAGACAATACAATACTAGTAAAAGTACCTCGAAGTGGGACCTCGGCGCTGCCCGCTAACTTCAGCACGCAGCCTCACGCATATTTGATTGTGAATTGATATTATTAAGGCATCACAAAACTTGAAGAACAAATTACATTAAACTGCTATGTGCCATGTCTTTTTACTTAAATGACAAACATTTAAAAATGTTGTGGAAACAAATTCAATTTAATATGCGGTTTTAAAATCGTTCTTCTTTTATTTTTCAATAAAATTTATTTATTAAAATAGTACAACCACATCATATATATTAGCACAATCTTAAATAAAAAAGGACACAACATAAATTACACCTGATATGTACGACAATTACGGTGTACATAACATTCACTATAAATTTGCGGAAAGGTTATAAAATAAAAAAAATATTAAAAATATAAGAAATTAAAAAGAAACAAAATAAATCTACCAAGAAATTAATAGTTAAGTAAAATAAAATTACAAAAATAATCTTATTCTAGGACTAGGGACTTAAACCGATTCTAAATATGTTTACAAGTTTTGTTTTATATTTGCTATACGAATAGCTGAAGATGACAATGTCCTGGTTGCGAGTTTGTACACTATTATATTCATTTAATATTCTATTTACTGGTGATTGACGGCCTAAATTGGTTCTGGAAAATTCTATGTAGAATATTTTATTTATTTTATGTCTTGGATAGGAGTGAGGAACAGTCATGTGTATACTTTCTATCTATCTTATATAGGAAACAGAGGTCAGAAATACGTCTACGATTTGACAGAGTTATCATATTCAATTTACATAGGCGTTCGTCATATGGCCTCCTATGTGAAAAACCACCATAAGAGTAAGCAAGATATCTGGTAAATGCTCCTTGTATACTTTCAACCCTTTGTAAGTGAATTGCATAATATGGTGACCATATATTAATGAATACTAGGAACAGGACTGGGCCTAGGTGGGATCCCTGTGGCACACCAGATGCAGCATAATAGGATTGGGATTCAAAACCGTTAATAACCACACTTTGTGGTCTGTTGTGCAAATATGATTTAAACAGTAGCGATCCTCCCACGCCGTGAGCATATAGCTTACGCAAAAGTATAAAATTATGGACCCTGTCAAAAGCACAACTGAAATCTGTGTATATTGCATCCACCTGCATTCCAATATCCATTTCCCGAATTACGTCCGTACTCAAGTTTGTCAAAATTGAGCGTCCACTTCTAAAACCATGCTGAATGTCAGTAAAACTGCTGTTGACTAAAGTTGGTAAATTTAACGAATAAAAATTCGGGAAAGAAAACTGTTAAGCTATACAATACTTTTTTCTAGATATCTTGCCAGTGACCACAATTTCTATACTGTATTATGCATAAAATTAATAAATTGTACACGAATAAACACACAGTAAGTAGTGAGCATAAAACGCGCGGCGACTCCCAAACGCGGCCGTGACCTTCGTCGTTTCCGAAACCGCTCGCGCCGAGCCGCCGCGGGCCACTGGCTACGACTTAACGTCCTTTGTTTTTAATTAGGTACTTGTATTAATTATTGATATCACAACGACATTTTAAAATTTTTACACAATTTTATCGTTTCATAATTAGCTTATGTCTTGCCAATTCTATATTCAAGATTGTTTATACATTCCTATGATTTCACCTGCACTAGAAAATTAAGCCAAACACAACAGTTAATTTCCCGACGACTGCGAGCGGACACAACTGTTATGGAGAAGGTGGTTTTACGCGTATTGCGCATGTGAGCAAAGAAGGGATTCATGCATACCCTGGACTCGTGTAACATTTTGTAAAAGCTAACCTAAATTCTAAAGTTTCCCTTATCCTTAACGTCTGTAACTCTGTAAGAGATTTACACAGACTGTGAAATGAAATTTAATTTTGGGCCTTACAAGTGTGTACATGTCATCATGATTTCATTAGATGCTAGGATAACAATACGCCTGCACCTTCCCAAGATCAAGCTGTAGATCAAGTATTGTTATGACACATGAATGTATTATAGAAATGAGACACACCTAAGTAATATCTGTAATGTACAAAGAGCAGCGAACCGCGATAGGGGCCTTGGGAGCACCAGAGCCAGCGCTCATGGCGTTCGATTTATTAATGCAGATATTATTAGCCTATAATTTTTTTCATTAATAGCTCAGCAAGTAAAATTTACCACATCGCCAAAGGTCTAACAGTGAGATATTATGTATAACACAATTTGTCAAATTAAACAATTTGTCAATGGGATGCATAATGGATGCAAATAAAATGTTGTTTTTTTAGATTTTTCCAGATTTCAATAAATTCTTCTTCTTTTTTAAATTAGTTCTTATGACATCTAGGGTAGTGTAGTGACGACAATTAACTTCAATGACATTTTATGAACCTCCTCTGTATTCCGCTCGTAGATCAGCGACACAGTGACATTAGTCTGTCATCACCAATTTCGGTTAACAGAATCTGTCAAATGTCTTACTATTTGTAAATACAAAAATAAACAGTTATAGTATAAGACATTATTAAATAGCAGACAAATTGAGAGTATGGAGTGAGAGGAGGCCCTCCTCCAACGTGGTCATGGAAAGAGGCGCAGCGAGGCGGCCCACGCCGGGCGCCGATGGCGGCCTCAGACCAACACTCCACACAGCCAGTTAATGCAATCAGCCATGAGAGGGGCCGATGCAGCTGCGATGTACGGTTTCTTTTAATTTAGGGAGCATGGGTTCTCGATCGAGTTCTCTTTACGAGTGATATGTTTGATTATCGTGTACAAGGATGTGTATCGTGTAGAACTCTTTATTCAACTTGAGATTTGCATTTATTTTATCTCGGAACATAGTTCCTGCCATTCCTTCCTATCGTATCAGTATCATCGACCCGGCACGGTGATCACAGTCGTGTATTCGTTCCCCAGTTCGAGCGAGCTAACGAGTGTGTTTTTGGTGTTCCAGGCGATGCGCGGGTGGGTGGGGCGCTGGTGGGGCGGCGGCACGCGCGCGCGGCTGCGGTGGCTGGGCGCGCTCGTCTGCTGGGGCGCCCTGGCCGCGCTCGCCCTGCCGCGCCTGCAGCCCGGCGGCCCGCCGCCCGCGCGCGCGCCCGCCGGGCCGCCCGCAGCCGGCCCCGCCGCCGGACCCGCCGCCGGACCGGCCGCGCGCCTGCTGCTGCAGTCGGAGCCGGCCGCGTCCACGGCGGCGCCGCCGGCCGGACGCCTCGCCACGGACGCGCGCGTGCTGACCGAGGCCGAGCTGGTGGCGGACGCCGAGCGCCGCCTGCCGTCGCTGCCGCTCGCCTACTGGCGCGAGCACAAGGACGACAAGAACAAGTTCTACAAGAAGAAGGAGTGCTCCCCGTTCCCGTCCATCTACGACCTCGAGTTCCACAACACGTACTGGCAGACGCTGCGCTCGTCGGAGGGCGTGTTCCACCTGTACGGCGCGTACCTGGACGCGCGCAACGCGTCGCGCATCGGGCCCGCCGTGCGCCTGCTGGCCGTGCACGACCGCATCAAGCCGACGCTGGCCACGCACTGCCAGCTGTGGTTCGAGCAGCGCGCCGCGCCCGTCATCGTGCGCACGCTCGAGTACAAGTACGTGTGGAACAGCAAGTGGGGCAACCACCGCGACGGCGTGCTGCAGCCCTACCTGCTGGCGTGCGTGCTGCCGCAGGACGTGCGCCACCTCGCGCCCGCCGCCGTCTCGCTGGTGGAGCGGCCCTGCGACCGCGCCACCACGTACCTGCGCGTGCACGACTCGCGCCCGCCGGCGGGCCGGCGGAAGGACTTCGCCGTGTGCGTCAAGGGCCTCGACTTCCTGCACGAGGACCTGTCGGTGCGGCTCGTCGAGTGGATCGAGCTCGTGCGGCTGCTCGGCGCCGACAAGATCTTCTTCTACGAGCTGCAGGTGCACCCGAACATCACGAAGGTGCTCGACCACTACGCGGCGCGCGGCGCGGTGTCCGTGACGCCGATCACGCTGCCGGGCGGCCAGCCGAACGTGCCCGGCCTGCAGCACATGTACCTCAAGAAGAAGACGACGCACAAGCGGCAGATGGAGCTCATCCCGTACAACGACTGCCTCTACCGGCACCTCGGCGAGTACCGCTGGCTCGCGCTGCTCGACATCGACGAGGTGATCGTGCCGCTCGCGGACGCCGACTGGGCCGGCCTGCTGCGGCGCGCGCTGCCGCTGGCCGCGCCGGCCGCCGGCAAGGCGCCGCGCTCGTCCTACCACGCCGCCAACCTGTACTTCCTGGACTCGCTGCGCCACGAGCACGGCTGGGAGGAGGCCGTGCCGCGCCACATGCACATGCTGCAGCACGTGTACCGCACGCGCAACTTCACCAAGCCGGGCCAGTACGTCAAGGCCTTCCACGAGACGGAGCGCGTGCTGGCGCTGCACAACCACTTCCCGCTGGCCTGCCTCGGCGGCCCGTGCTCCTCGTACGCGCTGGAGACGCGCCACGCGCGCCTGCAGCACTACCGCGCCGACTGCGTCACGGCGCTCAGCAAGAGCTGCGCCGAGCTGCGCGCGCAGCCCGAGCGCGACGCCGCGCTGTGGCGGTGGCGCGCGCCGCTCGTGGAGCGCGTCGACGCCACGCTGCGCGAGCTGGGCTTCCTGCCGCCGCCGGGGCCTCCCCCCGCCACGACGCCCGGGGCCTCCCCCGCGACGCCCCCGGCTCCCCCCGCGCCCCCGGCGCCCCCCGCGATACCGGCGGAACCGCATCGGTGACCCGCCGAACGCACGTGCCAAACACGTTTCCTACGCTTAGTCCTTATTGTATTAAATGCTAGTATTAAACGTATTTTTATAGTTACTCGTGCATTTCATTATTTCGAGTTCACCGGGATGAAAATCCAAAGAAACTGACTACTTCCTACTTCGACACAATAATCTCGCTAGCTTCGTTTCTAAATAAATAACTAAATTTTGTTCGGAGTTTGATTGGTTTTTTCCAGCAGCTTCTAGTATCATGCTCGTTGTTTCAAATGCAATAGCGTACAGGATTCCGAATTGTTTGATGATCGTTATTCGGTATACCGGCGTGATCGAGAATCGAGCAGTATTCATGGTGGTAAGTCGGGAGGAGGAGTTTTGATTGCAGTATCCAAGCGATCGGTATCATACCGGTTACATAACTTTGAAAGCATGTGTGAGGATGTTTGGGTGGGAATAGATATCAAAATAAAATTCAGAGACTTTTAATATGTGGAATATATTTGCCGTCCCCTTTGCAAAGGCATATTTTAGAACACATTATAAGTAATACCGACCGCATTTTTGAAAATCATAGCCATTCGTTAATAGTGGGATACTTTAATCAGAGCTGCATACACTGGTCTGGTACTCCCGACTCGCCACTAACCGGAACGTGTAATAAAAATAATGCCTACAGCACTTTAATACTCGACTTTATATCTTGTAATAATTTAGGTCAATACAATAATATTTTGAATCATAAAGATGGAATCCTCGATTTAATTTTAACAACTGCCCCAGTCGAGAATGCACAACGTTCCTTATGTAGTTAAAGCAGACGAGTATCTTCCTTCCTTAGAATTTAATTTAAAATAACTGTTACTTTTGTTTGTTAAATACCTATGTTTAACAAATCAATAAATTCTATTCTATTCTATTCTAATATAATATAAATTATAGCTACTTGTAGCCATACTCTCATCGCGTATATAAATTTTATAAGGGCGACTACGATAAAATTATTAACCATCTTAGCTCTATTGTCTGGGATGAGGAGTTTCATGGTTGTCTGACATTGGATGTTGAAAGGATTTACGCTATTATCCGGGAAACAATAAGGCTTCATGTCCCCAATCTCGACCCAATTCTGCTAGCCGCTATCCGGCGTGGTTCACGAAACTTATTATTAGAATACTGAAAGAAAAATATAAACTAAGAAAGCTGCATTCAAAATTTAAGAATCCACTTGATAGAATTTCTTTTTTAGCTTCTCAAGGAGAGATGTCTTGTCATGATAAATAATTTAACCCTTTGAAAGACAGTGGTAATCATATTCCCACCATAAATTGAACCTTATGGAGTTGAGGTAAAGTATAAAACCAATGAAAAAGTTCAACATGTTCTGCCCGTTAAAGGGTTAATAGCTATAAAAGATACCTATCAGCTATTGAATCAACTATTGAAGGTAACCCAAAGGTCCTTTGGTCTTTCATGAAACAAAAACACAAAAATATAAACGGATATCCTTCAAAAATGTTTAATAAGAACAGCTCCAAACAGTTCAGATATATGCAATCTTTTTTCTCAAGACTTTTCTGTTTACGCACCATCCACCGAAGCAGATACAGATACGAGTATATGCGCTGCGGCGATTGACTGCACATCCAACTATCTAGATAAAATTGTATTTACTTCAGACGAAATCAAACAGGCTCTTAAAAAAACTTAATACTACTAAAGGTGCTGGTTGTGATTGCGTACCATCCCTGTTTGTGGTAAAATGTGCTGATGGCCTGGCCTTGCCTCTTTCCCTAATATTTAACAAATCACAATGGGAGTTTTTCCGGTATTTTGGAGGTAAATAAAATAAACCTGGGGATAAGTCGAACATTTAAAATTATAGACCCATATCTATTCTCTCAGCATTTGGTAAGATATTCGAATCCTTGATATACACAGCAATTAACTAAAACGTATAATTACACCACAACAACACGGTTTTGTCAAAGCTCGCTCTACTACAACCAACTTCGTAAGTTTCATATCAAATGTCGTAGATGCAGTTGGCTCTCGGGCTTTTCGGGCAGTTAATTTAATTTAAATTAAATAAAAAAATTATCTTTATACGGCATAATAGGACAGTTATTAATATGGTGCAAATCATACCTTTCCGACAGAACATCAAAAATTGTAGTCAATGGGTATGAGTCTAATGTGTATATGACACCATCAGGAGTTCCACAGGGCTCACATCTCGGGCCTCTTTTCTTTAACTTATTTATATCTTGATTCCATCATTCCCAATGCTATTTGTATGCGGACGATCTTAAGATTGTTAAACTAATCTCTAGTAGGGTGGATGTTAAGTTGCTACAGGAAGACCTAGATCGATTTGCCGAATGTAAGGATAATTTATTAAAATTGAACTCCAAGAAATGCTTTTATATGCACATCTCGAAAAAGAAATTGCCACATTTCTCGTCCTACAAATTGTGCGGTTTAGTTCTTAGGGAGATTGATACCGTTCGTGACTTGGCGTTGTTGTCGACAATAAACTGCGGTTTAATACTCATATAGATAAAATTGTCACTAGGAGTTTCAAGATTCTTGGATTTGTGTTGCGAAATTGTAAGGAGGTTAAATCTGTTTTAAGTAAAATTGTGTTTTCAATTGTCTTGTAAGATCAATACTTGAATACTGTAGCTCGGTTTGGTCCCCTCTGTATGATGTCCAAAAAAAACGAATTGAATCAGTAAACAGAAGATTTCTCTGGCACTTAACCTTTCAATGTCACAAGGCCAAAGAGCTACATTCATTCAAGCAACGCTTGGACTACTTTAAACTGCAAAGCTTAGTAAAACGCAGAGAGATCGCGAATTTAAAAAAATTATATAAGCTAAGTAATGGTCACCTAGACTGCCCCATACTTTTAAGTTATCTCAGATTTAACACTCCTTATAAACTGCCACGCGACTCTAGATATAATTTGTTTAATGTCAGAAATTTTAAGAGTAATTTAGGTCACTTCTCAACAGTTAATAGATTACAATTAATAAAATCCCAAAAACTTCAGGTATTGCATTGTTTTGCAGACCGGGCATCTTTGCCAGGTCTGTGTCAAAGTTATAGATAGCTATGGCGCACTATGACCACGGCAACTGTAGAAGTAAGTTTACCTTGATCCCAAGACCCAAATCGTAGGGCTTTACAGTTGTCGTGGCAAAACATTGAATATTGTAACTATATAAATATATATTTTTTTACTATAAGTTTAAGATTATTTGTAATTTTGTAAACTGTTTAATATTTTGCATGTCATGGCAGCCTGTAATTAAGGCATTACTATAGAATGTATCCCGTTGAAGTGTGACTAAATAGAAGTAAGTAATGTTTTGTTGGTTGTCCTTAATAAATAAATAAATGCAGTAGTTAAATAATTAAGGGTACGTAAACATGAATATTAGTCTTGACCTGAGTTATCTCCTATAACTCAGCTACTAGTCAGCTACTAAATCAGCTAGTAAGTAGATGTTAGACAAAAACGTCTGTATCTATTAGGAGGAATAATAATGCGAAACCTTCTAGAGATTCAAGTATAATCAGTCTCTCAATCTTCGCAACGATGCCAAAGTGATTGGCTATAAAATATATCCAACATTGAAATCATTGTACTAAGCCGCCGAAGTACAAAAATGTGCAGGCACAAGTACGTAGAGGCGGAGAGGAGCGATGGAGATATTTTGTAAGTTTAGTTGCATGAACTGATAGCAATCGACAGAAGCACTGACTATATTTGAAAGTAAATTAGCTATCTCACAACTTACTTAATTAAAGATATCAGTCAGAAACAGAAATACATTCAGGTGATACGCATGTGGTGAAGCGATAGATAAGAATGGCGTATATTTGGCCGCAAGTCTGGAATTCTGGATGTAGCCAAAGCTTTCGATAGAGTATGGCATCGTTCCCTTCTTTCCAAGTTTCAGTGTGCCGCCTCGTTTGTGCCTTTGGGTGGCTGTCTTTATAGAATATCGAAGGATTTGTGTCCTATATGGGGGCAGTTTTGTTAATGCCAGAGTACTGAGCGGTACTTGGGATATTCTGCGGCAATGCAAGCCGGTATTCTGGTGCAAAAGGTAGCCGAAGTAAACCGGACTCTCGAACGTGTGTCCCAGTGGGGATCTGAAAACCTGTCCGAGTTTAATGCCACCAAAACCCAGGTTTGTGCATTCTCGCCCAAGGTTACCTTCCTTACTCTTCCCTGTCTTCAGAACTCTCCGTTGCCCATTTCTATGGGCCTCAGCATTCTTGTTATGGACATCGGCCAGAACCTAAGCGCGCAATGCTACATCAAGGGTGTTATTTCGACTGCCTCCCGTAAGTTGGGTATCCTCAATAAAGTGAAGCGGTTTTGCACCCCCGAGCAGCGCTGTTTGTTGTACAAGACTCGTGTGGAGTATTGTTTCCATATTTGCCACTGGGGCATATGATTCATAATAGATGTAGAAGGTGCATACTGAAGCCGCAATATAATATTATAACTTTTTCTACTGAAAGTAACCAAAACACATTTAGATAAATTTTACTTAAGGTGATGAAGTCGCTTATTCTGGTGAGGTCGCCTTGAAAAGCTATTGCTTCTGCTCTACAGGACACTTTAGTCACAAACTTTGTATCATTTAGAAATAACATTCATATACCATTGGGTGAGTGCAGAAGGGACTATATTATTCGTATTAATACAAGAAAGGGCCCCAGTACAGACTAAATACTAACAGCCTAATAACGTTATTCAAATAGAATCCAATTCTAATCCAAGTCTTTTGAGCAAATCGCCACTAATAGGCACCCTCACAAAGGTTGATAATAATTAGTCTTTTGTCGCTTATTATATTTACACACTTATAACAAGCATTTGCTGTAGTCCTTGGAAACCACATCGGCCTGTTGCCCACTCGACACAGACCGCCTGCGCCGCTGTGGCAGGCAACCGGAACAGACGACTTCAACACGACACGATTACTTTGCCTTCAATAAGCAGCAGGCGCATTATTTTTAAATTCACAATATAATAATAATGTTATAGGAACTACGTTGTATTTAGTAAAAACTTCAGTAAGAAATAGGCCAAGACCTATTTCGCAGTTACTATTTGTGAATGCATTCAATTACACAATATCACACCTGTTTCCCCGAAGCGCCGAGGCATTTTATTTGCCCACTTTTCGCCAATTATATTGTTGGTCCCACCTAAAAGGCCGAGTCTATTGCCGCTTATCGGGAACTTTTATGTTCGCCTACAATACATTATATTGTAGCTACATGTAGTAACTGCATCACTGTACTCTAGGTCCAACCCTACCCTGTACTGTACAGACTAGGTGACACTACTTCTGACTGTATATAATTATATTTACCCTGCATCGTGCTTAGGTTCGCTGTTGCTAGCGAAAATATTTAGTATATACTTAGGTTAAACAAAAGGTATATTCTTTTTTAGAATTGTATTTAGAGTTGTGTTTTTTTTAGTGTTGTATTTATATTTAAATAAATAAATAAATATTCTCTAACAATCACACCAATTATTTAGTTCCAAGATAAGTATCACTAAGAACTTGTGTTGTATACTAAAGAACGGATAAACATACTTAAATACTTTTTTTTTGTAATTACATACTTAAAATACATAGGCAAATACCCAGACCATAACAAATATTCATGTTCATGCACACAAAGATTTGTCCTGTGTGGGAATCGAACCCACGACCTCTAGAGTCATCATCACAGCCCATTAACGTCCCACTACTGAGCACGAGCCTCCTCACACAAATCAAGGTGTGAGGGTATTGGGTCATACTCCACCACGCTGACCCAGTGCGGATTGGCGGAGGCAGGTGTATGGCGTCCTGCTGTTAGAATTTTTCAAGCCGCCCATGAGGCCTCTAACATGGCTTAACGACTACCACATTTAGTGATAACCGGGACCAACGGCTTAACGTGCCTTCCGAAGCACGGAAGCGCTCGATATCAAATGCCACACAAACGGTCACCCATCCAAGGACTGACCTCTGTAAACGCTGCTGTACTTTGGTGATCGTTTCCAACCACCGAACACCGCAGAGCTACGAGCGCTTCATAGAGTATACTGCCGCATATAAATAAATAAATAAATATTAAATATTTCTGACACTTACACCAATTATTTAGTTCCAAGATAAGTATCATTAAGAACTTGTGTTATGGATACTAAATAACGGATAAACATACATATATGCTTTTTTTTTTGTAAATACATACTTAATATACATAGATAAACACCCAGACCAGAACAAATATTCATATTTACATACACAAATATTTGTCCTGTGTGGGAATCGAACCCACGACCTCAGGAGTGGAATGCGGGTATACTCGCCACCACGCCATATCGGTCGTCATATTTATCCGTATATATTATCACAACCCAACCTAACCGTAGGTATTACGAGTATAACTAAACTAAGTAAATATTAGTAATTTGTAGTAATTAAAATCGCATTGCAATGCTCATAATACACACAATATATAATTGACGCTTTAAGAGCAAGGAAGGCTAAAAACAGAATGCGCCTGATATAGAACGCTAGCAAATTAGTCGGTGGTTGTGAAATGGTGGAATTATCGACAGGGAGCGGACGGCCCGCACACGCGGCGCACCTGGCTATTAGAAGGACCTAATCCTAAATGTCTAGATATTCAATAATTTAAATAGTGTAAAGAAATATCTTGGGAATGATATGAAATTAAAGTAATGTTGATATTAGAAAATTATAGCAAAAAGTCTCTATATAACTCGGGCGACTTAACTTGACACCTGACTCAAAAGACGTTTGTATTGGGTACAGCGTGCAAAAAAATTAATACAATATTCATTAAAATTAATTACCTACCTAACAATATTTTATTATAGAAACTAACTTATAAATACTTTATTCAAATTTAATAGACTTGTGAATCTTCATTCGCCGAATCCCAAATCATAGTCTTTTGAGATTGATCTTCTGAATTCTAAAGGTGCGGTAAATAGTGCACTTGATCCTAAAACCAGAGAATATTCGTTTCAATTGGACCCATTGTTATATAAGAAATAAAAACCGTTCAGACACTCATCTATGCAAGTACATACAGCACACTGTACATTTTTGGAGCTGTTCTTAAGTAGTGAAATCTCTACCACAGTCCCCACTGCACGCGAAACAGTACCAACATCTCATGACAAACGTATTAAAACTGTTTTGGTAACATTAGTTTTATACCAACAATGCGTGTTTGATGGGAACAATACATTGTTTCCGTTAGGAACATCTTTATTTATAAGATAAACAATTGGTACTAAACTAGTACGAACACAATGTGTGATTTATTTATTTATAGCCCCCCACGTCAGCTCATCACGAGTCCAGTCACGGACTCACGACCGTGTTGGAGACGCTCGCCAGCGAACAACAATCGTCCGCCTCGGCCCTGCCTCACCCCGTCTGCCCAAATCAAAAAGCACAATGTGGCCGAGGCAGCTATTAAATATATCCAAATAAACACATCGGAACCACCTTTACGTCATCCTAATTTCAAAACGGCCTGGGTCCTGAGCGTAAGCCCCGACCCCATTAATTCAAATCCTATTTTCTACTGATATTATAAAAACAAACAATCAACCTTTGTATTTGTGAAAGAGTGAATTATACAGAATACGCTTTCGGTCGACCCTCGCACACTATAGTGTATCACTCTGCGATAGATAATTAGACGATTTTCAATCAAGGAAATAGAAGTCGGCCGCTTGTGCGTCTCCGGAGGGGTTGACTTCAATCATTCAGGATTTGATTTGTAATCTATATGATTGCAAGTAATTTTGCTGGACGTGCTGGGGCTGGTATTGGGGGTATCTTTCTGAAGTGTCCGGTGAGTGTCAAATAAGCGTCAGAATAAAGAAGAGCATGTAAAAGATCACGTTGCGGTTGTCAGCGTTCTGTATCACATCGGATCAGGTTCACCGCTTATTAAATAATGCAATATATCCCAAAGCTCCAAACAGAACTCCATTATGGTGGTATGTTGATCGATATGGCTTGGATTCCTACCCAGGACAAATCTTTCTGTGCATGAGCATGAATACTTATTCTGGTCTGGATGCTTCCTTCACTAAGTATCTATGTACTTAACTACAACAACAAAAAAAACCTATGTACATATGTTTATCCTATCCGCCTTCGAGAATACAAGCGAGTTTGTATGCAAGTAAAATAAGTATTTATCATTATTTATTTCTTAATTTATTTTGACTGGTTTTTTACTCGTGATTAGCAGCAAAGAGGTCTACGAACTGGACCCGCTCACGGTCACTGTATCTAAATTAAATAAGTGAGGGACCTCTAACTTTGACTTTATTACATAACTTATCAGAAGGAGATAATAAAGTAAGAACGAGAGCACCGCTGATTTGTTATTACACTGGGTTTGTCAACAAAACAAGTACGAAAATCAGCATTCGTTAACGTCACTGGTATCTACTAACGCCTGCTCACCGCTGCCTCTTTAAAGACGAGGTCTTGCCTTTTTTTAAACAACAAGATGGCATCCGGGTGGCCGCCCCCCTGGTAAATCGTGGTGACCGCAGGCGATGCACGCCTGCATGATGCGACCCCGGGGGCCTCTAGCGCGTCGCTTCAAGCCCTTTTTGCAGATTCCCACGTTATAATATTTTAGGTAAACCTCGTTTTGTACATCAAAACCATCACAGCGGTCACAAAATTGCTACAGTATTCATGATATACTGAGAAGAGTCTCAGCCACACTCCCAATTCAACGTGAGATGGGGCCCAGTGTTGATAGAAAAACATGTGTGAAGTACTGTCGTTAGAAAAAATGAAGCTGCCCAATAATTTGCATTAACGGCTATCACATTCTGTGATAACCGACCCAAACACAGCATCGGTCGATTCGCTACAAAATAGATACCATTAATGTTTCAGATAAAAGTTTGGCAAAGAGAGAGAAATAAAATAAATAAAATAATACAGTCAGGCGGTCGACACTGACACGGTGTGTGATGTATACGCAATAGTCCTCATCACTAGACTAGACTAATCCAGACAGGATACAAGAGACGAACCTCTGGAACATTCGGCCTTCCCTCCCGAGCCCAGGCAAGCGGGGACATTCCGGAACTCACTTACTTATCGCATTACCCTGACATAATATTTGAAGAGCTACGACACTAATTAGAGTATCTCATTTAATTTATTTACTACCTTATTAAGTTATCGGTGTTGACTCTCTCACTGCGGCCCTATCTTGTTTTGTACTCCGAGAGTCGCCACAATAACAAATATATGATGATTCCTGCCGAGGTGTTTATTGCTGCATCTTGTTGTGAACTTTAGTTGTTCTTGAAACTAATGAATAAAACGAATTTCAGACCATTTGTCGACTTTTTAGTAAATATAGCATTTCTTATAGCTTTATTTGATGAACGGGCCAATCACGACGACAATAGGTGTTCATTTCTGTCGGTACATACAAAATAACTGTTGTTTTTGTTAAAAAGCACAAAATACAAATAATAATACCTTTAGACTTCACCCAAGCTATGCAAAAATATGTTTTCTATCATAATTTTGTAAAAAATACGTAAATTAATAAAAACTTAACTTATATACAATCACGCCTGTTTCCTGTAGTGGTAGGCAGAGGCATAACAATGAGCTAACATTTCGGCAATTCTATTGTTGGTCCCTCGAGCCTCTTGCCGCATACCAGGAAATTTTTGTTTGCCAGGGCCTCGTCCCTTGATCGGCAGTGAGGTTGGCTGGACTCCTCAGATGTTGGTAGGATCCGTATACAACTTAACTTACTTATTCACAATAGTTACGACGGTATTTATTCGGCTTTCTGATGATGTGGCATGGGGCAGATGATGAGCGAATAGCTTATCTTAACAAGAAATTATTTATCGCTAGTTATTATACAACAAGTGAGTACGTTACACAGAAAAATACTTGATAATCACTTGTAATATTATACAAATATATATATGCTTATCTTTAAAACTACGCAACGCATTTTGATGCGGTTTTTTAGTACATCGAGTGATTTGAGAGGAAGCTTTTTATGTAGGTCACGCGGATGGAGTCACGGGCGGCTGCTAGTAACTTCTCCTCATCTTCCAGCTTCTAAGCTCCTTCTCGCAATAGTTTTATTGTATTTTTTTTAAATACACACTTAACTTACAATGCTATAGCCCGGAAAGTCTTGTTCACGCACACAAAGATTTGTCCTGTGTGGGAATCGAACCCACAACCTTATGAGCGGAGTGCTGGTAAACTAACCTCCAAGTATCGGTCATCGATAGCGTCCTGTGGTGACCATTTTATGTGTGATGAATGAATGTAACCAATCCAATAAAACCCTTTTTCTCAATTTCCACGATTTCATATTGTCGTCATTATATATTTGCCGGTTGTGTTCACGCGATAACTACCACAATAAAAACTGGCCATTGTTTCGCCGACCTGACCTACCAGCCGCTAGTAGGTATTTCTACTTAACAGCTAATGTCGTGAATTAATCTTTAATGGTACATACTTATGGTGACGATAAAGCACCTTGACACGCCCGCCGCGCCGCACCGCCTGGAGACGGCTCCTAAACACAATGAATGTCTACCATCATTGAAAATTGCATCAGAGCGCAGGCTTCCGCCCTGCTTGATGCAGCCTCCTAGTCTAGAGCAACTTACATATTCTCCGTCTGACACATATCAAGGGTTCCGTGCTCAAACCCGATAAGTGACAACATCAGATACATAATTTCTGCCGCTTTTTCTTGTGATATTATCAGATAAGTCGATTTCAGAAAAGAAGACTGAAAACTGAGGACTTCATAATCCAATAAGTAAACCTTCTAAGTTTCATTTTTTTTAATTAACCAATGAATTCTTTTATGTACTGTTTTCAGCCCAAAAACGCAAATTTTGTCACTTATCGGGTTTGAGCACGGAACTCTCGATATGTCATAGACTCTACCTACATATAACTACAGAAAAGCGAATGTCACCGACAAAACTCAAAGAATCACATGCAGAATCAGTGGGCAGCGCACATAGCTAGAAGAACTCAAACTGGCCACTGAAAAGATCTGAAATAGAGACCCTTTGGAAACGCAGCGAAGGACTTTCCACCACAAGAATCGCAAGATGAACGGAACGGAAGGAACGGACGACGATGGTGCAGGTCGCAGGATCACGCTGGAAGCAGGCCGCGTCCAATCCGTGCCGTTGCTTCTGGGGAAGGCTTATATTCAGCAGCGGACGTCCTTAGGCTTATGATGATAACCTAACCTGCATAAAAGGATATACTTAAGTTTTAATTCATAGTTGCATAATCATATACTCAGACGCGTCATCTACACACACTAAAATAAAAAAATATTTTTCAGTTAGGTATGTTACTATTAAATTGAACGATGATGTCCTTGCGACCGTTATGTAAGGTGTGTTGAATAGTGTGCAGCCAAAAACCACAATGAGGAACTATACTTACGAGTTAATACTTGGAGCCAAATTAACGATTTCCTCATCGGGATCTGTTATAGCGGTAATGTTGCGTATGTGCGGAGCATACCGACGAATTGGGAGCCATTCGGAGCCGCGCAGGGCTGCCCAGGCCCGAGCTGACTACCTCACCAGTTATTTATTGTGGACTGTAAAATAAAGTGAGACCAATTAACTCACTTTTGCATATTTCATAAAAAAAAATTTGAGTGCGGAACAAACATACATGTTTGAACATCGTGGATCAACTCGACCTTACGGATTAGGCTGACAGGGTACTGATTATAATGTGTTTTCTAGCCTTTTAAATATATTAAGTGCCTAACTAATGAATGCTAGAAAGAAAACACGATTTTTAAAACATAAGTTACGAAATAAAACGATTGAATTTCAAATGATACTAATTAGGTAAACCCCGGAAGAGAAGTGAATGCTGTGGCCGCCCTGCCCGCCCTCCGATGATAGTTCAGTCCTTATCCTAGACTATCACGCTCTCGAAACGTGTCAACTAGCCAGTGTGCGAGTGCATACACAATTATACTAGATAGGTTCGAAGTACCGGGTTAAGGTTATCAGTTAGGTAAATCATCGCCTACCTAGTGGGCCTACCACTGCTTATCGCAAGGGAGCTTCTAGCACCTATGTTGCCACTCGCATTGTTGATTACTATAAAAACATGGATAACAGTAATTAAATTATAATATTATTACATTCTTCTTTCTTTCATATTGTTTACAGAAAACCCAAGGCCAATCTCTCTTTGAGATAATTACGGCAACGGCCAAGGTTATTGTTATACCTACTCATAAACCTCTGCGTAAAAGGCAGAAAAAGTTGTAATAGACATACATGATGAAAGAACCAACACACAAAAAGTCGTGTCTGTTAGTTTTGCCCACAAAAAGTGTAACTAGTTTTAATTACTCCAACAGTTTTCGCGTGTTGCACAGTTTTGTATAAATGACTTCGATTACTGGAATTTGATAAAAAGTACATTGAACTTAATCAGTTGCAGGTTACCTCACCTTTCACACTCCAAATTAATTGTTTTATAAAGTCAAAAGTGTGCTATTTATTTATTTATTTATTTTATTTAGGTACACGGACAGATTATTATCATTAAAAATTTAGTACGACTAATTAAAAGAAAAGAAAAATTAAGGCTAGACAATAATCCACAATTAGTGTACACAGCATGACTTATAAATTAACAGTAATTAAAAAACAAAAATGCTAATATTAACAATTAAATACTAACGGGAAAATATAACAGACAATATAATATAAACAATAACTACACACGGGAAAAAAAAAACAATATTAGGAAAAAACTATATTAGGATTTATATAACTATATTAGGCTATTGGCAGGCACCGACGTCGCACTCTCTGTGGGATTCGGGACGACCACATATCTAAAATATAGCTGCATGTTATATCTTGTACAACCCAACCACATTAATAGTATGTAGTTTTCGGTAAAATGTGAGCCAAGTGGCATGGGGCTTCATATCTGCCCATACAGTAGATCACAGCACTACTTGAGTAGTACGCTAGGTCGTGGTGGTGGTGAGGCAGCCCTGGGCAGACCCGACGATGGCGTGCGGACCACGGCGCCGCGCCGCGAGTGGCTGCAATCAGCCCGCGGCCTCCGCCCTCGCCGCCCGTCAGGTGAGCCTTGCACACTACCTGCCTCATACACCACACCATTCACTAAGTAAGCAAAATACTTATTCTTATTTCAATGTGACTTGTATTCACTCATCTCTCTCTCGCGCTCTACCGCTGACTGACAGACTACCGAAATATTTTCTTACCCAAGGCTAATGTATTTTTGAGCCCGTATCTTGTAAACTATGTGTAAAATGGGTTATATAATAAAAATCAGTATAGTTTAAATCGATGCACCTTTGTCACACAAATTTAATAAAAGACTTGCTATTATTTTAATCAGTTTTGTTGTAACAGCGGCAATTGAAGTGATGCACCCTGTGAGAAGTATCGATCTGTTATGGTTCATAGGATACATACATAAATATACACATAGAACAGATAGACGGACAGTGAGTGAGTGAAGCCAGGGTCCCGTAGCCTCTCGGCACCGTATGAAAATGCCCTTTATCCATGGTACTTATTTTGACGGGTCTGTCGCCCGATGCCCGGTTAGCAGTTCTGTATAAACTTGATTCAGAGGTCGCTGTGCGGCTGTGCCGGACGAGTTGTTGTAAATATATACTTCATGTAGGTGCCAAGGAAACAACAGCCAAAAACAAACATGCATGTTCAAGCACACAAAGTTTGTCCTGTGTGAGGATCGAACCCAGGATCTCAGGTGCAGAGTGCCGATCGATTGACCTCCACGGCTTATCGGTTGTCAGAGAAAATACAAATCATAGTACAATGTTCTATTTTCTCAAGTAACGAAATTAGAAGTCAGTTCATCAGAACAGCCTTATAAAGTCCACTGCTGAACATTAGCCTCCCAATAGATCTCTCGCTCAGTGTTTAGGTATCCAGAATTAGAATGTCAGAATGATTCGCGAGGCTATTCAAATTAAAACACATCCTAACAAAAATATTCACTTTATGAAAAACGCCTCCTCAATAAAACAAATGTACAACAGCTAGCAGGTACCTCTAGTTAACCCATTGTTGATTCAAACAATACGCAAGGGTCTCGACTCGAGTAATCTTATATTTTCTAAAATAAGATATTAAACAAATCCATGTAAACAGTTATCGCCAAAAAAACACACTTTTGTCATTTTATACCTGCCTCTACCTGCTTCATGTTTCAATCCTAGCAAGAACTAATCCATTTCACCTGCCACCCTGCTATAGATAAAGAATAGTTACAGCTTTTTTACATCCTAATAAAACTATCCGTTTTGGGATTTGCAAAAGATTTATAAAATGTTGAGTACCAAACCAAGGGGGGCTTTGTTCCACGCCCGCTACCTGCCCCGCGCCGGGCTTCCATTGTGTGATTTGTGTGCCACTAGACGCGGAATTTACAAACCAACGTTCTTTATCGAACTAAGACATAATATCTATAAAAAAACAAGTATTTCGTACTTATTGTGCTCGTTTTGCTTAATACGAAAATATATAGATACGAAATAAGTTGGAAAGCCCACATCACTCATGCTGTTTTCGCTGTGACAAATATGTACTTGTGACTATATTAAAACTGTTGATAATAAAAAAAATATGTATAAATAATGTCTAGATTGTGTGAGAAGTTATGTATAAACTGGCTTCTGTTCGCATTTTCATCTGAGACCTTCCGAATGAAGGTCCAGAATATCCCTACGCATAATATAACCACAGAGTCTATTTTGTGGTATGACCAAACACAGCAGGTATTCAAAATGATATAAATATAATCAGGTAAACAGAAGATAACAACATTAAGGATGTGTAGCATTCTTCCGCTAATTTATTTAAATACGAGTTAATTAATTTTAGTTATAGTTGTTGGTTATTTCAGTATTAGTAATTGCTTTAAATCGTTAGTTCCCTCGACTCGTCTTTTAACTCCATCATTAGATCGAATCCAGACCTTTAGTACATGGTAATAATGAAAAAAGTATGAAATGCACTAGTCGGCACTACGACTTTCGAAGGTTCCCTTCGATTTAACTAGGTTGGCATCATCAGATCCTAGCATCCTAATCATGGTACCACCCTTAGGCTGCCTGTCCACTGAAGCGGAGTGGAGAAACGGACAAATATTATCCAATAGGAAACACGGACAGGAGAGGAGCGAAGATTTGATGAAATCTTATTGGTTAATATTTGTCCGTTTCTCCGCTCCGCATCCTCGCTCCGCTTCAGTGGACAGGCAGCCTTAGGATAGCTCTTAGGAGACCCATTCAACGAAAGAAAAATCATCAAAATCGGTTCATAAACGACCAAGTAAATATAACTAATGTATATGTACACCTACGGTCGCATCACGTCGAATTAAAACAAACCTCTTCCATTCAAATCTTCTCTCTTTATAGTATGAGTATAATTGATTATGTGGACGTACCCGCGGGAAAGCACCACCGTGTTTTTACTATAAACATAAATAATGAACTGTAATAACATATTTAATGCTTTGTTGCTTACGTTTTTACAATTTGTACGACGACGATGGCCTAATGTACACCTTAGTCTTGGAAATAAATAGAATAGATGGCCCCCTGATAAAGTTTTGTGCTTAAATCGTTATTTTAATTTAAAATTGACGCCCCGTCTTTGTCATTCTAAAGTAAAGCTTGCATCAGACTGTGGTTTCACAATTGACATCAGTCTTCATAACTGTACATTTCAGTGTATGTGTGCGCCGTAGTATCCTAAATAGTCGGCTGTTCGTCGCAGTTCGAGATCATGCTATTGGCCTTTGTGTGGTTCTTCCTAATGTGAGCAACAGCTGCTCGAGCTGGCAGTAGATGCGTGACCTGTGGACCCGGAACGGAGAAGGTGGCCCAAAGTCACGGACAGCGGGCTGTGTTTACCGTTCTCGATAGCGTATCTGCTGTTGTTTACCGCTCGTTAATGAGGCCTCGGCCTGCTCTCTGCCCCTCCCCCTGCTGCCCCCCGCCGTGAGTCAAAGGGCGTCCGCCAGCCGGCGCCCAGCCGCGGGCCGCATGCTCCCGAGCTGCTGGCTGCTCCTCTCACGTGACACGACCCTCGGTGCTGGTCGCCATCTGTAGGTTCAGAATCATCATTTACACTTTAAAAAACTCCGTACGCTAATGACTTGCACATTACTATAAAAATATTATGAAACAAAAACGCTATCATGTTTCAATCCGCCGCCGCACTCACACATTTATTATACTAGAACACGAAAGATGATAAATTAACCAAATACCTACCAATTATGACAGACGTACTAAACTGATTATTGGTTGGATTTACCCTGGTTAACGCACCCGACATTATCTGAATTCTGTTTTTCAAACTATATTTTAGCAGACAAAGAAAGTGATGTCACTATACGATTTATTGATAAATATCGAATCCCTGATTTACATCATTTATTCATAAACTAATCGTGTGTATCAAAATTCATAAATATTGGTACCTAACTAACGTTGGCGTCCAATTTTGCTTGCTTTCGTGCGCTGCCCGGTCTGCGCCCGCGCACCACGTATATGACAAATACGATTAATTGCTTTCATTCTCAAAATTCTCCCCGCAAACACGCGACTACTGCAATAACTAGAAAAAGGTTTTTAAATATATTTTCTAAAATTGCACTTTACTAAATAGTTTAAAGCAAAAAAAGGTATTTTACATTATCTAAGGCCATCATCTCAAACTATTGACGTCCCTCTGCTGAGCACGGGATTCCTCTCACGAACCAACGAGAGGCATACAGGACATACTTCACCACGCTGATCAAATGCGGACTGGCGGAGGCAGGTGTGGCAACCTGCTGTGACCATTTTTGGTAAAGAAAAGTCTGTGATTCTACCTACAGTAGTTGGCTCAGGTGTCACGTGCCGCGGTGTGCTCAGATGTTTCTAACGTAAGGTTATCAATAGTTCGTGACATCATCAGCAACAATCTGGTGTTATCGCTCGCTATCAGTGCTCGTTAGAGAGTACCTTTGGTCAGTAGGAATGCACAACGAAGTCCGCGTTATCATCGTCGGGCCACAGCCCCACCCCGCGCTGACCGCCGCGCTGAGCGCCGCGGGGTCACGGCCGTTAGATAACTATGCCAATTTTGGCCGAGATTTTGCACAAGTTTTTACTCATTTTTAAATACACCTATATTATAATAAATCATAGTATAGGATTCGATTTTGTAGTGCACGATAAACTGCTTTCGGAGCTGGAGCGATATAGTATAAGGGGTTAATGTAGTTAATGGATAAGTGACTATTTGAAAAACCGAAAACGAAAATTACTGAAGTAACTTTAAATAACAACACTTTAACAACATCAAAACAAGATCTTCCTACAATATTAATAGTGTAGGCGTGCCCCAAGGCAGAGTCCTCGCGCCTCTGATTTTCTTGATTTTTGTTACGATTTATTTACCACACGGAACCACTCACAGAACACTATTATGTGCAGATGACCCTATGCTTGTCATAAAATGTGACCATAAGGAACCATTGGAAGACACATTAAACTAACCTCTCACTGACATTATAAATTGGCTAAAGCTGAACGACTTTCATGTAAATCTACTGAATAAACTGAATATATAGTAATGTACGTATATGTAGCTTACAATATTGAAAATGTTTACAGTTACAAATTCTTAGGACTAGCTATTGACCAACACTTAACTTGGAAGAGCCATATAGATAATACATGCGACGGATTAAGCACATATTATGTTTTTGCGCTTAAGCGTATTGGACAAACTATAACAATCGCAGCGACGCTGACCGCTCACGACGGATCCGTGTCATCGGCTCTCAGCTATGGATTAATAGTTTAGGGTAATTTGATAGAGGCAATAGGCCCACAATTTTTTTTTAAAAAATGTCAGAGCCATTGCTTACGCCTGGTATCAAGACAGTTATGTGTGTTCCTTTAATTAAACAATTCAGTATCCTTCCTCTCCCCTGTATACACGTTAGAGAAACATGTTGCTTTGTCAAGGCCCATTCTCATTATTTTTGTAAGTATACTTTACTAGCTTTTTACTGGTAGCACCTGGAATGAAGTTTTTTCTCATGCACAGAGTGGAATGGACTGTGTGACTGATTGGCTAAATAAAAATATCTTAACGCTCAATGTGGCTAAAACCAATTTTATAACTTTTGCTATTAAATCAAACGATCATCCTGGTCCATCATGTCACATTGCCTCGCATGCATGTATGCTTGTTTTGATATTGTTTTCATTTGTAACTAATCTGTTATCTTCTTATTAATTTTTTACCAATAATAATTTCATTTCAAACAAAATATAGGAATTCGTAGTCTCTTGTTGTTTGAATGACTAAATATTTGCAATGTAATGTGATAGAACAAATTATTAATAAAATATTTGCATGGCTGTAACTACCGGTCGAATAAATACATAGCATTAGAGGTAATGATAGAGATCTCTGTCATAATTATTGTAAATAAATACTTGACTTTGACTTGTATAATTTCTAGCTTATTTTTGAGTTTTCGTAAGTCCGAATAAAAACCCGGAACCAAAATCAACACACTCTTTGAAATTACTGTGTTTGTAACGGCACCCCTAACCGCGACTAAAAAGTACCAAACGAAAAGTCGATATTGGAGAGCAGTTTGAAAAAAAAAATTAAATCTCTTGAATTGCTTTTTTACAATTCCAGAACTTCTTAGTTTTAACCTTAAATTTTGATACAAAACATAAGCTTCCAAATGCAAAACAAGCAAATTATTTCACATTTGTGCATTTCAACTTACATCAGTATTTGAACAGTTTTCACCATATTTTTCAGTGGTAATGCCTGAAAAACTTGTTTTTCAACTACAGTGTAACACTTCTTTTAATTTAACACTTTATTAAATTAAAACAGTTCCATGTTTTTTAAAATAAGCCCATAATTGACATTATACGATCAATACTTTAGGAGATCATTATACGTACGAAATTCTCTCTTCACACCAACTACTTTGTTTTTAATCACTTTTATTCAAAACTTTGAGTCATATTTGCAGTACAATTGTTATTACTGAAGACCACGAATGAGTATTTATCACTTATCATTGCTTTTTTGCTTCTTAGCTGCTGGAGAAAAGTAATTAAATCTACTTAGGTTTTTGTTAATTTTCATAAAGTTATTGATTAATTATTCGAATTAAAGGAAATAAGTCACTTATTTTTATTTATTACCATTACATTCAGACGTATGGACCCACGCAATCTGCATGGGTTGATGTGTGATGAGAATATTCCATTATGACTTTGATTAAGATTTCAATAATTATAGCGAATATAACAAAGAACAAAAAAAACATTGCAGAGTAAACAATTATAAATCAACAAAATATTGAAAGCAAGTTGTACAAACAATTTGATAGGAAATATTACACCGTTCAAAAATACGTATATGACATAAACGACGAGTTGAAAAAATTTCATTGATCTAGATTGTGTTTCGCAGTTTTTTAGGACTTCTTTAGGACGTTCTGTCCATTCAGGATATAATACTTATCATTTTGATAAAGATTCACTCCTTTGTTTTGATTTTTTTAATTGTAAAATTGAGTTGATATAATTCAACAAACGAATGAAGATCTGTCCGAGTTAATAGCGACTTGCCAACTTGCGAAACAGAGCCACCCCGTCAATGCCGCAGGTACCTTCGCCTAGAGGAGTTCCGGCCTCTGGGCGGCTGTGGGGCCACCGGTAGCGCACACACTGCCCCCGCTTCGCCCGCGCCCCGCCTGCGCCCCGGTAATCTCACGGGGCGAGCTATCAGCGCCCGCGCCCCCCACCCCGCCCGCCGCGCCTCTCCCGCGCTATATAACACTTACTCGACCACCTCCAGTCACATTCACCCTTGTGTTGCAGACGCAGGAGCATCACTAGCAACGAACAGCATCACAATGGCCGCCAAACTCATCGCATTCGTCGCCTGCGTGGCTCTCGTAAGTGGAAGTGCGGCGCGGTGATGGCGAGGCCGGCGCCGGCGGTCCCGAGGCAGTATGTAGTAACGGGTGGTCGTTGTCTGCGGCAGGTGCAAGGCGCGCTGGTGCGGCGCGAGGCGCCCGCGTCGCCGCTGCAGGACATAGAGCGGCACGCGGCCGACTTCCAGAAGACCTTCTCGGAGCAGCTCAACGCCCTCTCCAACTCCAAGAACTCGCAGGAGGTCACCAAGGCTCTCAAGGAAGGCACCGACTCCGTCGTGCAGCAGCTCTCCGCTCTCTCCACAAGCCTGCAGGGCGCGGTCAGTACTACACTCCCCCTCTTCCACACACTCCACACTCACCACACTTGACATTCACCTAGGGTCGTTATCGGTGAGCGCGACCCCGACGTTCAGCTCGCTGTTACATCATCTTTCCCTGCAAGTGTGTTATCTACTTTGGTTTCCAAGTTCACTTTTGCTTAAATTTAACTCTGTTTAAATCGGTTCTGCTAGCTTTAGCCCTCGATTTCTGAATGAAGCCACAGAGGAATACATTATGATTACTCCCCTATGAATTGATAAAATGTATATATAATATAATAATGTTTTTTAAGTCCTGCTAGTGTTGTTATAAGTTACAAGTTTGCTCCTGTTTATAATGGCTCCAAAAACCAGCACGGAGACTCGAGCCAGATCTCTCTCTGACAAACTATACACGTGTCATGTGTGGATGTGGACGTGTTTGTTATTTTTCATTTCATTCTTGGCTCATTTTTGTCATATTAAGTAAGAATTGGAACTTAGAACCTGTAGACTGAAAGTCTGTAAAGGCTATATAGGAAGAAAAAATATTTTCATTCCATATTTTATGGAACTCGAGTCGAGTTCGATGGAAAATAAATGAGCACTCGTGTTACAATGTTGGTGTGTGCATTCCAGTTGAGTGACGCCAACGACAAGGCGAAGACGGCCCTGGAGCAGGCGCGCGCCAGCCTCCAGAAGTCCGCCGACGAGCTGCGCAGCGCGCACCCCGACGTCGAGAAGCAGGCCCTCGGCCTCCGCGACAAGCTGCAGGCGGCCGTCCAGAACGCCGTCCAGGTACACACGCACACACACAGGCACACCTCCGCGACAAGCTGCAGGCGGCCGTCCAGAACGCCGTCCAGGTACACACACACACGCACACGCACACCTCCGCGACAAGCTGCAGGCGGCCGTCCAGAACGCCGTCCAGGTACACACACACACGCACACGCACACCTCCGCGACAAGCTGCAGGCGGCCGTCCAGAACGCCGTCCAGGTACACACACACACGCACACGCACACCTCCGCGACAAGCTGCAGGCGGCCGTCCAGAACGCCGTCCAGGTACACACACACACGCACACGCACACCTCCGCGACAAGCTGCAGGCGGCCGTCCAGAACGCCGTCCAGGTACACACACACACGCACACGCACACCTCCGCGACAAGCTGCAGGCGGCCGTCCAGAACGCCGTCCAGGTACACACACCACACACACGCACACACACATCACACAGGCACACACACACACGCAGCACAAACACACACGCACACCTCCGCCACGAGCTGCACTTTGTCAACCACACATAAGCCCTGGAGGTTTTGATTGTCTTCGTGGTGATAGTGAGCAATCGTTTTATGACATTGAAGAACACCCCTACTCATGGGAAGGGCCCGAACATTGGTGTCGCCTACGAGAACACTTGCTTCATCCCCTGCTAATGCAAAGAAGATCTTTGATACATGACGTAAGTGCGCACTGAGTCATATCAAATCAAATCAAATCAAAATACTTTTTATTTCATAAACTATTACATAGTACTTGAAAACGTCAAAATTATAAAAAAATAACAAAAACAAATAAAATATAATTATACTAAAATCACGAAGCTTAGATTCACTTGCAACCAAACAATTTAAAAAAACAAAAAATATTTAAGCGTAAGTGAATCTAAGTGCCAGTTCCGAGCCACCGCTCTGTAAGAAGAACTGGCAAGAAACTCACAGGCTATATGCTCTTTTAAATTATCGGTTGGTTAGTTACAATCTTCATTTGTCTGTGACGCTATACAATGCAACATAATATAACAATATTTATGCTTTAACTCATTCATATTAGAATAGCCTGTATGAAACGGCGGTTTAATCCCAAGCATTTTTATCAGCCATATAGTCTTTAATAGAATAGTATCCCTTTAAAGATAGCTTGCGGTTTTTTGTTAATTTAAATTTATTTAGGCTTCATTGCTGTATATTGCTTGGGATTTTATTATAGAATCGCACACATTGACCTTTAAAAGATTTGTTAATTTTTTGGAGCCTAGTGGCAGGTACAACTAGTTTATGCTTATTCCTTGTAAAATCAATACCTCAAAAGAACGTAACAATTCAGGAAGTCATTATCGAAAAATTGACGCTGGTATCTGGCGTGATGCATTTTACATCATCACTAGCTCATTATCGGTTATCGACAAATCCTTTGTTCTGTTACACACGACACCAAGGCAGTTCCCTAAGGCTCGACAGTGCGATAAATATATTTTCGACGAGGATTCAACTTAATAGCGATTAAATTTCCCAACCGCAGGAATCCCAGAAGCTCGCCAAGGAAATCGGAAACAACGTGGAGCAGACCAACGAGAAGCTGGCCCCCAAGATCAAGGAGGCCTACGACGACTTCATCAAGCAGGCGCAGGACGTGCAGAAGAAGCTGCACGAGGCCGCCACCAAGCAGTAACCGGCCCACCACCACCACCACCACCACCACCACCACCCAACCACACCCGCCACCCACCACCACGCCGCGCCGGGAACAGCGCGACCCCTCCACCCCGGGAGACACGACATGTGATAATGTCCCAAAATAAATACACTTTTTGTAAATATCATTATATTTTATTTCCTTATGGAGAACCTCTATTTTTTACACAATTTACATGTATATTTTTATTGACTACTGCTATTTGTCCTTTTCAATGAATACTACACAAATGCGGCTGTACCGTCATCCATCAACGACTGGCTCAAAAATAAACTTCTTAGTCTAATCAAATCTAATTCCAGCATCATCTCGGATGTGCATATAAATAAATATTTCTGTCAATTACGCCAATTATTTAGTTCCAAGACAAATATTATTAAGAACTTACTTACTAAATAACGGAGTAACATACACAAATACTTTTTTTATTTTATTTGTAAATACTTACTTGATATACATCGAAAATCACCCAGAGCACAACAAATAATTATGTCCTACCTACAAGTTGCTAATTCCAATAATTACATAAATTCTATTAAGTGTATAGGAATCCTACCAAGATCTGAGCCCAAGCCAACCTCATCTGCAAGTGGTGCACCTGCCGATCAACGGACGAGGCTCTGGCGAACATAACAGTGTCCGGTAACCGCTTTAGTATAGGAATGACTGATTCGCGAAATGACTACATGGTCTATAAACCAATTCTTGAAATGTACAATTCTTGACTGATTCTATAAATGACCGATTCTTCAAATGACTGATTTTTCAATTCTAAGAATGTGTGTGAATATCGTAAATAAAATGCTATATAAGGGTTGGCAAATCATATATTTCAACTAAAAATAACTTGTATCATGTCCCAATGTTATAATTGTCACGTACTACATTTTGTAGCGCAAAAGTAAATATTTATTCGGTCTCTTTCTAAAAAATCAACAATCATCAAAAAGTCATAAAATCTCAATTATCAAAAAATCAACAATTATAAAAATTAAGAAATACTGCACTTAGAATCTGTGATGATAGCCTTCTAATGTGTTAGTGGTGCGAAGACGCTGGTCTGCACAACTCAAGATGGACGGACTTATTCTGTGCCATTGCTTCTCGAAATAATTTCCAAACTGATGCATTGAAAGGACCGCTTCTATTTTTGACAAAATTATTTGGCGACCCTCTGGAATATTAGCAGCTGGTAACAAAGGTAAAAGGTTGGCCATACGTACAATTTGCCTTTCTTCACTTTTTGTTGTAACATTCAAATCTTTTGCTTTTTTCCATACGGCCTTCTGGAAGTGAAAATAGCACCCACTGACTACACACTGCGGATAAACTGCCTTCACTGCATTCATCACAGCAACTTCGTAGTCGCATTTGATTTTTTTAAATTTGATTCCATAACTTTTTGTTATTTCGAACAATCTGGTATAAGTGGATTGCGACTTATTTGGTAGTAATGCATATAAAACGGGAATCACGTTAGTTCTGTTTCTGTCCGAATGTAGGTCTATGTGAATACTAAATAATTGATAAAACGGCCGTAGAACGCATTTAAATGTGCCATCACTAAAATGTTGCCGTGCCTTACGAAACATTTTTTTCGCTAGTGTTGTCATAAATACCAATATTTTTTTAGTAGTACCATCTTCCGTAACAAGAAAGTTTTTGCGTAAACCTTCAGGCACAAATACGCTATCCAGTGTATTAAAAGTTAGTTTTTCGCTTTGCAAATACTTTTTCCTGATATTATAAAGGCTATCTTTTTTGGTACTAAAAGTTAGATGAGCTGTGCTTGGTCCTGCAGCGGAGACATCGTTGTTAAAATGCTTCTCAAACATCGGCTTTATCGGTGACAAATCATGGCAAACATCTTTTTTTAATTTGTTCATTTTTACCAACATATCATTTCTATCATAATCAGGCTGGCATTTGTGCTTGGAACAACGTTGAATTGTAGTCAGACGTGAGTCGACTCTAATTGATGCACTGCACTCCTTTCTGTGTACACAGCGCCAAAAAGTACTTCCGTCGTTGTTTCGCCTTTTGATCTTGTTATATCGATATCCATTGTATAAAATAGTATCAAATCCTTTTTGATTCTTTTCTATAATAAAATCACGGTCCTCCATTGTATACACAAACATAAACGCGTAACACAATTAAAAATCTGTATGTAGGTAAAATAACTCTCAAAACTTTTTAAGTATACCCGCCTCAGATCAAGTAAAAAAAGGTAGATACCTTACGACTAACAACAAAGTGAAGCCATATTTTTAACTATGTGTGAGTTACTGAAGTGTTGCCACTTTTTGAAAATCTTCCCAGATATTACAAGTATAATTAATTAATAATAAATATAAGCGATTTACGTTAGTAAATTTACAAGAATCAATTTACCCGGTTATATACCAAATTCAAATTTTCTAACGATTTTTGCAAATTTCAGCTCTGTACGAAGTAGAATTTTAATTCAATTAAAACACTTATTGTAAATATTATTACAATTATAGTATAATTTGACATAATGACAAACAGACGCAAGGCAATAAGAAAATTAGAATTTTGCGATATATCAGGCATATTTTAATTATTTTTTTAACTTTATAGTAATGTGTAAAAAAAACAGACAGCTTTTGTAAAGTATTTTTATTACGCAAAGTAATATATTTGGGAGGGGCAAAAACTAAACAATAATCTAAAACACGTTATGCTGTCTAAGTTTTTTAAAATGTTTGGGGCTTAGAGCTCAGTGTCATCGTCAGTGTATTTATTTTAGAAATATGATGCAGTCTTATGTCCAAATATTTTTTTATTACCAATCGGATTAAATTTACTTTATGCCCATGACCAGCACTGTAATGGTCATTTTCTAGGTTCTTAAAAGTTTTATTATTACCTGTAAAATAACCTAAAATTTTAGTGACCTTATATGTGTGCTGGTTAATTGTCTCTTTCATCATTGCATCTCTCAGTAATTTCTACCGGAACTACTATGATAGTGTTCTGAGGAGCTTTTCGATCTCATCCCGCCCTCTCCTTTCTTCTCCCGAACAACACGTGCTGGTCTTAGAAACCATCCTCATACTGTGCAGACTATCAGCACTCGAACCAAGAAATTTGGGAAGTCGTTTCTGAGCAAGTGGAATTCACTGCCGGCTCATGTGTTTCCTATTTCCTATAATCCCGGATCTTGTAAGCGGGGCGTGAATCGGCATTTTAGCAGGCCGTCATGTGTGGATGCGCTTTGTACCATGCTTACTTCACGGTATGAAGCGCTTTCATTTTTTATTGGACTGCATCGACTGCTTACCATCAAAGACAAAGACAAAGTTACTACTCGGTGTCTCGGGAGATACTAACGTAAAACTACGCTGATTTTACGTATGTGTGTGCGTGAGCGCGTGTATTTACACAAATGAGCTTAGTTTTGTGACTTCAGTGCTATCAATGGCCATGCGCTATCTACCTTTTTTTACTTGATCTGAGATACCCGCATTTATTTTTCATCGTTCCTTGTCCCTACTACGTTACGTTTCATCTTGTAATATAGACAATATTATAATATTTATTGTATCGGAATAAAAACCAATTAAACTTATATTATCATATTAATTTATTTCAATTATTTCCTGTTGTCTTTTTGCAGAATGCATGTATTTATTTCATATATTTCAGTATGGAAATAGCGCCATCTATTAGGAAATCGCGAAACCACGTCATTGATTGGTGCTCCCTTCGGGAAAACAGGAGTGGATGTATGTATGTCATTATAGAAGTTGTTCCTCTTGTGTCTTAATAATTTACTGGCATAAAATATGTGGTAAGGACATTTAATGTGTTGTTCTTTGAAATGTAAAGTTAAATATGGTGTTATTTTCCTGTACTATAGACATTAAGTAGGTACTAAGAAATGTACCTACCTGATTTTTTTATTGTTTGTCGTTAAATTATTTAGTTAATAAATGCATCACAGTGCATATCGTCGTTATAATTCAGTCCCATTTCCACTAAAACTAAGCTAAATAGGTACAAATAAGACATTTTCACTAAAAAAACATTTATTTAACTAGGAGGTATGGCATAAAAAGGATGTTTATTTTAAGCGGACATTTTTACTACTTAATGTTTACATTTTATTACATACAATATACCCATAAATATTTTTTCGCCTTTATGTTACACCCTGTAAGCCTGTATTAAGAAAACAAAAGTATGTCAAATAAAATAATGTTAATGTAACATGATGTCAACAAGAAACTATGCAGTCAGTCATCTAGTCGAATTGCTTCTAAATCTAAATGTAGAAAGTAAAATCTTTGACACAATAAAAATTAATAAACACATAACAGCAATAATGAATGGATGAAAAAAATTCAAAACACTGTAGCGACTATTAAACATTGAAGGGAGATCATCACGTGATTATACTTAGGACAATAGTAATTTCAAATTTATTGACGAACAGTGATGCCACCTATCGGAGAGTAGCAAAAACACATTAAGAACTTAAACGACAAGTCTGATGGGTAAGTGTTGTCAGTCAGAAAGTTCGCTTAACTATCATAAAATTTTCATTTCCATTTTCCATGTTTAAAATATTGTAATTTAAATGCTTAAAACATGGAAAATGGAAATTGTATTTTGTAATACGAAATAAGATTGAAGTGAATTGTGTCTAAGAAGTAAGTAAAATACCTACTTACTCTGTACAATACTTAAAATTTAATGTTTAAATAATAAAGTAAGTATAATTTATTGTAAAAGAAACAGGCTATGGCGGGAACTAATAGGGCTTATTAAAACATAACACTAGGTACACACTGACAAAGTTACGCAATAGCAACGTAATTAGTACCTACATAGGTATACTTACAGCAACTGGCTAGATGAGCTGTATTCTGTGAAACGGTTGGTTGTCGAATGCCCCGACTAGCAAAAAGCCGTCGGTTTATATAGGCGCACCACGACCAGCGACCAGATGGCGCTACTGAGCTTCCGGAAACCAACGAATATTTCAGATTCCAATGTAATAACTAATTCTCGTTTAATCCTTCCTAATTGTGGGTGCTTGAAATTATTTAACAATAAAATATTAAGTTTAAAACTAAGGAATAACATAAGATCTGCTAATTTTGTACAAACATTACCAATCAAGTTATTTCCTGCTAATTCTAGTGAAATGCGGCGCGCTAGTGCGCTTCCGGAAGTGAAGTGATATTTAATGCTCTCGTTTAAGCCTCTTTAAATTGAGTCATTTATAATTATTCACAATATAATATAATTTTAAAGATAGTCACTATGTAAAATTCAGTTAATTGTGTTCAAACATTATCAATTGACTTACTTGCTGCTAACATTATTGTCTTTAAGATCAACATGATCGTTTAGATTCGTCAAACATTTACACAAAATGGAAATTCCATATATTTTTTTAACAACAAGGAAAGAAATATGAGCGGTACTATAATAAAGGAGTAAAAGCAAATGGGTTCTTTGTCACGATTTGTCAGTTTATCTGTCTGTTGTGGTTTTCTCAAGATTTGTCAGTTTGTATCTGTCAGTCAGCCAGTCGTCGAGGGGATTGTTCGTCAATCAGTCTGTCGGTGAATCTAACGAGGGTTCCAACAAAAGGCAACGAGATTGAGAAGAAGGCCTCAAGAAACTCATCTCGGCTTTTTTCAAATTATGTCTTAAGATCTAATACAATTAAAGAAATAAATTATGAAGATTAACGCTGTTCTTAAAACTAACAAAGTCTAATATCTAAAGATCATATCTCATCTAGTCTTAAGAAAGAAAGGAGCAATTCATGTCACTTCCAGGCAGACTTGTCGTTCATAAAATCTTTCACACTATAATAAGCCTTCTGGCACAATTTACTCTTTATGTAATTTTTAAATTTAGTTATAGATAAATTTGCCACATCATCTGGCAGCGTATTGTACATGCGAATACTGTTCCCCGCAAAATAATTCGTAACTTTATGGAGTCTATACTTTGGCAAAGCCAGTTTATTCTTAGTTCTTAAGTTAAAATTATGTCTATCACTATTTTTACTCAACCTACTTTTATTTTTATGAGTATGCAGTAAGTTTTTATAAATGTACTGTGAATATACAGTCATTATGCCTATATCCTTAAACTTATCCCTCAATGAGTCGCGAAATTTCATACCATAGATAGCACGGACAGCCCTTTTCTGCAGCACAAAGATACATTCAATATCTGCAGCATTACCCCACAGCAGTATGCCACATGTCATAACACTGTAGAAGTAGCTGAAGTAGACTAGACGAGCTGTTTTAATGTCCGTTAGTTGTCGGATCTTCTTCACGGCATAGGCTGCAGAACTCAGTCTGCCCGAAACATTCCCGATGTGAGACCCCCATTGCAACCTATAGTGTTATACCCAGAAAAACCGGCTCATTTACTAATTCTATTTTATCGTCCCTAACCCTAACACTGGTTTGAGCAAGCCGCACATTAGGTAGGGTGAACCTGACACATTTAGTTTTATTTTGATTTATTAATAAATTATTAGCACTGAACTAGGACTATCCTAGAGAGCTCATTATATACGTCGTCGAGTTCACGTTGTCCACATTTAACTTTAAATACTAAAGAAGTATCATCTGCAAATAAAACAATTTCGTGATCGTCTTTTATGAGGTGGGGGAGATCATTAATATATACTAGAAATAGAAATGGGCCTAGGGTTGAACTCCCCCATTGTTACTGCAGAACCGGGTGACTGCTTACCATTAATAACCACTTTCTGGACCCTATCACTTAGGTAAGAAGTGACGAAACGCAAGGCAGTGTTACGAACTCCATAATGATAAAGCTTTACAAGTAAAGTCTGATGCTGGACGCAATCAAATGCTTTAGATAAGTCACAGAACACACCGTAAGCATTATATCATCCAAGGCTTCGTAAATCATCATCATCATCATTTCAGCCATCTGAAGTCCACTGTAGACATGCGCAAAACAGTACTCTGTGAAGTACTGCCATATGACATGACATTTCGTACCGCGTAATATGGCCTTAGACTTAGAATAATTACACCTAGAAGCCCAGTACGCGTCGTCAAAGTGAGGCAACTCAAACCTAGCCATATTGGCTAAGTTCGTTACGTGGCCCGTCAGTGCTCAAGGTCGTGTCGTATTGAAAACTACTCCTGATATTTTTATTAAAAATGACGGTTTCAGCTATGAACGGATATCACAATACGTCGGAAAAGCACAAGAAACATATCAACATAACATTACACGGGTAAATTATG
Source organism: Musotima nitidalis (assembly GCA_949126915.1). NCBI lineage: Eukaryota > Metazoa > Arthropoda > Insecta > Lepidoptera > Crambidae > Musotima > Musotima nitidalis. The sequence goes on along the minus strand of OX421434.1, from coordinate 28,539 downwards.
CGTTTGAACTTAAATTATTATGTAAAACATTCATTAAAATGAAAAACTAATTTCAATATTTGTTACGTGACAGTATATGAAAATGTTGCCATTAAGGGGAAAAAATCTTCTACATTTTGTTGTAAGTGAAACACGTCTCAATTAGACAATAATTAAATTGCACAAAATGTTGTTTGACAATTATCTGCTACTACCTTCCGCCCGCGACTTTGTTTGCGTGGAATAATTACTTTAATATACGATAACACAAAAATCTTTATTTTTTCTTTGATTGATTGATTTCAATTGATATGGCATAAATCACATCTTAAAAAGGTGTAATAGTTTTATTCGATTCTGGTCTATCTACATAAAACAGTTGACTACTATAACAATTTAAGAGTTTCATAGCTCTAAATATCTTAAATAAATAATTAGAGAAAAATAATTCACCCCAGGCAGGATAAATATATATACATTTTAATGAAATTATAAAAGAAGTGGTTTTTTGCATAAACTAAATGCAATAAATAGCTAAGCTAAAGTGTAAAAGTTTCAACTTCCCTACTTTTAGGGAAAATTGAATGAAATGACAACATGATTTTTTTCACTGTGTGCGTTTCGTCGAGCGTAAATACAAGTATCTTACGCACACATAGATTTTTTTCTTGCCTCGCTTTTGAAAGACCGCTTTGGAGGGAACTATCGTTCTAGGTGTTATTATTCTAAGGCCTTAGAACAGTACACAGTACTCTAAACATGACTTACCTGATATAGATGCCGCATTATGTCATTTGAGCCTGCTATCACTAATATGTCATGTCATGTGTTATTGTACTGAATGTTCGAGTGTAATGTAATAGACAGCGTTATTATTATTTTAATGCATATATCCTTACGTCATCATTTAATGTACGCAAGCTTTATTGACAAAGTTGATTTCCCTTCATACTTTGAACCTTGGTTATTATAGGAAACTTCTGATTTGTTAAAAAGGATTTCCAGGCTTAGGACTGGCAATATTCATATTATTCATAGACCACAACAACAATTATGAATGTTGGCGTATTTAAAAATCAACTATGTACAAATAATATTATTTTTTTATTTTTTTGTACATCAATTAGTTATTTACATAATAATTGGAGTTTGTAATAGGTTGGGGAAAAAGTCTTTTCGTATTTTTGTATGAAAAGTCAAGACATTTTTTTCAAAGTTTATTTACATTTATTTACAATATATATGGACCGTTTTGTTGAATAACTTTCTGCCATTTTGTGGGCAGAGACATTATCCCGTTACTGTAGAAACTTTGGGACTTCTGATCAAAAAAACGGGACAAATAGTTTTGGCAGTCCTCTCTTGAGGTCAACCTTACAGAACCTAAAGAATTCTGCAGAGACCGAAACAGGTGAAAATCTGAAGGCGCAAGGTCAGGGCTATATGGTGGATGCACTAGGACCTCCCAGTCGAACTCTCTTAATTTTTGCTGAGTGGCTAAAGATGTGTGTGGTCTAGCGTTATCGTGATGAAAGACCACACCCTTCCTGTTGATCAATTCCGGCCGTTTTCTCTCGACTGCTTCCTTTAATCTCATCAGTTGCTGGCAGTAAAGATCAGAATCGATGGTTTTGCCGGGCGGTAAAAGCTCATAATAAGCAATGCCCTTCCAATCCCACCATACACACAGCATCACCTTATTTCGTGTTACAAGTATCTGTGTGACGTCGCCGGGGGGGAGTCGACCCGGTGTTGCCACCATTGTGACTGCGCGGAAGACACCGCGCAGCACACTTTGGTGGCATGCCCTGCGTGGGCGGGGCCGCGGCCCTGGGTGGAGTGGCTCTCTCGCTGCCGACCATCATGCAAAAGATGGTCGACAGCGAGACGGCATGGGAGGCGATGGCCTCCTTCTGCGAAGTGGTGATGTCGCAGAAGGAGGCCGCGGAGCGGGAGAGGGAGCGGGACCCGCTCTCTCTCCGGCTACGCCGTTGGCGCAGCGGGCGGGCAAGGAGGGCCCGCCCGGCCGCGCCTGGGGGCCTTAGGCGGCGGGGGCAGGGGGCCCCTTCCGTCTAGCTATAGACCCCCCAGAAGTCGGCCAGTCACGTCATGGCCGCAAAAAGAGGTAGGAGGGGCGCGACACACTGCGCCTCTCTGAGGAGGTCCTCCCGGTTCTGATCCGGGGGACGTTGGCCGCGGGCGGGGTGCCAGAAACTACAAATCCCCTGGTGCTGGCCCCCCGCCCCTTCTTCAACAGCGGTGGGCGTCGTCGGAAAATTTTTAATGGGTAGGACTGCGGCGGTCGCGTCTGCCGCAGTGAGCCCCACACCCCCTCCCGGTCTCCCCCTTTTGGCCGGGAGACAGTGCGTAAATGCATTTTGTTACCGACGTAAATCAAAAAAAAAAAAAGTTTTGGCCACAGTCTGTGAAGCCTGGCCAACTTTCGACCACGACCTTTTTCGCACGTTCTTGTCGTACGTGATCCACTTTTCATCGCCAGTTATCAATCTCTTCAAAAACGGCTCGGTTTCATTACGTCTCAATAATGAATCGCAAATGAGTACACGGTTCATTAAGTTTCTTTGAGTGAGCTCGTGTGGCACCCAAATATCGAGCTTTTTTGTATAACCAGCTTTCTTCAAATGGGTCAAAACTGTTTTGTGGTCAATTCCCAGTTCTTCAGCTGCATCGTAACTACTAATATGCCGATCTTGCTCCACTCTTTCAAAAATGGCGTCTATTTTATTCGTAACAGGGCGACGAGAGCGAGGTGCATCTTTAACATCAAAATTTCCGGACTGAAAACGTTTGATTGAACCAAATTTGTGCTACTCTTACTGACACTGCATCAGGTCCATAAACATCACAAATTTTTTTCACTGCTTGAGTTGCATTTTTGCCTTTTTTATAATAAAATTTTAAAATGTATCGAATTTCTTCATTAGATTCACTCATTTTTACGGAGAGAAAAACAAATGAAAAATAGCGGGAAACAACTTTTTTTATTTTTTTTGTTTCTTTATAATGGAATCTTTTTAATGTCACCAAAACCAGCCAGACACAAATAGTACAGTCAAAAAATTTTTATAATAAGTTTATGCGAAAAGACTTTTTCCCCGACCTAATATGTTTATGTACACAAATATTTATCTTTAATTTTTCGTTTTTTTATCTATTTTTTTTTTTGTTATAACTATATATTTTTATCACAGCGTACAATCTTTTTCCAGCATATGATTATTATATATTTTTTTTGTGTTATAAATATATATTTTTAATTACATTTTACAATCTTTTTTACATTTATGTACATGTTTTTCTATTTATAAATATACATTTTTAATTACAGCTTATAAACAATAATTCAGACAATTTTTTTGTCGTAAGACGAGTCCGCCTTTCATTAAGTGTCAAACCAGCTTTTGAAAAAACACGCTCACATGGGACGGACGTTGCGGTGATGTTCAGTCGTTTAAGCATATATTTATATAGACGCGGATACACAGTTTTTCGCTCGTTCCACCAAAGTAACGGATTTTCTGTTCATTTGATCAGCGGTTCTGCCATGTATTTATCGAACTCAACGATACCGGCTGCAGTTGCATTTTTGGAACGACTATTTCAGTGTCAAAATTGTCCCAAATAGAGCCAGATGCAGCATACTGTTCAGTTGGCGGCTGTTGAGGTGGTAATTCTTGTATTTCTGTTTGCGTGGCGATTCTTGTTTTGATTGCTGATGCAGCTCTATTAAAGTTCTCGACGTTATTAAATCCACTATTTTTGAATCGCGGATCTAATATCGTCGCCTCACAAAGAAGAAAGTTGTTTTCTACATCTCGGAATCTTGCACGCATTTGCGATTGAAGAGAAGTATACAAATATTGAATTTTTTCCACATTGTTTGAAGAGTACTTATTCAGCATTCGGTTTATTAATTTACAATACACTATGTACTTGGACGCGGACACGTAATCTTCACCACTAACTTCAACAGTTACATCATAGAAGATTTTTAAAAGTTCTGTTGCTTTTTCAATTACCAACCAGTCGTCTTGAGGTAAACTTAAATCGGGTCGCATAATTGCAAGTGTGGCGATAAGTGCTTCTTTTACTCTTAAAAATCTCATGAGCATATCGTAGGTGGAATTCCACCGTGTGGTGACATCTTGTTTGAGCTTTAGTGGCGAGATATTCATTTGTTCTTGAATATCCTTCAATTTCTTTGTGCCCGGAATACTTCGATGAAAATATTCTACGACAGCCTTTACTCTAATAACGGTGTCGGAAATTTGGACGATGCTTGCTTGTATAACTAAATTTAGACTGTGGGCAAAACAAGGAATTGAACGCCAGCCTCCAATGCGAACAGCGTTTAATATATTTGCGGCGTTGTCACTGACTATTACATTTACATGCTGGTGTATGTTCCACTCAATAAACTTCTCTTCTAGGAAGGTTTTAATGTTCTCACTTGTGTGCCTCTCTTGAAATTCGATACACCCAATCATAACTGTGCAAAGCTTGTGGGTGTCCGTGTCAATAAAGTGCGCAGTGATAGCAATATAGCCGTCGTTCACAATAGAAGTCGGTCGTTATGCAAATAGCTGCCGATTTTAAAATAAGCCTTTCTAAAAGCTTATTGTGTACTTTAGGAAGCAGACTTTCAGAGAGAGTTTTACGAGTCGGCAGAATATATCCTGGATTCAACATTTCTACAAACTTCCGGAACTCAACTTCGTCGACCATTCGAAGGGCATGATAACCTTTGGCTATCATTTTCACCAACTGTTCATCCAGAAGTTGTACTCGGCTCGTCGGTAGTGTTTTTTTTGATACCACAAAATCGGCCATCGAACACGGAGCTGCCTGTCTAATTGGTCTTATAGGTAAAGGTTGGATGGCCGTGTCCGCCTGTGCTACGTCCGCACTTGTTGAGGGAATCGGCTGCGCTTCACTGGAGGTTTCAACAGTTGGAAGCTGTCTGCTGCTGTTAATTTGTATAGTAGGATGCACAGACTTCATATGCCGGTTCAGGCTTCCTATCGAACTGGAATGTATTGCTAGTGTCCGAGAGCAATAGCAACACTTGGCCTGTTTATTCGGAGTCACCTCTACGAAGTGGTTCCATAGCTGTCTACTCTTTCGTTTAGACGCCATACTCATTAGGTATTAACTTACCAAATATCAGCTAACCAAAATAAATTTATTTACACTTGCCACTAATATTAAACACTTTACACTAAAATTTAACACAAACACTTCACAAGTAATTATTTATGCACCGTAAAAAAACGTTGACAGCGTTGAATTGAATTGAAAGTACAAGTACCTAAACTTAAATTTTTACTACGAAATATCACACAACTCTTTATTAAAATAATCATTAACAAAATACAAGAAAACATTGGTACAAGTGAATAACTTATTAATTTACTCTTCATTAAAGACAGTTTGACATATTTATTTATTGAACTTTAATGAAATTAAAAACCGTTTAAAAAGACATGTAGGAACTGTACTAACTGTTTTCAAACAAATTTATGAATGAACGAACGCGCGCGAATGTTACGATATTAACGACGCCTTTCTGCAAGAGGATAGGATTCGTTCACTGGTCCAGTACTCGTACGGACATGGTGGCGTTTCTGTATAAACTCCTCAGAACTTCGATATACCGATGATCAATGCGGCATCGCTGCAGGGACTGAAACACTGCCCAGCTCTCGATCGAATCAAAGGCTTTCTCATAGTCCACAAACGCTAAGCAAAGTGGCTGGTTATACTCCTCGGTCTTCTGTATAACCTGCCGCAGCGTGTGAATGTGGTCTATGGTTGAAAAGCCTTTTCGGAAACCGGCTTGTTCGGGAGGCTGGAAGTCGTCAAACCTTTGACCGAGACGGTTCGTGATGACCCGTGAAAACAACTTATAGACGTGGCTCAGTAGCGTGATTGGCCTATAATTCTTCAAAAGGGATTTGTCACCCTTCTTGAAGAAAAGGACAACCACACCACTGGACCACGCCTGTGGCGTACGTCCCTCGAGAATGACGGTATTAAAGAGCTTCTGGAGTACCTTAAGTACTGGTGTACCACCCGCTCTCAGAAGCTCTGCTGTCATTCCGTCTTCCCCGGTGCCTTGTTATTTTTTAGTTGTTTCAGGGCCATCCTAATCTCGTACAGGCTGACGTCCGGGATGTCTTCGGTGGTATGTCGAGTTAGTTTGGCTCTAGGGTCTTTAGCCAAACAAGTAGCGGGATCTTGCGTACTGGTATTCAACTGTCCATAAAACCTTTCGATCTCCCTCATAATCTCAGGCCTCGACGTGACTAGACTGCCTTCGTTGGTCTTCAGCTGTGTCAATTGACTCTGACCAATAGACAGATCCCGTGCGAACACTTTTGAACCCCTGTTCCTCTCTATTGCATCTTCAATACAATTTGTATTGAATTTGCGAATATCGAGTCGCAAGGGTTTCGAGATCTGTCTATTGATGAGCCGGTAAGAAGACGCTTCCGCTGAAGACTGCAATCGCATGTCTCGTCGCGCTTCCATGAGGTTAAGAGTTTGAGTCGACAGTTTATTGGTTTTAGTTTGTCGGGTCTTATAATGTTTGGACCCGACAACGTGGACAGTCTCAACCAGCCCGCCGCGTCAACGGTTACGCAGTTCTCCAGACCTGCGAAGCGATTTTGAAGCTCGAGCTGAAAGTTCTCGGGGTTTTGAATATGGACAGCTGAGGGTCGGAGCGTAGACCTCATCAAACGTGACCTTTCAAGCTTTATATTAATATTCAATGTGCCCTTTACCATTCGGTGATCGCTACCGGTTTTCACCCTAGCGATCACAGAGACATTATTGAATATTTGTCGCTTAGTGGTCATGATGAAGTCTATCTCATTCCTCGTGATCGTGAAACCATGGGGGCTCAGCCAGGTCCATTTTCTGTGTGGTGGCTTCTTGAAGAAGGAGTTCATCATAAAGAGGCCCTCCTTCTCCATGAAGTCAGCCAACCGCTGTCCCCTATGGTTCCTTCGCCCTATTCCAAATTGCTCCACTTTCTGCTCGTCACCGCTTCGTTGGCCTAGCCTTGCGTTAAAGTCTCCCATAACAACCGTGTAGTGAGTCGGTGAAGTATGAATGGCGGCAGAAATGTCATCATACAATATCTCCACGTCCTCGTCAGGGTGTGCCGAGGTCGGTGCGTAAACCTGAATTACCTTCAACGAATACCGTTTGGTGATTCTGAGTATTAGGTACGCTACCCTGGTCGACACACTCCGAATAGACACGACGTTGTTACGGATAGACTTCCGGACGATAAAACCGACACCACCTTGGGACAGGCGATCGCCCTCCCGGTGGTAGAGCAAGTTGCCGGACTTAAGGATTACCGTATCCTCTCCCTGTCTACGGACTTCGGATAACCGGATAATGTCCCAGTGCAACCGCTCTATTTCCTCCTCCAGCTCGTCAATCTTCTCGTCGGTCCTCAGTGTGCGCGTGTTATAAGTTGCCAGGTGCAGAAGTCGTCGTTTTGGGTGGTAGCCGGATCTCTGCCGGTGATTCTTAGCACCCCCTGCCCCGCCGTTACCAAGACCGCTACCGTTATCTGGAATAGCGGGGCCGCCGGGGACTGGGGGCCGTTTACGCGTGTGTGCCATTTTCATTTGGGGGTGTTTGCCCATAATCACCACGCTGGGCAGACGGGTTGGTGATCGCAGTTCCAGCCAGTACGCAGGATGACGTTGCTGCCCATCATCCGGTAGCTTCGTCGATTTTCCTATGAGATGAGAAGGGGTGACGCTATTCTAGGCCGGCGCCACACGGCAAAAGGCACGTCTTCGTAAATACTCAGTAATAATTTTATTCCAGCATCATTAGTAGACCGGCCGCGAGTAAAACCAAACTGTTTGGTGTGCAATAGATTATTTTTGTCAAAGTGAGATTGCATTTGGTTGAGCATGATATTTAAAAAAAATGTTAGTCAGTGCCTTCAAATATCCTGACAGCTGGTATACACATTAAATAATATATTCCTCTGGATTGCGGATGTAATAAGTGAAATTGAGCCAAATTTATTTTGACGTGACAACGTATTATAAATTGGTTTGCTGGGTGACACTTCAAGAAACTGCGTTACGCTCCGCTCACGTTATGCGATCACAATGAGAGCGAGTGAGAGGCACGCGTCCCTTCCACTCGGGCATGGTTAGCCCGCCTAAGAGCGAGAGAGACAGACATAAAAAGTGAAAGGCACGCGTCCCTTCCACTCGAGCACAGTTAGCCCGCCTAAGAGCGAGAGATTCTTTGTATAAATTAATGTTTTAAATATAATTCTTTGTATAAATAAATGTTTTAAATTGTTACTATTATTTCATCCTTCTTCCTGCTATACGAATGAATATTCACATTAAAATTATTTTACCACTCAAAGTCGTCACGTAAAACTTTCGCCCGTATACCGACTTTACAGGCAACCAATTGTTTTAATTTTATTTATTTTTGTCTTGCCATCTGCCTAATTCATTGGCATTTAGCTAAGGTTAAATGATTCAATAAGGTCTTGAAATGAAATCAGTCCAGTGACCAATCCATTTTCCTATTGCCAACACGTTAAATGAGGTCTTGAGGGGCTTTTTTCTTTAGTCTGTCAGATGAACTTCTGTCTATTAAGCTGCTGGCAAGTGCGTGAAGCGCTCGTAGCTCTGCGGTGCTCGGTGGTCGGAAACGATCGCCGAAGTACAGCAGAGTTTACAGAGGTCAGTCATTGGATGGGTGACCATTTGTGTGGCATTTGATATCGAGCGCTTCCGTGCTTCGGAAGGCACGTTAAGCCGTTGGTCCCGGTTATCACTAAATGTGGTAGTCGTTAAGCCATGTTAGAGGCCTAATGGGCGGCTTGAAAATTTCTAACAGCAGGACGCCACACACCTGCCTCCGCCAATCCGCACTGGGTCAGCGTGGTGGAGTATGACCCAATACCCTCGCACCTTGGTATGTGAGAGGAGGCTCGTGCTCAGTAGTGGGACGTTAATGGGCTGTGATGATGATGATGATGATGAAGTGCGTTTAGGTAGGCTTTGATGCGTTTTGCGTAGATCTTTAGTCAATTAAGTATCTCCTGCTTAACCAGCGGTATATTCAGGTAGCTATGGTATTGATTTTTGGAAATGTACCAAGGTGCTTTTGTAATTATGCATAGCATTTTAGATTAACCCTTAGTTGGTCGCATAAAGAAAATCACACAAATAGTCGCATCGCAATAGACCCCATACAATTTAATAAATATTGTGATAAAAATTAATACAACGATGCATGTACTATCAAAAATATTTAAATGCTGTATTAACAACATAATAAAAGAACAAATACATTGCTTTGACAACATGTTACTAAAAAAAAAAATAACTTCTAATGTCTCTTAATAACTTCTACTGTCAATTTAAGTTGTCTTGACCCCATGCGCCTAATTAAGGGTTAAATAGAATAGAATATTTTTTATTGACTAAGCAACACACACAATATCATACAATGAGAACAAAATTCAATATAACAACACAAATAACATTAAACAAATAATAAAATATGACATAAATGTGTGTAACCTGTCAAAAGGGCGATACAACAGCGTAATGCTGCTGCATCTGCTGATACAGCAGCGCTGGTGTTCCTGTAGCGCCCCTTTGAGGTACAGTGGCTTTAATTCGTAAAAAGTAAAATAATCAAAAAATAGAAAACAAAAAAATAAAAAGGAATCTAAAGTACTTAATTAGAAAACAAACATTACATACAAAGAAAAAACTATAGGCTAAACAAGCAATAACAAACAAAAACCAAAAACAAAAAAAGAACCAACATAGATTTGTAGGCACAGGAGGGCATTCATCAGAATCCGCCATAGTTGGTAACAACTTCAAATATACGCAATGACAGCAGCCGTTTAAATACGACATATTAGTACGTAAGTACCTAAGTTTTCTTGACTTTGTTTTCCAATTCTCTTAAAAATATTAATTTTTGACAGTTGGTTGGTTGGTTGGTTGGTTGGTTGGTTGGTTGGTTGGTTGGTTGGTTGGTTGGTTGGTTGGTTGGTTGGTTGGTTGGTTGGTTGGTTGGTTGGTTGGTTGGTTGGTTGGTTGGTTGGTTGGTTGGTTGGTTGGTTGGTTGGTTGGTTGGTTGGTTGGTTGGTTGGTTGGTTGGTTGGTTGGTTGGTTGGTTGGTTGGTTGGTTGGTTGGTTGGTTGGTTGGTTGGTTGGTTGGTTGGTTGGTTGGTTGGTTGGTTGGTTGGTTGGTTGGTTGGTTGGTTGGTTGGTTGGTTGGTTGGTTGGTTGGTTGGTTGGTTGGTTGGTTGGTTGGTTGGTTGGTTGGTTGGTTGGTTGGTTGGTTGGTTGGTTGGTTGGTTGGTTGGTTGGTTGGTTGGTTGGTTGGTTGGTTGGTTGGTTGGTTGGTTGGTTGGTTGGTTGGTTGGTTGGTTGGTTGGTTGGTTGGTTGGTTGGTTGGTTGGTTGGTTGGTTGGTTGGTTGGTTGGTTGGTTGGTTGGTTGGTTGGTTGGTTGGTTGGTTGGTTGGTTGGTTGGTTGGTTGGTTGGTTGGTTGGTTGGTTGGTTGGTTGGTTGGTTGGTTGGTTGGTTGGTTGGTTGGTTGGTTGGTTGGTTGGTTGGTTGGTTGGTTGGTTGGTTGGTTGGTTGGTTGGTTGGTTGGTTGGTTGGTTGGTTGGTTGGTTGGTTGGTTGGTTGGTTGGTTGGTTGGTTGGTTGGTTGGTTGGTTGGTTGGTTGGTTGGTTGGTTGGTTGGTTGGTTGGTTGGTTGGTTGGTTGGTTGGTTGGTTGGTTGGTTGGTTGGTTGGTTGGTTGGTTGGTTGGTTGGTTGGTTGGTTGGTTGGTTGGTTGGTTGGTTGGTTGGTTGGTTGGTTGGTTGGTTGGTTGGTTGGTTGGTTGGTTGGTTGGTTGGTTGGTTGGTTGGTTGGTTGGTTGGTTGGTTGGTTGGTTGGTTGGTTGGTTGGTTGGTTGGTTGGTTGGTTGGTTGGTTGGTTGGTTGGTTGGTTGGTTGGTTGGTTGGTTGG